>OW569405.1:63797176-64997176 GCA_937654795.1 Cistogaster globosa | reverse complement strand
TCAGCATTTCTAAGTTTTTTATCTCTCGTTTGTAGTACAAATGTTCATATGGAATGTCTTATCACCTGAATTGTTTTAAATTTTTAAACTGTTAACTGTTATTTAACAATGATTTTTGTTGTTTGTTTATGTTTTAATAAAACTATGAATTTTTCAATAATATTTCATTAAGTTAACTTGTTTTCTTCAAGAATTGCCCGGAAATTCCGGAAACTCGATACTTTTTTCCGTTTCCCGGGAAATAAAAAAATCCGGAAAATCCAAACCCTTAGAACGATATATAATTTTGCATAAAAATGTCATCGGCTCTTAATGTATTGAGCATTTATAAAAATTTTTAAGATCTCTTTAGAAGCTTATAAATGATACCCATATTGACCATATTGACAATCGAACTTTTTTATGGAAAGTTCAGAGGCCCATAACTGGGAAAATATTGGCGAGCGCCAATTTTTTCACATGATTTTTATTTAAAAATTTGTTGTTTCTCTATCGCTCCATATATTATTTATTTATTTATTTATTTATTTTTGATTGGAGTATTGTTCCAAATGATCTTGAAAATTAGAGGCAGGTGTGGTGTTTAGCCCACTGCTTCGGGAGACATAAACAGATCTTGTTAATTTTCAACAGCTACTCTTTCAGAACTATGTCTGATGGATTGGCGTGTTTAAATTTTCTCTAGCTTATCCAGTGCCTTAGGAAATTTGTTTTCAATACGAATACGGTCGTACAGATGGGCATCGCTCAATCGACTTCGAACAAAATGATAAAAGTCCACTTTTTGTGGTGAAAGGTATAATAAACATATTTAACTCAAAGCTTCGATACGTTTTGGAACACCCTCTATTATTTTCACGTAAGCTTAAAAATTTTACATAATGGAAATTAATTATGAAATTAAATTTATCGCTTGGTTTGTAAGATTCTCTGTCTCGCGTGTAATACCTTACACACAATCGTACACATTTTTAAATTGTAGCAATATTTTAAAGGTGTTTGTTTATCAACAGTCACATTAAATTTTATTGTGACTAAGTATTTGCATAGTTTGTTTTGTTGCTGATAAGTATAATAGTGAAAATAGTGGAAATAGTTTAAATTATGTCACTTTATTTGAATTTAAGGCAGACATTTTTATAAAACCTCTTAAGACCAACTGAAACTTAAATTATCCAGATAAATTCAGTTCCAATCGCCTTCATACAAAAGTACTTTATTTCAAAATAAAACAATGAGCCATTAACACCCAACGAACAAGAGTTGCCGTTTTGCGTGGATTGTGCCAACGTTGCTAGACTTTTTCACTAACGCAAAATTTTAGTGTTTTAAATAGAAAAATGTGCTTGCTAATATTCAAAGTAATACTTTCTAATATTTTTTACTAAAAAATTTCTTAATTGTACAATTTTATTAATATACTTTCTAAAATATAATGCCATCACAATGATTGTGATAAAATATTCAAATAAATCGCAACTGGTTTAAAATAATCACATGACATTTAAGCCTAAACATTTTTTTTATAATTGTTAATTTAGCTTTTATTTGACCTTTTTATTAAGTATATTGTGTTTTTGTTTTCAATTAATTGGTCTTTTTTTCATTTTTTATTTTTCAATATTTCGCTACTCTTTTCTGTAACATAATCAGAAAAGTTAGATATTATATTTATTTAGTTTGAAAATATTTTTTATTCAATTTCTTGTCGTTGTTTTATTTTATGTTAAAATTAAAATTTCATTTTCCTGATGATGCTACACAAAAAAGAAGCGAAATATTAAAAAATATAAATTAAAAAGAAAATAATAATTTTTTATAGATTATCAATTAATTTTAACTTTGTTGTTTTCAAAGTAAATTTTACTAAGAATTGAAAATTTTTTTAATGTTGTTGTTTTTTATTAACCGACTTCAAAAAAGAAGGAGGTTGCTTTTTTATGTTTGTGCCTGCAGAACTCAGTCATTTCTGAACCGATGTTTTGTTATTTGATAGATTATGCTCACAGATTGTCCCGTTTTAAAAACAGTTTATACAGGCATATCATAAATTCCGTTCGGAATTGAAATGATTCCGTAGTTACTATTCCGATCGAAATGGTTTTAGCTTCTATAGATTCCTTTCGGTTTTAGTAAACGGAAGAAAATACAAAACCACTTATGTTAGTTCAAAATATGGCAACACAACAACGAATGTAGCAAAACAAAAAATAGATATTACCGGCGAAATAAAGAAGGTTTTATCATGGTGTTGGAGAAAATATATAATGATCTTCCGAGCTCGACAATACCATCAGTGCCTGTTCAATCTCGTTTAGATGTTAAAAAATATGTGGAGAATTTTTTTTTTTGTAATTGTTTATTCTTCTTTGTGCCCTTTCATGTTTTTGTGCTGTCAGTACAGAAATAAAAACATTAACAATATCTTTTAACCAAATTCTGTTTATTTTTTGTTTTTTTTATACAAGATAAGGAAAAAGTTCAATTTTTTGCTAACATCATATTAAAATAAATTTATTTTGGATCAATAAGCAAGATAAAGAATAGCCTTACCTACAGAAAAATGTTTTGAATGGTTTTTATGTAAACAAAATGCTCAAAATGTAAATTCCACATAGTAAACTGAAAGTGGTTTCATTCCGAAAATTTTTTCCGTTTTACGTTTTCTATAGAAGCTAAATACGGAATCAATTCCACTTCCGAACGGAATTTTGTTCTGTGACATGGCTGATAATCTTAAAAATTTAAGGGTGTCCCCATACAACATACATGTTTTTCAAGTGTTTTATGAACAGTAAAATGCATTTCTTTAAAATTAAAGAAAAACTGTATATCAATATGGCTCCCAATAGCAAGAAGTAATACAAAAATAAATCTAAAAATCAAAGGATGTCCTCATTGATGACGTATATTGACTCATATGCGCCTATCTTTTAACCCGTTAAAAACAAACGCTTGAAAATTAGACAGGGTATCGATTACTATTACCTTTATAATAACAAGTATAAACATTCAAAATTATAAACTAAAGAGTGTCCCAATAGTTATTTTAAGTTGATATATGTCGCCAAATTTTTGATCTGTTACAGCCAGATATTTAAAATTTATAAAGAACCTTAATTGCTAAGTCCGCTATAACAAAATGTATAAAATTTGAATTTAGAAATTAAAGGGTGGCCTAATAGTTGTAAATTTATGTATATCACCCTGTGATATATATGGCCAATCTTTTGAATAATTATAGACTAACGCTTAGAATTTAAACAAAGTTTGTTTTACTGTGTTAGCAATAAAAAAGGTAAAAAATAAAGGGTTGCCACATAACTACTGAATTTTCTTGTTTAATCTGCATTCATATTCTGTTCTACGATATATTAAAAATCCTGACGCAATCTTTCTCGAATATAATTAATGTATAATTACCTTCCTAAAGAAATATTTAAGTTTGTCTGTTCTGAAGTCGGTTTTTTTTTGCAAGAATTATCATTTTCAAAGAAAAACGACTCAAAAATACCGTTATGCTAAAATAGTACTATAAGCTCCGCAATTTATTAAATATTATGCGTTTAAAAGACGCTTTCAATATCGAATGTTTCCAGTCTATGACATCAGTCTTACTCCTATTATTCCCTACAAGTAAGTCTTCTTCCACACATTAAAATTTTGATTCTGAAATTTAAGCCTTTTTTGCTTAGATTTGGTATATTGTACACAGTGTACCCGTTTCTACTCGTCTTTTCACTCTCACCAACACTTAGCAACAAAAGACAGGGACTTATAAAGATAGGGAAAATTAAGCAAAACCAAAACTTAGGTTTCTATAAAATTTTTCAATTACTTAGAAAATTTTAAGTTTCCAACAGATGATTTGATTTAAATTTAAAAAATATCAGAGATAGTATTTGCATTTAAAAGTGTGTTCCGACGACGTGTATTTGTCATATGAATTATCACTTTTTCACATACTAAAATTGTACACATCGTCTAAACAATAAAATATGTTACTTCTATGTGTGAATTCATGTGACAAAGCATCTGACATCAGCTGTTTTTGGCAAAAACAGGTATTTGTTTCTGCAAAAAATAGAATACAACTTTAAATTGCATATATGGAATTTTTAGCGAAAATTAAAAAGTTATATTAATTAGTGCAAAGAAAAGAAAGATTTGATAAAATATCATATCGAAATTAAAATTAAATTTTATGTACAAATACCTACATATATTAAAAGCCACTCAGCGGTTTAACGTTTTTTGTTAATGACAACAAAAATGTTATGTCATACGTAAATAAAATACCAACGTGTAAAGAAAGAAATGTTAAATCTTATGCACATTCCATATGGCAAATGCGCTTCTTCTAAAGACACTAAAATATTTCAAAATAAACTTAGCGTAAAATTAACTACACATCGTCTGACCAACGTTAAATTAAACGGCCTGCAGAGGAATTCTGTTTCATAAAAAAATAGAATAAAACAAGTAAGAGTTCTATATTTGGCTATGCCGAATCTTATATACCCTTCACCATATATGTAAATCAAAAAGACAAATATTGGGATGACAGAGACTTAAAAAATATGTAATTTTACATAAAAATGCCATCGGCTCTTAATGGGTTAAGATCTCTTCAAAAGCTTTAAAATGATACCTTTATTGATATTTTAAAAAATTTGAAAAGTTTAGAGGCCCATAACTCGGAAAATATGGGTGAGCGCCAATTTTTTTACTTGATGATTTTTTCTTATTTTTTAATTCTCTATTGCCTCATATATTTGCTTTTTTTGATTGGAGTTATATCATTGTTCCAAATGATATGGAAAAATTAGAGGCAAGCGTTTTGTTTTTTCCGCTGCGTTGAAGAACATGGACCGATCTTGCTGATTTCCAATAACACCTCTTTCGACACTATGTCCGATCGATTGGAGTATTTAAAATTTAAGACGCATATTTAGGTAGTGTCAAATTTTTTTTACATAATTAAAGAATAACATAAGAAACTTCTCTTACTAAATTTAGTTACAAATTAAAATTAAAAACAACAAAGCATAAATAAAAATTCGTTATTTTGTTAAAAAATAAATAAAAATTTATTGACAATATAAAAACAAACAAAAAATGACAAAACTTTACAATGGTTACACTGTTTTCATCAAATAATAAATTTTTACAAATTGTGTTGTCTCATATATATGTACATATGTTTGTATGTATGTATGTACTTATTACTTAAACTTCAGAAAATTTGTGTTTACATCATAACATTGAGTTTTTTAAAAATCAAAAGTTAAAACGTTTCTATTGCGAAATTTGGAAAATCTGGATTTAAGAGAAAAACATAAAATATTTATTCAGACTACTTTGGGTCATAAGAGCACTGATTATTTTTTTTTTTCATGTTCTTGTTTTGCGTCAAGCTCCAATCACACATAAAAAATAGCCACTATAAGAAAAACAAATTAATTATCAGCTTTTGCTTAGATAAAATTTTATTTCATTCACCTTTTTAAAAATGTGTAAATATTATCTGTTAATACTAACATACATACTATATCCCATTTTATTATAATTAAGTATACAATTATTTCGAACAACTTACACAATGAAAACGTGTGTTATGAACATTGTGTATAAAATCAAGAAAATACCGGTTTATTTTGTTCAAAAGCGGAAACCTGCCATTCAGAAAAATTGAAACCAAAATCGCTTTTAAAGTCCAAAACTCGTGAAACTAAATGCAGAATTTAGTTTTGACTGTATATTTTAATTGCAATTAAAATTTTTTATTGCAATTAGTAAAATTAGCCGTGTAAACGGTGAGTTACGCCAATCAAAGTCTTCTATTCCCATATGTATGTTTTATATTTGACCGCAACTAAGATAATTGCAAGTAAGTTTTAAGTGCAATTAGCATCCACATCATCGTAATACATTAGTCAAAATCTTAAAACGAGAGAGGAAATAAAATGAGCATTAAAATAGGAGAGACTTAAAATTAGTTAAATTTTTTTGCTGGCGAATTTGTATAAGTAAGAACTAGACAATAGGTCTGTTGAGTAACTTTAATAGCAAAAACTAGCAACAAGAGAATAAAATAGACATTTTCCAAATTAATCTCCCAAATGTTAAAAAGCAAATGAACGTTTTACCAGCAAAAATAAGCAAAGAAAACTGTTGTAGCTTCGGGAATGATATTTAAGACTTAAAATCTGTACGGTATAAACACTTAATAGTACCATTTTGAAAGAAAATGTACTAGACTGAAAAAATGTGTAAAAAAGGATTACTAAAACCAGACCTCACAAAAATTTTTTTTGTAAATAATACTCCAAGTAACCAATTTGCAAAAATATAAATTTATTAAATATTTTACATTTTTATACCCTTCACTACAAAAAGTGGAAAAAGGGTATAAAGTTTGTCATTCCGTTTGTAATTTCTACAATATCCATTTCCGACCCCATAAAATATACATATTCTGACATCCTATGCATAGTGAAGTCGCTTGTGTGATGTCCGTCTGTCCATCCGTGTAAGCGTTGAAATCAAGTTTGCCGTAGCACTAGATAACCTAGAGAAAATTAAAAGGCGCCAATTGATCAGACATAGTGTCGAAAGAGGTTATACTGGAAGTCAGCAAGATCTGTCCATGTCCTTCGACACAGCAGGCAAAGCACCATGCCTACCTCTAATTTTTTTTATATCATTTGGAACAATGAAGTAACTCCAATCAAAAACACAAATGAATGAGCGATAGAGAATTAAAAAATAAGAAAAAACATCAAATAAAAAAATTGGCAAGTTATGGGCCTTTGAAATTTTCATAATTTTTAAAATATCGATATGGGCATCATTTTAAAGCTCTTAAAGAAATTTTTAAGGAAATTCTTAAAAATGCTTAATCCATTAACAGCAGATCACATTTTTATGTAAAATTATATGTATGTATGTATGTGGTATTCAAAATTTTTTTTTTATTTTTTAATTCTCTGTCTCCCCAATATTTTTTGATTGGAGTTACTTTATTAAACTACATTTACATGGATGATGAAGGGTATATAAGATTTGGCATAGCCGAATATAGCACTCTTACTTGTTTTTAATTACCAAGTGATTTTCAAAAGCGTTTATCATGTTAAGGCGCATAATGATTTAAAAATATTTATACCTATTGAAAATAATTTCAATTTTATACATGAGTATGGCTTATTTATAATTATCTATTTATAAATCTAAAAATATAATAAAACAATAACAGGGACGTTTCCGTACATGAAATATTTTTTTTAAATTTTGGTGTTGGATGTTGTGGGGGTTCAAGGGGGATTCTTCCACTTCGATGTGGGTGGGGTCGTCCACAGAGTTGTGGGGGAAAAATACTTAGGACTTACCGGATGTGTTTGTATGAGTGGTGTCCAACGCTGTGGGTAATGACCGCTTCGCGTTCCGTCCAAGTAGCTTGCTGCCGTCTTTCTGAGAAATGTGAATGCGCATCCAAAGCCAACACTGTACGTTCCTTCTTTTTTCTCGGAAACTTGATCAATTTAATCAGAGGGATTAACTATTTAATATTATCATAAACTATTTTATTTTTTTTAGTTATAATAAACACTTTAAATAATTAGCACGTGTACACAGATTTTATTTCGAATATTTTTGTTTATCTGTTACAATGGAAGATCTACACAGCTTGGTTCCACTTGTTTTGTACATAAATTTGTTTAGTGCTTACAATCTTTAAGAAGACTCGAGTACTTTATTTAAAGAAATGATAACAAAATATCTGTATTTTATTGTGATTCAAACACTTTATTTTATTGCATTTTGTTTTACAGAAATTTTAGCCACGAAACTTAGTCGACCACGTATTCACTTTTGAAACCTACAAGCAACTGAACAAAAATTCAGCCGCGCATTCTTTTGCCCTTTTTTTGTTTTCTGTTTCTCTTTTTTATTTTATTTACACAGATGCAAAAAAAGGGCAAAAGAGTGTTTACAACGTTGGCGCTTAAACATCCCGCCCCCCTTGCAGGACTGCAACTTAGAGTATAAAAAGTTATATAAATTCAAATTCAATAATTCAAAAGATAGCTTAGATTAGGGTGTAATATAAGTATAAGTTCAATAAATTTATAAGTTCAATAAATTTATAAGTTCAATAAATGTATAATGTAAAAATGATGAATAGTCGTTGGTGGCACCTAGAGGCCAAACTTTCCCACGAGGACCCATCCCAAAGCTGTGTCCTGTGCGAGGGGCGATGCAAGGCTGCCTGGTTGAAGACCGCTTCTGATGAGCTCCGGGTATACATCGGCTCCCAGGATGACGTTGATGGCGTTATTACCATAGAAATCTGGGTCTGCCAAACGGAGGTTATCATAATGATGAGCTACTCGGCTGTCCAGCGGTTTTCTGGCTTGATTGAGGGGTAACTTGTCATCAACTCTGGCGGTGACGGTAAACGTGGTTGCTCCCTCAAAACGTGAACGAAAGGTCATCTTGTACCATTTCTGATTGTCGATCAGTTCAACGGGAAGATGATATCGGTTGACAATAAAGGCGGCGATGGCACTTTCAGTGGCACACGGGTTTATCAGACCACGGACTTGCACCCATTGCTTGTTTAGGCATATTTGTATAATGACGGTAGGTATCAACGTAACATTGCCAGTACCGCTTGAACGACGTATCTTGGAGGGGCGATGAAGAAGTGTGTGATGCTTACCCCTGCAGATTTTACAACATTCAGCACTGCGACATTTATTAGATCGATGCGAATGTGCTAAACAGTTTTCGCAATATAGATGGCGTCGTACCGTTTTTTCTCGTGCGGAAACAGACATGCTGGTAAACTTCTTACATTTTCGCAATGGATGATCCTTTTGGCACAGGCGGCAATCATAGGTGGATTTTAAACGAATGATAACCCGTTGGCGCTCAATCGGGGAAGCGCTTCTACGTGGTGAACGCCGCATAATGACTAGAAAAGAAAAGAACGAAATAAAGGCAAAGATTAGTTGTCATTGCGATTCGGGGTAGGGGAGCCACACTAATTTAACGATGGGGCGCGTGATGACACCCGTAGCGGTGCGAATGTCAGCTGTTCTGACCTTACTGTCCAGGCCGTGGTAGACTTTATCAATTCGGCCGAGACGCCATTGATGTGGGGGTAAATTGTCTTGTCGCACGACGACAAGATCTCCGATCGCGAAATCTCGCTGTGGGTACTTCCATTTTGTCCGTTTATGGAGTTCTATAAGATACTCGTATTTCCATCGACGGGCTAGGTGATGGTGTAATATTTTTAGTTTCTGCCAGCGATTGACATAACTTAACGAGTGATCGGAGAAATTGGGTTCGGGGGGTGACAAAATGGGGGTGCCTATGAGGAAGTGACCGGGGGTTATTGCGCATAAGTCGTTTGGGTCGTTGGTCACTGGACTCAAGGGCCGGGAATTCAGACATGCCTCTATGCGGGTTAGCATGGTGCTAAATTCTTCATACGTGAAGTGTTGGCTGTGGCAAATCTTTTTAAAGTGGGACTTAAAACTTTTTACTCCGGCCTCCCACAGGCCGCCCATATGGGGTGCTCCTGGGGGGATGAAGTGCCATTCTAACGGGGAGAAGCTGTTTTGAGCTAGGACACCTTTCCGTACAAGTGCTAAAAATTGGTGGGCATCATATTGTAGGATGTTGGAGGCGCCAACAAACGCAGTGCCATTATCAGAATACATGGCATGAGGCGTTCCACGTCTGCTGAAAAATCTGGCGAAGGCCGCTAAAAAGGCTTGAGTAGATATATCACCAGTGGCTTCCAGGTGAATGGCTTTAGTAGCAAAGCAGACGAAGATTGCGACGTAACCTTTAGTGATTTTGCAACCACGGCCCACGTAGGATTTTATTTCGAAGGGCCCGGCGAAATCCACTCCAGTGTCGTAGAATGGGCGGGTGAGCGTAGCTCGTTCAGGGGGTAATGCAGCCATCATCTGCTGGCTGAGCGCACTTTTATGTCTAAGGCATGTGAGACATTTAGAAATAGTTGATTTTATTAGATTTTTAAGACGAGGTACGTAATAATGACATCGCATAAGGCGGTGTAAAAGCGCATTTTGGCCATGTATGGAGTACATGTGTAGCCATTTGAGGAAAAGTTGAGTATAACGAGCGTGATAGGGTAACAAAATAGGGTAGCGCTCATTATAGCTAAGAGTGGGGGAGTTTGCCAATCGGCCATTAATTCTCATGATTCCGTTAGAATCGAGAAAGGGGTTAAGAGTTAATAACGTACTTTTACGGGATATCGGGCGATTATTGCATAATTCTTTATGCTCATCTGCGAAATGAAGTTTTTGACTCGAAATAATTAAACATGATTTAACGAAGTTAATCTCATCTGAGGTGAGGTCGTTAGAGTTGAATTTCTGATGATTTTTCAAGCGATGATAAAAACGAAATACGTAACTAATAACTCGTAACGCTTTGGGCAAATCCGAAAAATTACGGAGTATGTCTTCATATTTTACCGTGGTAGAGTGCACACAGAGTGGTCTGGACTCTTCGTCTGTTGTGAAATTTTCAGGGCATAACGGCCACTCAGCGTGTGGAAGTCTTAACCAAGGGGGACCTTGCCACCAGAGCGTATTCGACGCTAATTGTGAGACGGTAAGGCCGCGAGAGGCCAGGTCAGCTGGATTATTTTTCGTATCAACATGCGACCATGGTTCGATTCCGACCTTTTCGATTATGGAGCTGACGCGGTTTTCAACGAATGTTTTCCATCGGTTAGGGGGACCTCGCAACCATGCTAAGACAATCGTGGAATCCGTCCACAAGAAAATTTTGTAATTTTTCAAATTGAGTTGAGCTGGTATTGTGTCCACCATTGTAGCCAACAACTCAGCACCACAAAGTTCTTTTCGTGGTATCGAAACAAATTTTACCGGCGCTACTTTGGTTTTTGCTACTAAAAGGTGAGTTGAGACAAAACCTTGGTTCTCAGATCGCAGATACAGAGTAGCGGCATAGGCCTTTTCAGAGGCGTCGCAGAAACCGTGTAGTTCGGTAGTGTATGAGGGGTCAAAACTAACAAAACGGGGTATTCTAATTTGTTCGATGTGTATATAATCATCAAGAAAATTATGCCATTTTTCGAGTGTAGGGGGGTATAAATCTTCATCCCAGTCTGTTCCATCCTTCCAGATTTGCTGCATTATGATTTTAGCCACAATTATTTTGGGTGATAGCCAGCCCGCGGGGTCAAATAACTTGGCTATTTCTGAAAGTACAGACCTTTTTGTGACTGCCTTGCGATCGGGGTGAGATTTCAATTTAAAATAGAAATAATCATTTCCTGCGTTCCACCGCAGTCCCAGCGTTTTAGTGATGCTAGAATCAGAAAGGGTCAAAAATTCTTCATCTAGTAGATAATTTGGGGGTAAATCATTGAGTAAAAGATTGTTATTCGCCGTCCATTTACGTAACGTAAAACCTGCTGATTCAAGCACGTTGCGGAGTTGATTTCTGCATTGTAAGCTGGCCGTAATAGTATGGGAGCCAGCCAAAACATCATCGACGTACATGAAGTTTCGTAAAATGTCAGCTGCCAGGGGGTAATTTTCTTCGGCCTCATTGGCTAACTCTAGCAACGTTCTGATGGCTAAGTATGGGGCGCAGTTGACACCGAATGTCACAGTATTCAACTGGTAATCTTGAAGGGGCTCGTTCGGGGATTTTCGGAAGATAATACGCTGATATTGGGTCTGAGAGGGTTCTATAAGAATTTGGCGGTACATCTTTTCGATGTCCGCGTTAAATACGTAGCGAAAAAGTCTCCAGCGAAGAATTAAAATAGTTAAGTCGGCCTGTAATATAGGCCCGACGTGGAGCATATCGTTGAGACTGACGCCGTTAGATGAGGGGCTAGAAGCATTAAACACCACACGTAGCTTGGTGGTAGCACTATCGGGTTTTAGTACTGCGTGGTGTGGCAAGTAGTAGTTTTCAGAGCCGTTGCTCGGGGGGGAAACTTTGTCCATTTGGCCTAGAGTGGCATATTCGGTGATTACTCGGTCGTAATCATTTTTGAGTTCGGGAATTTTTAGCAATCTTGTTTCATTGCGTAAAAACTGAGATATGGCGATGTTTCGGGACTCGCCTACATTAAGTGGGTTGGGGTAGTCGTGCTTAAAGGGTAGTGACACGACAAAACGACCATCAGGGTTTTTGTGAGTCGATTTTTTATACAGCTCTTCACAATATATGTCTTCAGGGGATGAGCGGTGTTTCTTCGGTACTTCTTCCAGTTCCCAGAATTTTTGTAGTTGAGTTGATAGGGTGATTTCATTAAAAAATGAACGAATCGTAACACGATTTTGGGGGGTGTGCATTTTGCCGGTGAGTATCCAGCCAAAAATGGTATTTTGGGCAACCAAGGATTGGTTAGAGTCCCATTGTACGCCGTTTTTAATTATCTTGGGGTAAACATCTCCTCCAAGTAGTAGGTCTACCTCAGTGCAGTTTTGCCTATACTTATCAGCCAGTTGAAGGAGTGAGAAGTTTGCATCCTTGAGGGCGGATACTGGGTAATACGGTAGTTGATCCGTCAGCTTATTGACGATATAGGCGTCAATATACATATTAATTGCAGGGTTAATTGGAGACCCTATGCGCACTTGACACAGGTGAGTTGATGTGGCAGTTAATGAGTCATTTATGCCATGGACCTCAGCATGAGATGACTGAGTGCTGATATGGAGTTTTCTTTGAAGGCGCCTCGAAATAAACGACGCTTCAGATGCAGAGTCGATTAAGGCACGAATAGTGCATTTAAGATCGTGACTATAAATATCTACTAGGGCGGTGCCCAATATAATAGAGGGGGTAGTTGCTTGTACCTGGGTTGAGTACGATTGCAGCGTTTTTTCAGCCGCTTCACGAGAAGTAGAGGGGGTCGCATCTAGAGGGGGGTGAATACTAGTTGGGGGCGGAGCCCCGCGGGTAAAGTAGTTACCTCTATGTGATGGAGTATATCCGGGTGATATATTCGGGTTGTGCGGGGGGTTATGTGATCGAATATTATTTTCATGGGGGTTAGGGGTAGATATAACGGGAGCAGCTTGGGGTGCTGCAGGGGTACGTATATTTGAGGCGGAATTGCGCTCATGGCGGTGCAATAACGAATGGTGGCTTTGTCCACAAGCATTGCACACAAATTTGCTTTTACATTGTCTACGCTCATGGGAGGTAGCGAGACAATTTGTACAGAGTTTATGTTTTTTAACTATATTGTATCGATTTTCAAGAGACATACCAAGAAACATTGAACAAAATCTAATGGGATGTGAATGGGGACACAAAGGACATTTTTTGTATTTGTCGACTAACACGCTGGTATTAAAACTGTTAAGTTTTTTCTCATTTGAATGCGGTTTTTTATAATTCGGAACTCTAGGCGTATTTGAGACATTCGAGTGTGAAAAGGTTGAGCGGATATCTGCAACTGATTCTAATGTCTGGAACCGAGACGTCAGGAACGCATCCATTTGTTTCCAGGCTGGCAACTCTGTGCTGTGGGGCAAAGAGTGTTCCCACAAATTGAGCGTGGTATCGGGTAGACAGGTGGAACAAATATAAATAAAAATGGGGTCCCAATTTTTGGTGTCGATTCCTAACAGTGTTAAATTCGTAACGCAATCATTAATTGTGCGTTGCAAACGCCGAATATTGGGCCCAGTCTCTTTAGGTAGGGGGGAAATATTAAATAAACATTTTAATTGCGCGTTCACCAAAACGCGCTTATTTTCGTACCTTTGTACCAGGTGTTGCCATCCCATCTCGAACCCATCGTTCGTTATGGGGCAAGTTTTCAACAGGTCTCTCGCTTCTCCTTGTGTCTTCTTGAGTAAGTGGCACATCTTTTCCACCGGGGATAGGCGATTATTGTTCTTATAGAGAGCCGTAAACATATCACGGAATATTGGCCATGACTTATAGTCACCGTGGAAAATTTCTGTATCGCAGGGGGGTACTGATATGAGGGGGTGTTGAGTTGCCTGTTCCTCCCGAGCAATAGGTCGCTTTGTCTGGTTGCGCAGAGTCTCGATGGCTTCATTTATTTTGGCGATCATTTTGGTATAAACCTCAAAAGTTGAAAAAAAACGTTTCTCCAAAGTTTCGATATCGATGTCATCTTTCACGGGATCAAATTTTTCGATAGCATCGTCGTATAGCGACGCGAATGCTTCCCATAACCGTATAGCTTCTGTTTTCAGGACATCCCACGCGTGAATCGACTGGCCGTCAACCGCGCTCTCATCCATATGAACTGAAAGCTTCGTGATGCGATCAGAGACACGGATCAATGATTTGATTGATGCCATTTTATTGTTATTTTGCCCAAGTGGGGGGTATTTAGTTATCAAGAAAAAGACCGAGATGATTCACGATATAAAAATTAAACGATTGTTGAGTAAAACAGTAGGGGGAATTCTCGCCAACAAGACAATAAACGTGTTCAAATAGTGAATGGATTCAAATAATTGGTACAAATTAAAATATAAAATATAAGAAAAATATATATATTTTTTTTGGTTGCACCTCGTTTTTATGTGCCCGAACTGTTTGGGTTGACCCTCGTATACTTGTACCCGTTTCCTTTTGGGGTGACCCTCGTATACGATTGCCCGTTATGTCAAAAAGAACAAGGGACAGTGAAGAGCAGAATTTGTCGACGACCATAAAATTTGCAAATATTTGTTTTTTAAATTAATAAATGAAGTTTTATATTTTTTTTTAATAAATGGTTAATAAATATCGATTAAAATAATTTACGCCTGATGTACTTTTTTTTTTTTTTTTGCGTTTAATTTATTTTATTTATTAAAAAACAGGGGGGTAAATTTTAAAGGGATATTATTTAATTTAATAATGTAATTTAATTTGAAATTAAATTTATTTAAATTATTTATTAAATTTAGTTCAATTCAAAAAAAAATCCAACAATTTATTTCCAAGATGCACAATATTTTTCCGCTACTGTACTCGTATTTGTTTTCTTATTTTCAACCACCAAAATTACTTATGTTCCTAATACACAAGCTTATGCATGTACACATTAGTTGTTATTATCTTCATGCGTATATTAATGTAGGTCAGTGAGACAATTTTTTTGACTTTACGCTTGTGTATTCTGCTTTAGTAATGTTTTTGGTGGTGACGTCACAAAAGTGATCTCTTTAATTTATCAAATGTGTGCTCTTAAAAAATACAAGCAAATGAAGATGTGCGCATACAACCACACATAAGAATATTGTCTTTATTCTTTTTCTCTGCCGGCAGCGAATTTGCGACGGTCAAAGAAACTTCTCTGCTGTTTGTATTTAAGTATGTATGTTTGCCTTTTTCTTCAAAATTGTGGGTACAAAAAATATGTACATACAAATTTGCGTCTTTAATTTTGTTATGTTAACAGCTCATGAATTTAACCTTGAGCAAATTTGGTGTGTACGTATGTATATATATGTATGTGCGCATGCCAACAATCATATATGTGCTTATGTATATAAATTTCGCGGTTTCTTATTTTTGCAGGTGCAGAAGAAATCGAAAAATAAGAAACCGTTGGAAATGCAAAAAACGCAAGTACCGCTAATAATGGTTTTTGCAAATTATTATGCAAATTTGAAAAAGTGTACAGTCACCGCTGTTTTTTCAAAAGGGTTATTTTTTTTTGTTGTAAATGTGGGGCCCAGCACGTAGTGCTTAGGATTTTCCTTTATGGAAACACTGATAGGGGTATGGGGTTTGTTTTCCTTTATACGGAGGAAAACTTTATTTATATATAAAAACGTATAGATATGAGGTCCGGAATGGGAATCCGGTGGGGTTTTTTCTCCTTATGGAGGAAAATTTTAGGGGGTTTTTGGGGTACCGGGTTGGATCCGGCTCGAAGGACCAAAAAATGTGGGGGTTCAAGGGGGATTCTTCCACTTCGATGTGGGTGGGGTCGTCCACAGAGTTGTGGGGGAAAAATACTTAGGACTTACCGGATGTGTTTGTATGAGTGGTGTCCAACGCTGTGGGTAATGACCGCTTCGCGTTCCGTCCAAGTAGCTTGCTGCCGTCTTTCTGAGAAATGTGAATGCGCATCCAAAGCCAACACTGTACGTTCCTTCTTTTTTCTCGGAAACTTGATCAATTTAATCAGAGGGATTAACTATTTAATATTATCATAAACTATTTTATTTTTTTTAGTTATAATAAACACTTTAAATAATTAGCACGTGTACACAGATTTTATTTCGAATATTTTTGTTTATCTGTTACAATGGAAGATCTACACAGCTTGGTTCCACTTGTTTTGTACATAAATTTGTTTAGTGCTTACAATCTTTAAGAAGACTCGAGTACTTTATTTAAAGAAATGATAACAAAATATCTGTATTTTATTGTGATTCAAACACTTTATTTTATTGCATTTTGTTTTACAGAAATTTTAGCCACGAAACTTAGTCGACCACGTATTCACTTTTGAAACCTACAAGCAACTGAACAAAAATTCAGCCGCGCATTCTTTTGCCCTTTTTTTGTTTTCTGTTTCTCTTTTTTATTTTATTTACACAGATGCAAAAAAAGGGCAAAAGAGTGTTTACAACGTTGGCGCTTAAACAGATGTGGAACACAAAACACATATTTTTGGAATTTTTGTCTATCTTTTTGTGTTTGCTTTATTTAAAAACTGGTAGATGAATTTTAGCAAAACTTTATAAGGAGGTCCAATAGAACTTTGTTTCAAATATATAATATTTTTTTTCGTAAAAAATGTCATTTTATAGAGAAAATAGATACAAATATGAAAGCATTCAATTTTAATGGTACTAAAACAGTTGTCAGCACATTTTATTTTTATTAATGGAAAATTGTTAACATTGTCTACGGATCTCTGGAATAAATAGTTAAAACACATTTTCAAAAATTGGAATTTTAAGAAAATTAGAAATGATATCGGCCTATATTTCGAACCGTTACAGACAAATGCTTAAAATTGGACAGAATGTCGGTTATTATAACCGTTATAACAAAGTGTACAAATATTTATAATTATAAATAATATATAATAAATGGCTGTAGTTCTAACAGGATAAAATTTACAAGAATCTATATTACTTAGTCCTCTATAACAACAAATATACAATTTGAATTTAGAAATTAAAGGGTGTTCCCATAACTGATGTAATATGATCTATATCCCTATCCTTTTAACCGTTATATACAAACATTTGAATATTAGACATAATGTTTACTTATTTGCCTGGTATAAAAAGAAGCATAAATATTTAAAGTTATAAATTAAAGGGTGTTCAATAGTTTTTGTAATTTGATACGTATGACCAAACGCTTAAACAGTTCTTAACAGTTGTTTACAAAGGGCATTTATTGCTAAGATCGCTATAATGAGAATTAAATTTAAACTTATGAACTAAAGGGCGTCTTCATAACTGACCTAAATAAATGGCCATATTTTTGAAACTGTTATAAACAAACACTTGAAAATTAAACAGAATTTTCATTACAATATCCAGTATAATAACAAGTATAAATATAATAAATTCAAAATTAAAGGGTTATAAATAGTTATAATTTTGTTTTATTAATAGCTATAATTTTGATTTACTTTGTCAGAAATAATAAGTGCAAAATATAAAGTGTGCCCTCCTATGTTGTGTTTTTTTGTTTTTGTGAATGATACTTTCTATAAACTGTTTTGAAGCCTGTTTTTCCGGTTATATGAGAACAACTAATATATTTTTATCCTTTTTTAAAAAACGTGGCATAAGGAACGCTTGCAATTTATATATTTTTAAATAAGTTTAAGTATAAATTTTATTTAATTTGGTTTAAGTTTTTTATTAAATCTGATAAATTGTAAAGAAAACAGTAAAGAGAAATGCAATTTAAAATTTACTGTTTGCCTAAAAATTTATCACAGCGAACTTAAACAAGGCGAATCAATTATAAGGTGTCAATTTTGTATTGTCAAACTACATATACAAAAATACTATACTGACATTTTATACATGGAGCCTTTAACACAAGCCAAAATTGAATTGGTTTATAAAAAACTCTTCAAACTTAAAAACAATATGAGAATTAATATGTTAGCTTTTACATTGATATTACTTTTAAAATGTTTCTTTTTCTTAAATCCCGTTTTTAAAACGTAAGCGGTATCCTGAGTACTCTTATCAACAATTCACAATAACAACAATATCGATGTCCATTCAACAAATATAACTATAGAAAAACAAGTAAGAGTACTATATTCGGCTATGCTGAATATTATATACCCTTCACCATCTATGTAAATCCAGTTTAGTGAAGTAACTCTAATCAAAAAATCAAATAATGGGGTGAAATACCATATACATATATATAATTTTACGTAAAAATGCCATCGGCTCTTATCAGGTTAAGCATTTAAAACAAAAAAAAAAATTATTATTTTCTTAAAGATCTCTTCAGAAGCTTTAAAATTATCCATATTGATATCCTAAAAATTTTGAATATTTCAGACGCCCGTAACTCGGAAAATATGGGCGAGCGCCAATTTGTCCACTTGATGCTATTTTTTATTTCTCTATTGCCCCATAGGTATATTTGTTTTTTTTTTTGTTTTGATTCGCTGCGCCGATCTTACTGAGTTCCAATAGCACCTCTTTCGACACTATGCCTGATCGATTGGCGTATTTCCAGCTAATCTAATGCTACGGCAAACTTGTTTTCAACACTAACACGGACGGACAGACGGACATCGCTCAATCGACTTCGAACAAAATGACAAAGTTCCACTTTTTGTGGTGAAAGGTATAATAAACGTATTTAACTCAAATCTTCGATACATTTTGGAACACCCTCTATTATTTTCACGTAAGCTTAAAAATTTTACATAATGGAAATTAATTATGAAACTAAATTTATCGCTTGGTTTGTAAGATTCTCTGTCTCGCGTGTAATACCTTACACACAATCGTACACATTGTTAAATTGTAGCAGTATTTTAAAGGTGTTTGTTTATCAGCAGTCACATTAAATTTTATTGTGACTAAGTATTTGCATAGTTTGTTTTGTTGCTGATAAGTATAATAGTGGAAATAGTTTAAATTATGTCACTTTATTTGAATTTAAGCAGACATTTTTATAAAACCTCTTAAGACCAACTGAAACTTAAATTATCCAGATAAATTCAGTTGCAATCGCCTTCATACAAAAGTACTTTACTTCAAAATAAAACAATGAGCCATTAACACCCAACGAACAAGTGTTGCCGCTTTGCGTTGATTGATCTTAAGTTGTTAGACTTTTTCACTAACGCAAAATGTTGGTTTTTTAAATAGAAAAATGTGCTTGCTAATATTCAAATAATTTTTACAAAAAAATTTCTTAATTGTACAAGTTTATTGATATACTTTCTAAAATATAATGCCATCACAATGATTGTGATAAATACTGTTGTCATACCTTTCGGTGAAGACCGTCGTCACTGGCTGTTTATTTAGTACGATTGGCGAGCGCTTTCGATGTAAAGACATCATTTTCAAGCCGCGTTTTGATTAGTACTGGTTGGATAGTGTAACGTGTTTGTTGCGTAGATAGTGGTGGGTACAGGTAGTTTTGTCCGTTAGGATGGTGTCTGCACTACTATCGACAAACTACTTAGACAATACAACACTAAAAACAAGAAGAAAGAAAACAAAGACACAATCGATACAACACGACGACACATTTTTACATACACAGGACCAGAAATATATAGACTAACTAACCTTTTTCAAAAAGAAGGTTTACAGACAGCACTAAAGACGAGCAACACTTTACGCAACAATCTCAAGACATCAACAGAAATAACCGATAAATTTAACACCAGCGGAGTATACAGACTTACTTGCACCTGCAACCATACATACATAGGACAAACTGGACGAACATTAAAAACAAGGTTCACAGAACACATACGATCATATAAACGGAAAAGAGAAGACTCTAACTTCGCAATACACCTTAACACACATGAACACGAGCCAAGGGAAATAGATGAATGTATGACGTTAATACATCCTAGTAAAAAAGGACGAAGACTGGACATTCTTGAAAACATGGAAATATACAAAACACGAACGTTTAACGGAGATATTATTAACGAACAGGTAAATACAACCTCGGACACAATTTTTACACCACTTAAGCTATTAAAACAAACTTACAAACGCAAAACACCCACAGATGGTCACACTTACCTACCTAATAATAAAAGACAGAAATATTAAAATTATACACCTTCAATAAAGATGACAGATATCAGGCAATCTACCTGCATAATACCGTTTTAAATAGACACCATCCTAACGGACAAAACTACCTGTACCCACCACTATCTACGCAACAAACACGTTACACTATCCAACCAGTACTAATCAAAACGCGGCTTGAAAATGATGTCTTTACATCGAAAGCGCTCGCCAATCGTACTAAATAAACAGCCAGTGACGACGGTCTTCACCGAAAGGTATGACAACAGTATTTTATTTACTGGCGGAATAAATCCAATTAACTTAATTGTGATAAATATTCAAATAAATCTAAACTGGTTTAAAATAATCACATGACATTTAAGCCTAAACATTTTTTTATAATTGTTAATTTAGCTTTTATTTGACCTTTTTATTAACTATATTTTGTTTTTATTTTCAACTAATTGGTCTCTTTTTCATTTTTTTATTGTTCAATATTTCGCTGGTCTTTTGTATAGCATAATCAGAAAAATTAGAAATTATATTTATTTAGTTTAAAAATATTTTTTATTCAATTTTTTTTTTGTCGTTGAAGCAAAATATTAAAAAATAATAGTTTTTTATAAATTATTAATTAATTTTAACTTTGTTGTTTTCAAAGTAAATTTTACTAATTTTACTAAGAATGGAAATGTTGTTGTTTCTTATTAACCGACTTAAAAAAAGAAGGAGGTTATCAATTCGATTAAATGTTGCTTTTTTTATTTTTGTGCCTGCATAGCAAGTAGCAAGCTTAAAATTAGAAATTAAAGAGTGTCCCTATAACTGATGTAATTTGACCTATATGGTCCTATCATCGAAACCGTTACAGACAAACTCTTAAAAATTAGACAGAATGTCCATTACTATACCAAATATAATAGCAAGTATCAATATTAAAAATTAAATTAAATTAAAGGGTGCCCTTAATGTAATTTTATGTATATCACCCTGTGATGTATATGGCCAATCTTTTGAACAATTATACACTAACGCTTAGAATTTAAACAAAGTTCTTTTTACTGTGTTGGCAATAAAAAGGGTCAAAAATAAAGGGTGACCACATAACTACTGAATTTTCTTGTTTAATCTGTATTCATATTCTGTTCTACGATATATTAAAAATCCTGATGCAATCTTTCTCGAGTATAATTAATGTATAATTACCGTCCTAAGGAAATATTATTTTAAGTTTGTCTGCTCTGATCTCGGTTTTTTTTGCTTATCATTTTCAAAGAAAAACTAGTTCCGCAATTTATCAAATAATATGCGTTTAAAAGACGCTTTCAATATCAACTGTTTCCAGTCTATGACATCAGTGTTATTCCTATTATTCCCTACAAGAAAGTCTTCTTCCACACATTAAAATTTTGCTTCTGAAATTTAAGCCTTTTTTGCTTAGATTTGGTATATTGTACACAGTGTACCCGTTTATACTCGTCTTTTCTGTCTCACCAACACTTAACAACGAAAGACAGGAACTAATAAAGATAGGCTAATTTAAGCAAAACCAAAACAATTTTAAGTTTCCAACAGATAATTTGATTCAAATTTAAATAAATATCAGAGATAGTCTTTGCATTTCAAAGTGTGTTCCGACGACGTGTATTTGTCATATGAATTATCACTTTTTCACATACTAAAATTGTACACATCGTCTAAACAAAAAAATATGTTACTTCTATGTGTGAATTCATATGACAAAGCATCTGACATCAGCTGTTTTTGAAAAAAATGTGTTTGTGTGGGCAAAAAATAAAATATAACTTTAAGTTACATATATTGAGTTCTTAGCGAAAATTAAAAAATTGTAATAATTAGTGCTAAGCAAAAAAAGAATTGAAAAAATATAATATCAAAATTAAAATTAAACTGTCTGTACAAATACCTACATATATTAAAAGCTGCTCAGCGGTTTAACGTTTTTTGTTAATGACAACAAAAATGTTATGTCATACGTAAATAAAATACCAACGTGTAAAGAAAGAAATGTTAAATCTTATGCACATTCCATATGGCAAATGCGCTTCTTCTAAAGACACTAAAATATTCCAAAATAAACTTAGCGTAAAATTAACTACACATCGTCTGACCAACGTTAAATTAAACGGCCTGCAGAGGAATTCTGTTTCATAAAAAAATAGAATAAAACAAGTAAGAGTTCTATATTTGGCTATGCCGAATCTTATATACCCTTCACCATATATGTAAATCAAAAAGACAAATATTGGGATGACAGAGACTTAAAAAATATGTAATTTTACATAAAAATGCCATCGGCTCTTAATGGGTTAAGATCTCTTCAAAAGCTTTAAAATGATACCTTTATTGATATTTTAAAAAATTTGAAAAGTTTAGAGGCCCATAACTCGGAAAATATGGGTGAGCGCCAATTTTTTTACTTGATGATTTTTTCTTATTTTTTAATTCTCTATTGCCTCATATATTTGCTTTTTTTGATTGGAGTTATATCATTGTTCCAAATGATATGGAAAAATTAGAGGCAAGCGTTTTGTTTTTTCCGCTGCGTTGAAGAACATGGACCGATCTTGCTGATTTCCAATAACACCTCTTTCGACACTATGTCTGATCGATTGGCGTATTTAAAATTCAAAACGCATATTTAGGTAGTGTCAAATTTTTTTTACATAATTAAAGAATAACATAAGAAACTTCTCTTTCTAAATTCAGTTACAAATTAAAATTAAAAACAACAAAGCATAAATAAAAATTCGTTATTTTGTTGAAAAATAAATAACAATTTATTGACAATATAAAAACAAACCAAAAATTACAAACTTTACAATGGTTACACTGTTTTCATCGAATAATAAATTATAACAAATTGTGTAGTCATAAATGTACATATGTCTGTATGTATGTATGTATGTACTTATTACTTAACCTTTAGAAAAATTGTTTTAACATCGTAACATTGAGATTTTTAAAAATCAAAAGTTAAAACGTTTCTATTGCGAAATTTGAAAAAACTGGATTTATTTATTTGGAAAATCTGGATTTAAGAGAAAAACATAAAATATTTATTCAGACTACTTTGGGTCATAAGAGCACTGATTATTTTTTTTTTCATGTTCTTGTTTTGTATCAAGCTCCAATCACACATAAAAAATAGCCACTATAAGAAGAACAAATTATTATCAGCTTTTGCTTAGATAAAAATTTATTTCATTCACCTTTTAAAAAATGTGTAAATATTATCTGATTAGTACGAACATACTATATGCGATTTTATTGTACATAAGTATACAATTATTTCGAACAACTTACACAATGAAAACGTGTGTTATGAACATTGTGTATAAAATGAAGAAAATACCGGTTTATTTTGTTCAAAAGCGGAAACCTGCCATTCATAAAAATTGAAACCAAAATCGCTTTTAAAGTGCAAAACTCGTGAAACTGAATTCAGAATTCGGTTTTAAATGTATATTTTAATTGCAATTAATATTTTTAATTGTAATTAGTAAAATTAGCCGTGTAAACGGTGAGTTACGCCAATCAAATTCTTCTATTTCCGTATGTATGTTTTATATTTGACCGTAACTAAGATAATTGCAAGTAAGTTTTAAGTTCAATTAGCATCCACATCATCGTAATACATTAGCCAAAATCTGAAAACGAGAGAGGAAATGACATGAGCATAAAAATACGAGAGACTAAAAATTAGTTGAATTTTTTTGCTGGTGAATTTATATAAGTAATAACTAGACAATAGGTCTGTTGAGTAACTTTAATAGCAAAAACTAGCAACAAGAGAATAAAATAGACATTTCCCAAATTAATCTTCCAAATGTTAAAAAGCAAATGAACGTTTTACCAGCAAAAATAAGCAAAGAAAATTGTTGTGGATTCGGGAATGATATTTAAGACTTAAAAGCTTTACGGTATAAACACTTAATAGTACCATTTTAAAAGAAAATAAACTAGACTGCAAAAATGTGTAAAAAAGGATTACTAAAACCAGACCTCACAAAAAAATTTTTTTGTAAATAATACTCCAAATAACCAATTTGCAAAAATATATATTTATAAAATATTTTACATGTTTATACCCTTCACTACAAAAAGTGAAAAAAGCGTATAACTAAGTTTGTCATTCCGTTTGTAATTTCTACAATATCCATTTCCGACCCCATAAAGTATACATATGCTAACATCCTATGCATAGTGAAGTCGCTTGAGTGATGTTCGTCTGTCCATCCGTGTAAGCGTTGAAATCAAGTTTGCCGTAGCACTAGATAACCTAGAAAAAATTGAAAAGCGCCAATTGATCAGACATAGTGTCGAAAGAGGTTCTACTGGAAGTCAGCAAGATCTGTCCATGTCCTTCGACACAGCAGGCAAAGCACCATGCCTACCTCTAATTTTTTTATATCATTTGGAACAATGAAGTAACTCCAATCAAAAACACAAATGAATGAGCGATAGAGAATTAAAAAATAAGAAAAAACATCAAATAAAAAAATTGGCAAGTTATGGGCCTTTGAAATTTTCATAATTTTTAAAATATCGTTATGGGTATCATTTTAAAGCTCTTAAAAAAATGTTTAAGGAAATTCTTAAAAATGCTTAATCCATTAAGATCACTTTTTTATGTAAAATTATATGTATGTATTTGGTTCAAAAAAATTTTTTTTTTATTTTTTAATTCTCTGTCTTCCCAATATTTTTTGATTGGAGTTACTTTATTAAACTACATTTACATGGATGATGAAGGGTATATAAGATTCGGCATAGCCGAATATAGTACCCTTACTTGTTTTTAATTACCAAGTGATTTTCAAAAGCGTTTATCATGTTATGGCGCATAATGATTTAAAAATATTTATACCTATTGAAAATAATTTTAACTTTATACATGGGTATGTCTTATTTATAATTATCTATTTATATATCTGAAAATATAATAAAACAGTAACAGGGAATTTTGGTGTTGGATATGGAACAGAAAACACTTATTTTTGGAATTTTTGTCTATCTTTCTGCGTTTGCATTATTTAAATGAATTTTAGCAAGACTTTATAAGGAGGTCCAACAGAACTTTGGTTCAAATATATATTTTTTTTTCGTAAAAATATGTCATTTTGTAGAAAAAATAGATACAAATATGAAAGCATTTAATTTTAATGGTACTAAAACAGTTGTCAGCACATTTTATTTTTATTAATGGAAAATTGTTAACATTGTCTACGGAACGCTGGAATAAATAGTTGAAACACATTTTTAAAAATTGGAATTTTAAGAAAATTAGAAATGATATCGGCCTATCTGTCGAACCTTTACAGACAAATGCTTAAAAATTGGACAGAATATCGGTTATTATAACCGTTATAACAAAGTGTACAAATATTTATAATTATAAATAATATACACTAGAGCCCCAATTTGCGTCGTCCCGATTTGCCTCGTTTCGATTTGCGTTGCTTTTTTAAAAACTAGAAAAATTCGATTTGCGTCGTTGCAATTTTAAGTTGCGTCGTTTTGACCCCGATGTATATCATTTTTATTTCGATTTGCGTCGATTTGTTTCCGATTTGCGTCGCTAAAAACGGTTAAATTTTTTTGCGTCGTTTCGATTTGCGTCGCGTTTCTTTGGTCCCCATTAACGACGCAAATCGGGGCTCTAGTGTATAATAAATGACTGTAGTTCAGGCTAAAATTTACAAGAATCTGTGTTGCTTAGTCCTCTATAACAACAAATATACAATTTGAATTTAGAAATTAAAGGGTGTTCCCATAACTGATGTAATATGATCTATATCCCTATCTTTTTAACCGTTATATACAAACACTTGAATGAATAATGTTTACTAATTTGCCTGGTATAAGAAGAAGCATAAATATTTAAAGTTATAAATTAAAGGGTGTTCAATAGTTTTTGTAATTTGATACGTATGACCAAACGCTTGAACAGTTGTTAACAGTTGTTTACAAAGGGCATTTATTGCTAAGATCGCTATAATGAGAATTAAATTTAAACTAATGAACTAAAGGACGTCTTCATAACTGACCTAAATGGCCATATTTTTAAAACTGTTATAAACAAACACTTGAAAATTAAACAGAATTTTTATTACAATATCCAGTATAATAACAAATATAAATATCATAAATTCAAAATTAAAGCGTTATAAATAGTTATAGTTTTTTTATTAATAGCTATAATTTTGATTTACTTTGTCAGAAATAATAAGTGTAAAAAATAAAGTGTGCCCTCCTATTTGGTGTTTTTTTCTTGTTTTTGTACATGGTACAAAAATACTATACTGACATTTTATACATGGAGCTTGACAGTTAGGATACATGTGATCTGATCCGCCTTAAACTCAAGCCAAAATTGAATTGGTTTATAAAAAATTCTTCAAACTTAAAAACAATATGAGAATTAATATGTTAGCTTTTGCATTGATATTGCTTTTGAAATGTTTCTTTTTTCTTAAATCCCGTTTTTAAAATGTAAGCGGTATCCCTGGGTACGCTTATCAACAATTCACTATAACAACAATATCGATGTCCATTCATTCGGCTATGCCGAATTTTATATACCCTTCACCATCTATGTAAATTTAGTTTAGTGAAGTAACTCCAATCAGAAAAGCAAATAATGGGGTGACGGAATTAAAAAAATAATAAAAACATTTTAAATACCATATACATTTATATAATTTTACGTAAAAACGCCATCGGCTCTTAATTGGTTAAGCATTTAAAAAAAAATTTATTATTTTCTTAAAGATCTCTTCAAAAGCTTTAAAATTATACCCATATTGATATCCTAAAAATTTTGAACATTTCAGACACCCGTAACTCGGAAAATATGGGCGAGCGCCTATTTGTTTACTTGATGTTATTTTTTAATTAATGAGTTCCAATAGCACCTCTTTCGACACTATGCCTGATCGATTGGCGTATTTCTAGCTAATCTAATGCTACGGCAAACTTGTTTTCAACACTAACACGGGCGGACAGACGGACATCACTCAATCGACTTTGCTATGCATATACCTATACTATATGGGGTCGAAAATAGATATTGTAGATATTACAAACGGAATGATAAACTTAGTTATACCCTTTTTCCACTTTTTGTTGTAAAGGATTTAACAATAAGTGTATTCTTAGTAAAAAATATTCATACTAGTGATGCTAAAGTACTTTTTAATCCGAAATGTAGCAATTTTAGCATTGTCCTGCTAGGGCATTTGGTGCTAAATTGATATGAAATTAATCTAAACCAAATTTTTGGCTTGTGGTATTAATATTTCTTCAGCAAAGTTCAAAATGCATCTTAAAATATGTTCCAAAGATCAGGCTAATGTTGTATAATTTTTCAGTTATATTTTTTCTGTAAGAAGTTAATATAATTTATTGAAAAAACAGTGGCAACGCTGTTTTCTATAGATATCGCATGTATACAAGAGCTTCGATCACTTTTTTTCATTTTACTTTTACACAGTATTTACAACTTCAATACAGTTTGGGATAACATGTGAAAGAACGCGGGCAGAATAAAGGAACTGCTTTGTTGAAATTAATCTTAGTCTTAATAATCTCATGAAGTTTTAAAATTATTTGGCAGTCGTGCAATAGTCTTATACAATTCTATTCTGTTTCTATTGCAGTGAATTTCAAAAAATAGTAAATGATGCTAAATTAAACATATGAAATATTTGAAATTGTTTTGATAAGATCTCTCATGAAAACGCTCTCATCATTAATATCATTGCATTGCAGTGAGACTTATTTGAGGTCTACAATTACGAAAATTTTTCTTGAGATTGAGTTTGACGTTTTCTGATATTTTATGCCAATTGTAGAGTGTATGCTTAGAATGTAATAAAAACTTTTTTCCATCGATAATTCCATCGGTAATTCGATAAAATGACCGACACGGTTCCAGTAGGGTAGTGACAACTCATTTCTAAGACTTAAAATTATTTTATATTCTACCCGTATTATTTCTGATCACGTAAAAGTGTCAATTTCCGTTAGAGTAATTTAAAACTTTGTGCTGACAACTCAGAATATATTAAAATCTACAGAGAGCCTGGATTTGGAAATTAAGAAGACTAAGGACTCAAAATGAAGCTATCAGTAGCAAGCGGTCGTTGAACAAAATATACTCTCTGCTTGAAATCAAACATTAATTCGCCTTTAAAAGTCTGTGTAAATATTTAAAACTATTTTGTAAGTACACATTTTAGATGTTAAACTATTCACTTTTTATTTAATATTAGTTAAATTAATAATAAAAATTTATTATATAGAAAGATTTATTAGACCTTTATAATAATTTTCTTTTCTAAAATTTTAAGCATTAGGTCAGATTTTAGTACTAAAAATTTGCTTTTTTTGGGTGGCGAAAAAACCTAAATTTTTTTTTTTAAAAACTGATTCGTGCTTAAAAGTTAAAAAAGTAAAATAAAAATTTATTTAGTGCGAAAAGTAGAAGCTAATAGATACCAATATAAAATAACTACCCCATGTTCATAGAGAAATTCAAATATAAAATTAGCCAATAGCGCTTAGTACACACCCATATGCGTGTACATGCATAAGCAAATTTAACATTTTTAGAATAAAAAATACCGATATACATATATATATATATATATATATATATATATATATATATTATATGAATTTGAATAATATTAAAATAAAATGATATTGTTTACTTACATTAATTTCTTTAATATTTTATAGAATGACACAACAATGTGAACAAGTATTAAAATTCGTGACATTATTGAATTTAATTCTTTTAGTTTTTCTTTTATAACCAATGATTAATATTGAGTATTCACATGTATAATCTCTAATGTTTGTATGTAGTTAAGAAACACTTTCTTTCTTAATATCGAACGATACATTAAACAATTTTGCGAGCTAAACTGACAAAGACTAGATTTTTTTGTACTTTTGAACGCAGATACATATGTAAACATTCACTCTCTAAACACTCTCGATCAAATAACTAGAACCAATCATATTTTTATTTTTGGTAGAACCTTTCTTTATTTGCATTTCGTAAATCTGATTTCGGCTAGGCGTTTAGTATAAATAATTAAAAATTAATAAAAATTCATATAATTTATTTTTGTTTTTAACGGAGCATTGGCGCTTTTGATTAGTTTTGACTTCTCAGCGTAAAAGCTTTGCAGAAAAAAAAACATTCGCTTTCCGATTTATTTAGGTCTTGTTGTAAGGCATGTATTTAATTTGTTTATTGCTTTTACACATTTTCAATATTTTTTACACAATTTTTTAACTACTTTTCTTAAAAACTTAATTTATCTTTTTAATAAAAACATCTTTTTGATAGTAGAGAGCACAGAGATGAATTAAAATATCCAAGGCACAATACACTATTGCAAAGACAAAACCAGTTTGAAACAAGTAACAGTGCTATATTTGGCCGGATCTAATTTACCCTTCACCGTATATGTATAACTGCATGCACCATACTGCAGATTTCCCATTAAATATTTAAAATAATATTCTGCATAAGAAATAATTTCCTACCATTAAGTTTTTCTGTTTTTTTTAGGGTTGTTGTTCCAGCTAAGTAAATAAAAAAGTTACTATACCAGATCCTTGTATAATTCAGAAGTGAATAAGCTCACCCATTTTGCGTACCTTTTTCATAAATTTTTTAACACAAATAAAACCACCCGCAGACGAAAATTAAAAAAAGATATGGATCATGCTGATTTTTAATAGCAAAATCTTTAAAACTATGTCTAATCGATTTAAGCACTTTAATTTTCTCAAGCTCATCTAGTGCCGTGGCAATATTGATTTCAACACAAATACGGACATCGGACAGACGGACATCGCGCAACAAGAACTCAGGGGGCTTACTCTATTCGAAAGAAAAGACATTCGAAACACAATGTATAACACATACAAATTCGAATGATTTTATTTTCGAATCGAAATACAGAGAAGCCGATGGCCTTAGTAGCCAACTTTGTAATAATAATTAATTATTATTAAGTTAATGAATAAATAATAATAATAAATAATATATATATATATATATATATATATATATATATATTGCAATAACTTTTCAAATGTTCAAGAAACGTCATTAAACTCCATGTTCAAGACTTTTTCAAGACTTTTTCAAGACTTTTTCTTAGCAATTAACTTACCTATTTTCGATAAAAGTCGTTGCTGCTGCTAAACATGTATTTAGGAAAAAATATATTTAAAACAACAGTTGATATTCTATGCGGTGGTTGTTAGTTTGCTTAATTAAAAACAAAGTTTTGATATAAAACAATTAATTTAATTCAAATAAATTGGAAATGAATTACAATTCACTTTGACGAATTCATTTGAATTAAAATGAATTGCAATTCTAAAAATTCATTAAAATTTGAAACGAATTGCAATTCATTTTTGCTAATTCCGTTTAAATTGAATTGACTGATATTAAAAATTTGCTAATTCAGTGCATAAATGATTCGCGAATTAATTAAAAAAATAATCATTTTTTTTATAAATTACAGTTTCATAAGTTTGTTTTCAATAAAAAAGCTGTATTTAATATCCTTTTCTAAGTTTTATATAAAAATATTTAAAATTAAACTGCACCCGCAACACTTATTTGTATGAATATTGATTTGTATTCATTCATGTAACTCTCGAAAAGCATTAAAAAAGTTATGTTATAATCTTTTTGAAAGGGAACTTGTGGTATAGTGATGTTGGTGATGACAAAGGTTTTCTTCATTGTTAAGGTTGCCGCATGTTTTATGTTCTTTATTACAAACGTCTGCACGAACGTAAAAAAATAATAATTTTTGAATATGTGTTTAAAAGTTGTCTTGGTCAATTTTTTTGTCAGATTATCGATCGAGTAAAAGTTTTAAATTGGGAGAGAATTGCAAATAAAAAATTTTAAGTTTTAGACCACCATATTGGTATGCTGTGGCCAGTACATTTATTTTCAATTCATATTAAGTAAAATATAAGGTCAACATATTTGATGTAAAAAACTTTTATAAAAAAAAAATAATATAAAATACAATTGCATATATAAATATTAAAAAGTTTAGCGTAGTTTTTAAGTTTTGTTTGTTTTCGATTTAGAAGCTTGCTCCACAATTAAAGGCTGTAAACAACCTTGTCGCAGGGGAGACAGGATCGCCAAACAAAACTTTATTATTTGTTAAATACATATAAGCGTTTTATAATTAATTTGTAAATAGTTTTGAATACATTTCTCTTATATGGAAATAAAAATTGTTTTCTTATTTAATAGTTAGTTCAATATTACAAATTAATAATATCCTGAGTTTAATTATTTTTTCAAGAAATCTAGCAACATTATAGAAAACACAAGTACTATAATTGTTAGTTTAAATGTTTAACAAATTATATCTTTGGATGCAAAAAATTTAGATAAAAATACGTTAGAAATGTGAATATTTTTAATTAATTACATATTACAAAGTTTTTAAGTTTATATTAGAAAGCTACATAATTATTTGCTGTTCTTAATAGAGTCTTTATAACATTCCAGGGCGATCACTTTCAACGTTACCAGACTTTTCAAAGAACATGGCATCCTGTAAATAATTTAAAACACAATTTTATATTAATTCAAATTTTTACACAGTAAGAACCAGTATACAACATGATAATTAAAACTGTTATACTAACCTGTCAGTATAACAGTTTTATTTATTTTTTTTTTTACTCTTAATTTAATGCATTATAAAAATAAAATTATTTAAATTCTATCTGTTCAAAATTTATATTATTTTTTTATTGTTGAAAATAGTGTTTGCATTACTGTTCATTTCAACTTTATTCAATCTTCAAACCAAAATAATTATTCACACCATACGATTCCAAAAATAATACAGCATTCTAAGCAATAAAATATAGTAAAATATAGTAGTTATTTTCAAAAAAGCAAGAGTGCATGATTCTACACATTCCCATTCCCTTTAACTACAATTTAACACTGCGAATATATTTTTTACGAAAAAATTAATTTTTTTGTAATACGTTTGTTTTATGACTCGACGCATAGTTGGGACTATCTTAAACCGACCTAAAGACAAGGTTATCATATCAATGCGTTTAATTTTTTAATTTTTAATTTACTTTTTTTTTGTAACCGCAGAAGAATCATTTCTAGCCCGATTTTAATTTGTTTAATTAAGATTTGATATAAACAGTTTGGTTTCAAAAAATTGTAATTTATATAATTAAAGGTTTTTTCTATACAACACACATGATTTTTACATGACTACTGAACTGTTATGGATACCCAAATAAAATTTTAACACAAATGATATCTTTATAGCAATAGCAAAAGTAATAAAAAACAAATGAGAGCGCTATAATCGGCCATGCCGAATCTTATATTCCCTTCAATATATATGTATAACCACATGTACATAACAATCGGCATAAGAAATTCTTTCCTTTCTGTTAAAAAAATATATTTTTTTTTTCGAAAATTTTAAATTTTGCTTAGTGCTGTTGTCCCAGCTTAGTAAATTAAAAGGTATAATATGATCTGATATAGTAACCTACAGTGGTGAATAAGTAGTATGTAATTGATAAAAAGCTCACTAATTCTTTGTTTCCTACCTTTTTTATTTTTTTTATCATAAACAAAAGCACCTGCAGGAATACAAGCGTAAGTTGAAAAAAATTATATGAAACAACTTAACACGTTCACCACTCAATGATTTTTAGCGTTTTCAAAAAAAAAACTCACATACAACAAAGCTTAGTACATTTCAGTAATTTCACGACACGACACGAGTTTTTTTGAAACATCTCACGTCACATATATGTGACGCTAAGTGGCGAAAGTGTTAATGACGTGGACTGATCTTACTGATTTTCAATAGCAAAATGTTTGAATTTATGTCTGATCGATTGGCGCATTTAAATTTTCTCTAGCTCATCTAGTGCCTTGGCAAAGTTGAGATCAACACGAACGGAAAGACGGATATCGCACAATTGACTTTGTTATGCATAAGAACTCAGAATATATATTATACTTATGTCCGATACCTCAGAATTATAAAATATAAAATAAAATTAAAGTTAAAGGTGGTCCCCTTAGCTGACTTAGTTTTGCTTTATAACTTTGTCTTTTAACCATAATAGGTAGACAATTAAAAAAAAAATTACATTTTTTCATATTTGACGTTACTCTGCTCTTGTGTGTTTTTGAAGTCGGTTTTCATTGCAAAATAATGTATTTGCTGTTGATGGTAGCAGTTTGCTTCTACTTACTACTTTTACCATTCCTTACAACTTTTAATACCAAAAGTCAATTTTTTTGTTTTCACTCCAAATTTAAATTTTGCTGATATTTAAGAAATAAAATAAGAAAAAATATTAAACTTTTAAAGTAGATTTGAAAAATGTAATTATTTTTGAAAAACCATATTGCTTGGAATTAATATATGAAGTTTTCAGAATGAAACTAGTTGGGTTGATACTGAAAGAGACTTTAACAGTAATTAACCCCGGTCTTAGTTTGTATTTTATTACACTGAGTGCGAACTTTTAATTATCAAAATATTTTTAAATTTTGAACATATAAAGGTTAACGTACATCAGTAAAATTACTTTTCTACTGTATTATGAAAGTTTTTCGAAAAATTAAAATTTTTTAGTGAAATTTTTTTTATTTATGTTTTTAGTGAATTTTATGTCTTTAGCTAAATAATCCTGTGGATCTTATAATTTGAGTACAATTTTAACTTTACATATGTTTTAATATTTTAAATGAATATGTTAAATGTTGACCATTATTTTCCTGAAGAAATAGTGTACATATATTATGGGTTTATTTTAAAGAAGAATGTACAAATACTTATCTGCTTAATTTTTTTAACATTAGAATATTTATTAAAAATGTATGAAATTCAGAACAATCGAATTCAAAGATATTGATTTTTATTAAAAGCAATTCCACAGTTTCTAACCTTTTTTAAGATTTTTTCTGAGGAACAAATGTTGTTTGAAATTGAGAAAATTCTTTTTGTTGCCGCATTAGATGCAGAGAGCAAATAAAAATCCACTTACATACATCAAAATGTTTTTGCAAGAAATATTTACGTTTTCGTAAAATTGACACTATTTCAAACCATTTTTGAATAGGAATATTTACTTTAGATTATTTCAATATCTCACTATTGTATTTAAGCCTTTTCAACTGAATTCCAGGATGAAATTGTCCCATTGCTTCAGGTAATTAATACAAGTTATAAAAAAACTCTTATTTTTTCTATTAAAATTCTAACATTAAATCTCAGGGACTCTAGAACTGAAATTTTGTATTAACAGGTAAGACTGCTATATTCGGCTTTGCCGAATCTTATATACCTTTCAACGTATATGTATAACCACAAGTATGTATGTATTTATATATTTTTCTTTTTTGTAAACATTTTACATAAAAATGTCATCGGCTCTTAGTGGGTTAAGCATAAAAAACTAGTATTTCCTTAAAAATCTCTTTAAAACTTTTAAATGATACTAATATTGATATTACAAAAAAAAATTGAAAAGTTCAGAGGCCCCTAACTCGGAAAATATGGGCGAGCGCAAATTTTTTCACTTGTTGTTTTTTTCTTCTTATTTTTTAATTCTCTATTGCCTCATCCTTTTGTTTTTTTGACTTGAGTTACTTCATTGTTCCAAATGATGTGAAAAAATTAGAGGTAGGCGTGGTGTTTTGCCCGCTGCATTGAAGGACATGGACCGATCATGCAGATTCCAAAAGCACCTCTTTCGACACTATGTCTGATCGATTAGCGTATTTAAATTTGTTTTTAGCTGATCTAGTGGCTCGGCAAACTTGATTCAACACTAACACGGACGGACAGACAGACATCTCTCAATCGACTTTGCTATGCATAAGAGGTCAGAATATATAACTTTGTGGGGTCGGAAATAGATATTGTAGAAATTACAAATGGAATGACAAAAAAATTTGATTTGAAATCTTTTAATATTTTTTTCCGCTAGGGTCTTTAAAATATGTTATTTTTTGGGTAATTTTAGGTTAATATTGTGAGAATAGTTGAAAAAGTGAAAAAAGAAAAACTTGTGAAAAAATCTATTGTACTAAAGGAACATCTGACAATTACAATAGAATTAATGTGAGACAAAAAATGGACTAAAGGCTAAAGTAGTGTATTGTCCACTATTATAATAATCTACGGCTGTTTACCGTAGGTATACACAAGTGTACTTATAAAAATTCATCAGAATCGCGATAAAAACCCTACAGAAAAAGTTAAACATTGTTTACTTTGTTTTCAAATTTATAGGATACAAATTTAAATCTCGAACCCAAGTGATATTTGTGTTCTTCGCTTTAAGTTGTTCGACCATTTTAAATTGTCGACCACTTGAAATTGTAAGCTAGGATTTTTTCCAAACAAGGCAATACAAGTAAATGTAGGATAAAGTAGTCAATATATTTGGAAGTAAATTAAAATATAGCAATACGATAAATTAATACATCAAATTAAAAGAATTTCATACTCACTACAAGTGAATTATTTTATGTTTAATTTTTTTCTGTTGTAAAAAAGTATCTTCCAAGCGCTGCATTTATTTAAAAAAAAAGTATATTGTTTAATATTTTATTTTTTATTAAAGCTAAACCTTTTTCGTTACTTTACCTAGGGTATACTAATTTTAGGAAAAATTGGTTGTTTGCGGGTTTTTAGCATAGACCTTGTAGGGCCTCAAATAAAAAGTCCAGTGGATTCGAAAGGCAATATATTTGTAATCCACGTTACTCTTATGATAATCAAAGCTACAATATGTACTTGCAAATTTGTTTTGGCATTGGATATTTGGTACATAGTGGTGACCTACTAGAACAAAATATCGTCCATATCGTTGATAGATTATTATTGACCTTGATGTAGGCATCAGACTATAGATTGTTTTTAAATACATTAGCTTATTTCGTGTGGAGTTCTTCCATTGCTTATCTTCAAAAAAGGCACTTTATTTTAATGCTAAAGCTTTATCATTTTGAACTAGTGCTCAAGTAATGGTTATTACTTGGGAATGACAAAATAGTAAGTATTTGAGAGATGCCGCAAAAACAACATGGACGCCCTAGTAAAAACCCGCCGCAACAAAACGAAAAACGTGTTCAAAAAAATAGAAGAATGTTAACACTTTTTAATAATGTGTCTTGCGCTCGTTTTTTTTTAAGTCACAAATAGTAAGACTTAACATTTTGTAGACCACACGATTATTTTCTGCCTAAATAGCAATAAGCTAAAAATCGGACGAACAATCCCTTAACTTATGGATCGGTTTAAGTAAAATGAATATTTCTTATTTATTATAGCTCAATTGCCGATAACAATTATATTTTTACTTAATAGTAGTTGAACTGAAATTATGTAATTTATACTCACAATAAGAAATGTTGCACCTAAAAGCACAGCCTTCATGCGCACATCCAGGTCTAACGGAAAAGTGATGCCAAAGAAATCAGCATCAGTAAAAATTTCACGTGCTAAGCCCGACCATTGTTTTGAAATTTTTCCAATTATTTCACCAGTCAAAGAAACAATCTATTAAGAAAATAAAAAAAAAAAATACTCGCTAATTAAAACATTTTTCAGGCGTAAACAATTTTATAATAACTTACATTAAATTCGACGTCACCACATAGTGAAAATGTGCAAAATGGACCCTCGATGCGTAGAACTGTATCGCCAATATGATTTTTTATTGTAAATGATGGTGCACAGATGCTCCATTCTTGTTCGATGGTACCTACAACATTACCAGGTGGTGCTGAAACTTCCATCGATTGCAGGCAACATGGAAACAAGCAACTGGAACAAGCTAATGGACGATGTAAATGTATGACTTCATTGCGAAAATTATCAAATATTTTCATATCAAACGGACGTGCTGGACCACACATGTTACGTGTACAACAGTCGTTATCTTCAACTGCAAAATATACTTTTTGACCCAGAGCATTTTTAACGGTAAATTTATTATTTGTCTCAAAACCGATAAAAGCCTCTAACAATTCGACTTTTTGTTTAACTAAAAGCTGATCTATACTAGTAAGGTATTCCAAACCGCGTGGACAATTCGGTATGCCGGGCGGTATACTCATCCAGTCGCCTGAAACAAATACCAACAACATTTATAGTCAAAAAGAAGAATTAATAAAACAAATTTAATAAATTAGCAGTTTTAAAGAATACATTTGTGTAGGTGACATTTAAATACAACTTAATTTAAGAATGTGAAATTCTACTCGTTCGATGTAAATAGCTTTTTATTAAATTTCATATTCTATACCTTGAGGTGACTTTGATGCTGAAATTTGAATACAGCGTTTCCCATAAATATGTGAACTTTATATTTTTAAACAGCGGACCAGAGTGGGAGAAAAAAAGGGGAATGGGCCTCATTATGCATTTGAACCAATTTTAACAAAGTCTCGGCTAATCGATTTTAATGAATTTTGAAACATATATATGGATCCTCAAATATATCTATTTTCAGAGCTAGGACTAAGATGCAAAAATCGGGAACTTACGGCTATATCGATTACAATAAAATTTTAAACATAAAATTGAATAAATAGGGGAGTGGCAAAGGACAAACGCCCAATATTTTGAATCTTAATCGATCTTAACTAGAGATATTTAATATATATATATATATATATATATATATATATATATATATATATATATATATATATATATATATATATGTGTCTATATGATCCAAACTGATTCAATAGATTTTCGAGATTTTCGGAGATCGTCTAACATATGAACGAGATACAAAATGATGCAAACAAAACGATTTTGATCTAATCTGTCTACAAAATAATATCCACTTACAAAAAAAGTCATATAACTAATGACAGTGCTATTATTTTTTTCCAGCATTGTACATGTGTTTGTGGTTACTGAATTTGTGAATTTTATATCTATCGCATTTAAAGCACAGTTTAAAACTGAATTGTTTTAAATTCCATATCTTGTAATAGATATCTTTCTATGTTTAATTTAAATATGTGTCATATATAGATATTTGTTAGAGCTTACGTACAAAATTGTAAAGTCGACAAATTTATTTTTCATCTTTTAAACCAGACATTCAAGTCTACAACATTCAGCATTTTCAATCATGTATATTTTTATTTTGTTCTAAAAACTGCAATACTTGGGATTTTTAATTACCTTTGAAGTTTTATTGGTATTTAAGTACTTTGGATTTTTCATTACCATTTAAATTAAAAAAAATTATTTATCATTTAATGCAAATAATTTTATTTAAATTATAAATGCTAATGAATTTTAAATGAATGACTGTTAATTACAATTGGAAAAATTAGTTTGTTTAAAAAATTAATTTATAGATCGTGCATAAAACAAATAAACCTTCACCCTTTTGTAAATGGATCTATATTTAAAAATTTAACTGTTAATTTGATATTGAAGATTTAAAGCCACCTAGCAATACAACTAGCAGATTTTATTACTTACACGAAAAAATATATGTTGCTCTAGTGTCTCATTTTTCCTGAGAATGTTAAAATATTCATGTTTCACTGAATTTTTGTTATAAAGCTGCTATTTTAAAATAATGCCTTACTATACTTCGAGGTGTTTATTTAGTGTTTGAAGGTAACGTTTAACGTTTAATAATGTTAATTCTTTGAAAGCATTTAATAATTAGTCAATGGTAATGACTTTGCTTTTTAACTAATTGTCAATAAAACGTTTTCATTAAAAGCATAACCATTAGTAAAAATAATGGTAGTGCTAAAAATTTCATTAACATTATTTATCATTCAATGCTTATGAAATTGGCTGTTAGTTAGTCAATCTAATTAATTACTCCCAAGTGTGCAAATTACATAAATAATTTAAATAAGTTCCAGCTGTAATTTTAAATTGTACTAATCTGATTGAAGATGAAATATGCAAAAAAAAAATTTATTTGTTTCAAATTACGCTTTAATGTGTCTAGGGTAAACATTTCAATGTACGCGTTAAACAACCCCGTGAGCACCTATAAAAGTAACCCATCCTAGACTTGGAATAATGAGAAATACATACCTTACCTAAATTGGTGTCTTATACCATTTAAAAAGAATTAACAATAAAAATTAAGGATTCAGTTCTAGTGGCTTCTTTTTATGCTTTGGCTTAGAGATAAAGTATTTATTTTTATTTTTTTAAGACTGTTGCAAAGGTACAAAATTAAATTTTTTTCTGAAATCGGCAAAATTAGGCAAAGCTTATTCCACCTTCTAGGTCAGAATCTATGTAGGTTTTATTTTAATTATTTGAGTTGTTTGCTGGGTCTAAGTTTCAAACTGTTAGTGGATTGAAAACGAATAAGTGTCTTCTCTTGTTTTTATCGAAACAGCTGTGAATTAAATTAACAAAGTTGTTTTTTAAGCAAAAATACATTTTTATTAACTGTTGTTCTTCTTAGCTCTAGATTTAGGGCGGTATTCATACAAATCTTAAATAGCTTAAAAAAACAAAATTTGGAAAATGTTGGTCAGTTTCGATTGAAAAAAAAACTCTATTAATAAAATATATTGTAGGAAGAAGCCTTTTTTTTAATCGAAATTAAAATAAATTATTATTTAGATATTTTGTTAAAATATAAAATCTAGTACTGGCGTAGAAAAACTAATTTGAGGGAAAAATGTAAAATGAGAAAACCGGCAAACCATTTTTTTCTGAATTATATTGCATGATTATCTGAATTTGAAGAATAAATAAAACTCGCCCTTTAATTATGGATTTTTATACCAAGCAAAAAAGGTTTTCTGCTACCTGTTATACATAAGCACTTTTTTTCGTAAGGTTGACAAGACAATTGTCAGATTTTAAGCATTTGGTTCTAGGTAATACGAAATGTAAAAGTGCGAAATATTCTTTTATGTTGTTTTTGTTTTGGTTGAAAAATATTTTGTCCTTTCGCTATTTGATCTGAATACGTTTAATGGTTTACTTTACACATTTTAAAAAACTAGTCCAGGGAGGTTACTGTGTATTTCGATTCGAAAAGAAAATCATTCGAATTGCTATGGCTTATACATTGCGTTTCGAAAGTGTTTTCTTTCGAATCGAAATACAAAGTAACCCGCCAGAATGGCCTCTAAAGAAGATAGAAAAATAAATAAGGATTGACTAAATACAAAAAAATATGAAACCTTTAATAATTGTTGTAATTATTTTACTTCATAATGGAGGGAGATGGCCTTCTAAAGATGAAAACATGTTTTATTGCACAACAAATTTAAGAAACTTGAAAGAAATATAATATAAAAAATTACAAATACAAAAATTTGTTTTAAAAGAAAACAAATAAAACAAACAGCTCGTTTATAATATGACGAAATCTACAAACTTATGTTAACCAGTGTATGTACAAAGTAATTTGTCTACATGTGTGTGCTCGTGTAACAATTATGCTTAATTGAGCAACAAAAGGGTAAATAGATATTTCAAAGTCAAAAACAAAATTATTGTCGTAAATAAAAATACAAAGTAAAATAAATAAAAAAAAAAACTTTATAAATATGAACGTAATAGTAAATAATGGTAATATTTTTTTAAAGTTTTTATTTTATTATCTAACCCTGCCTCTCCTAGCGGGGTGTTAAGATTAAGCGAAACTATTTTCTTATACCCAGCAAGTATTTCTATCAAAAAAAATATTATATCATTACTTCATAGGGCTTAAACGCAACCAATTCTAATGTAGCTGGTATCCCTAGTCGGGAAGAAACGTGAAACTACAGTGATGCAACTATTAAAACTATTTAGCTCCCCTAAAAAGGATTTAAATCGAGTAATCAGGTAAAATCGAATATGTTTATTTTAAAAGTTTAAATGGAGCTTATTTTTAATTTAGGTATTGAATAGGAAATGTCAGTTTTAATATAAAGGGAAAAGTTTAACAACAGAAGATTTAATAATTTATAAAATAGAAATAAAAATTAAGAAAATTAAGGCCTACATTATTCCCTTGGAAATATTTTATATGTTGAAATCTATAAATAAGTAAGAGTGCCACGCCGAATGTTATATATCCTTTACCATCTACGTAAATTTAGTTTAGTGAAGTAACTTCAATCAAAAAAGCACACATTAGGGTGACAGAGAATTAAAAAATAAGAAAAAATTGTAAGTACCACATACATTACATTAATTTTACATAAAAATGCCCTCGGCTCTAAATAGGTTAAGCATTTTTAAATTTTTTTGTAATTCCTTAAAGATCTCTTCAAAAGCTATAAAATAATACCCATATTGATATTTTAATAATTTTAAAAATTTCAGAGTCCCGTAACTCGAAAATACTGGCGAGCGCCAATTTTTTCTTATTTTTTAATTCTCTATCGCCCCATATATTTTTGTATAGGTTTTTTTGATTGGAGTTACTTTATCGTGGTGTTTTGCCCGCGTCGAAGGACATAGACCGATCTTGCTAATTTTTAATAGCACCTCTTTCGACATTATGTCTGATGAATTGGCGTATTTAAATTTCTTCTAGCTAATTTAGTGCCTCGGAAAACTTGATTTCGGACGGGCAGATGGACATCGCTCAATTGATTTCGCTATGCATTAAAAGTTAGAATATATATACTTTTTAGGATCGGAAAGGGATATAGAGAAATTACAAGCGGAATGACAACTTTTTCCAATTTCAGTGGTGAAGGGTATAAAAAGATATAGGAAAGTTATAGACAGGCCGCCTCGAAGGAGATGGACTAATCTTAATTATTTTCAATAGCAAAGTTTTTGAAACTATGGCTGATCGATTAGCGTACTTAAATTGTCTCTGGGTCATCAGGCAGACGGACATCGCTCATTTGACTTTGATATGTATACGAATTTCGAATATATATACCTTATGGTGTCGTAAATGGATATTGTAGGAAATTCAAAACTGAATGACAAACTTAGATACACCTTTTTTCTACATGTAGTGAAGGGTATAATAACTAACTGATTATCATAAGTTTATTTACGTCTTGAATTTTATTTTTATCAATTAGTTGTTTTGTATTTTCTTTTAAATACTTTCCAAGTATTAGTGAAAACAATAAAGTGTCACTGGGAGAACAGGTGAGTAGTTTAAAAGAAAAACTTAGAAAAATATTTATAATTTTGCCAAAAATAAGTTTTATATAAAATTAAAGTAAAAAGTTCAGATAAAAGCAGATTTTAGAATTTATGTATAATGTTATGAACGACTTTAATAATTGAAAAGTAACAAAAAAAAAAATAAATGTATTATTATTAGAAAAAGCCTTATAAACCTATTTTTACTTTAATTTATAATAATATGCGAGATGAAATATCAAAAGATTTGCAAAAAAAAAAAAAAAAAAAAATAAAATACTTCTCGTATATTATCTTTTTATATTATTCAGTGCACGTTAAACAAATTATGCTCTTTCCGACGAACAAACAACACAAGACCATAAGAATATTTATGACTTTAGCTAGAACAAATGATGGACATTAATGAATTAAAAAGACTAGGTTTTTGGAATTAAAATAATTCATTAAAATATAAATCTTTTTAAACTGGACAGTCCAACTTCTTTGGAAGTTAAATTAGCTGCGCATTGATATAGTCAAGTTCGGATATTGAGTTTTGTCATATTTCGCCCTCAAGTTTTAGATTTTATTTTATATTAATGATAGCTGAGTGCTAAATAAACATTGTAGTTTACATGACATTCTTTCTTAAAAATACATATTTTTTCCCCCTTAGTCAAGAAGTAATTAAAAAATAACCTGTAACAATAAACACAAGGACAAGGGTGATCAGCTCAGTTTTTAACTGTTTTTTTGTTGCCTTTTTTATGTTGAACTTTTTAATATAAAAAATCAGGCATTTGAATATTTTTAAATTCGTACATTTTTTTTAATCAAAATTATCTTGTTTTACAATCGCTTGTTCAGCAAAGACGAATAATTTTAAAATGGTGTTCTACAGTTTAAAGAACTTTTCGAAAGTTAAAACTTTCAAAATATTGAAACAAACATAATTTTTTTTTACAACAATTTCAATTTACGAAAATTTTTAGAGATCTTTTTTTAAAATTTTAAAGATTTTTAAGGTTTAATGATTTAAGATTTTATTTTACATTTATTTTCTATTTATTTTAGTATTCTTTTAGTAAAATAATATGTATATAAAATTTCCTTGTTAATAAATTTAAAAATTTATAATTCATTTGTTTTTAAATTTTCTTAAATTATTAATTATTTCAGTTATTTATTTTCTACATTTAAAATTAATAAAACAGATGGTAAAGGTTTTTTAAGTTTTACGCCTTAATTTTGTTTAAAATACGTTTTTATCTATACATATAATAAAACATTAACGAGGTCATTTCTGTACATAAGATATTTTTTGAAAATTTTGATGTGTGGATAGGTGTAGATAGTAATCGATATGAACTACAAAACACCTATTTTTGGAATCTTTGTCTGTCTGTGTTCGCATTACGTAAGAACTCCCTTAGAACCTTGGTTTATATAAAAAATACTTTTTTTTTTTTTGTTGGTAAAAATAGTTCATTTTGTGGACAACGTAGAGGTTCAAATATGAGAGTACCCAATTTTACCGGTATAATGGTACTAGAACAGCTATCAGAACAATTTATTTCTGTGGATAAAAAATTTTTAACAGTGTTTACAGAACTCTGAAAGAAATGTTTAAAAATGCGTTTTTCTAAATTTGAATTTTAAGAAAATGATATGAAGTCGTGGGCTCTGCTAGTTTTAAAATCGAAGTAATACAAATTTTTTTTTATTATTTTCTTAATTATTTGTTTTATAGGATTTTACAAAAAATATTGAAAATATAAAATTATTAAAATCTTATCTTTATGTGAAAATATGTACTTCAAAATAAAAATAATAAGACAAGTATCACTCTTTTATTTATAATAAGAAATTTAGTTTGTGCAATAAAAACTTAATCTTATCTGTCGTTAAAGATAAAATTATTCGGAACAAAATTAATGTATGTGTAAGTTTTTAACTATAACAATAAATATATAAATAATATAAAGTTGTATTAAGAAGCAATGTCATTCATCTGAGCTGATTTTTTGAAAAAAGTGTAATTATTATTTAAAAAATTTATCTCTGCCTTGAGTTAATCATTTCATAAATTTGTAAGGTTTAAAAGAATTTAATATATTTTTATATTTTTTTGAAAGTTTTCAATTGTAATTCGATCATTTAAGGGAAAATTAAACAATTCTGATATCTCCGGACTGATTTTTAAAGTTCATATTTAATAAAAAAAAAAAAAAAAACAAATGTTTTAATAAATAACAGAGTAGAAATCATAAATTTTTCATTTTAAATTTATAAAAAAAATAAATTAAAATTTTTATATTATTATTATTAGAACTGTTTGATTTGATTAAAAATGAATTATTAATTTTGGCTTAAGTTCATTTTTATTTTAATTTCTAATAAACTTTAAGAAAGAAAAATTATTAATAAATGTATGCGTAAGTTTTCCAAAGAAAACAGACAAAACTAGACACCAGAAAATCAAAATAAAGCATTTTTCTTACCGCTACATCCGTCACCAGCATTCTACGCATCATATCTACCTTGTGGTGTGCACATTATAAATAACTTCTATTCAAACAATTAATTTTGAAACTAAGAATGCGAGGAATTTTCATAATCAATCAAGACTAATTTGGTTAGAAAAAGTCAACATAACGCATTTCTTCCTACTTCTCTCAATCAAATCGTCATATACATTTGCCTTCTGCTAACCATCAGTAAAGAAACGAATGCAATATGTATTATTATTCTTTCATACGTTTTTTTCTCACCACATTGTAGATGCATGGGGAAGTCGATTGAATAATGTCCGTCTGTCTGTTTGTGTTTAAGTCAACTTTGCCAAAGCACTAGATGAGCTAGATAAAATTTAAATAGGATAGTTAGTCAGACATAGTTCCAAAAATTTTGCTATTGAAAATCAGCCAGACAGTTCCATGTCCTTCGAGGCAGCGGGCAAAACACCACACCTGCCTCTAATTTTTCCATATATTTTTAACTTTCGTTTATATTCCTGCAGTTGGTTGTGTTTACACTATACTAGGAGGCGACAACACTAAGAAAAACTTTTAAATTTTGTCGCTTTTTTTGAACATAAAAATTTAATGGTAGAAAGGAATTTCATATTCCAATTAAATGTATGTAAGATTCAGCGTAGCCTCATATAGCACTCTTACTTTGTTAATTTAATGTACGTCAATTTAACCATCTGAAAAACAGTCTAAACCCTTTTTCATTTAAAGTTTGTCATATTTTGTAAGGACTGAATTTGTTTGCCCTTGTAATGTCTAAATGTTAAATAGTTTTATAAAATGCAGTTACTTTTTTTGAATTATCTAAAGTCGCTGTTTTTAACAATTATAAAGTTGCCACTACGTCTACCCATACTTACTACAAGTAGTCGATTTTTGTTGCGGTCTTGGACTTAAGCATTAGCACATTGCAAGTTTATTTTAGAAATGTTAACTTCTGTTAAAAGTTATTTTCTTTATTTACCTTTGATCTTCATCAGTTAGAAAATATTTGTAACCTTTCCTTTTCGCCGATTTATTTAAATGCAGTGAGTGTCGGAATTTCTTAGCCAATGGTTTATTGCTTTCGCGATAAACCAGATTTTTAAATAATTTTGTTTGTTTACGGAATTTCTCATACTTTTCATACAATGTACACCAAACAACTCGAAACACTTTTGATCTGCTTTTATCTTCACTATAATTAAATTGATTTGGTTTTTCGTTAATATCACTAGAATGACCAGAAGAATCTCTGTTGTGGGCGTTTGCGGTCAATTCTAAAGTCGACTTAAATTTTTCTATTTGATCACTTATAACAGTCATAACTGTATTAAATAATTTTTAATTATTACAGAATTTATTTTATTTATCAACTACTATCACCATCGTTCGCACTCAAGCAACAATCACTTTGTGACTTGTGTGTTGTTTTTAAATTCTCTTTATAGCTTAAAGCAGCAAATCAAAATCTATCCCTGCTGTCACCATCGTCTTTAAATAACGTTCACACTGTGACTGTTAATTGTTATATTCTTTTAACCCAAAACAGTGAAAAAAATATTTATCTCATTTAGAATTCGATTGTTAAATAACAAAAAAAGCAAATGATAAGACGACGTTAAACAGCCGTTGGATGTAGAAAAATGAATGAAAATTAAGAATCTAAAGATCTTACTACCAACGTACTTAGAGTACAAATATTTTTAAATGTTTATCTCTGTCGCTTAAGTAACGTTCTCTTTGATACTGTTAATACTTGTGTTTTTAAATTCTGTCAAAAACTCAACGCTGTAAATAAAATATCTGTCGTAGCTAATATTTAATTGTTTAATTTTAAGAACAAGTGATAAGACTACTTTATATGCCACCGAATGTGCATAAACACAAATGAACACACACACACATACATATGTATACAGGAGAAATGAGTGAGTATTGAGAACTTAGGAAATTTCTATGACTGTAACCATTTAGAGTGAAAATAATCTAAGTGTAAAAAATAATAGTTGTATTAAATAAAGTTATATAAATCAATATCAGCGCAGACGATATTGAAATCTAAAATTATAATTGAATTGTGAAAATTTCGAAATTCTGCCTCCTAAGATTCAAAAGGCTATAAATATAATAAGTAAGAGTGCAAGGAATTTTTTTCCTACCGTTAAATTGTTTAAGTTCCAATAAAGCGTCGAAAATTGTAAGTTTTTCTTAAAGTTGTTGTCCCATCAACCTTCGCTTGTATTCCTGCAGGTGGTTGTCTTTACTTAGTATTTCGCAACCACCAGAAAGAATAAAAACGAAAGTCTTTATTTAATACTAAAAAATTAGGACAACCAGCTGCAAGAATACAAAACAGTTGAAAAAAAGATATGGAAAAAAACGTTTACAGGCGTGGTATTTTTCCCGCTGCCTCAAAGAACATGGACCAATCCTGCTGATTTTTAATAATAAAATTTTCGAAACTGTGACTGATCGAGTGGCGTATTTAAATTTTCTAGCTCATCTAGAACCTTGGCAATCGATAATGTCGAAAATGGATTATGTAGATATTACAAACGAATTGACAAACTTCGATATACCCCTTTTTCATTTTTTGTGGTAGACTAAACTTATTAGTAAGGAATTTTCTAGTACAAAAATTCTAGATATATGATGATAATTTTTCCATTTGTGTGGGAGGTAACGCGCCTACTGTTTCAATTTAACAATTTTGTTTATGCTTCTTAAGGCCAGGATTCACTATCATACACAATCGTACGATTTAATCACACAAAAATCTGACAGAGTTCTGTCCTACTTTAAAAATTGTTTCCAAATGGTGTCGTACGTGCCACATTGTTTTACAAAAAATATGCAAATAACAGATGCTTTAAATATTTTGTTGTTGCTTTCTCCTCATCTTCAAAAAAATCAACTCTGGTCGCATAGAAAAAATAATTTTATGAATTATTTAAAAAGATTATAAAATCGTTGTCTAGGTACACGATAATAATTATTCACTTTGAATGAAGGGTACCACGCTCACTTTTTCAATCCAATTCGAGCTTCGCTAAACTATGTGTATATGTTAATATATGGGTTACTAGTGCAAAATTTCAAGTCCTCTGAGCCGGTTCGCAATCGCAATGGAGCTGGTGTAAGAACTTAAGCCAAATGACTATCGTTTACATCGCATTTAGTTAGTTAGATGGAAATAATTTGAAGGTTAATACACTGCTTAATGAGCAGTGAAGAAAATCACAAAAATCTTTTTCAGAATCTGCAACACCACAAGAAAAAAACATGGCTTACTGATAACGTAACAAATGCAAAAATAATTGGAAATCCGGTGGTGTCCTTATAGCTGTTTTAAACATTTTTTTATCTGAAACGTTAATTTACAATTATCCTTCCAATATTGAATTTAGTGGAGCGGCAATAAAACTGAAACATAATATTCCTCTCTCATCACCCCACACAGTATATATTAAGCTTACTTTCGGAATTAAATCTGTCAAACAAAAATGATTTGGTTACTTCAGTTGCTTCCTTGAGTTGCATACTGTAAATAAAACACGATTTTAATCAAACGATAGTCAAAAGAATTTAAAGACTAAAAAGTTTCAAAGGATTTTCTGTTGTTGTAGCAACTCTACTGCCGTCAAGAGTTTTTGTATGAAAATATTTTAAAAGAACTCAATTCTGTGTGTATGTGCAATCAGGTTGAACAGGGAGGTGAAGAAATAGCACAACTTTAATCGGTCGTATCCATAGGTCTATAGGGCGTAAATTGGTGGGTATATTGCGACAATTTAATAAATCCACTGTGTCGTAAGGGCTTCGGAGGCAAGCTGGGCAACAGTTTAAAGTGTCGGGAACTATTCAGTCGGCTGCTGTAGTCAAAGTGGTAAACACGTTGACTGCAAACCTGGTTGTTCAGGGTTCAAATCCCGCGGCAATCAAAATACAAAAAATGTTTTTTTCTGTTTAATGGTATAAATAGATATTCAGAATGAACAAAAAAACGTGCAGTCTCCTTCGTCGGTACTTTCTCATAGCAGATTCGCCGACGAAGTAAAATAACTAACTCTCTATCTTTCTCATTTCACCACCTGTCTTATCTCTTATCTATCCCTTTCCTAAAGAATGTAGCACAGTTACGAAAAATAACTAAATAGGTTTTAATTCCTGAAGTTCTACTTCTCTTTAAAAAAAAAAATAATAAAAAAAAACTGCAGCAACCGGCTCTTAAACGACGCTAGAACTGATCTCATTTGCCTTATTTTTCGAAATCGGTGTGTTCGTTTAGGACTTTATTTCATCTATAGCCATTTACAGCTTCTGAGACTGCCCCCTGATGCAGTAGTCTTCGGGTATCTGCAATGATCATCCGGTTTATTGTAAATGGATTTCGAGTTATCACCTCGTGATTAGGGTGACTGGGCAGGAGATAAGCCACTAGTAATCCCTTTTCAGTAGTTCATTGTGCTGTCTGACCGGAAGCATCTTAGTCTCCTCATGGAGATGATCTATATTTATCATCTTAACACAACCTGTAGCGATTCTCTGTGCATTATTAAGTGCAGTTTGTAAAACTCGCCATTTTGTATCACTAAGAAACGAGGTCCAATTTGGAGCAAAATATTTAAGGAGGGAGCGACCAATTGCTTCCACGTGCCAGCAAATGCTTTTAGAACTTTGTTCCAAGTTTTCACTTTGTGGTGGATGTAGGCGTGCGATGGAAGTGATGGAGGCTGTCGAAGAGTACGCCTAAAATTTTTGCGTTACGAAAGCCTTCAAATGGGACGAATCTGTAAGCATAATCTATCAAATTACTAAAATTTCGAAATCGGTTTAGAAATTACTGAGTTCTACAGGCACAAACATTAGATATAAGTAACATTCAGACGAATTGAAAACCTTCTTCTTTTTTTTAAGTAGGTTAAAAATATTGTATTCTTAGCATTAGACTGTCCAAAGCAGCATTAGGACTGTATTTTATGTAAGTTAAAAAAAGATTTAACATTTATAACGATGCAGTTCTTTTGAAAATTTGAGACTTTTAAAACATGATATTGCCAAATGCGTTTATTGATAATTGTATTTACCTCTTCCCCTCTTTAGTTCTGGTATATGTACGAGAGCTACTATTTGTTTTTCGGTAAGTAGCAACACTTATGTTAGTAGCCAAAATGCTATTTATATTATTTACGGTGAAAAACCAATTTGACAATGCAAGAGCATACACATTAGATTCACTTCAATACACTGAATTTTGCATAAACACTTAATTATAGAATAAAATTTGTTCTTTTGGATACTCCATAATGAATCGATCGCTCAAAAAAAGACTCGCGTCAAGTGCTGTAAGGAAATGAATATTAAATAGTGACAGGTGAAGAATCATGGATATATTTTTATAAACTAGAAACAAAGCAGCAATCGACCGTGTGGGTTTTCCAAGATAAGCTAAGTCCAATTAGTTATTCGTGGAAGAAACACAGCGAAACAAATGATTGCCTGTTTTTTCGACCGAATGAATCATGTGGCCACTTATCCACTTAAGCAAAGTAGAGCTGTCAATTTTAAGTGGTACAGGATCATTTATTTGCCGGAAATCTTCAGAGAAATTCGTAAAACTAACCACCAAAAAAGAATCTTTCTTCATTACGACAATGCGAGCTCCCACACACCTCGTCAACAATAAAATTTTTTAGAAGTCAAAACATCGAATTGAAGACTAATTCTGCGTACAGTCCTGACTTAGCACTCAATGATTTCTTCCTGTGTCCGAATACCAATGGTTTACGAGCTACAAAAAAGCAGTTGAAGCGTTCAAAAACCATGTTTTGAAGGTGTCTCAAGAGGAATGGAACAAGTGCTATGGCAAGGGAAATATTTCGAACAGCAATAATGCTATTTTCACTAAAAAATGTTTTTTTTTATTATTTGCTATTACGGAAATGTAAATGGTAGACTTCGTATGAATCGCACTTGAACAACAAGAGGGTATTAACGCAAAATTGTAAAACTTTCAGTAGAGATGAAAAACTGTTTGTGGTTACATTTGAAGAGAATGTGAAAATTAAAATACATCATAGCAAACAAATTCCAGCAGAAAATATATTTATATTTTTCTCTTTAAATCTGTGCAATTGTGGCAAAAAAAAATTTTAATTCAATAAATACCATTTTTCCGAAATTTTTTGATCATAGAGTGAAACAAATTTTATCGACAAAACAGTATCAACTTAAAATAAAAAAAATTAAAATAAATCAATTGAATTTAAAAAAGGGCTGAAATCTACTGGAAATTTTTGGTATATAAATTTTAAACCATTGCACAGTGGGGCAGAATCAAAACATTTTGAAAATAATTCAGCTATTTGTAAAGGCCGATTCATCATAAATTTTTCATAGCAGAGGAGTATTCGATCTTAGGTTTTGAAGCTGGGTACCATCCACTTTACAGTGATGGCGCTATGTGATCTCAAAGTTAAATACCTAGCATCTCAAAATTTTTGTGACGGTTGGCATTTCTTCAATTTTTATCTGATTTTAAAAAATTATATATGGCCCTAAAGCATGTTTATGTTTAAAATTGAAATTTTTGTTTATTCGATACCGTAGTCCAGTTTTTTCAAAATACTGGACACAATTTTTCCCGTAGTTGGCTAGGAAAATCTATAATATTTTGGAAAAAATTTAAAGATTATATCTTTTCTGGTTCAAAAATTATATATTTTTCAATAAAAAAAATCCAAAATTATTGCATTTTTAGCCTAAAAACGGATACCAATCGAATTTTTTAATAGAGAGTTTAAGCCAACTATATGTGCATACGTTTTAATCAAATTTCGTATAAAATAGATTAGTCTTGTAGCAGATAGAAGTCCTTTAATTAATTTTTTATGTATATGATCATTTTTATAATATCATTCTTACGAGCAAAACTATACGTTTTAAAAAATGAGGGTTTCGGTATGTATTTTACTTTTATAAATTTATGTTACGAAGATAAAAATTTGTACGCGACTGTAAAAAAGTTCGCAAGAAACAATTATCCCGGATTTTAATCCACTAAAAATATGTCTATGATAATCAAGCTTTTTATTGATTTATTATTTCGTGGTCTAGAAATTTTGGGTCATTAATAATTTCACAACAAAAACAGTAAAGTTATCTGTTAAAAGAAAGAAAAACATACAAAGCATTGGTAAACAAGTCAATAACAAACATTTGCATTAAATCAAACGTAACATAATAAACTGCATTTAAGGTTTATTGACTCAGATTCCCATCCATAAAAACAACAACAAGCAGAAAGAAAAAAAATTATCAGCTTGAACCGTCATATGTTTAAGCATTAAACGATCTTATTATCACTTAAACACAAGAATGCATTGTACTTTTTGCCACAGATTTGATTATAATTATAAATATGTTAAAGTCTTTTTTTTATAAAATTAATTATAATTTTTCTGAATTTTGTGTTTTAATTTAAAATGTATCTTTCTGCCATTAAGATGACATGGTTTTTTATTTTAGGTAACGATATTTACATATGATATACTAAATCACCTGTCAAGAAGATACAAAAGAATATTTACTTACCGCCAGGTCCGGTAGGTTGCCCTGGTTGCATTGGGACACCCGGTTGATTAACGATTGGTGCTTGTGGTTGACCATAACCAGGCTGAAATCCTCCACTATATTGTTGTGGTGGACCTCCACCATATGGCATTTGGTGTGGCTGTGCTCCACCGTATGCTGGTGGCCCTACATATGGCGGTTGAGCTCCACTACCAAATGGTACTTCACCGTAGGGCATTTGAGGTACTGGTGCGTAACCTTGCGCTTTTTGACCAGGTACAAATCCCTTTTTTAAATAAAACGTATTAACGTATATATAATTATGAAATTTATTATGGCAAATAATATGAGTGCACAAAAGACTAAACTAAAACAGCGTGCCAAGCGCAGCGGTGACGCTGAAATAACATACTTAATAAGAGCGTCAGAGTGTCAACGTTGTGTCCTAAACAGTTATATTAACTTATCTTCTTGTATTAAAGCCACTGAATAAAAACAGGTAGAGGTAAAATTGCTATATTGACCTTAAAATAACTAAATTTTCAGTACTTTTCAACAATAAAAGCAATTTTTAAATAGCACACAAGCAGCAAACTTTAAAATAAAATTGACAAAAGTCGGCGCAGCTCTATCTCGGTTTGCTTTATACATTTTCTTTGAGCATGAGAATTTCCGATAAAAGTCATCTATCATATACTCCTCTTACACCTGCAAGGAGTATAGGTCCGCATGGGATGGTAAAGGAGGTAGTAAAGCGTCAAACTCTATAGTCTATCCTACCCAAGTGACAACAGGTTAATATCTGCACATTCCTAAGGATCCACCGCCCATTACTTACCTAAAGGCGTTACTGGCAGAGTCAGTCACGGAATCGGTTGCTTTGGCCCCATTCATCTTTAAGAAAACCTAAATTAAAAATCCGTAACTACAAGAAAAATTACATATAAACTCGATTAAATGGCGATGACCACTGACAAGAAAATCTATTATATACACAATTTTAATTGATTACGATATTACAGCGAGAAACTTAAGGCACACCAGGGTCATATCACATGGTTTAGTAGTTACTAAAGCTTTTAATGACAAATAACAATAATCTCAATAGGTTTTGGCAATTGAATTTTTAAGGTAAAAAAAGAAGCGTTGAATTTTCTGTGTCAAACAATGCCGTGAGAATGTCGAAAACAAAATTTGAGAACCCTATACAAATGTATGTATATTTTAAAACAAAATTTCATTTTGTTTTTTAAAATGTTGGATCGTGTCACACAAAACTAAAAATTTATAACTTTCAACAATTATTTGAGTGAACAGAATAAATGAAAACGTTATATAACACATTTTAAGCATTCGCGGTAACAGCCACGGTAATAGTGTTGCATGTTTGTTTAACAGAAGACCATGAGTTCAAGCCTCAACCGTGCCTGGAATAAAAATAAAGGTGAAGAGTCCTATATAATATTAGATAAAATTAATAAGTTGGAGGAAGCAGTCGCGACTGCCATGAGTTATACGCTTAGTTAGCAAGCAAGCCGTTGAAAGCTTGAGCCTCGCTGCAGCGAAACATATGTATGGCATGGTATGTTTAACAAGACATCGGGTAGTTCAAATTCGCCAGGATTGTGTTTAACGAATAGAAAAATGTAACAATATGTAATTTTTTTTTTTTTTGCTATTTCAAGGAAAAAATATGTAAATAATGTTTAAACTACTAATTGAAATTTTTACTGAAAACAAAGTTTGAACACCTTCTACTGATTTGTGCCCTGCTAAAATAATTTTCTGCACACACATTGTTGCCATTGACAAAATTAGTTTGGTTAAACGCAATTGGTTTGTGTCTGACGATTAATTTTAAAATTTAACTTAGTTTAGACGCAATTGGTTTGTGTCTGATGTTTAAATTTCAAAACTTTACTTAGTTAAGACGCTCTTGGTTTGTGTCTGAGGTTTCTAACGGTGTTGTATTTTAATTTCTATTCAATATTATAACAATTTCGTGCTTATTGCGCAATAAATTATTGACATTTTGCATGGAATATTGAGCTCAATAATGGCTTTTATTGAAAAAACCTGAATATTGAGTAATGTGTGAACAGGATATTAGGAAAGTTGGAAATGACTCGCTGACGAAGTAGTAGACACTGCTAGCATTGAATAGAGCAACGGTTCTCAAATGGGGGTCCGTAGCAGTCATCCAAGGGGTCCGCATGAAGAACCGATAAAACAGTGTTTCAGAAATAATAAAGGTTTTATTATGAATTTGGGCTTCAGAGGGGTCCGCGAAAAAAAATTAGTTTACTTGGGGTCCGTGAGCAGTAATTTGATGAGAACCCCTGGAATAGAGTAATGAAAATTGTGGCTCAATTTATTAATCTGATAGAAATGTAACTAGGAGATTTTTTAATAAAACTCAATATATTTTCGAGTAACTAAAATCTCTAATTCAGTATTTTATTTACTTAAATATACCTTTTAAAAAACTTAAATAACAATTGAAAAAGAATATTTCAGAAAAGCTTTACAACAAAAATATCACATCAAATTAATAACCAGACATTGCAAAAGATCTCATGTGTGCAATCATATATATTCTGTCAAATATTTCGTAGGAAGTCCTTTGTTCTTACGAATGGCATTTAATCTCTTCGGAACTGATTCCATTAGTTTTTTTAGATAATCGGGCTAAATTTTCACCCATTCTTTCTTAAGGAATATCTTTAATTCTGTGACGGTAGAAATCAAATGCGATTTCAGTTTGTTCTCCAGGTATGGTCATGAATTTTCTATGACATTTATGTGCTGGTTGTACTTGTGTTTCCATAACTTTAGAACCGCATGCGAGTATTGTGCGCTTTATGTTGCTTTGGGTCATTGTCCTGGTAGAATTTGAAGTTATCTAAAATACCCAACTTACTAGCGCTAGCTGCTAAATTTTTTTCAATATTGTTTTATATTTGTACTGGTTTATTATTCCATCTATTAAAACCAGCTGTCCCGGACCCGCAGCTGACATAGACGCCCAAACCACCACACTTTCACAGCCATGCTTAACTGCAGGACGAATATTGCTAGATTTAAGGTCTGCGTTTGGTTTTATTCAAACGTATAATTGACGTCGCTAAGCAAAACAGAACTTCAGTCATAGGTTTTTTGTTCCTTAGCGAAATTTAATCTCTTTATACGATTGATGTTGTTTACGTATAATTTCTTTCGCGCAACTTTACCATAAAAATTGTTTCTACGGAGCACATTTCGAACTGTTTCGGGGTTAACGCCTTACCATCAGACTTTCGAACACCAGTTTTGTAAATTTGGGTACACTAAGATTTAGGTTTTTTAATTTGGTTCACAATCCATCGCTCACATGAAGCAAAAAATTTTTTTGGTTGTCCAGGCTTGGTCTTATTTTGTACAGATTTAGTCTTTCTATAGCGGTTAATGATGTCGTGGACAGTGGAATGACTTCTGCTGACAGCAGCACCAATCTCACGCACAGATAAGCCATTTTTATAGTGATTATTATTCTCTTGCTTCCAATGAGGTTTGCACTCGTTTGTTACTCATATTGATTGTTTTCTTGAAATAAATGTTGTAAATAAAAATTGGTAACGTTGACAGATATATTTTATCTTTTAATTGAAAAAATTCCGTTATAATGACGCTAAAATATTGTAGTTGCCACATGTCCGATTACTAAAAATTTTCCGTTAATATATTGGATTAATTAAATGGCGAATAATAAACTACATGCTTACAGTAAATATAATAAAAAGCTGTCCTTTTCAGAAATATTTAGCTGTCCGGTTATTAAATTGAACTACTGTATGTCGACAGGGCAGTTCCGCGTTTAAAAAAATATATCAAATATTTTTTCGTATAAACGAAATAATGAAAATTTTTGAATTTTTTACTATTAGAGGGAGATTTGGTAAAAATTAATAAATATCGAAAAATGAGATAATCGAAAAATCACTAAATATTTTACGAAAAAAAAAACCAAACTTCGCCAGACCCGAAATTTCACTAAAATATTAAATTTTTACAAAAACTTACTAAACATTAAATTCAAAAAAATTCATAAATACGAATAAATAAACCAAAAATTTAATTTAAAAAATTACTCCAAAAAAATCTAGCCAGCAGTTAGAATAAAACCACAACTAAAAAAAACAATAATTTAAAATATATGACTAACTAACTTACGTTAAGGTTACAATTAAATGTACAAATGCTACACTTACTTTTTTTAATATTATTTGAAACGTTTTTACACTAGAACACTTGTTACTTCGTTTTTACAATTAAAACGAAACTTAGAATCATAAATATTTTTTTTTGTAATATTAATAACATGACCCAAAAATGGCTACATTTATTAGATGTTTAAAAAAAGTTAAATATAGAATAAAAATAATTTAAATTTAGTATTTTCTAAATAAAACCTGAGATAAAACAGAGTTACTGACTCACTGAAAAGTTAAAACGTTTTAAATCATTTCGGGTAAAACTTCTAAACAGCGATAAAAAAAGCTTTTACTTAAAAACAATATTATATCTTCATAGACAATTTGTGTGCTAAAAGTTTTTGATAATGTTTCATTAAATATTGCTATTAAAAACATCTTTAAAAATTTCAAGGTTACCATGAACTAAAAAGCTCGGGAATTAAAAAGCTTTACTTACGAGCACTTCAATGCTCTTCAGACAATTACTGAAAGAAAGCAAAATTATTAAAAAGGTTGTGGACAGTTTTATGTTGCATTTTTTTGTATTACGTATCTTATAAATAATTATACTAATTGATTTCATATCGCTTTTTTTTGTTTTTTTTTTTGTTTTTAATTTAACAACTAAATCGAAATATTTTAAAAAAACTCTGAATGTACAGAACTATTATTTTAATAATTTTAATTTAAATAAATACTTTTAACGTAAGGTTCAATTATTAATATTAACCATAAAGGAAAATAAATTCAAATTTAAAATAAATAGTATTAATGGATATTTATGTAACAGAGCTGAAAGACATATTTTAATGTGCCTTAAAATAAATTTATTAATCAAGTGGGTTAATTTGTTTATTGCAATGAAACAAGATTTTAATTATCAAAAATACGTTATTTTTGATATTTAAAGTTAATTACCACTACGTTCAACGTTTATTTGATCAAAGGAAAATAAAATCAATTAGCAGGAAGTTTATAAAATCGAGAAAAGAAATTCTCAATTTATAGTTTACTTTAATTTAAAAAAAAAAACAGCTTTAGAATGCATGTAACACATTTTTGTATATTTTAGACATCACTTTATGTTGATAAAACTATAAAACGAATAATTCTGCAGTTGCCTTAGTTCAAAAGATGACCAGCATTTGAAAAAAAAAAAAATAATCCTGTTAGAAATAATTAGGATCACTTATCATTGTTTAGGCGCTACAACCAACAAGCCTTAAAAATATTTGTTCTTTTATTGAAAAAAAGAATAGGAATAAACATAAATTTCAATATTTAATTTTGTGTTTGCTAGTAACTCTTGCAGAATATAACAACATTTTTCTTGCAAATTTTTGTTTCTTAAATCAAACATGGGGCAAATTTAATACTTAAATGTTACAAATGATATACTTAAATTGCAAATCTAACCGAAAATTATAAAATTACCCTTAACACTTAGTGGTTATCAATTTTTTGTATTAGAAAGGTAATTGGTTATCGATCTAATAAATAATAATAATAATTAAAAATGTTCTTTCATATACAAAAACTATAAATGGTTTTGTGTTTGCTGTAAATAAATAGGAAATTGTGATTTTTAAGACTTCTTAATATAAGCTATCAAAAAGCTCTTTGTTTTCATTAATTATTTTTAGCTGTATAAATAAAAAAACGGAATTACAAAAATTTATCTTATCTTGGAAATTCTACGTCATTTAATTTTTATTTCATTTGATTTTGCTTTTTATCTTCTAGTAACGTAATTGATTGGAATCTAAAGAAGATATAAAACAAAAACGATCGGAATGGTTTATATGGAATTATAACCTTTCCAATCAAAATGCGTAACATGTCTAATTTTTAAATTTTGAAAACTAAATTAGATTTTTTTTAACGCTTTGCTAATTTTTTCAAATTCGAAATATGTTCAATGAATATTTTTAAATAATATTTAACATTTCGTAACCGTTTTTTATTATAATTAATTATAATTATAGTACGGAAAATATTTTGCCTTTTTTATGTAAATGTTTAGCGTCTTAGAATGAAACACAGAATATACTCAATACGCGTACGCCAAATACAAAATAAAAGTTAACATCACATCTCTTACGGTGTTGCTTTTTACAGTACTGTTAAAACCATCTAACATGGTACACTTATCACTGCCTGTGTTAAAAAGAGAAGGTACATTTTAAATTAACTGTACCTTGCATTTTAAATCAAATGTATCTTACATTTAAATCTTGATTTTACATACACATTTATACAACCATGTTACTTAAAACATATGGCAAAACATTTTATCGCTTTTGACTTTCTGACAAGTTGCAAAAATGTGAAGCAGAAGTGATAAATAATAAAATCAAAATAATACATTGTGCGTAAATAAAAAAAGTTTTAACACAAAAACATAGTTGCGTAAATATTAAATAAGCGCATAAAATGGAAATGGAGACTTTAGCCGATGTAGTGTTTTTAGTAGAAGGGTCGGCGGCCAATGGTGCATACATTAACGAACTAAAAACAAATTATATTGTGCCCACTTTGGAACATTTTAGTCAAGGCCCTATCGAAGATCGTGAATATCTAATATCTGAAAGATATTCTACACAATATTGTGTTGTACTCTATCGAACTGCAGCAAATTTATTAGAGCCAATGTGTACTACATTTGGTCCATATGCATCGCCTCAAAAAGTAATGGATCTATTCGAAAGACTTTCTTTGATTGGAGGTGGTATGGAATCATGTGCAAATTTGGCCGAAGGTTTAGCAACCGCACATATATGTTTTGATGATATGAAAGAGCATCGAGCACGTTATAACAAGGATGGAAATTCGTCAACCCAAAAGCATTGTATATTAATGTGCAATAGTCCACCTTATTCTATGCCGGTTATGGAATGTTGGAAATTTGCGGGAAAAACAGGTACTTTTAAACCCCAAATATGTATATGTTTAATTTATTTAAAATTTTACTTTAAATTTATAAAAACATTAGCACGAGTAGGGAACAATAATATTTTTTATGTTTATTTCATTGAAAATTACCTGTTTCTAGAAAATTAATACTTTACAATTTTCTTTATACTTTTAAGTTGAGCAATTAGCTGGACTTTTCCACGAACGTAAAATTAATCTTTCTATTATTGCACCTCGTAAAATACCCATGTTGTTTAAAATCTTTATGAAAGCTGATGGAGATCAACCTTTAACAGCAAAAAAATATGCTAAGAACATAAGACATTTGGTTTTGCTGAAGGGCTATCATCTTAAAGAGAGGCCGCAAAGTCCAAACAGTGTAGCAGCTACTATGGTTAATCAACCTACTCAAGTAGTGGTTAATGCAAATCAACAACAACAGCAGCAGCAACAACAGCAAAAAAACGCCCAACAGCAGCAGCAAAATACAGGTTTGCCACTAGAAAATACACATGCATCACCTCAACAGCAGCTTCAGCAGCAACAAGTCGCCCAAATGACTGGTATTCATCCAAACCAACAACCTGGAAATACGCTTAATCAGCAAATTTTACAGCAACAACAACAGCAGCAGCAACAACAACAACAACAGCAATTTGGCACTCAAAATCCAATGCAAAATCCAAATTTTCAAGGTCAAGGCAATCGCTGGGTATTCAATCCAAATCAACAACAACCTCAAACACGACCACAATTTTTGCCAAATGCTCCTGGTGGTCCAATGGTATCTATGGGCGGGCCAGTCAACCAAGGCGGCATGCCAGTACAAAATTCTGCCTTGATATCGCAACTCAGCGCACCACCGAATCAAAATGTTAATCCAATGATGCAGCAGCAACAAATTAGAATGCAAATGATGAATCAACAACAGCAGATGCAACAACTTCAACAGCAGCAACAACAACAACAGCAACAACAAAACGTAATGAATCCTAATATGTCTGCAACTGTTGGATCCAATCCCCAGCAACAACAAGTGCCAGTTGTAAGCAACAATCAGCCAAATACATCGATGGCAAACCAACAAAATCCTGGTCCATCTTCAAATCAAGCAGTTATGCGAGAGAAAATTTGGTCGGGCACCTTGGAGTGGGTAGAAAAGAGTAAGCCTGACCAGCAAAAAATAACTCGCACTGTACAATGCACTGTAACGGCCAATATCAAGGATGGAGAACCTGAAATTAAGGCCATCAACTGGCCACCAAAATTGCTTATGCAGCTTATGCCTAAACACTTGGTTGGTAACATCGGAGGACAATTTCTCAAGGACTCGAAAATGGTTTTTTTCAAACCACAACCGTGTGAAGCTCTAGAATCTCTTGCAAAAAACATGACAACAATATTTGCTGGCTGTGTGCATTTTACAACGCCATCAAATATGCCAGCATGTGATATAAAAGTTCTAATACTTCTCTATACTGCCGACAAGAATGCATTCCTAGGTTTTATACCTAACAATCAATCTATGTTTGTGGAACGTTTGCGCAAAGTGATACAGCAGAAACAGTCAATGGGTATGCAGCAGACTTCAGGTGGTGGACCCAACAGTATGCAACAACAACAACAGCAGCAGCAACAACAAGGTCAACAACAATTACAGAATCCAATGGCTGGCCAAATCTCAAGCAACATGAATCCACAACAGCAGCAAGATCCAAGCCAGCAACAACAACAGCAGCATTTTAATCAATACAATCCACAACAACAAATGAACATACAAATGGCCGGTGGTCCAATGAATCAACAGATGATGGGTGGACCACCTATGTCTGGAGGACCTGATCAGATGGTCAGTAATAATCCTATGCAGCAGCAACAAATGACGATGATGCAGCACCAACGTATGCCAATGATGACTGGAGGCAATCCAAATAATCAACAGCAAATGCCTCCACAACAAATGCAACAACGCATGGTCCGACCCATGATGAATAATAATCCTGGCCTTAGGCATTTACTGCAGCAGCAATCGACACCTGGGCAACAATTTCGTCCTCAAATGGGTGGTGTTGGTGCTGTTCCTGGTGGTGTACCATTGGGTGGTGGCGGTATGTCAAATCCTAATCAAATGTCTGCTGGACCTGGAGGCCCAGGTGGTGTACCAAATCGGCAATTTGATGACAATAACTTTGAGTATATGTAAACATGTTGCTACATGTTATCCATACTCATTCAATATATGAAATAAAAAGTAAAAAAATACTTTCAAATTGCAAAAGTTATTGTTTTATGAATAATTTGCTCAAAAGCGCTGTTAAAAATACAAAAAATAATTATGTGTAAAATTTATCATTCAATGTCTTACCTTTTTTTGTCATCTTGTATATTAAATAAACAAAATTAGGAAGCAAAATGCGGTGACGTCAACATTGGCACTAAACTTTTAAGTTAACATTAAATACAAGCTCTCTGAATGATGTTATAGGTTCTTAAATGACAAAAATCAAAACATCTACCGCGTTCCGTTGATATTACAATGCTGATTACAACCCTATTTTTCCTATTCACAATATATTTTACAAAACTTCCATTCTTTAGAAGACCAACCTACAAACTAAGTTTAAAATTTCTATGCTATAGCGTTTAGCCTGGTCTTAGATAAATTTTCTGTCATTAACTTATGACTTATTGTTATTTAAACGATATATTATACGACTGATAGCCCTGGCAGCTAATCTTGAATGGTGACATGTCATAGTGACAACGGATCTACGGACTTTATGTCGCACTCAAAAGTAACATAATGTCCATGTTACTAACAACATCAGTGTTGAAGACTTCTTGCAAAAAGTAAATTTTTAAGTACGCCTGACGTTTTACAACAGAATAGGGAAATATTAAATACCTTTTAAAATTAAAAGATAGTTGAATACATTGCACACACTTATTAATTAAAGTCTTAAACCCTAATTATATTTTAATAAAATCAGTTATGCTCTAATAATAAAAATTACGTCATTTCTTAGGAGCAGCAAAATGTAAATCCTAAATTATTTAATAGTAAGTATGTATGTACTTAAAAACCATAAATTGTACGTAAGTGCATATATGAATATTTTTATAGATGTACATGCAAATTTAAATACATATGTATGTATTTAACATATACAATATACAAATTTGAGCAATTTCTTAATATTAAAATTTTGTTAAAACTACTAGCTGCTTTTTTCATAGAATCTTTAAGGGGCGTTTCATGGATATTTTTACAAAGTATCTTCATTATATTTTTAAGCATAAAGTGTTTGTCAATAATACTCACATAATTCCCCGAAGGTGGTGCGACGGGATTAAAATTGCCTGGTGCCGAAGGAGCATTTGGTGCATAGCCAGGAGGAACATACCCACCCTGATTTAAATTATTCATTGGCATTGACATTTTTTTTTTAATATGAAAAGGGAAGTCTGAATGACTGCTTGATGAGATTTTTCAATTCGACAAAGTAGGTATCTGCAACAAAAAGAAAGGGGCCATGCATAAAATTAAGTTACTATTTATGTATGTTTATACATATATTCATAAATAGAAATCAGTTTAATCTACAGGATTTACATCCAAAAAAAAAATGCTATTTTGTTGCAGTTGTAGTCCGGATTTCGTAAATAAACACTTGTCTATCGTATACATTTCAGAAAAGTATTTTTAATTGATGTAATCAGCACTTACAGTTGTTTTGTTTTTTTTTTTTTTTTTTTTTAGTATTTGCCACTGTTATAAGTTGTTTAGATTTTAATTTAATATGTTCTTGTTTATGCTTTTTAAGGAAAAATTATTAAAGTGGCATTGTTTTGAATAGCTTAAAATCAATCACATTATTTATTTTGTACCAAGGCGCATCATGTTTTGTACTTTAATATGATTATTATATCCAAGGCGAATTCAATACAGGTGACTGCTTTTGCCCTAAAATCAATTCGTTGTTGCAAAATTCGCTAAAGCAGTCAAATCATGGCGAAATAACCCCCTGTTTACATTAGAAAATGCTTCATGACATTAACAATCCATACCACTTTTTCAATTGGCTGAATTAGTATCTTATTTATTTTAAAAACAGTGATTTGAAGTATGCCGACGATTTTATTGTAATTGTTTTAAGTAACAGCGTGAGATTTGTGCTTAAAATAAACTGTCATAATTATTACTTTTTTATAATTTACATTGTTTTTAATGAAATAAATTAATTCTCTTATAATTTCTATAATTATTACATATAAAAATTTGATTTAAAATTTATGTTAACAAGAAAGTCCAAATATACCTACCTATCGTCAGCTGCTTTTTGACACAATAGATGATTTTTACAAAAACATATTGCCTGTTGTTTTAATGTCGTATTTGTTGTTGACTTCCATGTACTTATACTTTACAGTGAAAAATATGTTAATGACGCATCAACCTATATTCAATTAAACTTGATGTATAGTAGTCAATTCGCCTTGATTGATGTGGCATTGCTTTTCTTTTAACTAAAAATTTTTTGTTGGTAACATTGAAACCGGCATTTCTCTTTGTTTATTTAAGCAATAAAGTGTTTTTAAAAATTTTAATAAACTTAGAGAACTGTATTTTTAATTTTATTAATTACTTTAAAAAGTAGTCCTTAAAAATATAGCACGTAGGTTTTGTACAATACATCGTAAACAAACGGTATTCGAGAATTATATGTACATCGACAGCCATAAGAAATTTTCCAAAGACAATTGATAACAATCAATAAGATTAAACAAGAAAAAAATAAATTACCCAGTTGTGTAAATATCAACGAAAGAGTTGGATACTTCCTTCGTTGTATCTATTCTATCAAGTTTAAAATAACTAAAATTGTACGCGTGGCTTTTTTCTAATGCAATACAGAATATTTTAATTTCGCTATGATTTAATTTTAGGAGAGAAATGTTTTGGCATGTACGTTTTCTTCTTTTTTGGGGGATTTTGACAGCACTCAGAGCAAAAACTTTGGCATCTGTAGAGGATGTTGATTCCTGTCACTCTTTTGCAGGTGGTTCAGTATACCCCGCAGAAGCATCAAGAAGTGATCACACTTTGCAAACAACAAAAGCAGTTAGTAAGTTTTTTTTAGCTTTATGTGGAATTTGAGTTTAATTAATGAAAGCATTTTTAGTATCAAAACCAGCTCCTCCATTTGAAGGAACTGCAGTGGTCAAAAAAGAGATTGTTAAGTTATCTCTCTCACAATTTGCTGGCAAATACGTGGTACTATTATTCTATCCATTGGACTTGTAAGTAAAAATATGTGTGCATTAATTATTTTCAACATTGATTTTAATTGACGACAAAATGTTATAGAATAGATATATGGATTTTTTATTGAATGCAATTCTCTTGTCACAATTTAATTTAGTTTGATAATCTAGATTTTCGATTTAAAATATTCATTTTTAGAATTTCATCTCATAATAAAATTTGCTTTTTAAAACAGCGTCAACGATTTTCTACAAATCTATGAGAAAACACTTAAAATATAAAAGAATAGTTTGAAAACTAGAACACTAAACTTAAGATTGATGAGAAATCAAACTATGCGAAAGCCAGAACTCATACGATTGATATCATTTGTCAATTGTGGCTTCTAATATTACACATAACAATAAAAGCGCTAAAAAGTAGTGACTTACCACGCTCATTTATTTTAATAACATTTTAAGAAATTTCTAATTAAACATTGTTTATCAGTATTGATTAGGTTAAAATAATTTTCAATTAATTTGTATATTTTTTCAAGCACTTTCGTTTGCCCAACTGAGATAATAGCATTTTCAGATCGTATCGAAGAATTCCATGAAATTAATACCGAAGTCATTGCCTGCAGTGTCGATTCTCACTTTACTCATTTGGCATGGATTAATACGCCTCGTAAAGAAGGTGGCTTAGGAAATGTTAAAATACCACTGCTTTCAGATTTAACACATAAAATTAGCAAGGATTATGGTGTTTATTTGGAGGATTTAGGTCATACATTACGTGGCCTCTTCATAATAGATCAACGCGGTGTATTACGTCAAATTACTATGAACGATTTGCCTGTTGGTCGTTCAGTAGACGAAACATTGAGGTTAGTACAGGCTTTTCAGTATACCGATACTCACGGAGAGGTCTGCCCAGCTGGTTGGAAACCTGGAGCTGATACAGTAAGTCGTCCATGTGTTTTATATACAATGATAAATATGTTATATTTTTTATGTAGATTGTACCAAATCCGAAAGAAAAAGCAAAATATTTTGAGAAAAACAACTAAAACAACAAGTGGAGCAACATCGTGACAAATGAGCTTATTTTTAACGTCTTATTTAATGTACTTTTTACCACCTACAAAATTTTTTTAATAAAAATGTTTAATATTGTCGGACATGTTTTTTTGCTAAAGAAGTCTGCGAGCGACTAGACCCAGTTTCTTTACGTTTTCGTTTATTTAATGGATTACGTGGATCGTATACGTCATACCAGTCATCGCCCTTAGTTGAGGCGTCTTTGGCCAATATTGGGGTTTCATCCTGAAATCTTAATGTATGACAGAGCCAATCATCACCATGAATATCATTTTCTACAATTGTTTCATCAAGTTTATCGTCGTTTTGTTCACTATCCTGTAATCTTTTTTGTTTTATAGCATCTAATTTGGATCGAAATTTTGATAGTAGACTTAAAGTAAAATCTTCACGAGATGCACCTTTCTTCGGGATTTCTGTTTTTAGTTTTTTATACTTTTCTTTCTCTTCTATGAAACTTTTAATAAGTTCATTGTTGTCGACAACCGGCTTCAATTCCTTGCCTTTAGATTCCTTATGAATTTTCTTTTCTAATTGTTCATCCTTCATTTTCTTATCACTCTGGTATTGTTTTTTCAAGGATTGTATTTCTTGGCGAATTTCCTCCCTGTAAATAGAAATGAGTTTAGAAACGAAATTAAAACTTTGAAGAGAAAAATTTGTAACTTTTTTCTTTCAGCTTGTCGTTTCCTTTCATCTTCACGTGTAAGAAGGAAGTCCTCCTCCGAATCGGAGCTTTGCACTTGAACTTTTCCTGCGTTTTCACGGGTTTTGCCAGTTTTTGAACTTTTTAGTTTATCCTTTATACGCTGTTTTCTTTCAGCAATCTCAGCGTCGTCTAGTCTTTCTTCCTTGACGGTAGAAATTTGCTCAGATTCCGATAGATCTTCATCTGATATTTCTCTTTTTACTTGTACCGTTTCTTTACTTAATTTTGGATCATCTAATACGTCGTGAAGCGATTTGGCTTTTCCTGAATTTTTTTGAACAAACTCAATGGTTTCGACCTCATCTTCTTCGGCTTCTTCGCCAAACGATAGTAAGCCAAAATTTCTTTAAAAAAAAATATGGAAATATTTATATAAATAACAAACAAAAAGATATGAGAGTTCCCATCACCTACTTAACACCTTTTTCTTTCTTTTTTTTCTTTTCCTTTTTGACTTTTTTGTTAAGTTCTCTGGGCACAATATCATCAAAAGGATTATTGAGTATTTCAGTTTTTAATATTTTTTGTGGATACATAGGCCTCTCGTTATGGTCTACTAGACCTTCTTCCAACTTAAGCATATTAAAAACTGTGTCTCCTGTCACCTTTGCAAACAATGTATGTTTATTTTGCAATTCCGGAGTAGGACCCATAGTAAAAAAGAATTGGGAGCCATTGTCATCCTTGTCTGAATTGGCCATTCCAACTAAGCCACGTCGTGTGTAACGTAAACGTGAATGAAATTCATCTTTAAATGGTTGACCATAAATTGATTCTCCACCTGTGCCATCACCATTTGGATCACCGCCTTGAACTATAAACCCTTTTACTACGCGATGAAATATGGTGTTATTGTAATAACCTTCCATACACAATTGTATAAAATTCCTGCATGCTTTAGGGCATTCACGGGACCACAGTTCAACGTCGATATCTCCTACAGTGGTTTGGAGCAGCACCTGAAAATACCTAAATTCAAGTAAGAATATAGGAGATCTAAAATTAAGTTTACTTTTCCTGATGTTGGAGGTTCTTGAATGTAAATGTTACTCATTATGGATCTTGTTTTTTATATTAATACAAAAGTACAAACAAAATATTTGTCTCTTCTAGTTTTCCCTGCTTCAATGATGACAATTAGTTAGTTTTCATTAAAAGTAGCGATTTAAAGAGCTACCGAGTTTCTGTAAAAATGAAATAAACGTGTTTAATTCCATTACGCTTAAAGGCAAAATTAGTCTTTACTTCCCGTTCCGCGACGAATTAGCTGATCAGTTTCTGTTATTTTTTTGTGGTTTGTTACTATTTTGACAATTTGTTCTGTTCCGTACGAATCAGTAGAAAATATAATTCAATGTTAAGCGGCTATCAGATGGTCAAACTTGGTATGTGAACATGGTGTTACGGCTTACCATCACACTCGTGTAATAGTGCAAAATTCGTGTTTGTCGACTTGGTTGGACGGTTTTCAAAAAATTTTGATATTGAATTCCTCTCTCATCAAACCGCTCTCACATGCAATGTTTTACCGTCTAATAGCCCCTTTACTTTGTTTAATAGCGTAAGTGCAAAATTGTAAACAAACATATTTTTGTTATTGTAGTTGTTTTTTGTGTACTGTATTTTCTTTGGTTATTATAAATAACTGATATATTGTAACAGCTAAACTAATCAAACTAATATAAAAAGCACAACGGCACGGAACAGAACAGCAACAGAAAGTAAAGACTTCATTATTAAATTATTTTGACTACAGATAACTGCGATTTTGACATCAACTTACCAGGTGGCACCGCTATTTTTTTCTGCTTATCGTTGAGTTCAAACTCCATATAAACAAATCAGCTGGGCTATTAAGAACCTCTAAATCAATTCACTTTGGATGTTAAAGGAAAATTTTCAAATTAATAACTGTGACGAACGCAAATTTATAACAGGTAACCTTGACACCCCAGGCGTCTATTGTTTGCGATTTCCTTATAATCTTCTATTTTACTTTTTTATTTTTGACATCCAAGGACGATTTGTACAAAAACAAAATGTACATTTTTCATTCGCAGTGTTGTATTCGTTGTCACCTTACATTCACGGTTATGAATTTCTCATTGAATTTTACCATTTCACAATAATTATTCAGGCAAGTACAGTAACGATTTTTTGACATTTAAATTATCAGATATATGTATAGTTGACTCAAAAAATGAGTGCTCAGACCAATAAAAATAAAACAAAACAATTTTTAAAATTAAATTTATTGTATGCAGGATACATTACTATCCCATTTTCAATTCTTCTTAAGTAACAATTAATACTATTAAAAACATAATTAAAAAAATATAAATTTCTGAACTTAAATAGCTAAAATAAAAATAAATTCAGTTTTTGTGCTTAAAAAATGAGAACTCATTTCGAACTTTCATAAGCAAGTAACGGTAAACATCAATTTAAATATTTTGTATGATACCCTTTGATCTTAACTATGACTTCTAGTCTTCTGGAAAGATAATCAACTAAGTTTTGCGTTACCTGGTGTGGAATTTTTTCCCATTCTGAGTGATTGGGGAGGAGTTTCCATTTATTTAGGAGTGTTATATAATAACCATAACATGGTCGTGTGTAAGTACGAAGTTTTCAGCAATAACCCCTTTTTCAATGCCTTTTTTTCCATATTAAATTTGCTAACATCTCTAAAAACCACTATTCCTCAAAAGTTTTGAGAATCATTTCTGCGTTCTTCGGCGCATTTAAGTCACTTAGCTTTGCTCACTTTGCTTATGTATAGTTTTTTACGTGGAACACAACTGTTATACCCACCCTCATGAAGTACTTTACGTACTCTATTTGGACATACGCTTTTTTAAAGTTGTTATTGATAGTTCTCGTTATTTTTGTTGCCGGTAACTTAGGATTTTTCTTTATTTCCCGCACAACATACCTCTTTTCAGCTTTAGAAAGTGCCTGAGGTCGTCCGCATTTTGGATCATTGGCAATTTTTTCGTTTTATTATACTACCAATGATTTTTTTAAATAGTAGTGTAAGGTCTTTTGACTATCTCACTAACTTTGCGAAGCGTGTTATTGCAATTTCGCAAATTAATTATTATATTTCGCTCTTCTTCCATGCTTTTCTTACGTTTTGGTGTCATTTTAAAATTTTTAAATAAATAATAACTAGTTTTCGTTAGAGCTCTTCCTTTAATGATTTTATTGACATTGTCTGTTTTTTCGCCATGTTTTTTTTTGTACCATGCACCATGTACCGTTATTTGTTTTCAAATCGAAGCTGATTAATGATGAGCACTCAATTTTTGAACTTAAAAATTTATATTTAATTTGTTTTCGTGATTTAATTTTGCGGGTATTTTAAATTTTTATTTTAAGAGTTTGAATAAAGTATTTATTTTTTAATTAATTTATTTATTTATTTCAGTGAAATTAGACCTAATAGGCCAAAGTATGTATTACATAGTTATTATTAAAGGCCTTAGTAATGAAAAAATATAAATCTTATATTAAAATTTGATTCATTTTTTATCACATTTGCAAAAATATTCAAACAAAAATAATTTAACTACGAAAAATCCTGAACATATTAGCAAATAAAAATACGTTGAGGTCAAAGTATGAGTATTAAAGGCATTAATATATTAATTATTTTATATAAAATCGAGAAGGCTTTTAATGAAAATATAGTGCATTTTAAAAAGTGAATGGATGAGCATTCACTTTATGAGTCTGCTGTACATCGATTTGGAATCAGCTTCTGTTTAAACAGTTGACCAAATGTCAAACTAAAACACTATAATTACAGTGTGAACGCTTGTGTTTAGTTTATTAAACATCTCGCTTAAACACGTTGTAAACACATAAGTGTGAACGGCATAAGTTTGTTTCAGAGTTTTTATGTTTTGGATTTCATAAACATTTTGGTAAAATCTGTTTTGTAAAATGGCTTGACTGAATAAATAAGACATTTAAATTTTTTATATGACTACAAATATTCTTTATTCAAAATATTAGTACATACATGATATTTTTAATTTAAAAAAAATTCCTTAAATATTTTGTCATTGTGTTCTTTTACAAAAACCATGTACACGTTAACGTTTTTGTAATATCTGGTAACATATACTAATTTTATTTACACTACTAACAGAGTAAACATACGCTAAACTACATAAACAGTCTACCATATGTAATTGACAGCATAAACGTCAAAAAAATGAACAACGAAATTTCTCTTTATTTCCTTGGAAAAAATTGTTTGCAAAAAAATATTACAAAAAATAACTGAGTTGAAATTCCGAATATATTAACTAAAAACAAATCAAAATCGTTAGTAAAAATGAATAAACGAAACTTGTTAAACAAAATGAATCACAAATATAAATAAAAGCTATTGGAAAGGCGAAAAAAAATTTACAAAGACTTATTAGAATTCCAGAAAAAAAAACCACAAAATAAAAAATAATTTCGTTTTCTTTACTAGCGATAAGTAAATAAGAAAAAAATTGTATAATTGTGTAAAGTGAACATCAGAAAAACTGCCAGAAATAAAACAATAAAGATCATAATTTTACGTACTGTCCGCACGCCCACTGCAGTTGCAAGGACAAAAGTGAGAGTAGACCATAATTGTTTGCTGCAGCAGCGCATAGGTAATATGATTATAAGCTACTCTTATTGCAATGTATTATCCAAACCTTTTACGTTGATTAAGTAGTAGCGAACATACATGCAAATATATTTATATTTCGCATAAATATCGTGACTGTGACTGTTCCTGAAGCAGAATCGACGTCTGAGAACCTGAAAGTAGAGGATTAAAAAAAAAGCGAGATCAAAATAGTTGCTATTTTTAATAGTTTTTTTTTTGCTGTTTTTGTATTTCCCTCAATATAACTTTTTCTTAGTTGTTAGCCTTGCCTTCATTACTTTGTTAAATAGATTTATTATGCTGCTAATGTGCCTGCCATTGCAATTAAATTGAGATATAAATGCAAATTCTAACAACTTTAACATGTGCACATAAAACGTAAGAAAGTAAAATTCAATTGCAAACTTTTATTTCCATTTGATACATTTTTTTTTTTGTTTTTGATAGGAAATGATTGTTTTAAATAAATGTATTGCATACATTGAGTATTTGTTTGCAACATTGTTAAAATAATATTGTGAAATAGAAAATAATATTTTTTAAAAGAAAAATGTTGTTAATGAAACATTATTAAATATTTTTGCAAGTGACTATAAAAATTGTTTACATGTGTTCCTAAGGACGTATGACATTTTTTGGAAATTCGATTTTGTTAGCTTAGAAAATGTCAGTAAGCAAAAAGCCTTATCTCACATTAAAGTAATTAAAAAGTTTTATCTCAAAATGTGTTAAATCGTAAATTTACCGTAAAATATTCATTCCCGAAATTTATCATTTCTTGAGTTGCGTTCTTAAGGCTCACAAGGGTAGTGAAAGTACTAATTGTGTTATTAAATTAACCCTATGGCGAACAATAAAAATTTCATTATTAAAAACTGTTAAATGCGTTCGATAATTTTTATTGGAATAACTAAAGTCTTAATAGATCTAAAAGGCTAAAAACAAATATATCTGTACATTTAATAAGACTTTAATTGTGCTCGATTCCTTCAAATATAAATATTTCATGAGAATATCAATATTAAATTAAATTAAAAAATGAAATGTCTTTTTGCTTTGTTGATTTAATGAAGTTGTCATTTAATCAATTTGGTCTTTAATATAACCCTCTTAGGTTTTCTATACAAAATTTGTGTAGAATCGATGTATTACGGTAGTAAAACATTTCAGTATTTAGTTTTTAAATAATTAATATTTCATGAAATATTTATATTTAAAGGAATCAAACACAATTGAAGTATAATTTTAATCGGATTTGTTCCGCTAGTAAATATTATAATGTTGTCATACCTTTCGGTTAAGATCGTCGTCAGTAGCTGTTTATTTGAAACGTCTGGCGAACGCCTTCGATGTGAGAATATCCATTTTAAAGCCGCGTTTTGATTAGTACTGCAGAGATAGTATTAAGTATTTGTTGTATAAATATTGGTAATTCAGGTAGTTTTGACCGCTAGGATATTGAAATGATAATAGGCAAGTAGATTGCCTGATATCTGTCATGTTTGTTGAAGGTATATAATTTTAATAATTCAGTCTTTTATTATTGGGTAGGTAAGTGTGACCATTTGTGGGTGTTTTTCCTTAGTAAGAGCGTTTTAATTATTTTAGTGGTGTAAAAATTGTGTCAGAGGTTGTATTTACCTGTTCGTTAATAATACTTCCGTTAAAAGTTCGTGTTTTGTATATTTCCATGTTTTCAAGAATGTCTAGTCTTCGTCCTTTTTTCCTAGGATGTTTTAATGTTACGCATTCATTTATTTCCCTTTGGTCGTGTTCATGTGTGTTAAGGTGTATTGCGCAGTTGGAGTCTTCTCTTTTCCGTCTATATGATCGTATGTGTTCTGTGAACCTTGTTTTTAATGTTCGTCCAGTTTGTTCTATGTATGTTATGTATGGTTGTAGGTGCAATTACATTTATATACTTCGCTGGTATTAATTTATCCACTGCATCCGTTGATTCCTTGAAATTGTTTAGCAGAGGGTTGCTCGTTTTTAGTGTTGTCTGTAAACCTTTTTTCTGAAAAGGGTTAGTTAATCTATATATTTCTGGTCATGTGTAAGTAATAATGTGTCGTCGCGAACTAACATGGAGAGAATTCGGGATAATAAATTTTTTATGGACATATATAAAAAACTGTACATAATGTATTTTTTGAAAATTTTGTTGCTGGTGTAGATAGTAATCGATATGGAATACAAAACACCTATTTTTAGAATTTTTGTACGTCTGTGTTCGCATCACGTAAAAATTGCTGGATGAATTTGAATAAAATTTCATAGAGAAAATAGAGATACGAATGTAAAAGCTCCCAATTTTACCGGTGTAATGGTACTAAAGCAGTTTTAGCACACTTTATTTTTGTAGATGGTAAATTTTTAACACTGTTTACAGAACTCTTAAGTTAATAATTAAAAATTTTTTTCTAGTTTGAATTTTAGGAAAATTAAAAATGACACGCTGATTTTTTTAGTTTTATATTCAAAAACACGAACTTCTTTTCCTTTAGCAGTCCTTAGTATTATTTGGTGTTAATTTTAGTTCTTTTAAGCTTTAATAAATCCTTAGCAAATAATCTAATGACGGAACAAATTCGATTTTTTAAGAGACGTAGCACTTCAGGCAAATAGTCTACATATTCGTTTAATGGAAACTTTTTAAAGTTTTATTCCATTATTCAGTAAAATATAATCTTTATTAACTATCTGACTCACGAAAACTTACAAAGTGAAATTATCTTACGTACTTTTGCGTTTGATTGTTAAAATTAAAAAGTTGAGTCCTAAGCCAGGTTGTGAACGTTTAGTCATAAAATAAAGAAAATATGGAAACAATTTATTCATATAGTAAATCTGCGAAAAATTTTCTATCTCAAAATGAAAAGTATAAGTATACGAGTATGCCTTCTTATTTAAAGGGGAGCTACTCAAAGTTGAGTTTAAGTGTACAAAATTACTAACAGTCTTCCGCAGGTTAGAAGATTGTATGAACGAAATATTTGTAATATTTGTAATTTTGTAATGAAAAAAAAATTTTATGTAGCTAAATCTTGAAAACCTTATAATTAAAAAGTTATTGATAAATATAATCAGATGTGTGTGAAGATAAATTCGAATTTAGCTAATAGAAACTTAAAGCAAACTTTTTAACATTGCTAATTTTACATTTAACAGACCACTGTTAAGCTCTTAACAGTCGTTAGAAGATTGGTGGCCATTATGGAAAAAAGGAGAATGGCTGTTATAACATACCCTATACAAAAGGAGCTCTAAGGGCTACTCTATCGATCCATATTAGTAGGATATCGGAAATAATTTTGAAAACTAAAACAAATTTGAGTCTTTGAACATAAAACAGAGAATTTTAAAATTATTTTAGATATTTCACTAATATGAATCGATAGATTAGCCCCTAAAATTCAATTTGTATAGGGTGTGTTATAACAGACATTCAAAAATTTTTCACATACAACAAATTAAATCAAATATTGGAAAACCCTATTTTTCCAAATCCTTATTTTTATCTTGTTATACATCAAAGCGGATTGAGCAATACCTATATAAATTTCAACCGCCTGTCTACAACTGTGCGATAGTATAGCCATGTACATCAAATCGAATGAACTATGGAAGCACCCTTTAACTTGGAATTTTTAATAATCATACTTATTATTATAAAGATCATAGCAGTCAACTTTTTGCACAATTTTCAAACTTTTGTCTATAGCGGTAAAAAAAGGGTTTTAAAAAATGACAATTTACGTAACCTTAGCGGACACTCTTTAATTTCTAAATTCTTTATGTATTGTATTTGTGCTATTGAAAACTACAGAGATGCGCAGTTTTGTTTTTATTAAAGTGGAGTCATTTACGGTTCATAATACACGTGAAAAGCCTGTCTGTTTTATGGAGACGCCCTTTCTGTAAGATGGGTAAGCAATATGGTATTGCTTGAATTTTGAGGAGATGTTACTGTTGCTTACGTTTATTTTTAAATAACGCATAACGCTGTATATAAGTATATAATAGAGAATTGAGAAAAAATGTCTCAAAAAATTGCATAGTGTAAATCTGGACTAAAATTGCCTTATATTTAATATTTTTACTTATTATCTAATAAAATTACTAACCAAGTTTTTTTTCCAAAAGCCTGGTTAACGTTTTTTAGGATTTTTAAATTCGAAATCGATTTCAAAAATATGAATATTTGAACTACACGAAAGGTAATTAGAAAAATGCAGAACAATCGAACACCCAGATCCTTAAACAATCATTGATTCAGTGATAACAGCAGTGTTTTCCAATTATATTTTCCTTTTTTTCATTGGAGTAAGAAATTTGTTATATTAGATACACTAATAACAATGTAATAGATAAGTAAAGTAAAATATAATTAATTCGAACAAACTTAATTAAAATTCAAACGTGCTTGCGGTTTTAAGCAAAAATATAAAAAAATTGTGGTTTAACGAAGAGGAAATGGTTGATCTAACTGAACCGACAACGTTTTAAATACATCTAATGCCATAATGTGCTTAACAGCAATGATTTACTTTGTAGGTTATGTCAGAAGTAATTTACATGTACGAAATTTAAAGCCATATGTAAAATGACGACTTTGACATACATAAGGAATTACATGTAGATTTTCAAACTGACAAGTCATATGTAAAAAACATTTCTTCTAAAGGCACCTTAAGTTAAAATTAAAAGGGTTATCAATTAGACAAATTGCCCAAACAATAAATTGCTTTAGAAACAAGGCGATCCACTTAAACAAAACCATCGAAACTAGAGGTAGAAAGAAAAGAACCCTTTCGGGTCAGCACAAGAGTCGTAAAATAAGAAATAGAATACTGGAATTTGGACTAATGGGTAGGCGTTCAAGAAAAGTAAATAAGAATTGGAGTTTGCCAAACAACACCTTAGCCGTCAAAATTGAAACAATGTGCTTTAGTCTGATGAAACAAAGATTAATTTGTTTGTATCAGATGTAAAATCGTTTGTACGTTGCCCTGCTAATAAGGAGTTTGATCCAAAGTACACAAAAAGACCGTTAAACATGGTGATGAGTCTTTTTGGGCACAAGGAAAAATGACCGCTGTGGATTATTTAGATATACTGCGGAACAAAATGATTCCATTTTCTAAAATGGAAATGCCGCTGACTTAAGAATTTGTACAGGATAATGATCCTAAACACTCCGAACGAAATGTGAAATCGCGGTTTGAGCAACGACATAGCCGTTATGGAGTGACAATAGCAAAAACCTGATCTAAATACCATAGAGCACCTCTAAGGAATTCTCTAAAATAAAATTGGAACGTTAAACTTTTAAAAAGGCAGCTTATGTGGGACAAAACTCAGAAAACTTAGTACTCCATTTTCCCGAATATCTGTGCTAATCTTGTTAGTTCGATGAAATGAAGATACCTGTATTATTTTGAATTAACAAAAAGTTATTTTAATATATGTATTTATTTATTTTTAGTTAGTAAATTGATCAACCTTTTTATATGTATTAATAATATTGTGAACAGTTCTGTCTCATATAATGCATATATTTTAAGTTCTTATGCATAGCGAAGTCGATTGAGCGATGTCCGTCTGTCTATCCGTCCGTGATAGTGTTGCAATCAACTTTGATAAGGACTAGATGAGCTAGAGAAAATTCAAATACGCCAATCGATTAGAAATAGTTTCGAATATTTTGGTATTCAAAATCAGCAAGATTGGTAAATGTCATTCGAGGCAGCGGGCAAGACACCACGCCTACCTAAAATTTTTCCATATCTTCAACTTTCGTTTGTATTTCTGCAGGGTGTTGTCCGTACTTTTTAGCACTTTATATTCCTGTGATTTCGGGCTAAGTTTTACTTAGTAATTAGTATAAACAATCATCTGCAGGAATACAACAATAGAGGTCGTGATAGGTACCATATAGTTATACGTATATGGTAAAACAAGGTTTCTCATCAAATTCCTGCTCACGAACTCCAAGTAAAATAATTTTTTTTCGCGGACCCCTTTGAAGCCAAAATTCAAAAAAAACTGTTATTTTTTGAAAACACTGTATTTTCGGTTCTTCATGCGGACCCCTTGGTTGGTTGCAATTGACCACCATTTGAAAGCCATTGTGGTAAAAGGTATATAAGATTTGGAAGAGCCTATAGTTTTTATTTTCTACTTAGACAAATTAAATATCTTTTATTTATTTTTTTTATTTATGTAAAAGTAAATAAACATTTGAGGTAATTTTATGAGTGTCTTGTTTTAAATGTAAATACATATATTTACACTAAAAATAATGTTAACTTCATTGCTACTGATTTAATTTTAATTGTTTTAACTAATGTTAATACAATTTTAATGAAATCGTTTAATTCTTAATTAAAATAGAATAAAAATAATTGTTTTTATGAAAGAATAATATTATTAAATTAACTAATTTTTTAGCTAAGAGAGTCCTTTATTAATTTAAAAAATTGCAAATAGTTTTAATTTTATTTTTCGATATTTTGGTACTCCTCTGTGTACCATCTTCAGGAATTAAAATATTTTTATATGTATATAAAAATATCGAAAAATAAAATAAATTAAAAAATATTTGCAATATTTTAAATTAGTAAAGGACTCTCTTAGCTAAAAAATTAGTTAATTTATTAATAAAAAAGAGTCAAAAAAATTGTTATTTTAAAGAAAAATATTTATTATTTTGCAAACAAAAGTAAAACAGATGCTCGACTAACTCTTGTTTTTAATTTTACTCGCCAAAACTTGCAACAGAATTTTTCTCCTCACATTTTTACGCTCTATTCTTATTACATTGCAAGAAAGTTTTCAAGCACATAAACACGTTGTAGTACCTTTTTTTCTTTAATTGCTTTTAAATTTTTTAATTTCATTTATTTATAGGCGTTCGGACCGAAGTAAAATCTATAAAATGAGTGGTAAAGTTCGTTTGAAGTCGAACGGAATTTTGGATGAAGATCCACTAACTCTTCAGGATATTGTTTATCGTTATATTTGCAAAAATCTAGATGTTATTAGATGTGAAGATAACATTGATGACTTCGACGATGATGACGAAAAAAGATATCATTTGCGTGATGGCATCGTTTTACCAAATGATATTTGCGATCGCTTAATAGATACGTATCAAAAACATTTCTATAGACAATTTGATGACAAATTTATCAGTTTATTTCGAGATACCAACCGGACTTCATTAAATGTTGTACATTTGCGTAATAGTCATTTGACAAACTATGGTAAGTAAATTTACTCTTTTTTGGTATTAAGTTAATCGGATTTGTTCCGCCAGTAAAAGTTATACTGTTGTCATACCTTTTTATTAGTTATTATTGTGATAATAATTATTGCAAAAAAAGCGACTTCAAAACAGGCAAACTAAAAATCATATATCTGTAGGACGGTGAATGTATTAACCCTTAACGGTCCGAAAGAATTTCAAGTTCACTTCTCACCAGGTTCAGTTATTTTTCAAACGAAGAGAAGCTTTAAAACATTCATAAATTAAGTATAGAAAAATAAATATTTTTATATTTCTTTAGAGTATGGTACTTTTCGAAGCACTCTCCAATATGAATTTCTGGTTTGTCGGTTCAAGTAATAAAATAATAAAAGAGTTTTTGGAGCAATATATGCGCCATTGGATCCAGTAAGTAAAAGTATCATGTCACCTATACAGCGCCCATGGTCCGTTAAGGGTTAAATATATGTTTTTTATTACATTGGAGAAAGATTGCATCAGGATTTTTTACATGTCGTAGAACAATATATGAATGCAGATTTTACAAGAAAATTCAGCAGTTATGTGGTCACCCACAAAAAAGATTGGCGATATATATCAAGTTACAACCATAAGGGCACCCTTTTATTTATATTTTTAAATATTTATACTTGTTATTATACTTGATAAAGTAATTGTCATTCTGTCTAATTTTCAAAAGTCTGCCTCTAACGGTTTAAAAGATGGCGCTATATGGGTCAAATCAAGGCGCATTGAACAGTGACTGCATTAGATCATGCGGTCAACATATGTTTTAGCTTTTACGTTTGTTTTGTTTTTGTAAAATCTTGTTAAGCTGTCAAAATCGTCTGGCAATATGTGTGTATGTATTTGTGAAAAATATGAAAGCCACTAAAATTATATTGAAATAGATACACACATATGCCAGACATGTTTGACAGCTTAACAAGATTTTGCAAAAAGAAAATTCATGTAAAAGCTTATGCATTCACCTTGTATTATTGCGACATGGGTCAAATAACATCAGTTATAGGGACACCTTTGAACTTTCTACAACTGTTCAGCGGTTTGGTCATATATATCAAATAATATCAACTATTGTAACACCCTTTAATTTATAATTTTAAATATTATTACTTCTTAATATAACAGACAAAGTATTGGAAATTCTGTTTGATATAACAGTTTATATATAATGGTTCAAACGATAGGGCAATATAGGTCAATTTACTTCAAATATGGCAACACCAATTAATTTTTAAATTCAAATTTTATACTTGTTGTTATATCGGACTTAGCAATACAGGTTCTTTGTACATTTTAGCTGTCTGTCTATAAAGGTTTAAAAATTTGGCCACATACATCAACTTACATCAACTATTGCGACATCCTTCACCTTCTAAATACAAGTTTTATACTTGTTATTATAGCGGATTTAGCAATAAAGGTTTTTTGTAAATTTTGCCCATAACAGTTTAAAAGTTTGACCAAATACATCAAATTACACTAACTATCGAGACACCCTTTAGTTTTTAGTTTTGATTGTTTATATCGGTCATAGCAATCGACATCCTTTTCAATTTTCAAGTCAATTTGCGCGATCTATGGGCTCACCCTTTAATTTTCAAGATAATTAACCGTTTTTAAAACGGGACTAATCTGTAAGCATAATCTATCAAATTACATTTTTTTTTACAAATTTTCAAAATCTCTTCAGAAACGACTGACTTCTGCAGGCACAAACATAAAATAAAAGCAACATTCTTCCTTCTTTATTTGAAGTCGGTTAAGTAAAATAAGAAATTTGTATAGGAATTACGATTCTTACTGCCTGTTTTACGATGTTGCCAGAATTCTTTCTTTCACAATAGAATCATCTTTCTGCAGAAGCTTTTCCTGTCACTTTCACAAACTCTATCCTTTGCCTAATAAACTAATTTTCTACTTCTAACACAAATCATTGTTTGGGTAGGGGTCATCCTCTAAGTGTTAACCCGAGATAAAAAAGAATTCTTATGGCATCGCGAAACAGGTAGTTACTTCTGGTCATTACATATTATTAATTAGGTAACTCGCATAAACTTTAAAGTTAAATAATTTATATTTCTTATACATGAAAGCTGCCACGTCCATAAAACTAACTTGATTATTTCGTTTAGGACAATGAATTTTATTAACAAAACAACTCCGTACAATATGTTAAGTTTCTTTCTGAAACTGCTTCGAGAATATATAAAGTTTTTGTTTATTTAGTAGGGTGTCACATACAAATTTACAATTCACATAACGATAAACCAACCGGAAAAGCCTGATCTTCAAAATATTATAAAAGATACGTTTCTAGAAAACAAACCTAAACTTGGTACAATTATTGCCACCCTCATTATGAGAAATTAAGCAAAAAATTTATTATCCTAAAATATCCAACTACTGGACACCAAATACACGTACTCAACAAACAAACTCCATCTTTTTTTTAAATGTAACTTGCCGCTCACGATCTTTCATCTCTTGATGGTGTGTTCACACTACAAATAAAGCAGATGTGCCATTTTTGGTTCGGATAGATCAAAGAAATGACTGCAATTACCTACCCAGGACAATATGTATAACAAAAAAATATGAATTCGAAATGTTAATTAATACGAAATTATCCTTATTATTTTCATTATTTTCATTATTTCTTTTTATTTTTTGATTTCTGATTAATAATTAAAAACTAGAGACGAGACGATGGCCTCTATAGCTAGTGTTTTTTGTTATTAATATTAATATTAATAATAATAATAATAATAATAATAATAATAATAATAATAATAATAATAATAATAATAATAATAATAATAATAATAATTATAATAATAATAATAATAATAATAATAATAATAATAATAATAATAGCAAAGTCAATGGAGTTGTCCCTACGAAAACTCAGGTGTCGTACAGTGTTAGTCTTAGATAATTTTAAATAAATGTTTGCAATGCCACCCATTTTTTCAATCCTTAAAATTTCTCCTAAAAAAATTATACAAATATTTAAGTCTTAAATTCATCAGTTTCAGTTTCACAAGGAGTGTCCATGTGGGAAGTCTTTCTTTCAAATCATTAGTATCATAAAATTTCATCAAAATTAGCTTACTGGCTTAGAAGTCCATATCTCTAAAACTAATAAACAGGCTAACACTCACTTTTATACACATGGATTTGTTGTAATTCATCGTACATTTAACGAGATTACCGCAAGTTTGCATATGTTTTAATTTTATATTCTGTTAGAGAATGTGCTGATAAGAATTTGATTAGTATTTTCCTCATAGCGTTGACTATCAGAATTTACAAGGTGTGTTGCAATTCAACATTTTTGTTTTGTTTTTTCAATTAAATGCTGTTGACCTGAGAAGATAATTATCAAGTGTGATTAAAATGAATGAAATCGGTTTTACTACACAATTAAATAAAAGTATAATTTATATTTTAATCAGTTTTTGAAAATTAAATAACCAAGAAGTGATAACCTATGTATGTGCATCGACCAAATTTTTGTGGTATTAAAAAACTATGCAATAATTTGTTATGTAGCAATAGAAGAAATAAACGTAGCCTTTTGTTTAGGTTGGGATAAGATTGTGCTTGATAAATTAGTCACCTCCACTTGGACACTTGTCGGTTCACCCTGTTCCCTTTTGATCTTCCGTCTAAGCCTTTAGCTTTTTATTCTTGGGCTTTAAATTTTCTAGTTTCTTCTCAGTCTCCCGTATCCTGTTGGAATCTATAACCTTATCCTTATATCTATTATCCTTGTGTGATTCTTGCTCTAACCAAATAAAGAGACCTATTCTAACTTTAAAAACTTTACAATTTTCCTTCAAGCATGGAGCTTTTCCAGGACCCATCAGCTCTTCCTAAAATAAGCTTAGAGAGCTTCCTGTTATAATGACTGAAATGTGATTTGATTGATCTTTTCCTCACAGAATCCACCCTCACTAGTTCACCAGTTCATTTATTAGAAACCTACTGCACCTTGTAGTCCATCCATCTTGTCGTCTTGATTTCTTTGTTCTGCCTGAATAATGCAAGTCTAAAAAGGACGAATTTGGTAACATCATGTCTTTGATATAAATAATCTTAAAATCATTTTCCAATAAATCAAAAGCTTTTCTATTTTGTCTTACAACTTTTATTGCGAGAAAGAAAGTAAAGTCAGAGTGCTATTTTTGTTTAGTGATTCTCTCCGACCCGCCCTTGTGGCGTTACCTGCTTAGGAGTGTTTTGCCAGTTTTGAAATCTATTTCCACAATTTAAGAGTTTAAACGTTTATTTTTACGAGGGCTGCTCTATATATTTCTGGCCTAATAGTGAAAATGCGAATATTTATATTCAAAAATGGTTTTTTTTGTTTTTCAAAGTATTCTCCAGCATGATTTATACACTTTTGCATGCGCTCAAACCAGTTGTCGAAGCACTTTTTGAACACTTCAACAGAAGTCATTAAGTGCCATGTCAGGGCTGTACGGCGGATAACCCATTAATTCGACGTTTTGGCCGGTCAAAAACGCTCTGGTTTGAGCCGATGTGTGAGAGCTCGCATTGTCATGGTAAACAATGATTCGTCTTTTCTTGTTGGTTTTTCGAATTTCTCCGATGACTTCAGGCAAACAAATTGTAGTGAACCACTCAGAAGTGACCGTCCTACGTTGCTCAAGCGGAACAGTCGCCACATGACCAGTTTTGCCGAAGAAACAGGCGACCATTTGCTTCGAAGTGCTTCTTCCACGAACAACTTTCGTTGGATTTTGCTCGTCTTTCAAGACCACACGGTCGATTGTTGTTTCGTTTCGGGCTCATACGCATAGATCCATTATTCGTCACCTGTGACGATCTTATAAACGTCTTTTGAAGCACCACAATCGTATTTTTGCAACATTTCTTTGCACCAATCGACACGACCCTTTTTTTGAGCGACTTTCAAATTGTGCGGGATCCAACGAGAACAAACTTTTTTACGGCCAGGTGTTCATGCAGTATCGAATGTATGCTGGTGGAAGAAATGTCCAAGGATGTCTCTATCTCTCGGTACGGCATCAATGTTCTCTGGCACAACAGCCGTTTTTGGACGACCTTCACGGAATTCGTCTTTGAGCGAGCTTCGGCCATGATTAAATTCACTATACCAATTTTTCACAGTGCTATAGGATGGTGCTTCATCGCCATACAAAGGTTTAAATTCATCAATGCACTCTTGTCGTGATAATCCACGTCGAAAGTTGTGAAAAATGATGGCACGAAAATGTTCACAAGTTAATTCCATTTTTTTCTATATTAATTTTTTCAAGTCACTGTAAACAACACAAATAATGGTCGTTCGTCAAAACGTTTTGAGTACAATTATGCTTAAAAATGACAAACTTTCCAATGGAAATGTCAGATTGCACTTGGCAGCACTCAGTGTTGCCAGGCCAGAAATATATATAGCAGCCCTCGTATACTGAAAGGCTATTGTCCGCTTCGAGAACGCGTTTAGCGCGTTTAATTAAAAATTCGAACTCAACTCTTGCCACTACTTTACGACTAGGTGCCCTTAACTGCCCCTTCGGGTTTATTTACGGCGTATTGGTCACACCAGTCCTCTAGATAGACGCTTCTGAGGTCCTTTGCCTTCTATGGGTTTCACATCGCTATGCTAAGACTATTGACTTCCCTCTGGGATCCATTATCCTCCACATTTTGTTAGCTGAGTCCTATTGCTTTCTCTAAAGATCTTTCTTTCATAACATATCACCCGCCCTATGGAAACACCGCGCACCTCTTTGTCTGTTGAACCTCCTATGGTCCTTAAGGACCGCTTAACTCTTCTTTCTTTAATATCAAAGCAAAATGTAAGAAATCCATTCCAACCTAAGCACCCTTGGTGTGGCCACGACGGCCACAGACTGCTGTTTGGACCTGGGTTTCTTTATTTTACTATATATGCGCTTAACTATATTGCCTTTACAAACTCATCTACTGAGGCTATAAAACTGTCCTGCTTTTTCTTATCGAGACTCGGCACTCATACTCAACAGCAGTAATTTAATTTTTCTGATTAAGGGCTCTGTTGAGATTTGAACTTACGCTTATAATCTTCTTCAGCTCAACATGTGCTGGCTTAATTTTATTTTATTCTTTTCTTAAAAAACACTGAACTTGCTAGTGGTGGAAGTAAATTATTCAGTAGTGTATTTCTCTTCTTCGGCACAATCCAACATATTTAACGAACAATTTTAGCTTTAGGGTTGCCAAATCTATTTTAAAGATTAACCTAAAATTTGTTTTAAGTTGAACATAAAAGGTATATTAAGAATAAAAATATTATTCTTGATACTGAATATAATATAATATAATAATATCGGAACAAAGCAAAGATGCAAAACTTTAATTTTTGGTTGTGTACATTAACATTTTTCTGTTTTGTTTTTAGGAAATTTTATATAACTTCTTTTCAAATAATATTTACTGGTATTAAAAATTCTGCCTTATTTGTAACTTATTTGTAAAAAAACAAAACTTTGTTTTCTTTCATTATAGGACTTGAAATACTTATGCGTCACAAACTATATTCACTTTCAATGTGGTATTGCGACAATGTAACTGTACAATCTCATGAACTACTTGGCCGTTATGGCGAGAGTTTGCGCTCTCTGGAATTGGGTATTGGCTCACATATGCTGCAAAATGCTGAACCGAACGATAAAGAACCTGTAGACTTTCAATTTAATTGCCCACACCTACGACGACTCGTATTAAACAGTGTTGTATTACACCATCGTTTGCAATTTGCCCATCTGGAAGATTTAACACATTTAGATTTGACATCATGTGTTTTAGCGAATTTCAGTCTTCAGACATTGGATACCCTGCCTAAACTTCATACTCTAATACTCTTTAATGTTTGGCCAATCGTAAATCAACTACCTGCCATTTGCTGTTTAAGACGTCTTCGGACTTTGGATATATCGATATCGAGTTCTGGCAATGGTCATGGTACATACGATTTACCGGATCAATCATTAGAAATGTTGATGGATAACCTGCGTGAGTTAACCCATTTGGATATATCCGGTACTAATTTGGCCGGCAATGGTGTTGCAACTAAAGAATCCAGCTATAAAGTAAATACAGATATACCAGGCCTCGCTACGCGGACGCAAAAGCCCCTACAATTTTTAGGTTTATATCATACAGCACATTGGGCTTGTAAACGTCACGACATACCAGCTATCGAGGTAAATTTTTATAAAGGTACTAATATTTTAGATTTTGGTTATGTTCAAATGTAGTTTATTATTTTTCTGCGAGCCATCACTCAACGAAGCAAAGTGGAATAGGTTCATTTTAAGCTATGTTGAGACATCTATGTGTTAAGGGTTTCATTCTAAAAAAATGTATGAAGTATTTAAATTAATAAAAAAAAATTCTTACATTGTACTTTGTGAATATACGTCCCTTATCCCGTTGGTGTTGTAGTTTGAAAAAGAAACAAAAACTACAATGTCGCATTACTATTATCGTTATCGAACTTCGTCGTAAATATATCGGTATTCTCCATTTTGAAGCGAAGATAGTAACGGCAATAAAATATCATTTTTCTGTGGCAATCATTAATAGCAACGGAATTTAAACGGTCGCAATAAAACAAAATCAAAATGATAGTAAGCACATGAAAAACTCTCACTCGAGTTAAAAGTTTTCGAAAGGACATAAAACACCTAAACTTCAATAGTTTATGGAATGAAATTGCAGAAAAAGAAATCCGTTAGGACCTCCAGTTCGTGACAGAGAAGGTTGCTAGTTTTATTGTTGTCACTATTGCAACTTTCGCATGTTGCATTTATGTATGTACTCGCCATTTTTTTTTTTTTTTTTTGTTGTTAAAAATTACAAAATAAATCTCCTTTTTAGAAATTTACAAAAATGTCAAAAACAATAATCCCGATTTTTTTTTTGTTTTTTTTTGTTTTCGACAATGTCTATTCTTCGTTTCTATATATAATTTAAGCATACGAGTTTAGGAATGAAGCGATGACAAAAACGACAGCAACCTACAAATCACTATAACAACCACAACGCCAACGGGAATAGGGCCGATTATTCATTTACTTTGCCAAAGTCGTAAGAAGCTTGAGTATCAACAAAAAATTTTCCGTGATTATAATGAATTTGCAATTTTGCCATACGCAACAAATTATATGAGAAATTCAAATTGTATTGAAAGTGACATGCAATATCCTACTACAATGTCCCTGCCAGAATAGAGATTTTACATTAATTTTAAAGATTTTTTAATTAAAATAAAATTTGAAGATCTTTTTCCCAAAATTAAGATTTTCTTGTTTTTCGACACCTAATATTAAATATGAATTATTAAACATATTTACCTATGTGAAACAATTTTATTGTAAATTAATATTCCAAAACAAGAAGATTTATCACTGCGCTAATGGGTAAATATGTAAAAACTAATATTTCCGATACAAAGTTTAATGCCACTGAATTAAATCAATTTATTGATATTTGTAGTGCCTTTTACATTGAAGCTTGAAAACAAATAACAAAACGATTTGACTTTTACGATGCAATCTTAAAAAAAAAAAAACTTTCTTATATTGATCCTCAAAACTTTATCAAACAAAAAGTTTCTTCACTAGTTAGTCTATACAAACTCTTTCCAAATTTAAGATACAAATATTAAATGAAGAATTTAGGAAACTTCACCACATGAATTTTAAAAATTTTAAAAATGTTACAATGGAAGAGTTTTGGCACACAATGTCAAATATTTCTAGAGCAGATAGTAAGTTAATTCTTCCAACTTTATTGAAGTTTGCAATAAATTTGATATGTCTTTCTTGGTCATCATCAAACGTTGAACAAATATTTTCATATTAAAATTAAAAAAAGATATTGAAAACTTTTTTTCCCTAAATTAAGATTATTTTTTCGATAAATGAATGAGTTTGTGAATTTGATAAAAATTCAGTTTGGGTAATATGTGAAGTATTTTGACCAAAACGTCATTAACTTATTTTGAAATTTTTATTAATTTTATTCTAAATATACAGTGGCTCAATTCAATAACCGGACAGCTATATGTTATATAGTTTTTCCCCATTAGTACACATCTTCTTGACTTTAAATGAAAAAAATCATTAAGTTTTTTATTTATTAAAAGAAGTATTGTAAAAAACTTCAACAGTAACGAAAAAAAAAGATCTGTACATTAAAAGTAACAACAACAAATTCATAGTAAGACAAAAAAATATAATCAAACTAATAATCGGACACTTCACAAAATTTCGGGTTATTTAAATTTTTGATTAGGATTAATATTTTGTGGGATATCCCTTGCTTTTGCGAATAGCATCCAGGCTCTTTGGAACTGATTCTATTATTTTTTTACAGTATGCAGGATCAATATTTTCCCATTCTTCTTTAAGGCCAAGTTTCAGCTCAGCGATGGTAAAAATGGATCTAGATTTCAATTTATTTTCCAAATGAGCCCAAAGATTTTCTATTACGTTAATATCAGGAGACTGCGGCGGTGTTTTCATAACATGTGGGCAGTTATACAGTAACCACATTCGAGTATTATGTGCGTTGTGTTTGGGGTCATTGTCCTGATAAAATTGAAAAGTTTCGGAAATGCTCAATTTTTCAACGCTAGCTGTCAAATTTTCTCCCAAAATTGAGATATACTTATACTGGTCCATAATTCCATCAATGAAAACCAGCTGACCAGAAGCCGCGGCTGACATACAGCCCCAAACCATCACAGTTCCGGCTCTGTGTTTTACTGTAGGGCGAAGGTTAAATGATCTTAGTTCTCCATTTGGCTTTCTCCATACAAATGCTTGTCTATCTAAACGAAAAACATTAAATTTACTCTCGTCCGGGAATAAAACAGTGCTCCAGTACGAAAAATCATGGTTCTTACATTCATTAGCGAATTTCAGCCTCTTCATACGATTTACTTTATTCACAAACGGTTTTTTGCGGGCAACTCTTCCATGGAAATTGTTTCTGCGAAGCACATTCCGAATTGTTTCGGGGTTGAAGCTTATTTTTAAACTTTCGAACACCAGTTTAGTCAATTTTGGGGCACTAAGTTTCCAATTTTTTTTAATTTGATTTAAAATCCATCGTTCATCTGAAGGTGAAAATTTTTTTGGACTGTTGAATGACTTCTTTCAACAATATGACCTATTTCACGAACAGACAAACCATCCTGATAATGTTTTATATTCAACTTTCTGATTTCTGTAGATGTTTGGTCACGTTTGTTACTCATTTTACAATTCTCACAACAAATTACGCTTGAAACACACATTATTTAAAACTTTTCTAATTTTGACCTTTCTACGAAGTTAACAATTAAAATCGGCTTCACTAGAAATGGGAATTCCCGATTTAAAGTAACAATAAAATACTGTAGTTGCCACATGTCCGATTATTAATTTGTCGTTTTATATTGTCTTACTTGAGGTTTTTGCTTGCAACTTTTTTTGTGCAAATAATTTTGATACCGTACACGGCGAATAATTTAATAGAGAGTTATAATAAAAATTAATCTAGTTTTAGATTTTATACAAAAGACAGTTTGTGTATTATAAAAGTTTTATTAAAATTATAATGGCTGTGCGGCTATTAAATTGAGCTACTGTACGTAAAATTAGAATATAACTTAAAAATTTCAATTTACATACATATAAAGGTATTAGCAATTTCGCTATAAAAATATTAGATTATTTCACATCTATGTATTTATATTGCTACCGTTAGCGGTATTTTTTCCAGCGCCTCTTTCGGCCCATTTCCTTAGTCGTCTAAAAAAAGAATACGTCTCATAGATTGTCGTTGGATTTTTTTTTGAAATCTTAATTCCAATAAGTTTATAAATTCTTTTTTTACATTATTCTTTCTTTAAATATGTAATATGTAAAAATGTAAATGTGGCATTTAATTTTTTCCTAGGTTGACTGCGCGATTTAGCGACCAATTTTTTGGGTTGGTTTTTATTAACTAGAAAAGGGAAAAAGAAAAAAACTTTAAATTGATTGATTTACAAAATTTTCAGTTATATTGAATCAGTTTTTGTAAATGTTTGGGTAAAACGGGAGAAAAATGTAGACGTGTTAATGTTAATGACTATAAATTTTATAAAAATATTAAGGTATTAAAATTTTATGTAATTCTATACAATTAAATGTAAAAAAAAACATTGAAAGGTTATTTAGAAGATCTAAAAAATGTTAAGTAATTATGAGCATATGGTTTATAACGTCCTTCTAACTTGGACTTTTTTCATCGAAAAAGACTTCTCTGTTCATGTTATATGATCCATCCAAATATACACTTTTTTATTTTAGAGCTGCATTAATTTATTTATTTTTAGAGTTTGTAGATGATATTTCTTCTATTTACAGACGAAACAACGATATAAGTACTGCCGTTCGTTCATATTCTCTCTATAGCTAGATGGGGTGTAAAGATAATTGTTGACATTACAGGAAGTCGGCCAATTTTATTCACTATAAGGCTGATATTAAGACCACATTCCGTTTATGCTTTAATTTTTCTGACTTCCAAATAAGGAATTTAATTATATAAATAAACAAAAGTAAAAAATAAATAAATAAATAAAAAAAAATTTATTCATTACCTCGTTTCTGTAACTTTACTGAAAAATGTTACACATGGAAGTATTTTATTCATCTTGTGTTACACAAGAGCAAACTATGAATTTTTTCATTAATTTATATTTTAAAATTTACCCAAGTTACAGAAACGATGCACAGACGAGCGGTAATGTATATATGTATATATTCGATATTCTTGCTATCATTTTTAAATAATCTTACAAATTCATTTAACATTTTACATCTTAAACTTTTTTTTAGATTGCAGGTGATGCAAATGAAAAACAAGTTTTGACAGCTGCGCGGTATTACTACGATAGACCTGTTCTGCTTACAAGAGTGGGTTTGATGATATTTTTTCTTATTAAAGTTTAAATAATTAAGTTTGATTTCTCTTAAGGTACTCAATGATTTATATCACCTCTTCCGATTTGAAAACTGCAAGGATATTCACACTGCGTTAGATGTTGTTTTGACCGCAATGGATAGACATTTGAAATTTAAACATATGCAAATATCTGGAAGGTTGGTTAAGTGGTTCTATTTTTTTTTTTTTTTTTTTTGTTAAATTAATAACTATGTTTTATTTAATTTAGTGCGACATTATTTTACATTGTGAAGGGAAGAGATCGTTCTAAATTCGGTACCCCTCTAAGAAATCACATAATACGAACATTGCTCAATGGCATGGAAATGCATGTGAATGACGATACAATGCTACGAAATGGTTACCTAACTTTAACACAATTTCAAATGCCTAATGATGTGGTAGGTCTCAACTAATGCAATAATCCTTTTGATTTTTTAAAGAATATTAATTGTTTTGTTTTGCTTTTCAAGTTATTTGAGTATGAACGTCTTATAACAATTCTTCTGTATGGAGTTTCTAAAACAGAACAGGAAGGGTTTGTACAAAGAATAGCTATATATTTATTAAATACATTAGCCTGTCAAGTCGATGGTCGACAAAAACTATTTTTGGGCGAGCTAGGAGTTGTTAGTGTAAGTGTGTATATAACACTTTATTTTCTTTTAATTTAATATTAATATTTCTTTTAATATTTATAAAGACTATGTTAAGCTTAATCAAAGATCGTTTAACACGTTCGGTATTCGACGATGTCATGGAAGTGGCATGGTCAACTATGTGGAATGTAACTGATGAGACTGCTATTAATTGTAAGAGATTTTTGGATGGCCGCGGTATGGAGTATTTTTTGAGATGTTTAAATGTAAGTAATTGTGTAAGTATTTATTTTAAAATTCATTGCCAAGTAGTTCTTTAAATATTTGTTTACAGGCATTTAGGGAACGTGATGAATTGCTTAGAAATATGATGGGCCTGTTGGGTAATGTAGCCGAAGTGAAATGGCTTAGGCCAAAACTAATGACTCAGAAATTTATTGAAGTTTTTGCTGAACTATTATCATCAGAGAGTGATGGCATAGAGGTACGTCTGTCCATTTTTTTTATTGTTTACCATTTAGAAATGTAAAATGAATACTTTTATTAATGGTACATTTTACTATATCGAAAGAAAGCTTTTGTCCACATTATTAACGGAAGAAAACAGCCGTAAGACTTAATAACTTAACTTATTTGCAAACACAGACGCGAATGTAAAACGAAAAGAAAACGTAATTTTTATACATTATTTGAATAAAAAAATAAAAAAAATTTTATTTTTTTTCCCAATCAGGATTTGAACCCTGGATATATTATGAATAAATTAAAATTTTGTTTTTTTCGGCTAGGTTTTTTTAGAAAGGAAAATTATTTTCAAATGTATAAGGACGTTTTCCAAAGAAAACAAGAAAACTTTGATGCTAGCAGAATGAAATGCCGCATTTTTAAGTACGTGAAACTTTCCGATTCTCATTATTACTGATTTCATTAACTTATCGCGATTCTTGCGAAAAATATGTCTTTTGTTAGACTTTTTTCCAACAAGGTGCACAACGTTTTCTCATAAATAACTTTATTTATAGATCTGTTGGATTTTATAAGCTATAGAAAATAACACATCAATTTTATTAAATTGAACTCAACACCTTTTGAGTTCATTTTTGTAAATTAATAATAAAAAAAAAAATAATATTCAGTACTTCAAGCAATTAAACTTAAAATCGTCCTGTTCATTGAAAGAATTAAAAAAAAAATATTTTAAAAAACGAAAGTTCTTTTATATTATGAAATCAGTGAAAAATAAATAACTTAAACTAAATGTATCTCACTCACACAGTGTTGGAAATAATAATATAAACGATGTGCAGTTTTCTTTCTTTTCAAAATATTTCTTGTAAAAACTTTTTATTTTGGGAGTTTATTATTTTTGTATAACAGAATTTATTTATATACAAAAAATATAAAAACTCAGCTCAACTGCATTTATGTAGCAAAATATATGACTAATTCATTTTATTGCCCTTTGAAATAATAATAGAAACAACAAGCTTAAAACTAATTAACATAAACTTTTTTCTTCAAAAATTAATATTTGGTAGTTCCACCCTTGTTTTTAAAGACTTCGTTACAACGCCGGCTCATTGAGTCTACCAGCCTGGCACAGACTAATGGGTCTATATTGTACCATTCGGCCTGGACTTTCTCCCACAAATCTGCTTTATTTTTTGGCTTATATTCAGCAATTTTCTTTTTCAGAATGCCCTAAAGGTGCTCAATGGGGTTTAAGTCCGGAGACTGTGACGGCCATTTCAACAGGTGGACATTGTTGTCTTTGAACCATTTCTTTGCCAGCTTAGATGAGTGTTTGAGGTCGTTGTCCTGCTGAAACTCTTACTTTAAAGGCATTTCTTTTTCGACGTATGTAAGCATGACTTCCTGAGAATGTTTATGTAGTCGATAGCGTACATCTTATCCTTTATCCAAAATAACGGACCAACGCCTAAAGATGAAAACCATCCCCAAAGCATTATATTCCCTCCCCCATGCTTAACAGTCTTTAACGTGTGCTTTGGATCGAAGGGAGTATTTTTAGGGCGTCTAACATGTACCTTACCATCAGACTCAAACAAATTAACCTTTGTCTCGTCAGACCATAATACGTTTTTCCAATTTCTGCGCAATACGTGTTTCGTTGCAAACGATAACCTGCAGTTTATATTGTTTTGACTAAGGTATGGTACTTTCCTTGCACTATATGCCTTCAAACCCGCAGATATCAATCTATTTCGGATTGTTCGACTGCTGACTGGTGCTTTTAAGGCATTTTTCAGGTCTTCTGAAGATAAAAATGGATTTTTTTTGGACTCTCGTATGAGCAATTGGTCAAACTTTTTTGATGTTGTGCGCTTTTGTCCTCGTTTTTCCTCCGTAGATTTAAAATGAACCGCAGAAAACACCTTTTTTTCGAGCAGTTCATGAAGTCGGCAATCTGAGACATGGAAAAGCCGTCATTTTTTAATTTTTTTATAATTTCCCTTTCCTGAACTGTACAATGTGCACCACGACCCATCTTGAATGAGATATTAACAATATTTGAAAATATTTACACCAGTTTCAATTTTTTTAAGTATCTTTCCCACAAAGTATCAAACACTTTTAAAATAATAATATTTTATTAGTTTGAAGCGGTATTATTAAAATTTTGGACAGCGTTTCTATTTTTTTCCAACCAAAACACGTGGTCACTGCACTAAACGAATACTAAACTTCAATTTTTTGCGATTATGTGAAATGATTACCTTACAAGCTAAAACTATGATATGAAAAGTGCGAGTAAATATCGTTTTTATTATATTTTCCAACACTGTATTTGCTAAGAAAATTACCAACGTTAAATTATTGCTACTGATATGCCATTCTTTTGAATCAGCTTATTTTTAATTATTTATTTCTTATATATTTGTTTCAACATTTAAACACTCATGTCATGTTTTTATATTAGTTCAATTAATTTAATTAATATGTTCTTTTAATTTTTATAAAATAATAATATTTCTGCAAAAGTCAAGTTTAAAAAACAAATTTGCACGAAAATTAATTATTCACTAGTCTTCAAAAATTTATAACTTTTTATAATTTTGAAAAAATGAATGAACTCTAAAACTGCTAAAAATATTGAAAGACAAATCAAACAACAGCACTGAGAAGTAGATCCAATGTATGACGATACGCGGTGACGTCGAATGTTCGAAAAAGACATTTACTTCGGAAATCGTATTAATCCTTTTAAGACTTTAATTTGGAGTAAAACTATCGCCAATTTTGGGTGTTTATTTGGTCATTACTCTGCTGACAAATTACAATTCCTTGTGGATAATGGGTTAACCCTTCTACACAAGAAATAAAATGAAGTGAGTTTGGCTAAAAGAAAACAAAAACAATAAAACCTGCTGGTAAGCTTATGGGCACGGTTTTTCGGAAGGCAACTACCAGCTTAGCGAAAGAGAAATAAACGCCTATTTTGAAACAAATATAAGAAATGAAATTATTTCTTATCCAGATAAGGCTTAGGTAAACACTTTGCCGTTTTGATAGCAAAAATATATGATTTAAGGTTCAAACACTCTACCTAATCCTGTTTCCAAATTTGTAGAAATGTTCTGCGAAATAGACACGAATCGAACAAGCAAATCTTTTCTTTCGCAAAAAGATGGCTTGAAGAAGATTTAAAAATAATTCTTGCAAAACAAGCCGACTACAAAACAGATTGTAGAGTATGGCCACATACATCAAATTACTTTATTGGGATACCCTTATATTCCATCTCCAAACTTTATTCTTATTTAACTGTACTATACGGGCATCCTTTATATTATAAATTCAAATTATATACTTGTTGTAGTAGACTTAGCAATACAGGTTCTTTGTAAATTTCATGTGTTTGTCTGCAACAACAACAAGTTTGGCCACGACAATTGGGTCATCGCTTCGGAACGACCCAAGTCTTTCTCGGCCAAAGATCCAGCAACAATTCTACAAACGAAAGCTTTTTCCTCAGGAAAGAACTATCGTCAGCAGCAGATCTGTTATAACAACAACAAGTTTGGCCATGTTCATCATTCAATGAACTATTGGGGCACCCTTTAATTTATAATTTTGAATATTAATACTTGTTACTATAACGGTCGTAGCAATCGACATTCTGTCTAATTTGCAAGCGGTTCAAAATATAAGCCCATATAGCTCAATTTACTTCACTAATAGGACACCCTTTAATTTTTAGATTTATTTTTGTATTACTTTTTGCCAGTGGGTGCCATAGTGATACGTGATACGGTTTTGATCGTACGTAAAAACATGTATGTTGTGTAAGGACACCGTTTAACTTTTAAAATTAAGAGTCGTTTTAAGACGGTACCAATCTGTAAACAACACCTTTCAAAAAAATATATTTTTTTTTAAATCGATCCAGGAATGACTGAGCTGTGGAGGCACAGATATAAAAAGTAGCATTCAGTCGAATCGATAACCTCCTTCTTTTTTTTAAGTCGGTAAAAAAATTAACTTAATGTTTCTTTAAAGACTTTTTTAATATTTTAAATATAAACTTAAGTTTTCTAAACACATTTCTCCACAGGTTAGTTACAATGCAGCTGGTGTGCTGGCACATATAGCTTCAGATGGTGCAGAAGCATGGACTATTAAAGAACCTTCGCGCGATGATGTGTTGATAAGTATGGTCAATGCTATTAGACGTTGGGACATCAAAAGTGAACGCAACATAAATTATCGCAGTTTTGAGCCCATCCTTGGCTTAGTACGCTGTTATGAGACACCACAGTGCCAACATTGGGCTGTGTGGGCTTTAGCGAATTTAACACAAGTAATTATGATCTAAATATCTTTCTTCTCCTCAATAGCTAAAAATGTTTGTGCCTCAAATATGCTATAGGTGTATCCAGATAAATATTGTCAACTTGTAGAACAAGAGAATGGCATACAAATTCTAAACGAACTAATTGAGCATCCGAGTCCGTACGAAGAAATTAAAGGTATAGCGCGTTTGGTTATTGACCAGTGCACTAAACGTCCTCGTCCAATGTTGGAGGGCTAAATGACTCAAAATCTCGTTGCCACTATGAGTGAGTGTGTGTAGTGTTGTAGTATAAGTGCGATTTTAGAAAACATAAATTATTATTCTTAAAAAAAAAACAAAAAGAAGAATAAGCAGAAAACGATAAAAATTAATAATACTTGTTCCGATACTTGACATATTTTTTCATAATTTCTTTTCATCACAATTTTTACCCAACCATTTTTTCGCCACTATTCCTTCTCTGATATCATTAGTTTCCGTTTCGCAAATTTATTTTAATTAACTTGTATAAAATAAATATAAAAAGTACTATTACCATGTTATAAAGTAAAAAAAACAGAAATAATATAGTCAATGAAAATAAAAATCAAAAGGCAAAATAATATACCACATTGCAAATAGACATAAAAAATATGTTACTATATATTTAATTGTTTCTCTTCTTGAATTCTTAGATTTTTTGTTTAATTTTATTTGTTTAGTTTGTAATTGTATTAAAAAAACAATGATTTATAATAAATTATTTGAAAAGTAAAATATTTAATGCAGTTATTTATTTTTTCAGCTTGTTGGATCATCATTTTTCCGGTAATTATATTAAAAATTCAAAATACTGAATATTAAAAATGGTTTGGATCAAAGACAACAAATTTAATAAACAAATGTGACGAACTCCTTCAATTTCGATTTTAAAGTGAAATTGTATAGTATTGTATATTAAATTGTATAGTAATTATTATAACAGCATTAGATTCTTTATAAAATTTCGTTTGTTTTCATACAAAAAATATAAAAAATTTTAAATCGTTTGAAATTCTCTATATAAAAATAGATTTTATTAAGATTTGCACCATAAAGTTATAACGATAAAAAAAGAAACTTTCTTGCAAAAACTATCGACAATACTGCAAAAATTAAGGAGCGTGTAGTAAAAGCCTTAAAGGCTTTAAAAATACAATTTTTCACTTAATACTGGCGAAGCACAGATTCGAAGCAATTTTATGAAGTTGTAGAGTTGGAAATATTACTCGGTTAAGCTGTGTGTTCAAGTTTACCGGTCAACTACAATCAACGAGTTTGGAATTAATTATGAAAAAAGGAAAACGAGTAGTTTTTAGTTGGAACCGAGTAAATCTGACAGGTGGGCGTTACTTAGTAAGCACTAGTTACATATAAAAAAGCGCGAGAAATGAGATAATAACGGGACTCTCAAACATAGAAAATTATAACGATATCGCGTTTATTGCGTAGACAGTTGAAACCCCTAAGATTTGCCCTCTATCGAACACGACACATAGGCCGAGAAATAAACGAAATGAAGGCATATGATTAAATGGCTAGGCGATTTTGCAGCATACCTAGAAACATTGAATCAAGGAATCTTGCACCGTCCGGTATACTTCGCTGGCAAGCCTTTCTCTAGTCTGTGTTTCAGTTGCCAACGTATTAGTGTCAACTTTAAACCCGTTAGACCTCCCAAAATACTGAAAAAAAATCTTTATCCATCAACTGAATCCGATTGTGGGCTAGTGAACCACTGTTTGCAGGTAAAAAAAGGACTTGATTCTACCTGGTCCCTGCGATAATATGACAGATTGGGTCTCGTAGTACCGTTGACCAAGTTATCTTAGTCGTATAAACACCAATGCGGGGCACAGACAGAGGAGGTGCTCCACCGTTTCCTCCTCCTTCCCGTATTGACAAATTCTGCAGAAATCATTAATCATTAATTATCATCATTCTTCTAGCATGGGCTCAAAAAAAATAAACTATGCCCAGCAACCGCAGCCGTTAAGTCGCTGTCCGCAAGCTAAGAGGGATATGCCACAGAAGGTTTCAATGGCACCCTCTTCAAGCATTGTTCCCATCTGTCCCATGTCCCCTTACCCCTTTTAGGGTGACTATCGAAACTTCCGCTTTACCGTTCAGGGATGCCTGGCATTCAGAGACAAATTCAGATGTCGTAAAGACACCTTTAAGGGACATAATCGCTGCTTTACAGTCGGTCACGAAAAGGATTCCTTAATCAGCACGCCGCCCCTTTGATAGCAGATATTTTTGCCTGTAAAACACTTTAGTCATTTGGAAGTCTTATCCCAAATTCCTGAATGTAGACTTCACCTCCAAATCTCGTCCCTCTCTTAAAACCATCCTTGTATATATACATATTGAGCACTCGAGACGGAAGAGAGTGGCCCTCCGTCAACAACAAAATCAGGAATAAATTCCGCTAGTTTGTCCCCATGATCTGTGGTTCCATGCGGTTCCATTCACCGACGACATTTAATCTTACTGCCATTCTCAGCGCCACCCTTTTGGCCAAAAGATTTACGGGCAGCCAGTTGAGCATGGCAAAAAGCGCCTTTGTAGGCGTTGATCTAATGGTCCCAGTCGTTAAGATTGTCATACCGCGCAGCACCTTCTCCAAAACAAATGCGCCGAATTGTCCAGTACCTTGCACCAGACAAGAGCTCCATAGAACTAGATTGGCCAGATGATCGCTTTGAGAAGCCAATTTACACCCCTTGGGTTAATATTATGAAAAATAATTTAAAAACAATTCGTAACAGAATTTTATCAGATGCAATAATTTTAAATGTATTTGACTGCGATTAGATATTTTTTAATATGCGTATATTTATGTTAATTTTAAAGGTTTTAAAACAATTAGCATATCTGAAATCGGTTTCCCAGCAAAAGGTTTTTTTCTTTGATCTATATTCGAAGTCAGCTGCGCTTATTTAGAAGTTTTTATTATTTCAATGCGCGGTTTCCTCTTTAAGTTATGTCCAAACTTTGCAGTGATAACTTTAATTCAGCTACATGCGTGGCATCTGGCCGGGTACAAAGCTTTCCTCCTCAAACATATGTATATTTATATTTTTATGTAAAGCTTTTTTTATTGAGCCTTTTTGCATGTTTTAAAACACAAAAGAATAAGGGTAATATAAACAAAAAGGGCTTAATATTGTACGCATTTTGGTACGGTTATATAAAAATATTTTATGTATTGTGTAAACTGTATTAAAATCACCAGAAACTTCTATACTCAATTTTAAAAAGTGTGTGGAAGTTTTTAAAAACGAAAATGTATTTCAACTTGAAAGTGTAAACCTTAAGTTAATAAAAGTGTAAGCAAATTATTTTCTAAGACGGATTCACATCCCATAAGCCTTAAAAGTGTGGAAAAAAGTAAAACAAAAAAATTACGCATTTTAATACTGTTTTGTATTTAACTGTTATTTGCAGCTTTTTTTGCACCTAGAAAAACAAGATCTATAATATTACATAAAAATCTCTACTCGCCCTAACTCGCTTTTTTTAATTTTTTTCTAATGCGCCACTAAAAGATTAAAAAAGTTGTAACAGTATTAAATTGCTTAGAGAATTAAATAACACAATACGTTAATACAACTACAAAACAATACAATACAAAACAATACTTTTATAAAGTTTTCTACCTTTTCCTTTTAAGGTAACGATATGCTATCATTTGACAGGGACATTTTTAAATTTTTTTAATTTATTACAACAAATTAAAGATACACATTTCACAAAAATATTTTAGCGCCTACGGGTACGGCGCTTTCGACTTCTGGATCGGAAACGTTGCCTTCCAGCCCGACTTTTACGACTCGCATTCATAAGCATAAAAGTATCCTTAAAATATAAATTACAATTTTTTTAAGTAGACTATTTATTGTAAACTTACAATTGGTTTTTTTTTTTTTGCTTTGTATCCAATTATTTCTCGGAAGTTGAAATGTTGTCTGCATTGTAACTTTTTAAACGCGCTAAAATTTTTCTCACTTGAAATTTTACACAAAAAAAAAAAAAAAACATGTGAATAATATTGTAATTTTATAAACCTTAAAACAGTGTTTAATAGTTAAAGGCTCGTTATAGTCTTTACTTTCTGTTGCTATTCTGTTCCATGCGGTTCTGCTTTTTAAATTATTGTGATTAGTTTTTCTGTAACAACATATCAACTGTTTATATTATTCAATAAGAAAAATAGGTTTGTTTACAATTTTGAACTCACACTACCAAACGACTTTTATGTAACTTAACGTTGAATTCTATTTGCTACTGATTCGAACAGAACGGAACACAACGTCAATGGAAGCTGATCGGCCGAATTCTGTTTTAAAATTAACAGCTTGTTTATAGAACACGCCAAGAGCGAAACGAAACCGGATATTCCGGTTTTTTCGTTTAACTTACGTTGTGTTGTGTATGAATTTATGTTGTGTCAAATCGAAGTGTTGCCAATGTATTAATTAATTAATTTTAATTAATTAATTTTATTTACTTTTTTTATATTTTTTGTTTTTGCCACAAAAAGTGGTAACTCTGCTTCAGCGCTAAAAAAATAACAGCTAAATAAAAAACCTTAACAATATTTCTTTTTTAAATTATTATTTATTATTTTTAAAACAAATTTTGGGAACTCAAAATAAATATAAGTAAAATATTTTAAACGATGGTATATTTTCGTCGCACAGCTTTGACGTTTCTGATATTATAATGCGGGATACATAAAACAGAAAAAAATGTCATTTGTAACGTTTTTACAAAAAAAATATGATAACATTCGCGTTTTAAAACCCAAAGATTAGAAACTGTAACGTTTTCGTGCGTTTAAACAGCAAATTGTGTTCTGTAAACAAGCTGAAAAACTTTGTACAATTTTTTCAAAGCAAATTTGATGTGAAAACAATTTTATGCTCTCTAATATCATGTTGTGATTTCATGTTCAACCCTACCAAAACCCTCTCCCTTTTGCCAAAGGTTTTGAATTAGCCTTGATGACAAATAGAAAATCGAATGTAATCTCTAATCTCTAAATAAAATTAACAATAAGATGTTTTTGTTAAGCCGATAGCTTGTAAATTAAAAAAACCGTGAAGGGTGTGTAAGATTCGGCATAGCCGAATATAGCACTCTTACTTATTTAAATTTACCTCTATGCATTCTTATTAAGCTTAGCTTGTTTGTTATTTTGGTGTGATCAATGTTGCCATATTAAAATCGATCGGAATCCCAAGAAGGGACAAATAATTCAAATAATTAATACGGACATACCTGTTAGTTAGTGTCGAAAATTAAATATCTTTTAGCCATAGATTTTGAGCGACAGAATAATAAATCGATTGTTTTTCTTAAATATTACTATGTTCCCTTAGGTTTTTCAACATTATGTTTTCAAGATTATATTAGCTTTGCATCATTCTTGGGTTATTGCAACTCCTTTTGTTATAAGCTATGAAATTCATGATGAATGGTTCTAGACTCTGGGACCCATTTATGAAAATTTTAGATTTAAAAAATATATGGGATATATCAAAAAACATCGTTTAATGAATTAGCATTGTCCTTCTGCAGCTGCATGATTCCGGTTCCAAATCATCCAGTTATGAAATTAAACTCCATAAGCACCATGCAGTAACTTTCGGTGGATAAAATAGTTGTTAATAAATGAAGTTCCCCTTTGATGAACATTAAACCGCCTTTCTCAAATTGGAAACATAAGACCACAAAAGACAAAAATTCAGCCTATTGTATCAAAATCAGAAAGCAGCTTAACGAAATCAAAAATAATTATTGCACATCGCCACGAAATATCTGAAATGAATAAGAAGTGAAACTATGAAATGGAAATAATTTTATATTTTTGTATATTTTTTATATTTTTACACAAATAAATTAAAAATAAAATTTTAATTAAAGTGTTGAAACATTTTAGCTGCATTTCTAGATTTTTTCAATAGATTAGTGTTGCAAGCGGAAAAGATAAAAATCACAATAATGAATTGTCGATGGAATTTAATAAACAAACAATAACTCAAATGCTGCAAACACAAATTGCAATACAGACATCTTTCATGCGCACGCCTAGAAACTTTGAGGAATCTGCTGCACGTTGTACAAAATAGAAATAACAACCACTCATTCCTTGTTCGATTAAATTCTTCCTTCATAACATCCCTCTATTTTGTTTAATAGAAGAGTAATGTCAGTATTTGAAAAGTAAATAATCTAACTCTTTAAGCCAGAAATTTTATATAGCGAGCACCTGTTTTAAAAAGTTATATGATTTCCTCAAATAATGTTTTTTTTGAAGTGTAATTTATATTTCGTGTCGAATGTATCAGTTACCTCAATTAAGGGTGAAAACTGACAGGCAATTACAATATTTGATTGTACTTGGTTGCTGCACGTAAAATATTTTGGCAAACAGTTCGTTAATATTTGAGCCAGTCATTTTATGCTGTTACTTACTTTTCTTCCTTACACACCTGCTTCGTAGTTAATGGTTTATTTACATTAAATTTTTCATAGCAATTTATTTGATTTTATTCGCAGTCCCTTGAATACGGCCTAATTAAAGCTAAATAATTCACAATTTTTTTTTTCAAAATAGCTTATTCCAGAGTTCACAAATAAAAATTTTACTTTTAATTCCATCTGAATTTGAAATTATTTGATTTACATGATTTTTTAGTTTTAAAGGCCTGCATTCAAAAACCTCCCGCTCCCACCGTGTATTTCATACTTCAATTTGTATTATCTGTTCGATACATTTCGAACCGGTTGTTGTTTTACTTGCCATTACGAGGAGCAGTCAATAAGTCTGTAAAAATAGAGAAACAAAATTTTTGGGTAAGTGACACATACCAATCGGAGAGGTTTTAATTCCTTATTAACCATTCGGATGGATTTTGTTTATTTTTCTCCTATTTACTTTTTCCATTTGACCTGACCAAAAATGTGGATATGGAAAAATCGCTGAGAGCCAAGTCTTGTGTGAATGTGGCAACGTTTAAAAACTAAAAGCGTAATTTTGCTATCGAACCTGCATTAATGGGATGGCGATTTTTCCTATTTTTAATTGTAAAATGTATATGATTTTCGAAGAACTTATTGAAACACCTTCGCATAATGTAGCACAATAAACAGTTTCCGTGCCAAAGTATGGAAAATCTTTACCCCACGTACAATATGTACAACATGTAAACTTTGACAAAAACTATAAGGATGTAAAGACAACAATAGCAACAACAACAACCCTTATTGTGAGACCCATTGTCAAATAAACAACTGTATAGTCCGCTTACTGAAACCACCGTTTTTTGCTTTAGTTGTCAATTTGTCGCTCGTCTGTTCGGTGGGGGTGTTAATGTGCTGTGTATTGTGGTGGTTGGCAAAAGAGTTGGTGAATTTTAAATAGAGATTTAAAAAGAAATACTAATTAACTAAAATATTTTTTTTATCTAAGACGTTCCATTAAAAATAAGTTTTGAACCTTAAAAATGTTTAAATAAAATTTAAATCTAGAACAACAAATAACAAAGTGCAAATGTGTAGATTTTAATTTTCAACATTTACGGTCATCGGTCTCACTATGGGAGTATTTAATTATAAATGGCGGTCAATATAACCGCAGTTTTATGATAATTATTTAAATAAAATTTTGGTGTAAACGAAAATCTTTTTTTATGCCAAATAAAAAAACAAATAAATCTAAATTGTTCAAACAAAAAGTGTTGCTAAAAATTTTTTGTAAGAAAAAATATAAATAGAAAGTTTGTAGAAAATACAAAAAAGGAGATTCTGCGCATCTTTCATCTTAATTTCAACTGTCAAAAATAGCGGTGTTTATTTTATTCTGTTTTGCTTTTGTAAATCGCAACAAACATTTCTAAACTAAATTTATTTACAAATATACTTATCAAAGTCACGTGTATTTGAAAAACTAACCGAATTTTAAGTTAAACAGAAAGAAACAAATTTAGTACCCAATGGAAATGTGGTGAAGATGGTAAGAAAAAGCAAAGGAAACACAAACCTTTAATTTTGGTTTGTTATAACCAAATCAAGTTATGTTTTATTGAATTTAGGCAAATGGTTTCAACAACTATATCGTTTATCCGTGTATCATAATCTTGTCTAGCTATAGCTCCTGCTTCTCCTATTGTGGCTGATATTGTTATTGAGAAATTACTAGACACATGCATTGAAAAGCTTAGTATTAAATTGGTAACATTGACCAATTTTTTTTATGATTTGTTTAATATCCGTAAATACAATTGATAATTTACTTAAAACTTTTAGTGAATTAGGTTTACAATAGAAATAAAATCAAAATAAAATTCAAAATTCCCATATTAAAATACATGCAGCTTAAATTTTGCTAGAAGAGATACTTACGATAAGTGACACTGAGTTCCACAAAAAGAATAGGGAGAATATTAGCAATACATTCAATGATAAGAACTTTTCTATAAATAAGACAATATATAATAATACTAGAAAAAAAAAACGACTTCAAAATACACACTTAAGAACATTTTAGTTTACGACGGTAATTATACATTAATTATATTATATTCGAGAAAGATTGCGTCAGGATTTTTTATATGTCGTAGAACAAAATATGAATGCAGATAAAACAAGAAAATTCAGCAGTCATGTGGTCACCCTTTATTTTTTTACACTATTTATTGCTGACATAGTAAAAAAAATTGTTCTAAGCGTTTGTCTATAACTGTTTAAAATATTGGCCATATGCAGTACTGTTCGAAACTTAAGCAACTTTTCCCCAGTAAATACTCATGGTCGTATACGTTCTCTTTAAATAGATTTATGAAAAATTTCCCTTTTATTTATTATTATACATATAGTCTACATACTAATAATAACAACAAAAAATACATTTTATGTCTTTGGAAGAAATTATAAAACAAAAACAAAATTAACTTAAAAATTCGCTGTTCGGAACCTAAGCAACTTTTACATTGTTGCATTTGTTGCGAAATATTAACTAAAACAACAGCAAACATTTTAAATAAAAATTTTTGTCCCGTTATGATTGCTATTAAAAAAAATATTTTTGGTTGATTTTATGTATTTAAGTAGTATCAATTATTTAGAAGTGCAACCATGACGCGAACGCGTTATGGATCAGCTTTTAAGCTAAAGATTATTGAACTTTTTAATAACGGTAAATCCCAAATTTCTATAGCAAACCCATTGAATATTAATAAATCAATAGTTTCCCGACTTATAAAAAAGTATAAAGCTACTGGGAAAGTAGAGGAAGCCAATAGCGGTGGGCGACCTCGAAAAACTTCTGAGCGAACAGACCAGAAAATTTTCCGTCTAGTTAAAAAATCCATTTATTTCGTCAAAAGACATAGTGAATGAGCCTGAACTTTAGATTAGTTCTTCCACAGTAAGAAAACGTTTATTGGAACAAAACTTAAGGAGCTTCATGCCACGTAGTCTCTGATTTTCTCAGCTTTTTGTTTGTTTTAGGTTGGATTTTGCTAGAGCACATATGGATCGTATTATATCCAAATGGAGAACAGTTTTGTTTAGTGATGAAACTAAATTTAACTTACTAAATTCAGATGGAGTTTGCCACGTGAGAAGACCAAAAGGAAAGCGGCTACATCCTCGGTACTCAAAATCCAAAATAAAGCATGGGGATGGAAATGTGATGGTTTGGACTTGTTTTTTGGCCAGTGGTGTTGGTCCAAAAATGGACCGTTTTATTTACAGAGACATTTTAGCAACTCACATGCTTAACTATGCTGAGTGGGAAATGCTACTTCGATAGGTGTTTCAACATGACAATGACCCAAAACACTCATCGAAATTAGTCAAGGATTGGTTATCAGCTAATTGGGTTCAAGTTTTGGATTGGCCACCTCAATCGCCAGACTTGAATCCCATAGAGAACCTCTTTGGAATTTTAAAACAGAGATTTGGCACTCGACGCTTTAAAAATAAACAGGAGTTGATGAACTGTCTAAAGTCAGAGTGGGAAGCTATACCAACATCTATTCTATCAAATCTTATTGAATCTTTGCCCAAAAGATGCGCTGAGGTCGTAAGAAACAAAAGATATCATACCAAATATTAAAAGTTGCTTAGGTTTTGAACAGCGAATTTTTAAGTTAATTTTGTTTTTATTTTCTTATAACTTCCAAAGAAATGAAATTTAATTTTTGTTGTTATTTTTAGGTTATAGACACATTGTGTAGTAGTAAATAAAAAAATATATTTTCTATAAATTTAAAAGACATGAGTCTATTATTACTTAGTGGGAAAAAGTTGCTTAGGTTTCGAACAATACTGTACATACATCAAAGTATAACCATTAGGGCACTCTTTAATTTCTAATTTTAAACATTTATGCTTGATATTATACTTTATACAGTAATGGACTTTATGTCTAATTTTCAAGAGTTTGTCTGTAACGGTTGCGAAGATACGGTCATTTAGGTCAAATTATATCAGTTGTAGGGACAACCTTTAATTTCTAATTTCAAGTTTGCTACTTTTTATAGCGGACTTAGCCACAGTTTGGTCATATATCATATTTTAGTCATACATCAAATAACAGCAACTATTGTAACACCCTATAATTTATAATTTTAAATACTTATACTTCTTAATATACCAGACAATGTAGTGAACATTCTCCAACAGCACACATACACAGATACAATGTAGCTTAGATTTATAAACAAAATAATTTTTTGTTTTTTGAAATATGTTAAGGTGCGGTTCGACTAGTCAAATATTTGACCAAAAAAACGTAACCACTATTTTTAAATCTTTTCTGACAAATATCATTACGAATGACGATTTACAATAAAATAAATGTGATATATTACCTTTTATACTGAATAGGAACTTATATTTCTTAATAATTATTTAAGAAGTTTTTTTTCAAAAATTGGTGGCTACGTCTATTTGGTCAAATATTTGATTAATTTGACCATACCTTTAGTTATATTTTTAAAATTTTTTTTGTTATATTTTGTCTTTAAATTAATATTAATTTTTCCTAGTTTTTATCGTAAATAAAAATAGACCAAATACTTGAAATATTAAATAAAATTTAAACAATTAAAAGGTCAAATAAAAACTATTAAAAATTTTATATTTTCTACAAATATAAAAAGTAAAAAATTAAATAAATAAAATTAAATAACACTTCCTGGATGGCGACCTCTGGTTATAAGAATTTTTGGATTCGTAGCTTTTCACTTCGCTCTCTAATAAATGCGCGTAAAGTTAGATTAACAAAAAATAAATTTTATCTTTTAATCAAACTAGCAGTTAAAGATTCTTAGAAAATTTTTAAATAACTTACATTAAGAATGTGATTTAATAGGTTTCTTTTACTACTGTTTTCGCTGGATAACATAGAACGGGATGATTTTAATTTATGTTTTTAACAGCTGCTTTAATTGCTTTTAATAACGGACAGAGGTTTAACTTCTTTTATATTGCTTGGTTATGGTTTCAAAAACCTTTGAGGATTTTTAATTTATTTACCTTATTTGTGTTAAATTCTGCCAAAAAATTATAAAATAAATAATTTGTGAGTGTATCATCGAAAATGAATATTAAAATTGATTACTGCCCTTGAAGATTACGTCAGCAGATTATACCGAAATTTTTTTTTACTTTATTAACTAAATGAGAACTATGATTAGTTAAAAATGCAAATTAAAATAAAAATTCTAAATAACAGGATTAAATAACAAGTTATTATATCTTAAAAAAAATGTTCACAAGGGTAGCGTAGGCGATTTCTTTAATTTTCGGAGGTTATCTAGCTGTCAAACACCAAAGATTTTTTTATAAATAAAGTTTGACAGTAATGTTACCGAGGACAATGAACGAATTCGAAATTACGAGTTTAAGTTCTCTGCTAGATTAATCATTCATTTGTAAACATAATTTAATTTATACTTCTTCCTCAGTGCTTTTTAGGCTCTTGTATCCAATTTTTTATCGCTTTATAGCCTCATGGGGTTAACACAATTCGCCACAAATTACAAGATGAGAAGAGAAACAGTTTGTTTTATATATTTGCATTTAAAACAAAACTAATACATACTAAAACTAAAAATTCTCGTATTCTTTTTACTTCAAATTAAACAAGTATTTAACTCACTCATATTCTTTCGACAAGTATTAGGAACAGATGAAACTTTATTTGAGTTTTATTAGATCTGTGTATAACTAAAGCATATTTGTGAAAATATAACTTTAAATTAACTTTAATAAGATTTAAGAGTACAGAATTCCCAGGTTTTTAATTTATATTAACTGATTTTGATTATTGTAGGTAAAATTACGTTTCAATACTTACCGCAAAAGTTTAAATAAATTTAAAATTTTTGTTTAAACAAATTGAATAATATAAATTTATATTAATTGTGCTTGATGCCTTCAAATGTTTCGTGATGTTCTAATGAAATATTTATTAAAAATGTATTACTGCCGGGAAAGCATGTCCGTCCATAAGGCCACTTAAAATTGTATTTTTCAACAATAAATATTTCATGAGAAATTAAGGTTTTTACAAATTCGAGAATTTTTGTTGCTCGATGTAAAACAAAAACAATTCTAAGAAAAAGTGTTGCCCGAGCATGAAATAGACTACGGTATGGAGAAACCATTGATCTATGATTAATCGGGTAATCAATCTGGCCCTCTTAAAGGAAATGAAGTAGATTTACTGAGAAAAACTACTTTCTAAGAGTGAACCGTCAGAGGGCGTGTGAAAACAATAGAAATTTTACAATTCATTATATCTTTTTAATAATACAAACACAACACCACACAAAACAATTTTTTTTTCTTTTTTTGCCAGCCATTCCACGGATCGAACTCCAAATCGCAAAATGTATACATAATTGCCTTTACAACTACGCGACTTCTTACCCACTCAGCCACGAATACTTTGAAAAAGCATCTAGCTCATAAGCAGAAACATAAAAATCGCTTAAATAAAAAAAAAACTTGCATAGTTTAAGGCGGTTGGATAAAATACTGAATTACCTATTGTACTCTAAAAATAAGATATGAAAATATTACAACAATAATCTGAATAAGATCTATATCAATTAAAAAAGTAAATATAGAAAAGTGGAATTTTATCGTACTACAGAATCTTTAAAAAAGGAAAATTTTAACTAAAGAAATAATAAATTACATGAATGGAATTCTCGTCATATAAAAATCTCAACATTATTGGTTTTTACATGCAACAACGACAAAAACTACATTTTATAAGATAACATTTCGATTCCATTCATATGTTCGATTATGTGGACTAGTTGTGAACGCAGTTCATCACATGCCATCGAAACAACCATTAACGGCAACGGTGATGGCGGTGTTAATGGTCGAAGTTGTGTTAACGCTGGTGGTCCTGGTAGTAGCCAACACGAAACATTGGCTGACATCGAACATATATCGACAATAGCGGGCTCATTGGTATCCATTGGTTCAATATCACACACACAACCACGTTACGTGAGTATTTGTATTCCAAAGCTTTTTTAATTTTTAATCATTAAATTTTAACTTTTTTTATAATGCCGCTCGTATTTCTAGGGAACCAACGATGCAGGCTATGATACCGAACATACATCGTTAAACTCAGATTTCGATGAAGCGGAGTTACGCAGAGAGCTTTTGAGAGATGTAAGTTTAAGAACGCAGTTAAATTTAATTGTACAGTGTCCCCAAAACACAATATGACAACTGACAGTTTAGGGTTAGTAAAAACAGAGAAAACAAAAAATGTTTATTCACTGTCACTTTTGCAGTGGTAAAACCGTTATGATTAAAGGGTGTCGTTAGACTATATGTTTTTTCCTTTTTCATATGACAGTCATACATTGTCAGTTTGAAAATTAGCTTGCAATTCCATGCGTGTTTCATACTTGTAAATTTTTTCATAGGGCTTAAAATTTAGCGTTAAACCAGTGTTGCTCGAAAAAGACAAGAAAACGTTACGATTTTCCTTCAAAAACTAAATTTTTTTACTAAAAGTTACATTTTAAAATTTTGTTTAAATAAATAGTATTATAATGTAATTAAAAAAAATATTTTAAATTTAAATTTAATCCATACTTCAGGAAAAATAACAGACAACAAATTCATTTGTTGAACAAAAACAAAACTAAATCGGACAAAAATTAAAAAAATAACTTAAATATTATAAATTTGAGACCCATTCTCTCTGCCTAATAAACCCGAAATGCTTACAAATATTTAACATTACTAGAAATGTTGGACTTATGAGGATCCTAGTTTTGAAGGTTTTTAATATTTTCTTTAGCCATCATTAACGTAGCTATTGTACCAGTATTTCGTCGGGTAAAATGGACAGCACTGGAAAACTGAATTAAAATTGGAAGTGTAGATTAAAGTTTTTAAACACAGGCTTGGGTGCAACATTACCGCAGGGCAATAAAAAGACAACTTTCTTCTAAATCGAGGTACTTATCAAAATTTTCAAGCGAAATAAGTAAAGTTGTTAATAATTTTTGTAAGTTTAAACAGAAATAAGCGCAGCTCTATTATTTCACAGTTGAAAAAACTGTTGCCAGCAACATTTTGCTGTTTCTAAACATGAAAAAAAAAACATTTCCTAAATTTCTCACTTATTGAAAAGAGTACAACTTTAGCAACATTATTTTTTGTTTTAATGAACTATCTTTTGTATAGCATTTGCAAGTGTGTAATCATTGTTATTAAAGTTCATTTGATATGTTAAGAAAAACGAGAGAGGTTCTTGCTTAAAATAATTAGTAAGTCTTTAAAGCTACACGATATTTTATCTTGTTGTGTGTTTAAAATGTAATTTCATAATTATTTCACTGTTATTAAAAATATAGAATACTAGCAGTGCCCACGACTTTGTCCGCGTATCATTTTTCATTTTTTAAATATTTGTTGTACAGTTCTGTAAACAGTGCTAAAAATTTTCTATCTCCAAAAATAAAATGTACTGATAACTGTTCTAGTACCATTATTCCGATAAAATTGGTTGAGTTTACACTGGTATCTCTAGTTTCTCTACGAAATGACATACTTTTGTGAAATAAAAAGGTTTCTATATTTGAATTGAGGTTCTAACAGCCATACCTAAATTAGCGCGTAAGACGCGACGCAAAATAAAGCATGGCTTTTACGCTGAAATGACTTACCTAAATAAAAGCGCAACGTTTTGTTGTGAACAGTAATGTTAATTTATCATTTTTAATAAAACCCTTTAATATGAAATGCAAAACAGTGATAAAATCGCTAGATAAAGCCGAGAAAAGCTAAAATGTCATTACTGTTTTGCAACGTTTTTTAAATACTACAAAAAATATGTAAACAACAGTAGCTTTTAGGCAACTGCAATACCTTACGCGCTGTCAAAATTGGATTTTCCAATTGCTAAGCGTTAACGCAGTGCTATTCAGGGATGCTTCATATATTTTGTATGTACATGAGAAATTTTGACAGATATCTTGCGCTTTACGCGCTAATTTAGGGATGGCAGTAAGGGACCCTCTTACAAATTTTTTTTAAATCCATCTAGCAGCTTTTACGTGATGCGAACCTTACTACCTTAACCAACACCAAAATTTTCAGAAATTACCCCAATACTGTTTTATTATCAGGCATGTCACACATTCCGATCGGAATGGTTTTAATTCCGTATTAACAATTCCGATCGATTTTGTTTTACCATCTTCGGTTTCCGATCGATTTTGCTTATTTCTGAAAAGTATTGAATATCCACTATTTATTTAAATGTGGCACAATTTTGGGCACCAAAGTAAACAACAAGGCTAATCTAAGTAAGACACATCATAAAAGTAAATTCCAGAACCGCCAATAACAAAATATCAGGGAAACTAAATGCCACTTTAAAGTTTGAAAGTGGTTTTATTCCGAAGAAATTTTTCTGAAGAAGCAATTTGCGGAAATTAAGCCACTTTCGATCGGAATTGAGTTCTGTGACATACCTGTATATGTATAATTACATTTCTGTTTCTCTTTCTTTTCAATTTCATAATTTATTTTATATTATAATTTACGTATTATGTCTTTTTTTATTATTTTTTATTTATTTTTTTTTTATACTTTTTTAAAACTTGTAAGAAACCAATTGTAAAAGAAATTGTAAAATTTTGTGACCGATTATGTCTAGGTTACTGGAACTCTATAAATATTTATTATTTAAGAAATTATAAATACAAAAAGGGGGAAATGTCTATCAATATTATAAAAATTGTTAATACATGGCAATTTATTCTATAAATTAAATACTTACTATTGATTATTCCAAATTCGCTTAAACATTAAAAACAATATGCATATAGCAATATTTGAGCTAATTCAAACTGAAGAACAATTAGAGTAGTTTAGTTGTAAGTTCTTCTTGTACTTAGTAGGATCGAAATTTTCACTCATTAAGTTAACTAAAGAACTTTTCTGGTGGTGCCTATTGTCCATAAATAAAGAGGAATTTTTTGTTATTTAAAAAGGGACAAAATTTCTGGGGGTCGCTTACTGAATCTTTCCCAGGAAGGCGTTTCTACTGCAAAGAATTTACTCTATTATTAATTCATTATTCCATTTCTGTTGATAAAGTTCATCAATAAACTTTAAAAAAATAAGTAGTTTTCCGGGAGAGAATGCCCGGGAAAAGCTATCCACAATTTCCTGGGAAAATAAAATCATTAGCAATTTAAAAAAAATATACTGATTTTCAAATATCACGTTCGTGTGGAAATTTTGATGTTGGTGTAGACAGTAATCGATATGAAATACAAAACACCTGTTTTTAAAATATTTGCCTGTCTGGATGGATTTGAATACAATATTGTAAGACGGTACCTGAGAGCCTTGGTTCAAATATAGAACACTTTTTATTTTAGATTGAACATTTTTAGAACTATTTACAGATGTATTTAAAAAAATAATTTATAAAATACTTTTTCAGTATTTGTTTCTTTGTTATCTCTCATTATGAAGTACAAATGTACATTTGTATGTCTTGTCACCTGAATTGTTTATAAGTTTTATAAACTGTTAAAACTATTATTTAACAATTATTTTTATTGTTTTTATTGTTTATTTTATTTTATTTTATTTTATTATTTTATTGTTATTTTATTATTTTTATTGTTTATTTTTTAATAAAACTATGAATTTCTTAATATTATTTCATCAAATAAACTTGTTTGCTTTTTTGTCGGGAATGCGGAAATATTTGGTATTGCGATAATTTTTTCCCGTTTCCCGGAAAATAAAAAATACAAGCAAATCCCAAACCCTATTTTAGAATGAAATATTTCCCAGTTAAGGCTTGAAATAAGTTATTTTGAAACTTCGATTTCGCTTGCGAATTTTATATATCTTATCCTTAGACTCGTCTTAGAAAAATATAAACTTATGAAACAATTTCTAACTCAAAAATATAAAGTATTGCTTGAGGTGTGAATCTATAGAAATTGGGTGAATAGTTTATCAGCTATTATTATCTAATTTAAAATACATAAGTCAAACAGCAATCTAGAAAAGTTTATCGTTTAACCTTCAAAATAACAAAAAAAAAAAAAAAAAATAATAAAAAAATTACTCTATATATTTTATGAACATTTATCACTATTATTTTATCTAATAATTTTATTATTTCAGAAATGGAAACTTTTATTTGATATGGTAAGAAGGTGTTGAGTCATTGCAAAAATCAAATAAATTTAAATGCAAAAACTTAATTTTAGTTTGACCCTGAAGGATTTGGTGAAATCACTGTGGATGAGTTTATAATTGCTTTAAAATCACCAGAATTTTTATCACAAGTGCCTATGAATAAACGTGAGCTTTTATTAGAGAGAGCAAAAAAGGCTAAATTACCCATTGGACCAGGATATATAACATTTCAAGATTTTGTTAATGTGGTAAGTCCAGTCCAGTTCAATTTAATTTTTTGAAAAGAGATTTTTAAATAATGATTTGAAATGAAAAATGGACTAGAAGAAGAGCTTAAATAAGTTTATGTAAATCGATAAAAGTAAAAGCGTGTATTAAGTTTGCTTGTTGGGAAAACAATTATTTTGAATATAATATATTTATTTGTTAGCTGTTAGCCTTACATCGGTCGCATTTTTTTAACGGAAGTGTAGTAAATTTATGAGTTTTACAGCTACTAAATATAATATCGTGTTTTTGTTTGTAATATTTTTTAACAACAACAGGACTTGCATATGTGATAGTTCAATACGATGAAAAGATACAAATATTCTTGAAAGTCGCTTGTAGAGTTTATAATTATCCAAATGCGTACAGACTTGTAAAATTTTTCGTTATTTAAGTCGGTTAAAAAAAAATTATTTTGATAACCGAACTTGCAGATGGAATGCATTGTAAATGATACGTTAAAATCTTAATGAAAGTAAAGATTTTTGATATGCCATTATGCTGTCTTGATCATTCGTAGAATTCTATTTTGACACCTTAAATTTTTCCTAATTATACAACTCAATAAGTTAATAGCATGGAAAGATTTTAGAATCGCGTTATAAAAAAGTTGTTTGCAATCCAAGCAAAGATTATATTTAGTTATAATGCTTTTTAAACAACTTTAAAAAAAGAGGGGTTATCAATTGCAGTGAATGTTACACTTTTATTTTTGTGCCTGCAGAACTCAGTAATATCTGAACCGATTTCGAAAATTTTTTTGTAATTTGGTAGATTATGCTTACAGATTGGTCCCGTTTTAAAAACTGTTGATAATCTTAAAAACTTAATAGTGTCCCCGTAACACATACATATTTTTTTCAAATAAAAAAATGCGTATTACTATAGCTCCCAATAGCAAAAAGAAATACAAAAATAAATCTAAAAATTAAAGGGTGTCCCCATAGGTGTTTTAGACAAAAGCTTGAAAATTGGACAGGATGTCGATTACTATGACCATTATAATAACAAGTAGAAACATTCGAAATAATGAATTAAAGGGTGTCCCAACAGTTAATGTAATTTGATGTATGTGGACAAACTTTTAAACCGTTTTAGACAGACAGCAGAAATTTACAAAGAACTTTTATTGCCAAGTCCGCTATAAAAACAAGTATAAAATTTGAATTTAGAAATTAGAGGGTGTATCCATATTTGAAGTAAATTGACCTATATGGCGCTTTCGTTTAAATTTTTATATACAAACCCTTGAAAATTAAACATAATCTCCACAACTTTGTCTGGAATATTAAGAAGTATAAATATTTAAAATTATAAATTATAAGGTGTTACAATAGTTGCTGTTATTTAATGTATATGACCAAACTGAACAGCTGTAGACAGTCGATTGAAATTTGCACAGAATCTTTATTGCTAAGTCCGCTAAAGCAAGAAGCAAACTTGAAATAAAAAATTATAACTGATATAATTTGACCGTTACAGACAAAATGTCAATCACAATATCAAGTACAATAGCAGGTATAAATTAAAATTAGAAATTAAAGGGTGTCCTTATGATTGTAATATGATATATAGGGCTAATTTTTTGTATAGTTATAGACTAACGCTTAGAATTTGAACAAATTTTGTTTAACTTTGTCAGCAATAAAAAGTGTAAAAATAAAGGGTGACCACATAACTGCTGATTTTTTTTTGTTTAATCTTCATAAATAAATATAATTAATGTATGATTACCGTCCTAAAGAAATGTGACAGGTTTATATAAACTTTTTTCTTAATCTATATCCCGTGTTGTGCGATGTTTATCTTGTTTCTTAAAAAGAATATTTAAAAGTTGTTATCTATAAATTTATGTGCAAAATAACTTGCAAACGATTGTGATACTCGTAATATAAATAAGAGCTTAAACACAGTTATTATTAATTTTTCACCAACTGCAAGTCATTGTTTATAAAAATAATAATAATGGATTTGTGTTCCTCAATTTGGTTTTCTTATCACTTTTCATACGAACAATGACGAATAATGACGACCAATTTTTTTTGTTATTTACGACTGTTTAAACGACAAGATTAAAAATTTATAAAAGCAATCAGCAAGAATACCAAATAAACAGTCGAATTTTAACAGCGAAAATGAGAAGTGATTTGGGTAGTGAGCTCGCAGTAACCGAATTTGATGAAAAAAGAAAAATTTGGCACGGTAGAATTGTCGAACCAATGTTTGGGCCGCAAGACTCTATTGGTTCTGTTGTTATATCTTCATTACTAAAAGATCCCGATCACATTAATCAGGTAAAGAGGGCATAGAATAAAGAGCTATTTAATTGAGGGTTGAAACTAAATATTTAACTTTGTAGATTTGCTATCCAAGTGGAAAAGAGTATACAAATCATCAGATAGCTAAACTCTCAATACGTGTGGCCCTTAACTTATCAAAACTACGTTTAGTTCAAAGAGACGTTATTGGTCTGTGTGCAGCGAACAGTGATTTTATAGCTCCTCTAACATTCGGTGCTTTGTTATGTGGTTTGACTATAAGTACTCTAGATCCTAGTTTCGATAAAAAAGGAATTGCACATGTTTATTCCACAACGAAACCAAAGTTAATGTTTTGTGATGGCAACATTTATAAAAAGGTGAGAGATGCATTAGTCGAATGTGGTCTAACCAACACCAAAATATATACTGTAAGCAATCATATTGAAAATGTGCCAACACTGATGGAACTAATGAAGAGTTCAGAAGATGAAAATGAATTCAAGTAAAAATACCTTCATTTATATTTTTTGTTTTATTATTTTTTACATTATTTTATTAAAATGATTATTTAGAACTCCAGTTTTGCAAGATGGTGGGCATCAAGTTGCCATGATATTGTGTTCATCGGGCACTACGGGCTTGCCAAAAGGTGTTACCATGTCACATGCTGCTATTTTAAATGGCAAAAAGTTGTAAGTTTCTCAAGATATTTAAACAAAATTCCTAAAATAACTTTGCTTGTCTTAGTGAATTTCTGCCAACGGATAAATTCCTTTGCTTTAGTACACTCTATTGGTTAACGGGTCTAGTAAGTCTTATCTATGGTTCCTTAAACAACGCTACCCGCATCATATCCAACCGGCCTTATTCACCTGATGATTTCATTGATATAGTGGAACGTTACAAAGTTAATATTATTTTAAGCCCACCATCTCAAATTTCATTGACCATGACTTCAGACAGAATACATGCTAGTGATTTGTCTAGTATTGAAATTTATATGGCAGGTGGCTCTGCCGTACCATACAGTCTCGTAAAAAAATTTCAACAGTTTGCTAAAAATGCAAAATTTTTCATTGGTTATGGGATGAGTGAGGTTTGCAGTTGCATTTCATATCACGAAATAGAACCGAAAGATTCTGTTGGTCCGTTAGAAAATAATATTGAAGTGAAAATTATCAGCGATAATGGTGTTAGTTTAGGCATAAAAGAAGTTGGAGAAATTTGTGTACGCACGCCATATCCCTGGTCAGGATACTACAATAATCCTACAGCAACTAGTGATGTTTACGATGAAGAACGTTGGATTCATAGTGGTGACATGGGTTTCTTTGATAATAACGGCAATTTATATGTTGTGGATCGTAAGAAAGATATTTTAAAATATAACAATTTTCATTTTTATCCAACGGAAATTGAAAAAGTCGTCATGGAGTTAGAAGATGTTGTACAGGTTTGTGTTGTTGGCATACCAGATGTTACTTTTACATATTTACCGGCAGCAGCTATCGTAAAGCTTCCTGACAGTGATTTGTCTGAGGAAACAGTTTATAAACATGTTGAGAACAGTATGCAACATTTTGAACAATTAAGAGGTGGCGTTTACTTTTTAAACAGTCTGCCACAAACTGCATCGGCAAAAACTCTTCGCCGTAAGGTTGCCGAGATATGTGAAAATATCCGTAGAAAAGTTGATCCCGTTTAGTTCAAGTTATATTTTCTTTGATGAGAAAACTTCTTAAAGAAAGTTTGATTTTCATTTCCTATTATCAAATATCTATTACTGAAACCAACAAATGAATTTAAAATTCCAACTAAAGATACAGTGATAGTATACCAATTATTTGACGAAAAATAAATACCCACAAATTTTGTTTCTTATCAAAGCCATGATATCACATTTGTTGTATTTTAAATGAACATTTTAATGATGTGAATCATAAATTATTGAATAATGATACTCTTTTTTGGTTAAATATTTTAGCTATCATTACCATGACGAAGAAATTATACTAAATAACTTCTAACGAAATTTCGGTATTACATATATTTACATTACTTTTACAACATATTTTATACAAATGGCTTCAGGAACATACAATTTTTTAACGTGTTTTATTTAACTGTAGTATTTTTAATTATATTGAATTTTGTAAATTATTGTGAACTAAAATGTTTATAAAATACAATATTTCGTTTAACAATAGATTTGTCTCGTGTGCTACATTAGAATTTAGCGGGATCCCAATTTCATTATTCTTTTTTAATTTCTACAATATCCATTTTCGACCCCAGTCAGAATATATCGTCGCAAGAATTAAAGAACGGTATAACTGACAAAACATGAAATGTTCGCTAGAGCCAAAAAAACCTGTATGAAAGTAACAAAAATTTCATATCACAAAAACTGTACAACTTAAAATCATGATTTTAAAAACTTATTTTTATTTTTTCTCGCTATATATATATATATATTGGCTGTAGACATTTTCTCTCTTTTATTCCCGGTGATTCTGCGGCTTACAGCAAACGATTTTTCTTCCATAGACCTATAAAATGTTGTAACTACAATGTTTTTTTTTATGGAAACAAAACTTAAGAATTCTAAAACGCTTTAAGCTGTAAGTTAAAGTGAATAAATAAAGTGGAAAAAATATTTTTTTAACAAAATGCAAAGAATGGCGTACGTTTAGTTTTAAAAATTTAGTCGTAAGCAAAAATGTAAAAAATACTAGTTTTTGTAAGGCTTACGACAAAGAAGGCACTGGAATTTTTCAAAATGCAGACGGCGTAAGTGAATTTTTTTTTCATAAAATAAAAATGCGGCAGACACCAAGCGGCAAAATCTTTTCTTCTAATAAAAATGATGCAAAAAAACGTGTTTTCTATTTTTTGTCAGTTACAGCGTTTTTTAATTTTTGCGACGATATATTCTGACTTTTTATACCCAGTGAAGTCGATTGAGCCTCCGTCTGTCTATATTTGTTAGTGTTGAAATCAAGTTTGCTAAGGCACTAGCTCAGCTAGAGAAAATTTAAATACGTCAATCGTTTAGACATAGCGTCGAAAGAGGTGCTATTAGAAATCAGTATGATCGGTCCTTGTCTTTCGAGGCAGCGGGCAAAACATCACGTCTACTTCTAATTTTTTCATATCATTTGGAACCATGAAATAACTTCAATAAAAAAAAGTATATATAGGGCGATGGAGAATTAAAAAATAAGAAAAAAGCATCAAGTGAAAAAATTTACGCTCGTTTATATTTTCCGAGTAACGGGCCTCTGAAATTTTCAAATTTTTCAAAATATCAATATGGGTATTATTTTAAAGATTTTGAAAAGATCTTTAAGAAAATACTAAAACGTTTAATAAATGCTTAACCTATTAAGAGCTGATGGCATTTTTATGTAAAATTATATACATTTGTATTACTTAAACTATCTTTTCTCATTTTAATTCTCTCTCACCCCAATATCTGCTTTTTTAATTGGAGTTACTTGACTTAACTTAAACCTAGTTTATTAGTTAATGGTTTATAAGTTTTAGCGTAGCCAAATATAGCACTCTTACTTGTTTCTTACACAAACAACAAGCTGTTAAAAAGTAAACATGAGATAGTTTAAAAAATTATATGTTTACAAAACAATACTTTTGAAAACTTTATATTAAATTAGTATATAATCGGTCAGATTGTTTATTTGATATATTTTTATTCGCAAATAAGACATACAAAAACAAAGCACTTGCACTATGCAATTTTTCATGAAACTAGCATGAAATTTTTGCTTGTTGGTGAAACAAGAGGGGTAAGCAATATGGTTTACCTTGAATCTTGAGGGATGTTATTGCTGCTTATATTTTTTTTATTTAATAACGCATATTGCTGCAGCTTATATGGAGAATTGAAAAAAATGTCTTAAAAATTGCATAGAGTACATCTAGACTTACCGTTTAAACTGCCAAATGTTCTACTCCCAATATTTTTAGTTAAAATTAATACGTAATTATTGTAAAAAAATATAATGGAATAGCAAATAAAGTAGGTGAATGATTTCGCTGGCATTTTTAATGACAAAAAGTCTTGTCTCAAGCAAAAGTGTAAAACCGGGCGCTGTTCGTTATAGTTAGAGTTTAATGTAATGTTGTGTCATTACACGTATTAAAAATATTGGTTTAAGTTTGATTAATATGTTCAAAATTTTATTACTAACATAATAATTTGATTTTTATTATTTATTAATTATTATAATGACTTACTTTTTGTATTAAATTATAACAAATGATATTTGCCTTTAAATGTTATTCTGTCCGATGCGTATCTTTACACAGAGAAAATAACTTCATTATCAGAACCGAATTTGTTGCCAATCGAATTTTGCCGGCTGAGTGCATTATTGTAGATTCGATTGTAATAAATGAATATGGTACCCACAACTATTTAAAATAAAATACAACTTCGGTGACTATAAAATATTATTGTGATTTAAATAAAATAACACAATATCTTAATATTTGCCTTTAATTAAAAAATAAATTATAGGAATGAGAATATACATTATAAATTTCATGATTTGAACCATTGAATTCATACTAATCCTTTTTTTTTGCATCATGATTTCATTGGTTGGTTTTCAGTTCGGTTTTTTTATTTGCAAAAATTATTTACAAGAAGGAAAGCAAAGCTTTTGACTTGCATTATTGTGTAAAACGTGGTTAATACAACAAATACTATGACAGCAGGATATTGCTTAAATTCTATATTAATTATTACGAGGTTTGTTCTTGTTGGATCTCGCACAATTTGAAAGTCGCTCAAAAAAGGCTCGTGTCGATTGGTGCAAAGAAATGTTGCAAAAATACGATTGCGGTGCTTCAAAAGACGTTTATAAGATCGTCACAGGTGACGAATCATGGATCTATGCGTATGAGCCCGAAACGAAACAACAATCGACCGTGTGGGTCTTCAAAGACGAGCAAAATCCAACGAAAGTTGTTCGTGGAAGAAGCACTTCGAAGCAAATGGTCGCCTGTTTCTTCGGCAAAACTGGTCATGTGGCGACTGTTCCGCTTTAGCAATGTAGGATGGTCACTTCTGAGTGGTACTTTACAATTTGTTTGCCTGAAGTCATCGGAGAAATTCGAAAAACAATCAAGAGAAGACGAATCATTGTTCACCATGACAATGCGAGCTCTCACACATCGGCTCAAACCAGAGCGTTTTTGACCGGCCAAAACGTCGAATTAATGGGTCATCCGCCATACAGCCCTGACTTGACACCTAATGACTTCTTCTTGTTTCCGCACATCAAAAAAAAAAAAAATGCGTGGTCAACGATTTTCGTCGCCAGAAGAAGATGTTGAAGTGTTCAAAAACCATGTTTTAGAGGTGTCTCAATCGAGTGGAAAAAGTGCTTCGACAACTGGTTTGAGCGCATGCAAAAGTGAGTAAATCATGCTGGAGAATACTTTGAAAACCAAAAAAAAAAAAAAAAAACATTTTTGATTATAAATATTCGTATTTTTACCATTAGGGCAGAAATATATAAAGCAGCCCTCGTATGAATGACTTAGGAGTATTACTTAAAGCCCATTTACACTATTATACAAGTCTTAAGATTTGCATTAGACTTTGTAAGAAATCGAATAAAAATTGTGATGGTCAAAAAATTTAACGTAACATAGATTTTATTTCTACACCATGATACTTGAAGTAAAATGAAAATTCATGGCAAACAATATGTATCAGAAAGGTAACTTGACTAACTCATTTCTTAAAACTTTTACGCTCATAAAAAGTACAGAAAACCATAATTTTCCACACGAAAATCTTCAGAAATGCGGGCTTTAGAAGTGTGTGTTTGTTTCTAAACATTGGTTTATTTATCTTAAGTTTATTTGACATGCAAGTGTTTAGATACTTAAATGAATGCAAATATGTTTAAATGTTTGAAGAAGTACTTGAAAGGAAGGTAATTATTCGCTAACAAATAAAGTGAAATGCACTCAAGTGTAGACACAATCAAAAAGCAATTGTTGTGTCTATAAAATAATGGATGTATGTGCATAGATTAATAAATTTATTGATAATGAGTAAATATGTGCACCCACAATATAAACATTTTTCTAATATACAAATATGTAAACTAATTAAATTTAAACTAATTAAATCTTTTAACATTGACATTAATATTTTCATGTGAAAAAGCTTTTCAGATTTTGTTTATTTTCAGAGAATTAAAAAATAAGAAAAAAAAAGAAAATTAAGTACGATTTGTAATTTTACATAAACATGTCATCGGTTCTCAACAAGTTAATCGTTTTTAAATATTTTAATATTTCCAAAAAGATTACTTCAGAAGCTTTTAATTGATACCCATATTGACCATATTGACAAACGAACTTTTTTATGAAAATTTTAGAGACCCATAACTCGGAGAATATGGGCGAACGCCTTTTTTCTTTTTGATGTTTTTTTCTTCTAATTTTTTAATTCTCTATCGCTCCATTTATTTGTTTTTTTTTTCTTTTTAATTGGAGTTACTCTACTGCTTCAAATGACATAGAAAAATTAGAGGCAGGCGTGGTGTTTTGAATGCTGCGTTGAAGGACATGGACCGATCTTCCTGATTTCCAGTAGCACCCCTTTCGACACTATGTCTGATCGATTGGCGTGTTTAAATTTTTTTTAGCTGATCTAGTGCCTCCGCAAATTTGATTTCAATACTAACACGGACAGACAGACGGACATTGCTTAATCGACTACGCTATGAATAAGAAGTCAGAATATATATACTTTATGGGGTCGAAAATGGACATAACAAACGGAATAACAAACTTAGATATACCCTTTTTCCACTTTTTGTGGTTTTTGTATTTCCTTTTTAAAAAATTTCCTAAAGTTTTATTTGATGTTTGCAAAGAGCAATCACTGATCGTTAATAAATTTTATAAATGAAGATAAACTAACGCCACGTGCCGATTTCATGTTGTATTTTATAAATACCAAAAAATCTAACAAAACAAATATTTAAGGTTTATTAAAGATTCGCTCATATTTAATACTTAAAAACATTATTTACTCTTATAAATACTTGTCATTTTTTATTATATTCGCGACAAATGTGATAACATGTAATTAAAGTCATTTCATCTTTAACAATTGTTTTATTTTAAAATTCTGCTTTTTACAAGGAATGGTCAACAAAAAGGTAGCAGTGATAAATTAAATCCCAAGGAGGATTCCTATACTTATTTTATTTGTATTTACACATGTAGAAAATGTACAAACATACTTTCATTAATATGTATGTATGAACGTACGCAGTTGGCCATATGGAGTGGGTCATTAATATTGGAAGTATACAATGTTCACTATTTTAATATGGTTAAAAACTGGCGCCTACCGGGTACGAGAATATTCTTATTTACGAATGTTAACATGTATTCTCTGTTATTAATGCGTATTTTTATTGACATTTTGATCATATTCATACATTCAGACAAATAAATAAATGTTTTTAGCCGATTTAAACAAAGAAATCCATATTAGGAGAATAAATGATTTAAAGCAAAAATGCCGCGTCCACTTGAATGATCGAACAAACGATCAATGATGCAACGGCATTTAACGCCTTCACTATAGTGAATAGTTCATACTGTTGGTGCAGGACTCTAAAGGAATTGAATACAAATTTAAGGTAGTTTATTTTAAGTAAAATTGTTACATACATTTTCAGCAAAGAAAAGATTTGCAATTGCTTGTGCACATTGTTATTTTTTTATACCCTTCACCACAAAAAGTGGAAAAATGGCATTATTAAGTCTGTCATTCCGTTTGTGGTTTATACAGTAACCATTTTCGGCTCCATAAAGTATATATATTTTGAGTCTATATGCATAGCGAAGTCGATTGGGCGATGTCCGTCTGTCCGTCCATGTTATTGTTGAAATCAAGCTTGCCGAGGCACTTGATGAGCTAAAGAAAATTTAAATACGTCAATCGATCAGTGTCAAAAAAAGTGCTATTGAAAATCAGCAAGATTGGTTCTTGTGCCTCGAGGCAGTGGGCTTAACATCACGCCTGCCTTTAATTTTTCCTTATCATTTGAAACAAAGAAGTTACTTCAATAAAAAAAACAAAAAATATGAGTTGATAGAGAATTAAAGAATAAAAACACATCAAGTAAAAAAATTTTCGTTTGCCCATATTTGCCGAGTTATGTGCCTCCGAACTTTTCATTAACATTTTCATCCCTCAATATTATTTTTGTTTGCAGATTTTCTTTATTACAAAACCATTTTTTATTTACGCTTCTCAAATTAATGTTATCTATCCACTCCATTTTAATTACAAAGTCTATAAAATATTACATAATCATTTAATTATTTTTAACTGCTGATATAATTTATTATTTATTTATGTACGAGTTACAGATGATGATGTGATAGTGCTGATGCTGCAGTCAGATTTTAAAGCCTGCAGTTTCGATACCGACAATTGTATGATCACTGAATATAAAGTAACAAATCGCACGTGACAAATCCTTTTTTGGCAGTATATTGGAATCTTTTATTCTTTTCTGTCTTTAATGAAAAAAACAAAAACGAAACGATCAACATTCCGCATCTGATTTTAATGATACGAACGAATGCAATATTCTTTAGATTGATTGGAGCGTTTTAATTTTGACGTGTCCGTTGCTTTTCTTTATTATATTTTTTGTTTGTCTGTCGTCTTGTTTGGTCTGCAAAGCAAATCCTTCATTCATTTTGAATCACTACAGATGTTGTAATAAAATTAAAAAAGTTATATTTTTTTACTTCTGGTTAAAAGTCGAGTTCTAAGGAGATATTTTAGTAAAAATATTAGACTGATTTTTAAGGCCAAGGTAGGGAAGAAAGGATATCATTTCCACATTGATATTTTTTCCTCCAAGCTCTGCAACTGTTTGGTACACTACAAGATCTTTCGTGCGCTAGAACGACTTAAAAACATAGCGTTGTTAAGTGACATTGTTGCCATTTATATCCTTCAGCACATATGTATAACCACATGTACCGTACTGTATATTTCCCATTAATTAAATAAAATAAAAATTAACGTAAGAAATTTTTCCTACCGTAAAGTTTTTCTGCTCAAAAAAATATTTTTTCTTAAAAAAACAACCACCTGCAGGAATACAAGCGAAAGCTGAAAAAATAATATTGAAAAATTAGAGGCAGGCGTGGTGTCAATAGGTAAATTTCCGAAACTATGATTTACTGATCTATTTTAATTTTCTCTATCTCATCTAGTGCCTTGGCAAATTTAATTTCAACACGAACACAAACTGAGAGACGGACATCGCTCAATCGACCACGCTATGCATAAGAACTCAGAATATATATAAGCGCAATTGCAAATTCCACTTGTGTGTTTTTTTTTTCTACTCTCAAAAGTGTTCATTTTCGTACAATTTATATCTAGAATATCGAAATAACGCGGTGCACAGTGGCAAATTTGGCAAGAAGGCGGTCAAAAATCCTTAACTTTTGATTGGATCGGAATTTTGATATGCGATTTTTTTCTGTTTGGTAGGTGGGATTTTAAATTTTGATTTTTGATAAAAAGCATTAAAGTCGGCCGACAAGAAAAAGTTATGAATGGTTTAATATTCGGTAAAATTATTAATAAAAGTTGAGTATAAAAGACAAGTGTTAAAACATTAAATTTTTTTTTTACATGTATGTCCAAACGCCAAATTTTGGGCACCGCAACATTTTTAAACTTAAAATCAACAAGGGCCAAAGGTTGGTTTTTTTTAACAACCTTTTTCAACATTTCTGTAACAAACTATAAAATAAATATTAATTAATTTACACACTTACATTAAGCAATTTTAGTAAAAATTGTTTTAAAATAGCATTGATTTTCATCTTCTAATAGTTGTTTAGCCTCCTCTTCTAATTCGACTGGAGTTGTTTTCCATTTTTTTCGAATGTTGGACATATATGGATCTGAAGTACACAACAAAATGGTGATAAGTACAACATCTAGACATTTTTCTTGTGCTATGCTCGCGAGAGAGTCTGAAGTGTTCCTTGTTCCTTTTTTCTTGCACTTCTTCAGACAGATCTCCTCTTGGTAGCAAATTATGTTGAATGATTTGTTGCCCAATATACAAAATTTTATGAACCATCGAAGACATATATTTCCAAGAGTATTTTTCATTGTGCAGCTGTTTTATTGGTGTAAACACCAAATTTTTTTGCATTTATCTTTCTGCTGCATGTAAAGACTTGTAATATGATTTAGAATCGTCTTATTAACTCATAACCTACACCTGTGATAGATGCTGCAGTTTTTGGATCGGAAAAAATCTTCTTGCAGTATTTTCATCATTCGAATTTCCTTTTTTTTATTTAGGTTGGTCGATTATAAGTCATAACTGAAGATATCTTTCTTGAATTCGTTCTTTTTTCTTTCGTTTTTCTGTACAAATAAACAGATACTAAGAATAATCAAGTACAGATTTTCCCATGCAGTGTGTGCGCACATCTTTTGTGTACAAAATTGTGTTATTCAATTAAGCTTACAATGCCTTACCTATGTGATAATAAAACTTACATTCGAAAGAATGCCATAATAAACACATGCATTTACGTATTTTATTTAAGACTTTCTTTTGATTTATTTCATTATTCTGGACTCATAATTCTTTATGATCTTATTGTTTTATGATATAAAGGGTCATCCAAATGTGACGCCTAGATGTCAGCACTATATAATTTTTACACGTGACATTTTTTCAAATGACATAAGCCATTTTGTTTTGTTAGAAGGAAGGTACAGTTTTAACCATGGACAGGTACAATTGCAACAACGCGTTTACATCATTCAAAGTTATTATGAAAATGGGCGTTCTTTGAAAAATACCTATTGCAAAATTCGTGATTTTTTTGGTGTAAATAATCGGCCTGGTTATGTTACTGATAAACCAAAAATTGGAAGACCAAAAACTGTACGCACAAATGAAAATATTGCTGCTGTTGGTGAAAGTGTTGAAAATGAACCGACAACATCATTTTCGCGTCGTTCGAAAGAATTGGGCATATCTTATGGAGGATTTTGCATAAAGATTTGCATTCAGGAATTGAAAGAAAGAGACCATTTACAACGTCGTAATTTCGCTAGTTGGATTATTTAACAACGAACAACAGATCCATTGTTTTCAAGCAAAATTTTGTTTAGTGACGAAGCTCATTTCAGAATGGATGGATTCGTCAATAAGCAAAATTGTTGTATCTGGGGTAATGAAAATCCTCGTGTTATTCAAAAAATATCTCTACACCCACAAAAAGTTACTGTTTGGTGTGCATTTCGGACAAATGGAATCATTGGGCCATTTTTCTTCGAAGATGATGCTGGAAATGCTGTTACTGTGAATGCTAAGCGATACCAATCAATGTTGAGAGACTTTTTATGGACACAGTTGAATCATATTGATGTGTCTGACGTCTATTTCCAGCAAGACGGTTCTACATGTCACACAACTCGAGAAAACATTACGCTTTAGCGATCAAAATTTCCTCAACGTGTAATTTCACAAAATGCAGATTTCAATTGGCCTCCAAGGTCATGTGATCTAACACCATTAGATTTTTTTTGTGGGGTTTTTTGAAAAGTCGAGTGTATGCTAAAAAGCCACAAACAATTAATGATCTAAAGAACAACATTCAAGTTGCAATTTGTGAAATAACACCAGCAACATGTCGGAAAGTCATTGAAAATTTCGATATTCGGATTGATGTCTGCAGACGCAGTCATGGTGGACATTTGAATGATATTCTATTCCACTTATAATCGTAATGGATCATACTTTTAATTAAGAAACAGCTTGAAAAAATTGCAAATAGTTTGTGTTTTATTTCAAAGAAACATGCATGTCCCTTTATTTGCCATTACCCAATCTAATGGGTTACCAAAATTTCATTGAATATTTAGATTTGGCAAATGTGATAGTGCATTTGTATAAATCTAGATTCCATTGCAAAAGTTATAAACGCCATCTTTCAAGTAGATTTGAAAAAAAAATTGGCTTTAACTTTGTGTTAAAAATTTAAAATAATTTAAAAATAACTCTGCAGAAATTTTTTTTTTTAAAATTTCCAATGTATTCATAATTTTGGTAAAAAATACCTGACCTTTGGTCAGAAAAATTGCTCTGGTGCACAAGGTCGCAACCTGACGCACATATAACTATGGGTGTGCAGGGGAGGTTTTGGGCCATATTACAGAGAAATATCTTTTTAACGTAAGGGAGTTATGCCCTATTAAACAAGAGACTTTTGAACAATTTTGACATTTCTTAGAACAAAAAATTTAACAACTTCTAAAAAATGTAACGACTATATTTTGCTAGCACTGATAACTAAAAAACTGCATAATTAAAAAAAATCTTTTTCATGTTATCTTTTAAAACAAAAAATTTATAGTAATTTGAAAAACAAAATTTTCTAAAAAAAATTTCATTTTAACAAACAGTTGAAACAGAGTTCTTAATTTTTGCCTCTCGAGGTTTACTGGTATTTACTTTTAAAGGATTAAGAAAACACTAAGATCGGTAGCCACAAAAAATGATTTTTGGCCGCTTTCTCAAAATATGTGCCACTGTGCGGCGGCAACGCAACGTCAATTGAACTGTTTGATATTATAACACTTGAATTAATCATTTTGGCTTAAGTTTATATTTTTTAAATTTCTATATTTTTATGAAGAACGAAAAATTATTTAAAAATTTTTGTGGTCATTTTTTTCAGTAAAACAGGAAAAATTAGAAACCTGCAGAATTTTACGCTGCATTTTCTAGATCGTTCGCATACATTTGTAAATTAATTTTTCTTTCTAAAAAAAGGTTTTTAGAAATTAAAAGAATGAACTTAAGCCAAAAATAAATTTTAATTCATTATTATTTTATCTTTAAAGAAAAATTTGTCAGGCTGATTCCACCTTGATCTCCTCATTTATTAATATTTTTTATCATTAACTTGCTGAGAGCTCATAGTTATCCCTACTGATTAAAAAAAAAAGCACGTCGCAAATATACACATTTTTTTGACTATCAAAAATCAAAATTTAAAAGTCCGAATATTTAAGACTTTTCCTTGTAACATTCACCTGCCTCTATTTTAAATAAAAACGGCTTGAAGTAGCGGTTTAATAAACATGAATTGTAATGCGTGAATTTATTAAGTGCTGGCACTCAATATTCATCATCAACATCATTATAAACAACAGGACCGCAAGAATTAATAAAAAAACCGCACACACTCACAATTACAAGCATAAAACATGCAACATTTAGTGCATGTGGTGGACCAACTATTTTTGCAAACTTAACAGCAGAAGAAAACCTCATAAATTTTTGATGCAATACATCATGCATCGTCCAAAAGGTACAAGCAAGTACTTTTATAATATACTGACAACATAAGTTTGTGTAAATGTGCGGAGAGTGAGTGTTTTTGTGCGAAAATGTAACATGTGCCAAACACGCACCAAAGAAAATTCCACAGTCTTGTTCTTGAATGAAAAAATGCATTAAATGCAAGAGAATGGCAAAGAATGCAACGTTATTGATGCAGAAGGTTTGCAGTAAATGAACGAATAAATGCAACAGATAACAATACAATTCAATAAAATGAATAACTAAAGACGAAAGAAATAAAAAAACAACAACTTTTTTAAATACAGTAGCAAGACGTTAAATGCAACAGCAGCAACAACAACAACAAAAATAGCCATACATAATAAAAATTATTGTGTTTTTTTGTTTTGAAAATCATTCATGTCTGTCTCTCTATTTGTCTGCTGATGGTTAATACATTTGAGTGAAAGAATGTTGAGGAAACAAGCAGCTGGAGCTGGTAAAATGCGGCAGGTTTATTGAATAAACATTACAAAATACTTTAAAAGCAACAAAAAGAAAAACAAAAGAGTAAAGGATAAAAACCGCACAGCAAATGTTGCAAAAACTAGAATCTTTAAGAGCTCAACAATGCATTACTGTGCATCTGTGCAACTTCCTTATAGAAGATGCAGCTAAAGTTCGAGTGAAGGGGCACATGCGCATATAATTGCAAATAGAATTCGCTTTTTTGCTTAAGCAGACAAGCTTTTGGTGATTATGCGTATAGCACGCGCTACAAAATGTTTCTTATGCTGCCTCTTTTTGTTGCAAGCTTTTTTCATTTAGTTGTCTTTAAGCCAACTTTATTATTTGTAAATGTATGTTTGTGTATGCATGCTACAGGCATGCAGTTATTTATTCGTAGCAGACATAACTACCACCGACTGACAGAAAAATCAACTGACCATCCATCCGTCTATTCATCTCGATGACCATCATCAACACATTATTATCAGGAACACCAGCAGTAACTTGAGTTGAGATTACATTGCTCCCCCTTTTGACAAATCACAATGGTCTATTGAGCAAAATGGTAGTATAACGAGCATGAAGTGTAAATGTGTGAATGATTCCCTTAGTGGCTGACTATATCTTTGAATGAATGCTTGACTTTTACTGCTGTGATGATAAACAGAATCAGATCAGTATCTATCTTTACAATGTAAAATTCAGCAAGCAGAGAGTACAAATATTTTTTTTAGCTGCCATGTCTGTCTGCCTTGTCTACGTTTGTGTACGTTCAGCGCCATCGTCATCACTACAATCGTGATCAAGGTGCAAAATGCATCGCGCTTACAGCTCCTGGGACTTTGATAACTAATAACGCTGATACAATGGTACGAGTGCCAATGTAAGTGCAGTTGTATGCTTGAATACTTAAACACATTTGACTAATAAATACAACAGAAAAGAAAGAAAGCTTTTCGTACAGTGTAACTAGTGGCAATAAAAACTTTAGCAGGTTGTTTTTAGAGATGGTGCCCTTTGCCATCTATGTAAATTTAGTTTAGTGAAGTAGCTCCTATCAAAAGAACAAATATTTCTGTGACGAGAATTCAAACATAAGAAAAAATTTTTAGGAACTTCATTAATATAATTTTACATAAAAAGGCCATCGGCTCTTAATGGGTTAAGCATATAAAAAAAAATAGTATTTCTTTAAAGATCTCTTCAAAAGATTTAAATGATACCGATATTGATATTTTAAAAATTTTGAAAATTTCAGAGGACCGTAACTCGGATAATATGTGCGAGCGCCAATTTTTCCACTTGATTTTTTTGTTATTTTTGATTTCTCTATCGCCCCATATATTTGTTTTTTTTATTGGGGTTACCTCATTGTTTCAAATGATGTGAAAAAATTAGAGGCAGGCGTGTTGTAGCGCCCAGTCCCTCGAGGGTCATGGACAGATCTTGCTGATTTTTAATAGCACCTCATTCGACACTATGTTTGATGGGTTGGCGTTTTTAAATTATCTCTAGCTCATCTAGTGTCTTCGCAAAGTTGATTTCTTTAAAAGATTTTTGAATTTTTATTGCTTTTTTGCTTCGTTGGTTTAACCATTTAATCAATTTAGCTTTTGATATGAGACTCTGATGAGCTAAAGTAGATTAAAAATTTATTTTTTTTAATTTCTATTTTCTGAAACTTCTTATTAAACTATTTTAGTATTACACCTAATGAGTTATCTTAATTCGGCTTGAGTTTAATTACATTTTTAATTTAAAATCCATTAAGAAAGAAAAATTATTTAGGAATTTGTTATTTTAATGTTTTAAGAATATTTAAAGTATTAATAAATTTATTAAATAGTACAAAAAAAAAAACAACATTTTAAAATTGAATGTCGCCCTTTATAGAAGTTTCTAGTTTTAAACAAATTTAATTCTTAGTTCAATGATAATCAATTGTATCTAATAAAACCAGAGAAGTGTGAACTCAAATTTTTGAAGAATTTATGTTAAAAAAAAATAAAATTTTATACAAATTAAGTAAAGTAATTTTGTTAAATTTTTTAGATTTTTCGTTTTTTGCTATAAGAATATCACTTTCTTTCGCACAGGAAAAATTTAACCCATCGAGTTGAACATACTGAGAGTAATATTGAATAAATAGCCAAAACTAGAGAAGATTTGTGTTTTAAAATTCTTACGTACAACCAAGTTATTTGCTTATTGTTTCATAAAGTTGTTTTCGACAAAAACAATTGTCAGAAAATTGAGAATAGTTTTCATTAAAGAGAATAAGGAAATATTGTTTATGAACTTGTGTATATTAACATTTTAACACACATACAGTAGTGGGCAAATGTATCGTAAATAAAATTGCATTTTTATAAAGTTAGCCAAGAAGTTATTGTTGTGCGTTGTTGACTTGTACCAGAAAAAGTACAATTGTACCAAATTTAGAGTCTACGTCTGATGCTTGTATTGCTCTATAGCCTATTTTAAGGCATACAAAAACTTTACTTAAATTCACGTTAGGTCTGTTCAGTAACTTTACTGGCAAAAACTAGCAACGAGAGAGTAAAACAGAAATTTTCAAAATTATTTTCACAAATAAAAAAAGTAAATGAACGCTTTACTAGCAAAAATTAGCAAAGAAAATTGTTGCGGCTACGGGAATGATATCTAAGATTTAAAAGCTGTACGGTATGACCATGAGTACATTTTTTTCTGTTAAATTAACAGCGATGCCAGAACGAGGATATTTCCTTAATTTTAAATATTTTTTAATCAAAATAAGATTTGAAGAACTTTTTCCCAAAATTAATATTTTTTATTTAGTTGTTTGACAACTAATATTGCAAATTCTTGTTAATATATATTAAATTTATTAACATGTTTGAAACAATTTTATTGTAAATATATACCCTAAAACAAAACTTCTATCACTGCTGCTGATGGATAAATATGGAAATATTATGACGTTTACCAGGTACATTTATTTGTAAAACTAATATCTCCGATAAAAAATTTAGTAAATTAAATAAATTCATTGATAATTGTATTACCTTTTTTAGTGAGGTTTGTTAACAAATAACAAAACAATTTGACTTTAACGACACAACTTTAAAAAAGTTTTCTTATATTGACCCTCAAAACTTTATTAAACAAAAAGTTTCTCTACTAAAAATCTAGTAAATTTTTTTCTTGATTTAATTGAAGACAGAGAGATGCAAAATTTAGATGCTGATTTTAGGGAGCTCCGCCACATGAATTTAATAAATATTTTAAGAATTCAGAAAATGATACAGTGGAAGAGTTTTGGCACACAAGAGAAGATAGTGAGTTAATGTTTCCAGCTTTGCCGAAGTTTGTAATAAATTTGATATGTTTTGCTTGTTCATCTGCAAACGTTGAACAGATATTTTCAAAAGTAAAAAGAATAAAAAGTTTATTTTTTTATTTTTTTGATAAATGAAGTTTTTTCTATGATATTTGCTGACACCACTTGCAATTAACTGTAATAAGCATTCTTATTGTTGTTTAGGTGTTAAAATATTTACATGTGTATAACCTATTTATAATTAAAGATAATGATATTTACTCTTCTTTAAATTGTACATTGATCGCTTTAAATCCTCATCACTGGCTTTTTTTTACTTTTAATTCTAAAAACAATACAAACACCTGCGAAATTCGGAGATTCTAAACCAAATTTATGTTTTAAACTTTTTTCCTGTGTACTTCCATAGCTTAATTAAAAAAATTAACAAAATAATATTATTTTTGTATTCTCTGCCTCTCTTCTCTTTCTTTTATCAAACATTTTCTAAGCAAATTATTTTGTACACAAAAATAGAAACAGCTGCTTGACAAACTCCTGTTATTAAATTTTACTAGCCAAAACTTGCAACAAATTTTTTCTCTCTTAATTTTTACGCTCTTTTTTCACTCTCTACTTTTAAGTTTTTTGAGTACGTGAATACGTTCTAGTAACAATTAAGGCCAGGATTCACTATCATGGACAATCGTACGATTAAATCACACAAAAATCTGACAAAATTCTGTCCTACTTTAAAAATCGTTTCAAAATGGCGTCGTAGGTGCCACACTATTATACAAAAAATATGCAAAAACAGATGCTTTTAAATTTTTTTTGTTTCTTTCTCCTTATCCTCAAAAAAATCAACTCTGATCGCATAGAAAAAATCATTTTATGAATTATTTCAAAAGATTATAAAATCGTACAGATCTGTCAAAAAGTCTGTCACACACATACACTTTTAGTCCACACTATCATACTTTTTGAGCCCACATGCAATTTTTGATAGATCGTACGACTGAGTATGATAGTCAATCCTGGCCTTTAGTAACAATTTTTAGTTACTGAACAGACCTATTGCCTTCATTTGGTTTTTTGTTTATATTGGCTCTAAAAAATTATTGAACTTACCTAAGTCAATGCCACTTGGCAAATATATGTATGTCTTAAATTTTGAAAAAACTCGGACCAAGGATAAACTGATCCTACCGCTGAAGTTTTTCATACTTTTTTTTGGCAAATCCAACTTTTCAGGTCAGCAAAAGCTTAAAGACCTAAGCTTAGACCAAGGAGACTTTAAAATTCTATTTTAGCCCCGCAATTATTAAAAAATGAAATACACACGTTATAATACCTGTTGGGTCATCAGTTTCAATTTTCTTATATTTAAAATGGAGTTAACTAAAATTTATGAATTCGCTTAGCAAATTTAAACTCAAGCGTATATTATATTTTATCTGTTAGTTGCCAACTAATTTATATTGTCAATTTATTTTGTAAAGTCTTTCGTGCTAAAAGCGCTTGGGATTTATTTATTTTTCTTTCTTAAAACTGTTATATTGAATTGTTAATTACAGATAGCCATTTTTAAGTTAATAAAAAGGGCATACTTGAATTACCTCTGAAACTAACTGGTTCGGTTCAATTTACTTTACGTGTCCACCATTTAAAAAAGTTTAAGGTTCTTCAATACCACTAAAATTATTTTTTTTAGTTTTTATAGGCAGGCGGAGGTATATCTCCAGTCGCACCCCGAAATATCACTGTGAAATATTTTTTAGTAATTAACAAAAAAAAAAAAAAAAAAAAATATATATTTTTAGGCTTTTATGTTAAGCTTAAGGCATTCTCCCATTGCCTAGCTAAAATATTATTAAAAATAATTTATAATAATTTATTTCATTTAAAAACAATTTATTTATAAAATACTTCTATTTGCACTACAACGATTGTGGGTGGCACTGCTCTTCTTCTGTTTCTTCAAAGATATTTTCCAAACATGGGGCCGCACTTTCTGATAACATTCGAACGCCATCTATTTATTAAAATATTTTACATTGTAGGTGTCATGTAGATAAAATATGTTGCTAATTCAGGATTGAAAAAAACTTCTGCCGACGCTTTACCATCTTTGGCGGTTCCAAGTCCAGCTTTCGATACAGCTATTACAGATACTATTAGCCCTTATTCATCTTTTAAACATCTATTTGTAGTATTACTGAGGAATTATATTGTTACAATTATTAAGCACTAAAACATTTAACGACTGACAAAAAGGTGTTCACTCGACTTCTACTTATGCAAAATGATCAAAAAGAAAAAAGATGAAATTTGCAAAAAGTGGCAACGTTTTTTCTGCAGTATTAATCACAATTTGTTTAGTGACTTCGCTCTCAAAAACCTTTTCATATTTTTTATTCAAAATGTAAGAAAAAATAAAAACGTGGTTTGTTTGTTGGTAATTTTTGTTAAAGCTTTAACATTTTTGTATTGGCTTCTGAAATAACTCTCATGTTGTTTTTGAAGTTTTTATACATAATAGAAATGTTTTTAGCTTTTCTAAAAATTGAATAAAGGTTTCCTGATGAGCTGGCTTGAGCAACCAGCAAAATACGTATCGATACTTGCTTTTCCAACCAACAAATAAATTGTCTTTTTATTTAAAATGTTAAATGGGATATTAGCATAATATAATAAATAATACCTTTTCATATTTTTTTTTTACAAAAAAGTGACAAAAAATTATTTTTAATTTCAAATGAAATTTTTTAAAAATTAGTATAAGTAAGTAGCTGTAAGTATTGCCTTAAACAACAAAATCAATACAAAATCTTTTTTTTTGGCCACAAAAAAATAAATATTGCAAACCTAAGTACTATGTTTAAATTTGAGAAAATTGTTTAGCGACTTTACTTACTTACGGGCCATTAGTGCCAATTCCATAATTTAAAAAAAAATATTCGCGTTTTTATTGTCTTTAAGTATGTTAGCTACAATTACACTGGATATAAGTGTAGCTCATATTCTTTCGCAGTTGGGAAACATTTTGCTGTTACTGAAGCCAGAAAAATTTTGTGACCTCTGCTTTAATTTTTTTATCCTAATTGGATCCTAATGATTTTCGGTTTGGTTTTTGAGATTATAAATGCACCTAAACTTTGAATTTTATTTTATTCCTTTTTTATTATTTTTCTATTTTTTTTCAGTATGACTCTCATATTTTTCCATTTCAAACAAAGGATTTTTAGAGCTTTTTGTGTCTTAATTCAAACAGTTGTACTGAGTGAAGCATTTTTGGAGGTTTGATATATTTCATTTTAAAACATTATATACATATATATTTCATTTCATTTTAAGTATTGTGGTAAATTTAAAAGTTAGAATTTTAATAGAGACTTTCTTTGTGTTGAACTGGTTATTTATTCCAGTTGTTGGTTTTTAAAATTTGCAAATTTGATTTTTGTTTCTTAGGCACTTTTATTGAATTAGGCGATTTTTACTGGTTTAAACATTTTGACTTTTTTTTATTAAAAAATTTCATTAAAACACAAATTTGAAATTATTTCATGTTAAAAAAATTAAGCTTAGCACATTTTATTTCCAGCAATTTTAATTAATTTTTAAATTCCCGTGCTTCTGTAAAGATACAACGCATTTGAAACTGTTAGGTACTCGTCCACTTAACTGCACTTTTATCGTTTGTAAATATATATTATGTACGTATGTGCTCATATGTTTATATGCATTTATTTATTTTATTATTATATATTTATTATTTATTTCATTGTTACGTACAATTAAAAGTTAATTTCAGGCCATCACTTAATGTTGGTTGGTATTTAACTTGATAAAAAAGATCTTGTTGTCTGTCTGGCAGGTGGAATGATTTGCGTTAAGCTCAGTTGATTCAAATAATTGTTAAACATGGATAATACATATTAACATACAACATAATTCAGTATTTTTCAATTTTATTCCTTTTCCTGTTCGGTGTATTTTTATTTAAAATTAAGATTAAAAAAATGAGAATTTTAAATGTTTGTTTATCAGACCATCATATGCCCATAAATGTATATATCTTTACAATTGTGTTTATGTTTTCATGTTTAAAATATTTAACATTTGCTTAGATGTACATATTTATAAATTTAAACTTATACTCCGTTTAATAATATTTAAATTAATGACCCAACCTAAAGCAAATATTACCTGTAATAAAACTGTCTACAATAAAAAAGAGAGTTTATTTTTTATACGAAATAGTTGATCAAAAATGTAACGACTGACAACACGAGTCAACAAACTGCATTAAAAACTGGCTGCAACCCCCCTAAATCATACACGTGTCGATATTGCTTTTTAACAACTACGACCGTAATTACCTGTATTAAAGTTATTATTATCCCTAATTGTAAAATTGTACTGCGTGTATAATGTTGACATGAAACTATAAAAATTTTGTTTTTTATATTTCAAATAGATTTTTCAAATCACTCTTATAAAATGGCTAAGACAAAGGTAATATTCAATCGGGGTGGCTCTTCAATGTGGAAAATTATAAAAAGGTGAAATTAAAATACATTTGGTTAATTCTCAACCTCCCCTTGAAATTAATTAGTTATGAGAATTTTTAGCTGCTACAAATAATGTACAAATCATTTTTACAAAATATTAAAAAACTGGGTAAAATTTTAGTACAGACTTGAGGAAATTATACATAACTACGAATAATGTTAAATTGTTAGGCTGTTGGCTACAAAATCTATTGATTTTACAATCAGAGTTTAAGTTGGCTAAATAGGTCCTGGTATGGCTCTAATAAATCTTACCAAAAACTGAAGAGAAATCGTATAATTTACTAAAATCTTTATTAAAAATTACTAACAAAAAGTTTTAACTATTGTATCATAATAAAAAATTAAACAAAACAATAAAATACAAGAGAGTTGTAAATGAAACAATCTAAATATTTAGTGATGTTTGAAATTATTTGTGGTTTTAAGCTCGATTTGCAATTTTAATTGTGACAAAAATGGATGCCTGCATATTTAAATTTTGTTCGCAATAACCATTTAACAAATATTAGCTAAAAGTTTGTTTTCAACACTAAAGTATGGCTGAAAATAATAATAATATGTCCACCTTATTCATATATCCTTACGGTGAACACAATATGGTTCTTTTTACCATACCACAACCATAGTTTTTCTCTTTTCAAACGTAGGAGTTTTTAAGATGGTACATTTAAGCATGACGTTTTACATTTTTCGAGTCAATGTCCATACCAGCCACGACACTCATACAATCATATGCTCCCTTTCTTCTCTAACTAAGATTGTATCAAAGACTTGCACTTACACATACACTTTGCATAATTCACCCATTACTGCTTCAAAATTGCTTTATTTTCTTAAATTGATATTTCGGGAGGTTTGAAATGTTTCTTTCCACTTACTTGCCTTTTTAATCAGTTCACCCACAACCGCTACTCAACAATTAAATTTTTTATAGTTGGGATTCGAGCTAATGAATCAGCTAAAGTGGCTGCTCAACATGTTCTACCTAACTTATTTTACCCTTCAGCACAAGCAAAAAAGCGTGTAACTAAGTTTGCTATTCCGTTTGTAATTTCTACAATTTACATTTCCGACCCCTTAAATTTAATATTTTCTGAGTTCTTACGCATAGCGAAGTCGATTGAGCGGTGTCCGTCTGTATGTCCGTGCTCGTGTTTAAATCAACTTTGCATGGTAGTAGAGGAAACTTAAATATGTGAATTGATGGGAAATAGATTTGAAAATTTTGCAATTGAAAATTAGCAAGATCGTTCCATGTCCTTCGAGGCAGCGTCCAATACATTACGCTTGCATTTAATTTTCCATATTTCTTTAAATAAATTTAGTTTACTGAAGTAATACCCTGTTCAGACATGTTTTCTTAATTGAGTCAATTCAATTTTAATTGCGCAATTTCATTTGGTGTTCACACATGCTCAATTAAGCTTATTCAATTAGCATTTGACAGCTGAGAAAAAAAAAACATTTTTATTGTAATCGCGAAAGTTTCTTGTTCTTAAAGTTAAAAAATGGATAAAAATCACTCTTTGGTACTTTAGAAATATTGAACTACTGCAGTTAGTGCGATCAATTTTTGAATCCAGGCTTTCTGTGTTAAAATAGAACACAAAATGATTTAATATTTCTGAAAAATTTAAGAAAACAGGAACTACAGCTCTTTAAATTATTAAACCAGAACAAAATCAAAGGACATTTGTTAAATTTTGATACTATAAAATATACAGGCATGTCACGATCGGAATGGTTTTAATTCCGTATTAACAATACCGATCGATTTTTTTTATTCCACTATTTAATTTAAATGAGGAAATATTTGGCACACCAAACTAAACAACAAGACTAATCTAAGAAGGATACATCATTAAAGTAAATTTAAGAAACACAAATAACAAAATTTCAAAGAAACTAATTTCCACTTTGAAATTTGAAAGTAGTTTTATTCCGAAAAAAGTTTTCGTTTTAAGTTTTCTATAGAAGCAATTTGCGGAATTGAAACCACTTTCAATCGGAATTGAGTTCTGTGACATACCTGATATTTTCAAAATTATTTAAATTTTTTATTAACTTACATTCAGCTTCGCTTGCTATTTTCTTTTTATTTATTTGTTTAAGGGTACATTTATTTTACTAGTAAAATAAAACAACTACAAGCCAGCTGGGCGGATGACACTACCTAGTAAAATAAATGTAGCTTGGTTTGTTTATATTTTTAAATACGGCTTGTCAATTTTATGAATTTTTTCTTCTCACTGAACATACTTCCCAGTAAACATGCTTGCTGGCAAGGGTTGTATTTCGTACTTCATTCAATTAGTGATGCAATTAAGTATTAATTGCTCAATTTAGTAATTGACTCCTTATATAATAAATTGAGCTCAATTAAGGCCTTAATTGCGTACATTCCTTAATTGCGCAATTAAAACGTATGTCTGAACAGGGTATAAATTTAATTTAAAAGACAATTATATAGACTGAGAGAAAATTTACAAAAAAGGAAAAAAATGTGAGGTAAAAAATTTGGTTATGAGCTTTTGAACTTTTCATATTTTGGTAGACATCAAGTGAATATGGGTATCAAAAACTTTTAAAGAAATCTTTCAGAAAATACTAAAATTATAAAAAAAAACGATTAACTTATTAAGAGCCGAAGGAATTTGTTTTTTTTTATTATTATTATTATTATTATTATTATTATTATTATTTTGTATAACAAATATTAAGTAAATGTATATCTGAATTGTTTGTAATAAAAATGTGATAAACAATTTTAAAGTAACAACCAAAAAAATAAATAAATAAAAAACATCTAAAAAAACCGTCTTCGTTTGCTAAAGATTCGCTGCGTAAGCGTCCTGCGGCCACAGCCTTCGTCCGGGCGCAAGGATTTTCTCTTTTATGATATAATAAACGCCGGCTTCGCCTACTAATGGCTTTCCTAGGTATTATACGCAATTTTACATTAACCAGTGAGAGTACTATATTCAGCTATGCCGAATCTTATATACCCTTTACCATATATGTAAATCTAGTTTAGTGAAGTTACTCTAACCAAAAAAAAAATATATATATATTGGGGTGGCAAAGAATTAAAAAATAAGAAAAATAAAATTAAGGACTATATAATATATTACAAAAAAAAAATGTGACCGGCTCTTAATGGGTTAAGCATTTTTAAAAATTTTTTCATTTCTTGAACAAAGTCGTACTATTCTATGAAAACTTCAGAAATCCAGAACTCAGAAATAATGGGCGAACGCCAATTTTCTCACTTGATGTTTCTTTCTTATTTTTTAATTCGCTTTTGCCTCATATAATTGTTTTTTTTTTGTTTGTTTGTTGAATAACTTTGTTGTTCCAAATGATATGGAAAAATTAGAGGCAGGCAATGTATTTTGTCCACTGCCTTGAAGGGCATAGACCGATCTGTAAAATTTTCAAATTATGTCTGATCGATTGGCGTATTCAAATGTTTTTTAGCTTATCTTGTGCCTTGGCAAAATTGATTTTAAAACTAACACGGACGGCAGATGGACATCACTCAATCGGCTTCGCTATACATAAGGACTCAGAATATGGGGTCGGAAATGGGGATTGTAGAGATTACAAATGGAATGACAAACTTAGATATATACTTTTTCCACTTTTTGTAGTGAAGGGTATAAAAACATTAAAAATCTTGGTCGAAGACTTTTTTACTTCGGACGGGTAGTTTTGGGATTACATCGAACTAGCAAAAAATTTTCGTTTTAAAATCAGTCAATCATTGATTGTCACTGTTGACCGAAATAGCGGTCATTGGTTAGAACAAAGTTTTCATAAGATTCCTAACAACAAAATAGAAAAAAAGTCATCAAAACTTTGAATACATTTGATGTCTGTTAAAACAGCGTTGCCACAACGTTTTTATTTTTTTGGCAATATCCATAAATGTATGTTATGTTTTTATAAAAAAATTTATTGCAAATTTTGCTTATTCCTTGGAATAATTTTATCAAAAAATTTTTTAAAGGCTAAGTTTTGAAATTTGCAAAAAAGCATAATAAATTTTCTTGTTAAAAAAAAACATCTTTAAAAACGAGCTTAGACCATTGAAAAATCATATTCCAGTTAAGTACCAAAAGCTTTTAAGCCGCAACGTCGTTCAATATAAAAGTGCTGCAACAGCATTTTTTATGTATTAGTTTCAGTCATCGATTTATTAATTTAAATATTTAATTAAAACTTAACTTTAATCTTGCAAAACATTATAAAAAACTAAAATTAAAAAGAGAAAATCAAATGAAAAAAGTTTTTTTTTAGCAAAATGAAAACAAAAGAATATCGGATTTCAATATCTTTTGAATTCAAAAAAACGCCCTTTAAATACTTTTGAACGTATGAAAGGTTTCTTTTTAAGTAAGTAAAAGTACTTTATTGAAGCACATGTCGTTATTAAAACAAAATCAACACAATCCACAATTAAAGATCCTTTTTTTTTAAAGTTGAAAAGAAAACAGAAAAATATTGTCGAAATTTAAGGGCTGATGTGATCGTTCACGCAAAAAGTCTACGCATGATTTTCTTTTTTATTTGTTTTAGTACTTTTCGTGGTAAAAAATTTTGCTCAAAATATCTTGATTCAATAACTTCTCAGTTTTTTATATTGTTTGTTTTCGGAAATACACTCGTGTCATTTGATTTCCGGTTAAGGTTTGTTTGACTACTATTTTTAATTATTTTTAAAAACCAAAGAAAAGAAAACAATGCCTAAATTTCCTAAATCAAAAAGTACTTAAGAGCAACAACCGAAATCTTTGCAAATTTCAATATAAAGAAGAGGAACATCTGCCATTGAGTGATTTTTGTTTGTTTATTGGGAACAAAAAAGCACGCGATTTGTAATCAACTATTTTTTTCTGATCCTACCTTTTATTTTGTGCACTTTTTAAAGGGTGTGCATATCTAGAATTGAATTTATATGCTTTGTTTTTTAATAAAAAGACTAAAATCATAAAGCCAATAGGAGGAATTAACAAACCAGATTAAGGCTTGTGTTTATTTCTTTTTTCATATAAATACACGTACATTATTATTGATGCTGTTATTGTTTGTTTTGTTTTGTTTTTGTACAATTTAAAAGTAGATATGTATGTACACATTTGTAGTAATTTTATATGTTTTTTTTTTGCAAATAAGAAATATAAAAAAAAAATCGCAATAAACTGCATTCTTTTGCATACCATCAGTGTTAAAGGTTGTTAAATTGTAGATTTCATTCAGCTGAGATGGGAAAGAAAACGTTTATTAGCAGATAGAAATTACAAAAAAAAAAAAAAATAATCAATAATAAAATCTGTTACTTTATTTTAATATTGAATTTATTATTGAAGAAGATATTTTGTCGAAATATTCTTTTCATAACAGAGGAGAATTTAGTTAATAAACCACATCTCATGGCGATTGGAAAAGATTGTTAATAGTTAATTGTTTGTGAAAATCTTTTTAAGGGAGGCTCCTAAACGAAAAGGAAAATTAGTCATCCCCAGGGGTGCTTATCTTTTCCAACGAAATGCAGACATATACTCTACTTATTATTTAAGTAGTACAGTAATAATAAACCTAAATATAAGTAATAGAGAGAGTAATAGCAAACCTAAATTAATGCGTAAGGTGCAACACAATCTGCACCATAGCTTTTCCCTGAAATATTATATCTAAATAAGAGCAACAAGTTTATGTCTTCAATAGTAATGTTACCTCGCTTTATATTTTAAGGATATAAAAGAGAGAGAAAACTGCTAGATTGCCCTGAAAATAACTAAAATGTCATCACTTTTTAATAATCAAAAACAAAACAAACTAAGAAGCAGTCAACTTTACTTCTTAACGCACTGTCAAAAACGGATTTTCCAATTATGGTTTGCTTCATATATTTTGCATGTAAATGAGAATTTGTGACAGATAGGTTTCGCTTTAAGGCCGGGGCACATAGAATCCGTCATACGTTGTACTTTGACAAATTCAACTAAAATCAAAGTAACGACGGATGAGGTTGGCAAAATAAATACTTTGCTAACGGATGTTAAATCAAAGTTTGTTCTCTATTTTTATTCGCTTTTAAATTTAATTTGTAATTTATTTACTTATTAATTTAATTAAATTTGTATTTTATTGTTTGCCACCAAAATTGTTTTACTAAAATTACAAAACACAATTGAAACACAGCATGAGTTAAAAGAAAACAGAGAAGAAGAAGAAGCAGTTTGTAGTTGTCAAAGTATTAAACATACGTCAAAAGTTAATAGTTGACCAACTTTCGTACTTTGCGTTGACGGACACGTATTGATTGTGACAACGCTGATAAGAAAACATGTATTTTAACTGACTTGTCAGTTGAATTTATCAAAGTACAACGTACGACGTTTTCTATGTGCCCCGGCCTTTACTCGCTAATTTTTTTTTGGCTGTAAGGTAGTGAAGCAAGGCGAATTGATACCAGGTGACTATGTGCATGTGTTGATAAATTTGTGAAATTTAAGAATGTTTAAAACAATACGAGCGCATTGCGTATTAAAAAAGTCACATAAAATAAGAAAAAAGCAAAAATTTTGAAAACTCGCAAAGGAAAACAGCAAACATGTGGTGACCACAAAGCGAATTGAATAGCATTAGCTCATGCGGTCAACATAAATTATTCGTTTTTTTAAAAAACTCTTCTTAATCAAGCGTTGCTCAAAATAGTTAACACTTATCCTGCCAGGTTATCAGCGGTCTTAATTTAAAAATATAATGATTTGTATAAACTTTTTGCAAAACATTCCCAATCTATTTGTGGTGTTGATTAAGCTATTTACGTTTAAGATAAATCTGTTGGGAATCGTTTTAAAAATTTTTCATTGAAAAATTTTTGCATGAAAAATGTTTACATGCGAAATTTTTAAACATGAAAATTTCGCTTTCTTTTCCTTAAAATCATAACCTAAATCTATTTTATTTACAGGCAAGAAAAATGAACCAAACATTATTGCTTAGATTTTGTTGCTAAGACATACTATTTCCTCGTTTTCGCCTTCAGAGTTAAATAAATAAATATTTGGAATAATCATTAAATCTTAATAATAGGCATTAAAAATAATGTAAAGTACAAATCACTGAAGAATTTTCCCAACATGTACAATTTTCACAACAATTTCCAATCGCTAAACAGGAATTTGTGTTCCTGTTTTTCAGAAACAGTACTTTTTACATATGACTTGTCACATTTTCCATAACAAAATACATATGTATCGTGTAAACCAAGGCGAATCAATACCAGGTGGTCGCAATGGCGAATTCTTTAATTTTGCTCAAAACCTGAAATGTCAAACTCCATATATAAAAAATTGAGTACAATTTTTGTTATATAGTGTCTGACACTTAACGTTTAGGCGAAAATCAATGAATTCGCTATCGAGACCACCTAGTATTATTTCGCCATGGTGTAAACGGTTTAAAATATTTCTTATGTTAAATACATATGTACGTATGTGAAAGCCATATGACAAATTTTCATTTAGAGCGTGTTCTATTTTAATATGACAAAGCATATGGTGCAACTTTTTCTTTCTTCACTTACGCCGTTTTTAAATGATCAAAAAGAGCAAAAAAGCACTAAGATCGTTGGAAGCAGAATAGAGTTGACATCTTCATTAATATTAGCAGTGCCGCTCACCAAACAACTGTTGTACACAATGATTTAATTTGTAGGTTATGTTAGAAGTAATTTGCATGTACGAATAGAATAGACAATAAAAGAAAAACTAAATAAAGTCCACATTCAAACAGGCAAATTTTACTTTGACAAAGTCTTGTTAATTTTCTTTTAAACTTTGTTTCGAGTTCAGACCCACAAAGTTTTCTTTTACTAATTTTGTTTCCTTCTGTGTGATCGTTCTTAATTTTTTGACGTTTGGTACTTAAACACATATGTACATGTATACAACTGTGTACAAGCAACGAACGAAAAACAAAGCAACTTTGCGAGTACATCAAAGTCTGTATTGCTTAGCATTCTTTCTCCCTCTCTCCCACATAAAATCAAAACTTTGCAAAGTAAACTTTCCTTGTGTAAATGCACTCAAAGAACAGGGACATTTTTAAAATAATTGTTAGAGATGGTGGATCCTGTAATTTTTGAGAAACGTCTTTACTAGTGAAAGTGATTTTCTTTTCTTTTAAATAGTTATCGTGATCATCGTTTACATTTTTTTTATTTAAGAATATATGTTTGTTTAAGAATTATGTGGTACATATGTATATTAAATAATATTTCATGCAAACAGATAGAAAATGTATTTTGATCTCTACATGCAAAGCAGCTGCAATTGAACTTGGAAGGATATAATTCTTGCAAAAAAAAAAAAAAAACAGACTTCAAAACCGACAAACGTGAAATCATACATTAATTATATTATATTCGAGAAAGATTGCGTCATGATTTTTTATATGTCGTAGAACAAAGTATGAATGCATATTAAACAAGAAAATTCAGCTGTCATGTGATCAGCCTTTATTTTTCACACTTTTTATTGCTGACAAATTAAAAAAAAAAATTGTTGAAATTCTAAGCGTTAGTCTATAACTATTCAAAGCATTAGCCATATACATCAAAGTACAACAATTAGGGCACCCTTTAGTTCCTAATTTCAAATATTTATACTTGTTATTATACTTGAAATAGTAATGGACATTCTGTCTAATTTTCAAGACTTTGTCTGTAACGGTTTTAAAGATAGGGCCATATAGGTCAAATTACATCAGTTACAGGGACATCCTTTAATTTCTAATTTCAAGTTTGCTACTTGTTATGGCGGACTTAGCAATAAAGGTTCTGTGCAAATTTCAATCAACTGTCTACAGTAGGGCTGACTTCCAAAATGTATTAATACAAAGTTTGTATACAGTTTTGCTGCGGTATTTAGATCTTGTTCATATACAAAGTTGCGAAACAAAGCATCAATTTGGAAAATGATGCGCTAGTTGCTCGGTTGCAACGTTTCTAATACTTGTTTGCGACATTTTGGAATGGTATGCATTGTAAAAATTTAGTACCACGGCATTATGAAACACGATACATTGTTCGAATACAAAGCAAATGACGTTTTGGAAGTCAGCCTAGTTCAACAGTTTGGTCATATACATCTAATAACAGCGACTATTGTAACACCCTATAATTTATAATTTTAAATATTTATACTTCTTAATATACCTGACAAAGTAGTGGACATTTTGTTTAATTTTCAAGTGTTTGTATATAACGGTTCAAAGTATAGGCGCATATAAGTCAGTTTACGTCACCTATGGGGACACCCTTTAATTTTTATATTTATTTTTGTATTACTTTTTGCTATAAAGAGTTACAGTAATATGCATTATTATTTTTTTTATTTTAGAGAAGTGCGCTTTACGGTTTATAACAATATTAAAAAACATGTATGTTGTATGGGGACACCTATTAATTTTTTAGATTATGAAATGTTTCAAGACGGGACGAATCTATAAGCTTAATCTATAAAAATACAAAAAATTTGCAAAATCGGTTCAGAAATTACTGAGTTTTGCGGGCACAAACATAGAAAAAACAACATTCAGTCGATTTGATAACCTCGTTCTGATTAATTAAAGGTTCAAATAAAAAAGCACACAACATTTTGTTTGTTGTTACACATGTATGTGTGAAGATTGGAAAAAAGAATAGCTTTTGTCTTACCGGTAACATTATTGTCAAATGCCATAAAAATCTGTATATTTTTTTATAGCCGCTTTGACTTATAAAATAATTAAAGGTTTGATAGTACAATATTTCTCTCCATAAAGTAAAACCAAATTTAATTTGTAGCATAAATATAAAATAACGTTCTTACACGGAACTGTTACTTAAAAAAACTCAGTCTCTGTAGTTACCAGAGATTTTTAAATCATAGTGATTTTAATCACAAGTACTAAAACATCCCTCATCTCTTATAATTTTATTTATTTTTAAGGCAGACTTCACGCAGGTATTTATGCGAATATACCTCTGCTTATATTCCAAAAACTAGTTAAAAGTATCAAGTAGTACCGAATACCTAAATTAATATTCTAATTTTAAAAAACGCAAAGCACGCTAAAACATATGAGATACACAAACAAATTTCAAAATAGTTTAAAAATTTGTTACTATTTTTCATACAAATGTTTAAAGTTTTCAAATGAAAGCAAATGGCACATATTTTAAGGCGCTGATTTCCGTTTGAAATTTCTAAAAAACAAAAACACATTTCAAAATATTTGATTTGATTTTTGATTTGATTTGATTTTTATTGAGACTCTATTTCTTTCATAATACAGGATTACCCAACATAAATTTAATGAAAACTTAAAACTATTAAGTATTATTTTAATGACATAACTTTTTTTTTTGAAACTGCAACACGCTTATTAAGTTAAAAGTTAAACAAATTATAGAAATTTTAACATTAGTTTTTTTTTAATTACAATGCTTGCTCCCGGCATTAGACAATACTAGTAACGCTATGTTTACCATTATGAACTTAATATTAACATAAATAAAACTAAATCTAAGCCTTACAAAACCTACTTAAACTAAACAAAAAAAAAAAAAAAAAAAAAAAAAAAAAAAAAAATATTATTAATAAAAAAAAATAAAATAAAATAAAAAAAATAATATAAAAAAATACAATTATTACCCCCTATGAATGCCGGGAGTATAATGTGTATAAAAGCTTTGACTAGCAAAACTATTGGCTTCTTCTTGTAATATCCCAATACAAGAAATATATTGCGTATTTGACCAACTGAAATCTTGTTCGCTGGATAAAATATCCTGAATTATATTACCTTCAAAATAAGACAATTTTCTCACAAACCTATTCATCAACTCGAAAGCATACTTAGATATGGCAGATAGTTTGGAACATTCATAAACGTATTTATTAGAAAATCTCTTAGTTAAAGATTCATAATTTTTCCCTATGCATTTCCGTACTATATGTCGTTCAAAAATCTCCATTCTATTCATAACAGTTTTCGAAATGCTAAACCATATTGGAAATGCATAAAGAAGAATAGGCCTAATGCACACTTTGTATAATAGCAGCTTCGTTTTAACTGGCAAAGCCTTACTATTAAATAAACGACCAAAGGCTCCTTTAACCCGATTCGCCTTCTGCAAATTATTATCAACGTGTTTATTAAATTTCATGAGCTTACTAAAATGGACTCCAAGGTACTTAATGCTATCCTTAAAATGAATCTCATTTCCATTCAGCGTTAACTTTAGATTCTTACTTTCCGGTACAACTGTATATTTACACTTACCGGAGGCATTACGCAAACATATAGCAAAGCTCTTTGCAATGTTTATTTTTATTCCCCAATGGGAATAAAACTCGTCAACTTTTTTAAGGTGCAAAGATACTCGTTGAAGTGCCACTTTAGGAGACTCATGGTGCGCATATAAAAGTGAATCATCAGTAAACTTTGGGAGAGACCAAAAACATGAGGGAAATCGCTTATAAAAATATTATACAGGTGGGGTGCCAACACAGAACCTTGCGGTACTCCACATGAAACTTCTCCGTAACTTGATAATCTACCAGAACTCTGAACACAAAACTTTCTACCATTGAAATAACTTTGAAAAAGTTTCACAATTGAAGGACTAAATCCAACATTTATCATTTTAAATAAAATCCCATCGTGATATGCTTTGTCAAAAGCTTTTTCAATGTCAAGGGATACCGCTACACTGCAACGGCGTTCTCTTAAATTTTGAATTACATCCGTGTGAAACTTTAACAGAGCATGAACAGTAGAGTTTCCTTTTTTAAATCCGAATTGTCTTTCTGGAATATATTCACGACTGATATCAATATTCATTTTGTTCCAAACAACCTTCTCAAACATTTTTCCTAAATTAGAAAGCAGCGATATTGGTCGCAAATTATTAATATCATGGTTACCTTTCACTTTGTTAATCGGAACGACTTTTGCAATTTTCCAAGCAGATGGAAAATAGCAATTATTAATGCAGTTGTTAAATAATATTGTCAAGTATTCGAATGCCTTAACAGGAAACCTTTTTATAAGGAAATTAGATATGTCATCCAAACCACAAGATTTTTTGCTGTTTAAAGATTTAGATATGTTTAAAAGATAGTTCAAATCTGTAAATTTCAAGTTGTTCAACTCATTCAATGATGTATTGCTTTCATTAAACGAAACACAAGAAGCCTGAAGGACTACATCCTTGATACTTTCATTAATGCCGGAAACATCCCTACTCGGTGGTGCATTTTGAAATAAATTCGCAAAATAATCTTTCAAAACCCGTAATTTAGCCTCATTATCAGAAATTGCAATGCCATTGACAAAAATATCTTTGCTACCTGATCGATTTTTGCTACCAATAATTTTGAAAACTTCCTTAAAAGCTCTGGGTCCTGGACGTATATTTTCCAATCTAGTATTAAAAAATTTTGCCTGTTCCAGCTCAATTTGCTCTTTTATTAAAATCTTTAACAAAGCAATTTGTCTAGAAATTAACAAATATTGAGGATGTTGCCTATTGAATGTTCTAGAGAATATTGATTTTAAATCTTTCTGCCAATTATATTTTATTTTTAACATCTTTTTCAATTTATCTGATGCAATAAACTTTCTGTTCTTACATTCAACCCTAGAAGAATGTAATCTTGTTACAAAATTGACGGAAGAACTAAAACTGTCTAAAAACATGTCTATCTCATCATTGGATAAGTTCCTATTGTTTGGAGGATAATGATTCAGAATTGCATTTACTAAATCACTTTTAAATGAATTCCAAGCGGTATCTTTATAAGAAATGTAATGGTCGGGAATTCTTAAAACAAAGTTGAAGTCCGATAATGATAGGGTCAAGGCTAAAGGATTGTGATCTGAAAATGTTGGCAGTGTTTTCGTCCTATAGTTGAACAAAGAATTATCCAACATATCATTACTTACAATAAAATGATCCAGGTGTGAGGAGCCGCCAGGATAAGAAGGATATATATCACAAATTCTAGTGACAGAAAAAGCTTCATTTTGCAGCCATGAAGAAAGTACCTCACCATTAAAATTATTAACTGAATCACCCCAGGAAGTATTTTTTGCATTAAGATCACCACCTAATATAAGGCCATTGTAGTTACTTGAAACATTTAAAATTGAAGATAAGCCATTGGTAATATCTTGGCGATGATAGTTACTAGGAAAATAAATAGACCCACAAAGAATTTTTCGTACAGTGCTATTTAATAAAATTTTAATTTCAACAAATAAATTAGGAAAACTAAGACCAGGAATTGTAACAAGTGAATAATCTACCGATTTCCTTATGGCAATACCGACGCCTACAGCACTCTTATCCCTAACAACAACAAAATTATCAAGATATATATTTATACCAGAGGGCAAATGCAATTCCTGCAAAAAAGCAATATCAATTTTAAATTGATCTAAAATAATATTAAGTTCGGTTCTCCTCTCTAATCGGACAAGAGAACCAACATTAAAAGTTACAAAATATAAAGAATTACGGCCCATATGCATCTTGAACATCTCTCATTAAATTCAAGCACTCTTTCCTTGCCTGCTCTTTTCCTAACGATTGATAGTTTTCCAAAAAGTTTCTAATTCTATCTTCTAACGAAGGTGAATCAGAAGCACATAGCATCTTCGCTACTTTCATAAATTCCTGAACTAATACAGGTTTTTCTATCCTTTTAAGTTTTGCATTATTATTGAAACAATCAGCAAACGACTTGTTTTCAACAACTCTGGACTTTTGCAATGCAATTTCAACATTGGCAGCAGCGAGAGTACTCCTTTTTGCAGCCTGAAGTTGTGCCTTTTTCCTGAATGTTAAATATTTCTTATAGGCTGGACAACCCCTGTAATTGGAAGTATGTCCCCTTTCACAGCAATTCACACAAAAAGGTAATACAGAACCATCTGTCACCAGGGAGCATTTACCAGGCTCATGTTTTTGATCACACTTCAGGCAAGCAGGTGGTCGACTGCAGTTTCGCGAGTAGTGACCCCACTGTTGGCACCTCCAGCATTGCGGAAGTTTCGCGCTAGACTTTGGCCTCTCCCATGACACTACCTGATTCAAAATAAATTTGAAACCTAACAACTCACTCACCTTTCGACCTGGCTTAAGTACCACTAGAAACAAACCCGTATCTATTTGTTTTTTCTTCGAAAATTCTGTCGAAAACTTTGAAACCGACTCAATTGTATCCGGAATAAGATTATCTAGCTCCATTTTAATTTCGTTCAAATCTGACTTAAAGTATAAGCCCCTGCAAATAACGCTTTGACGTTTCAACTCCCTAGGAGTAAAGGTATGTGCAGAGATTTCTTTTTCTTTAAGCAAATCTACCATTTCTAAATGAGCTGACAGTTCCCTAAAGTACAATTTGCTCTTATTTCGAGATATGTTTCTGATTTTAAATTCAACGTTTTTAGATTTAAGTTGGTCAATAAGTGCCTTAACATCAACATTCTCAAGAAATATTGGAGGGCAATAAGAATTCTTAGAATTAAACTGTGAATGTGCGTTTTGTGTTACATTACTTTCCCTATTATTTAAAGAAGTCCTATTAATCGGCGTATCCGTCACTATATTCAAGTCTCCTAGTAGATTAAATCTGTTGCTACGGTCAACTTTCTCGCCTTGTTTTTTCTTTTCATCAACTAGACTAAAAACTACATCACCTTGGAACCTTCTTTTCTTGTTCTTAACCATCTTGAACTGACTATCCACCGAGGAAAGGGACCACGCATCTTGCTCTATGTTATGTGTGCTTTCTGCTTCCATTTCTGCATCATTAATTTCAACACCTTCAGAAATTTTAAAAGATTCAGCACTCGTCTCTCTCAAGGCATTTCTAACACTCGTTTGATTTCTTGCAGGTGGTTGATCCAACACTACCCTCAATAATTCGGTTCCAAGCTGTGACTTCTGGCGACTAACTTCACCTTTTGCTTTATTTTCAATGGATATTTGGCTCAATCCATTTTTCATTGATAAATTTCGGTCCTTAACAAAACTCGAATCCATTTCTCTTTGCTTCAGAGATTTTTCAGCGTTACTAGGAGGACGCCCTCCAGACTGTATAAGTAATGGATTTATGTCCATTTCTTGCCGATATGTTTTCACAATTTCAAAATTTCAAAATTCTTTTTTGAAAAATTTATTCAAACAATTAAAATATTAATTTTTTTTGACAGGAAAAAAACAGTTTTTTATATATATTTTTTTTTAACAAACACGTCTGCTACGTTCAATTTTCAAAATCAAACTCCATTTCAAAATATTTTAAACATGATATAAAAATAGAAGGTAGTTTCACTTTTTTGTTTTAAATGAAAATTCAAAAGAAATAAAATACATAATCTAAAAGGCACAAATCATTTATGTATATTTTATCACCAGTTAAAAAAAAACTTTGGAAGCAAGTAAATCTTTTAAGAATATGATGCTCAGAATATATTATTTCTAAAATAGGATTAAAGGAATTTAGTTTCAAGGCTTTGAGGAAAAATATCAAAGTTATACAAACGTTCTATCCGAGGGTGGCATTTACAAGCCAAACAAGGAATTTATGAATGAAACAGATAACAAGTAAAATTACTTTTCTGAAAATTATTGGAGGCGACATACTAGTCCCAACTACGAGCAAAACTTGCTGTGCAATTTAAATTCAACGTTAGACAGTAAACAAAATATTTTTTTTTGAAAAACTTTTTCGTATTCGTTTTATAAACAGAGAAATAAAATAAGTAAAATTTAAAAAAAAAATGTATGATTGTACAATTGTATTTTTAGAATTTTTATTAAAAATCATCTATATAATTGTCTTTAATTAAAAATTCAGAGGATTTATTTCTGTGTAGTCTTATATATGTGGCAAAATACATTTGAATATTTTTAATATTAACGTAAATTTGGTATGCAAATGACACATATTTTGTTAAATATTTCCAAAATATTTTTGTTCTTATTTATATCTGTTTCAACGCAATATTTTTTTTACAAAAAATATATTTCAAAAAATTTCCGCAAACTTTAACTAAAAATTATGTAAGGTAATCCTTAGAGCAACTAGGAATTTAAAATATTTAACACTGTGAAAATATGTATTTTTATGTCAACGCTTCATGACTTATTTTTAAACGAAGATCTAATAGGCTTTTTACCCTAACATCTCGGCGAAACGCATGGAAGATGTAGAAAATGTGAAACATTCGTTTACATTGACAACATCTACCATCAACTCGTCTGTGAAAGACGTATATTTGAACGACGCATAGTTTTTAGTAGTAAAAATAATGCTATAAACACAATCAAGTCCACCGACATTCGACTACAAGATGTCAAAATAGAATACATGCGCGCTTATGAGAATAATTCTTTTAGCCGCTACACGACTACCGACTACACGGCTACTTTTGTAGCCCGTAGCCAACTTAGGCTAATTTCTATTTTTCTTGGCTACAAAAAACAGATTAGTGCTGCCAATACAAAAAATGCATGAAATGGTGGTTTTAAAAACGCAATACATTAAATATCGCTATCAAAAACCCAAAAAACTATTATAGTGGCACCATTGAGAAATAATAATCATCTGCTCATTTGTTTACATTTTTCATTTACTTTTTATTTGTCAAATTTTCCATTTATTTTTTTTTTTTCATAAATTTCTAATTTGTTTCATTTATATTGATTTTTTGTTTTTTTTTTTATTGAAATTGTTGGGTATATAATAGTCATTTTTACTGTTTATTACATGCAAATATGGACATATGTCAAAACAGATGTTTATTTTTTGTAGTTAGTGGTCGGTAGTCGTTAAAAGAATTAAGTTGCTGGCGACTTGGCTATTTTTGTAGCCAGCTCTTTTTGTAGTCGGTAGTCGATGGTCGGTAGCCTTTGATTTTGTTCATAGCATTAGATATGAAAAAAATGATTTTGAGGACATATTAACAATTGGTTTAATTGTGACTTTGAAAGAACAAACTCACTTATTAATGCGATGGATTGAAATAATAAAAAACCATCGTGGAAAAAGAAGGTGAAGAAAAGTTTTTAGTGAACATAAGACTGTTTTTAGGTCACAATACACCGGATTATGAACATTTATTTCAATAAATACTTATATTTTCAAAAGTCGTTTTGAAACATTTTGAAGAAAGATGTCCAAACCAAATAAAATAAAAATAATTTTTTTTGTTGTTTGATTTTTATTTTCCGTTTTTATTTAATTAAAAATGACAAATTTTTCCATCCACAGAAAATAGTTATTTCTTCTTTTCTTTTTGTTTTTTGAATTCATTAACATGTACTTTAATTTATTTATATTTAAATTATAAAAACAAAAACTTATGTGTGCCACTCATTTTTGTTCAAAAATATTTATTAACATATATTTTTAACGCCCCCGTTTTATCAGTGATGCCACTAGAAAATCGAAATTATTGTTATTTTTCTAATGATGACACTAAAATTATCAAAAGACTTAAGGAAGAACAAAATGAGATAGGAACATCTTTTAAAGATATTAAAAGATGTTGATTTTTAGCCCTGTGTATTTCTTATGGGAAGATGTTAACATCTTCGTAAGTTAATGGTAGATGTTAGATGTTGATCAGTGTAAAAAGACTATAAGGCTTGATATTTTAAACCATTTATAAAAAACTATTCTTTAAACTACAAATATTTAATAAAACTAAGAAAAAACCAAATATATTTAATTGAGAACTCGCTTTCAGTATTTCAAAGAAATTAAAAACTTAAAAATTCAAAAGTTTACTTACAAAAACTTCAAAATTTCAAATCAAAATTATTTACCGTATCATACTCTCATCTTTTATGTGTGACGTTATTTATTGACATATAAATAAAAAATTGCAGTAAAAATGTTCCTTTCTGTGTTCACAAAAATTTATATTAGACTGACCCAAAAATATGTCCATAATATTTTGAAAACGTAACCAATCAAATATAAATATTCACTCTTAATCAATATAAATGTATTTTTAATAGAAAAATAAAAGGATTTAAAAAATTAAGTATTTTAAAATTTATTTGATAATATAAGGTAAATACATATTTGAACACCACAACAATTTTTTTATTGAAAAAGTAACCATAGATATTGTCTTATTTCATACAAAAGGTTTATTTTATATTAAATTTTGAACTACATTAATATTTATGGTTGATTCCTTCCGTGGCTGTTTGCTATAACGATAAAAACGGAACTCCTTTAAAGGTGCAAAAAAACTCCCTTTTAAATCAACATCATCAAAGTCGAAGTCGTTGTCATCATCGTCAATATTGCTATAAATGTAATGAATGATCAAACACAAAGCCAGAGAAATCCGCAGTAAACGAACGAAAAAATGCGAGTGCATGTTTCATATCCTTCCTTCAATAAAAAATATCCTTGTTCCCTTTAGTCTGTTTTATCAGTCTTTATGTTTTAGCACACGTTAACTTTCAAAAGTTAAACACAGATGCTGTCATTGTATTGACGTTTGGCTTATTTAAAATATAAAAATAAATAATGAAGCAATAGTGGCATATTTATCCTTTGCAATATTCTTGAAAACTGTATTTGCCGCGAGGTTATCGTATTTATTTACTCTTTGAAAACAACAAAACTACAAGCAATCAGTCATTTTGTTGTAAACAGTGTCACAATATTTACATTTTCATCGCTGATTTAACTTTTTTGTTTTTTTATGTATAAACTGATATCACTGTAACGTTTTCATTTTTTTTACATAAGGTCTGTTCAGTAACTGTACTAACAAAAACTAGCAACGAGAGAGTAAAACAGAAATTTTCAAAATTATTCTCACAAAAAAAGTAAATGAACGCTTTACTAGCAAAAATTTGCAAAGAAAATTGTTGTGGCTTCGGGAATGATATGTAAGACTTAAAAACTGTACGGTATGCACACTAAATAGTACTATTTTTAAGCAAATGTACTAGAGTGCAAAAACGTATAAAACAAAGACCACTGAAAGCCAGCAAACTGGTAACCACGCGAAAAAAATTTAAAATAATACTCCAAGTACCAAAAAGCAAAAATATATAAAATGTTTTAAATATCCTTTTAAATATTTAGTAATTTGCAAACGCGTTTATGATGTTTAAGCTCATCATGTATAGAATTTTTTTCTAATAAACATTTTTATTGTAATTAAAATGTAAAAATATTTATATTTAAAATAGTTTTAACATGTAATATAACTTATTTTTAATTATACGAGTACATAAGAATTGTACCGAAAAAATACATTGCATTGAATGTTCCTTGCTTGTTTACTTTTAATTCTAAAAACAATACAAACACCTGCAAAGCTCGAAGATTCTAAACCAAATTTCTGTTGTTTTACACTACTTTGATTTGTACTTTCATAGCTAAATTAAAGAAAAGTTACAAAATAATATTATTTTTATATTCTTTTGATTGTTAAATACTTGCATTTTCTTTAATGTTACAAAAATTTCTTTTGTCAGGCATTTTTAAAGTAAATTATTTTGTAAACAAAATTAAGAAACAACTGTTTGGCTAATTCTTGCAAGTAAAAATTTTACTTGTAAGAATTTGCAAGATATTTTTTGTATTTCATTTTTTCACTCTCTGTTTACACTCTCTCACTGCAAATTTTTTGGGTTAATGAACACTTTCCAGTAACAATTGTTACAAATTCGTAACAATTTTTAGTAAACGAACAGACCTATAATCACTTGCTTATATTTAATATATTTATGTTAACGCATAAAACACTAAAATATTGCGGCCTTACTGACTGTAGTCAGCTCTTTATTTCTAATGATTTGTTAATAAAAGTAGTACTCTCTTTAGTATATCTTTAGTAAAATGTTAGGAGATAGGTTATCTTAAGTTCGTCAGAGAAGACGCTAGATCCACCAACACAGCTTATCTGAGAACCGGTTGTGTACATGCTAGCTGCCTCTAATTTCTTTTTTCTTTCCAAATCTTTTGGAACAAATCTAGTTTAGTGAAGTAACTCTGATCACAAAAAAAAAAAAAAAAAAAAAAACATATATATGGGGCTATCGAGAATTAAAAATTGACGTTTTTATAGAAATGTACGATTGTGCACCATATCTTTTAAGATATCAATATGGGTATCAATTAAAAGCTTTTGAAGAGATCTTATAGGAAATAATCAGCCTTATTACGGTTGTCGAAGTCGTATTTCGATTACAGTCGAGGTCGTTGTCAAATTGTTTATTTTGTGGTACCACGTTAGTTTTTCAACTGAAACAGATTAAAATCAACAGAGTGTTCAATATTAAAAAAAAAATAATATAATATATAATAGGCTATTACCAACTGTCAAAAATTGTTTTGTAGGTAACAAGGCGAATCGATTTACCAGGTGGTAGCGTAGGCGAATTCAGTATTTTTTGCTGGTATACACGACCGTCAAACTCGATACATAAAAAATTTACACTTATTTTTTATATATGAAGTTGGATAGTCGTGTACACGAGCTAAAAATACTGAATTCACCTACGCTGCCACCTGGTAATTGATTCGCTAAGTTTGGCTTTATTTTCATCCTCAATGAACGTTTTACAATTATTTTAATAAACATACATAATTAAATCACATTCCATACTTTGTATTTATTTAGATTAAGAGAAAAAATCTTAACAGCTGTACTTGTTCTCTGAAAAAAAATCTACTTTTTTAAAACCACGTTTATATTCTTCCAGTTCAACTCTTCGCTTTTTATTAACAATTTTATCTGCTCTTTCTACAACAAACGTTTTCTATATTGGCATTAAGTTAATTGGATTTATTCCGCCAGTAAATAAAATACTGTTGTCATACCTTTCGGTGAAGACCGTCGTCACTGGCTGTAAGGTGTTTGTTGCATAAATAGTGGTGGGTTTAGGTAGTTTTGTCGGTTAGGATTGTATCTATTTAAAAATGGTATTATGCATGTCATGTTTATTAAAGGTATATAATTTTAATATTTCAGCCTTTTATTATTAGGTAGGTAAGTGTGAACATCTGTGGGTGTTTTGCGTTTGTAAGTTTGTTTTAATAGTTTTAATGGTGTAAAAATTGTGTCGGAGGTTGTATTTACGTGTTCGTTAATAATATCTCCGTTTTCTATATTCATTCTTTTTCTTAAGCCCACTCTTGTTCAAATTTTTCTTTCTTTCAATCTCATTTTAAAAAGGTTTAAAATTTCCTCCAGTACTTTATGCTGCTTGCGACTATATCTTTCAATTTGCTTAAGGCACAACTTCACCTCATCGTAAAGATTTGTTTGGGCTTTCAGCTGTTGTTCAATATGATCTTTTTTGGCTAAGGCATTTTTCTTCCTACCTATTTTTGCAAAATGTTGAGAGGAACTCTGCATCTCCTCATTTTTATTTAAAAGTAAATCATCATAGTTTTTAGATCTTCTTCCTTCCCATCTCTATTTATAAGGCTATTTAATTGTAGTAAAGAAGATACAGCTTCTTCTGTTGGTGACAATATGTATTGCTTATTTAAACCCCAGATTTGTTGTGCAGTGTTTTTTTTTCAAATTGCGATTGTGTATGTAGGATTGTGTCATATCTGTTTTTTTCTAAAAATTTGCACCAACAAACTGCCTGGTCGTTGTAATATTAATTCTAAAATTGTTTTTGTAATTACATTGCATTTTTTAATAGAGTTTCTTAATTTTAAAAATATTTAAAATTTTTAAACTTTCATAATAAACTGTATGTGTGTAATACAATGCATACACTTCGTAAAGGCCCAACTATAATAATATTATATCATATAATATTAAATCAGTGACACCGTTGCATCTTTTGGTACTTTTGACCAAAAATACATAAAAAAACATGACATTTTTTATCGAATTTTATTGAAAACTAGTAAAAGAAAGTACATTTATTTAAATCAATGTTATTAAATATATATAATATATTTTTTCGATGCCTTTTTCTTTACAAGTTTTATTTATTTAAAAATATATATATTTTTGGGAAAGTACGATTTAAACATGAATGTGCAACTATAGCAAATTATTTTTTAAATTTATGTAAGTACATTGTAGCCACATAAAAATCTTTAAAGAATTACCTAAGCATTTGACAGGCTTTTCGTTGGGTTTTGACATAAGCTCAAGCTAGTTTATGCACATTATAGTTGAGCCTTAATTATGCATGAACGAAAGTATTCGTCTTTTCAACAAATCCTTTTAATAAATTACACAATATCTGGCAACACTATAAAATATGTTCATTTTTTTAAATGCCGTTAGGTTTTATGAGTTCCATGCAGAATCCATTTGTTTTATTTTTATTTTCTTAAGTCTAAACTTAAACTTATTTGGAAACAAAACTATATTTTCAAATTAAAATGGAAAAAAGAGGTAAAGAAACAACAGTAGAAGAGGAAAAACAATCCTAGATTTGCATAAATCAATTAAATCTGTAGAAGAAATATCAGAAGTTCTAAAAAGAAGCAAATCTACCATATAAACTATTCTATAAAGGATAAAAACATCAGAGATTTTAAAAACAAAAGCAAGATTCGGTCGCCCCAATGCATTGCTAAAAAGTAAGAACGGACCAGATTTTCATCCTTTAACTGTTTGAAGGCAGTAATAAAAGCCAAAGGACATTAAACAAGATATTAAGTTTAGCTTTATGCCAGTTATTTTCTTAACTTTTTATTTGGGGCGAATACTTTTGTTTTATGTTAATTATTAATTATGTTTTTTGTTTCGTAATTAACTTGTATAGAGTGTTTCTTTTCGTTATTTAATTAAAAAATTAAATAATGATATTGAGTTTTAGATTAAGAAAAAAATATTTGCTTAATAATTGGTTTTATTTCTTTCATACTAAACAATTTTTTTACTGTCTTTGAACTTGGTAAAAATAGCAAATAAACGGCAACCTAAGAGTTATAATTCTACTTCTTTTAACCGATTGACTGTCCGAAAATGTCTAAGTCATTGAAAAACGGTTTAAAAAGAGTATGAATTTTAGATTTAGAAAAAAGGACTTGATTCCGTAGCATCATTCACCTAAATTTTCAAACACAGCGAATTTAGTTTTTAGTAGTTTGGTCTTCAACGAAGATTGTTATAAGAAATAAAAAAAACTACTGAAGGAAATACATCCCAGGTACTGTAATTGAAGTTTTAAAATATATTTTTTAATTACCTTCTTTAGGATGTGTAACTATATTTAATGTGTTTTAAATTGTTTAAATTTACGGATGAGAAAAAAAACTCAAGGGTTTTTCGACAATTAGTTCCACCCCTTCATTGCCACTGGATTCTATCATTGTGTTAGCCAGCGAAAACATGAAAAATGAAAAAAGTAGAAAAGCATTCACTACTAATTACATACATCAACACATTTTTCAACAAGAACGTCTTTGTTGTCAAGTTTCCCAATACTTGTTACTGCTTCTGCGGTCTACACTTTTTAATCTTGCATAGTTACAATTGTATTGATTACCACCTCTTAAATATTTGCTATAAAAACTATCTGAGAGCTGAGAAATGAATACTCTTGAGCGCCAGAATGTGGTATCTGCTTAACATAATTGATGGTTAATCGTTATCCTGTTGCTTCATGATTAGTCTCAAAATGATTAATGTACTTTCTTGTTCTTTGTGCCTTAAAGTACCAACTAAAGTTGATATTTGTTTGCCAAGCAAGTTGCTGACCATTCAATATGCCGCAAAAATATTTGTTAGGAACTAAGTAGACATAATGAAGATATCAACACATCACTAATAGTCAAGAATCAAGAGTAAAAATTAAAATTTAAGCATTTACACATTCTGTGGACAAACGGGCTTTTTTTTTTTTATTAAAAAACAGATTTTGTTGAGTCATTAAACAAACCTAAAAAATTAAAGTTACATACACACACATACACTTAAAAAACATGTATGTTGTATTGGACCACCTTTAATTTTCAAGATAATGAACTGTTTTTAAAAGGAAACCAATCTGTAAGCCAATTCTATCAAATTACAAAAAAAAATCAAAATCGGTTCAGAAATGATTGCAGGTACAAACATAGAAAAAAAGCAACATTCGGTCGAACTGATGACCTCCTTTTTTTGAAATAAAAATACATAAAATTTGTGTCCCAAAGTAGTGATCGACTTAATTTTTCGATAAAGCTAATTTGCTTTTGTGGTTGGCTATTCATACAGTGGCATAAGTCATTTTACTTTTAAGCTGATACACATGTCGCTCCTTTAGTGCAACATAGTCTTAACTCAAAAAATACAATTTTTGAGAAAATCATGCAAAATTATTCATTATACAGTTATTCATATTGTAAAAAAAATTCAGATTAATATCTCTTATAATATCCACATACGAACGAAAATACCGCCATGTCGTGCATAGGACCTACATATGAAATAAAAACTTTGAACTTGTTTTTCTCAAAATCAATTTTTGTTGTTGTATTAAATGAGCGATATTTTAAGTATTGTGTTCAAAGACTCGAAAAGACTTACTTGAACTTTTATCTCAGAATTCTTATTTTCCAATAAAACTTCGGTCAACATATATCGCATCTTAACATTGAAATTTCTTTCTTTTTTTTCTTTTTTTTTTGGAAAAAGTGACTTATGCCACTTTCAGTGTAAACGGCTCAGAAACTAACGTTTACGGTGATCAGTACAGAATAACAATTATACCGAATTCACACACGGCAATTTTTCTTGCAGCAATTCTGAAGAGAAACAAAATGATTCTACACTCCTTTCTCTTCCAAAAAATTAAGAACTGCTGCAAATAAAATTGACGTGTGAGAACTTCGTCTAACTGTTATTTTCGTGCCTTTATTGGATACCAATATAGATGCGGTTTTTATTTGACTCTTCTTATTTGTACGATATTTCGTATCATTCGATTACTTTCTTCAGCCAAACAAACGAAATCATATTTTAACATAAATCGCATGAATTTAATTTTTAACTAAAGTACATATTTCGTTTTTTAGGAAATCACCCCGTATAAAAAAGAGTCACCTAGATCATGTATTCATGCTTTCAATATATTTATTAGGTTGCACGAACAATAAAGAAATTAATTTGAACCCCATCTATTTGAAGGCTGGTAAAAAACAATAATTGTGCAAATCGTTTAGATCTTAAACAACGTGTGTGTCAATACAAAATGTTTATTGAGCCGCAAAAATATAAAATCAAATTTAAAAGTGTGCGCTTTAAAAAAAAAAAAAATAGTCAATTTGCAAATATATTTTATTCCTTAACCTTTTTCGTTAGTTGTCAAAAATAACATAATTAAGGTGTAGGTATTTTTTTTAAATATTGACTTTAAAAACAAAAGGACAATGATACGGTAAACACCCAAGATGACGTCATGTTGCGAAGTTTGCGTGTGGTGTATTAAACCAACAGACAGCAAAGACATCAAAGGACTTTTTCCCCTTCGCTCTTACATTATTTAGGCCATAACAAAAATTATACAATAAACCTTGTTTTATAAAAAAAGATAAAAACTAAACACGTTGACAACATGAAACAACAAAAAAAAAAAAAAATACATTATCACCCAGAATATAAGGTTAAAGTGATTTTTCTTTTTTTAAGGTGATTTTTCTTTTTCTTCTCTACAAAGTTTATTTGGAAATCGGGTGTTTGTGTGGAAAATTAAAGGAATTGTAACAATCACAACTATAAATGACAGTAACATAAACAATGATAAACAAACAGAAGGGCAGACACTGAATTGATTCAATTATTTGTTTAAAAAAAGTTATTTCAATGTCAATATTCAATAGTATTCTATTTTGGTTTTTGGTTTAAAAGAAAAAGAAAACTAAAATCGTGTACGCTTGAGTTGACTGTGTGTGGTAAATTTGCTCGTATCCATAACAATTGCAATCTTATAATGCGGTATTGGCGTTTGATCCCTGTCTGGCTAATTATTGTTCGTAGACTTTATTTGATAATTGCCGAAACTCATTGATTGATCAGAGATCAATTATAGCAACTAACAAGGAATAAAATAAAATATCACATTCTATGCTGGTGTTTAATTGTTGGGAATACAAATTGTTTTTTTTTTCCTTTTTTTTTTTAAGTAACAATTTAATTCCAAAGAATTTCCTTAAATACGGAAGTAGATGAAATTTGTATTTTTAATTGGCAACTGCAGGTAAGAAGAACTAAAGGTAACACGGTCTACAAAATCGAAATTCTGAAATAAACAAATTTTCTTGGAATGAGTACAAGAATTTGCAAAATGTTTTTTATGGAGGTGTAGAACAGTTTAATGAAAGTTTTTTTAATATTTATAGTCCAAGTTAGCTAAAATGTGTTTTATAATAAAACAAGTAATGCATGAAAAAAAAGATAAAAGTAAAAAAAAGGAATTCTCATTTAATCAATTATGCTTGAAATAGACACTTATGTACATATGTATGGATATGTAAATTGGTAAAATTTCTTTTTTCACAATTTGGTTTAACTAATATGTAGACTTGTGCCATATAGTTCAATTTAGTGATCGCCCTTTTTAATTCAAAGTTTGAAAATGAACTAGTTCAAAATTTAGTTCAAGGGCTCTCTTTAGCTCAAATCTCTCTTAGTTCAACTTTCAACTTCTAGTTCAAACGCTTTCTTAAGTTTAAAGCTCTTTTAGTTCAAATGTTCTTTTTAAACTATGATGGCAACAATACTGTAGCATTGCCATAACGAATGTTAAATTAAATGCGTGGCAGCACTAATTTCATCTCGGAAATAGTCAACAAGAAAAAAAAGACATGGATTGTAGTTTATCTTGTCTGGTAGTTCAAACACAAAGTATAGTTCAAAAATGAACTAAGTTAACTCAAAAGTATGAACTAGTTTACTTAGTTCAATCGATGGATTTTAGGCTTTTTACACTGATCAAGGCGAATTCACATAAGATGGCAGCGCGGCTACAACAGTACAACAATAAAAAGAAAAACAGGCACTTAAGTGTATGATAAACTTTAGAACACACATAATTACTACACTTTTTTTTTACCCTTTTCAATAACGTTTTTACTAAGATTCGTTTTTTAAATTGATTTAAAACTCTTCTTACAATTATTTTTTTAAGAATAATAACAAACGAAATTTTGTGATATAAAATGATTCACTTTTGACAGCTATTCTACACATTACAAAATTAAACAAAAAATTCTCAGCTGCCGAAACGATGCCACCTGGTAAAATTAATTCGCCTTGACACTGAAGTAGAAAATGTGAAACATTCGTTTACATTGACAACATTTAACATCTACTATCAACCCAGCTGTCAAAAACATATATTTGAACGACGCATAATTTTTAGTAGTACAAATAAGATTTAAAAAATTGATTTCGAGAAAGAACAAACTCCGTTATTAATGCAATGGATTTAAATAATGGAACACCATCCTGAAAGAAGATGAAGAAAAATTTTTAGTGGTAATAAGTGTTTTTGTAGGTCACAACACACTGAAATATAAACATTCATTTCAATAAATACTTACATTTAAAAGAGCAGCGTGGAACATTTTGGGAGAAAGATGACGAAAATAAATAAAAACTATAAAATAATTACATTTTTTTATAATTTGATTTCTAATTCTCCGTTTTGATTATATTAAAAATACAAAATTTTTCCAAGCTCAAGATCATCCAATAATAGATATTTTTTGTTGTTGTTTTTGTTTTGCCAATAGTTTAGAATGTACCAAAATTTATATATATTTTAATTTAAAAACAAAAACTTATGTGTGCCGCTTATTTTCGATTAAAAATATTTATTTATATTTTTAACGCCCCTTTATCAGTGATTCCACCAGAAAGTCAAACTTACTTACTGAGTGATGACACTCAAATTATCAAAAGATGTAAGGTGAAACAAATTGAGATAGAGACATCTTTTAAAAATGTTGATTTTTAGCCCTGTGTATTTCTTATGGGAAGATGTTAACATCTTCGCAAATTAATGGTAGATGTTGATCAATGTAAAAAGCCTTATAGGTACATTACTTTTGTAATTTAGATGTTAAAATATATACATATACTTAGGTATTAAGAATAATTTTAATTTCATGCATTTATACAAAGTAATTGTAAAGCAAATTTCTGTGAATTTACAATTCTTTGATTTGTACTTCCTTATTATATATTCTTTTTCTTGACAAATACTTGCATTTTCTTTAATGTTAAAAAAATTTCTTTTATCAGACATTTTTAAGCAAGTTGTTTTTTTTTATAAACAAATATAAAACACAGCTGTTTGACTAATTCTTACCAGTGCAAATCTTGTTAGTCAAACGTACAACAAATTTTCTATCTCTCACATTTTTACGCTCTTTTTTAAATCACTCCTTGCAAGTTTTTCGAGTTGTTTCGCAACTTTGTATATTTACAAAATCTAAATACCGTATCAAAACTGTATACAAATTTGCGTTAATACATTTTGGAAGTCAGGCTAAATGAGATTTAGGGTAAAATTTCCGGACAGCAATGGTGATTGTAATTATTAAATGGCTCAATTAAATAAATATAAGCATTATTTTTAAGTTTTGAACCAGAAACTAATATTCTTTTTTTCTTGGTGTTTTCTTGTAGAAAAGCTGATGCTATTTAAATTTAAAAATTTTTTTTTTCATTATGGCATTTTGCTTCAATATTTTGACGTTTTTGTGCTAAACTATTGTCCTAATCTCTTCTAATTTTTTTATTTTTAAACCTAATTTATTTTTTTATTGTTTGTCGTTTTTCGAACTTTAACATTTGATTGCGAATTTAAAGTTTAACGTTTAAGGTTGTGAAACAGGTCTTCTTCAATATTCGATATGTTAAGAAAGGTACTCAAAATATATGGTTCTGATTAGATGGGTATGCAGATTTTAAAAAAATGTCACAACTTTCTCAAAGAGTCTTCTTTTAAATTTAGAAGTATTGCGATTTATATAAAATTTATTTAAAATATTAAAACTTTTTTTTAAATTTATTAATTAAGAGAAATTTTAAATATCAATAACGTTTTTTTTTCTTTGGTTACAACTTTACCCTTTTTAACCCCAACGACCCACTCAAACTTACTTATTTTTGCAGCTGTGTTGAAGATATAATTCAAATAGTTTTTAGTTTATCGCGCTCATCAGCTGTGGAAGTACGTTCGGTGTGTTTGTGTTTTTCTATATTTTCTCTTTTTATTGTAAAAGATTTCATTATATCGCCCAAAAATTGCAATTATCTAGTTTATTGGTGTTTTCTGTCAAATATTTTATTATAAAACTGATTCTTCATTTTTTTTCTTTTTAATAATCCAAGTATGAGTGTCTTTTATTAATGATGTGTAAGTATTTTTTTTTTTTGGTTCATTGATTTTTTCTTCATTCCCTATTCTGTTGTTTGAAATGTTGAATGAAATATTTACCGTTAATTTGTTTTTGTTGTTTTCTACATTTACGAGTAGAGAAGAGTTGCCGTGTGGTGTGCAAATGTATAAGAATATAGGATTGTGTTGTGTATTTAGTACTTATAGGATAGGATAATAAACTATCCTTTCTTCAAGCACTGCGAAAAATTGTAAAATGGTTTGAAAAACGTAAAGAAAAAAGTAAAGCACAATATAAAAATATAACACAAAATTATTTTTAAGGTTTTAAATATAAAAAAATGTATAATTTTTTTATATGGTGTTTGACAAATTTCGGTGAAAATCAATGAATTCGCCATCGAGACACCTAGTATAATTATATCAAAAATATTTTGTTAAATGTACATAGCCAAGGCGAATAAAAATACGGTTGGAGCGATTGCGAACTCGTTAATTTTGGTGCTTAGCCCGAATGTCGAACTACATATCAATAAATAGTATACATATTTTTATATATAGAGTTCGAGAGTTGGGCTACCTGTGAATACCAATGAATCCGCCATCGTTTCCACTGTATATATATTCGCCTTGTACATAGCTATGTATAAGCTCCGAGGGTTAGTTTCTCATTTTTTGAGAGTCTTATTGGTTCATAATGGGTTAAAATTTGTTTGCGATATGTATGGCGCTTGAGAGGAGTTTTGACAGGATCTTCTATCATACGCATATTGTCCCATTCTGAAACAAAGTGTTTGAGATATCACAAAATATTTATATGAATATTTTATTTCATGTTTCCTGGAGATGCCTAAAGCTGGATTCACCCATTGTTTCCGAACAAAATTTTTGTTCCGAAACATGTTTTTTATATGTAGTTTTACGTGTTTCTCTCTCTCTCTCTCAAAAAGAAAAACGTCAAACTGCATATAAAAAAATGTTTCGGAACAAAATTTTTGTTCGGAAACAATGGGTGAATCCAGCTTAAAGAAATATTAGAAAAATAAAAAACAATATTTTTATAATAAATTGACGAAATGGCAACACTGTTAAATTTTTACTTATTTATCGAGGCGCATTGAACAGGTTACTGCATCAGATCATCCGGTCAACATATGTTTTAGCTCAAGGCGAATTTATATAAGGTGGCAGCGCGGCTACAACAATACAATAACAAAAAGAAAAACAGGCACTTAAGTAAACTTGTAAACTTGAGAACATAAATAATTACTGCAATTTTTTTCTTCGTTTTCTAAATTGATTTAAAACTTTTCTTTAAATTATTTTTTAGGTAATAATAAATAAGGGAAATTTTGTTATATAAATGATTAACTTTTGACAGCTTTTCTAGACATTACAAATTTGCAAAAAAATTTCAGCTGCCGCAACGATGCCACCTTGTAAAATTATTTCGCCTTGTTTTAGTTTTTACGTGTATTTTTTTTTTTTTAACTTTTGAGCTGTCAAAAACTTCTGGCAATATGTGTGTATGTATTTGTGAAAAATAAGAAAGCCACTAAAAATATATTGAAATACATACACACGTTTTGCCACACGTTTTTGACATCTTAAAAGTTTTTACAAAAACAAAACACACGTAAATGCTTATGTAATCACCTGGTATCAATGCCCTTGTTTTTATAATTCTTTTTTGTTGTAAATGTTTACCCTTCAAACATTTTATATTGTAGAAGTCGCTGAGAGAAGGAACAATTATTTAAAACATTTATTCAAAATAAATGTACCTTAATAATATGATAAAGTAAATCGAGGATTTTAATTTCATTTTATTGTGAAGCAAGTAAGAGTGCTATATTTGGCTATGCCAAATCTTGCGTAATATTCACCATGTACAGTTTGGAAAAAACAAAAAAAAAAACTTGTACGCCCTTTCATTTAAAATCTACTGGCCCTTAATTAGGGATTAGTTTAATTAATTTTAAAGTTAAAAAAAACACAAACTATGGCATATTTTGTTTATTTTTAAATGCATTTTTATTTGTATCTTTTAAACTAACTGTAATAATTTGATCTCTGAAAATAAAAAAGTTGACAACACCGCAACGAAAAAAAGTTGTATACTTGTTTTGTGTCACTGAAAGTTCCGTTACAACATTTTTTTTACAAATACTAATAAATTTGTGTTAATAGTACTCAAAACTAATTACTTTAATTTACCTGAGCATTAATTACTGTGAGATAGAAGCAAATATGCAGAATAAACAAATGTCGAAAGATTTAAGGGAAACAATTATAAGACTGTGGAAAAAAGGAAAATCAACGCGTTAAATCGGGAAAATACTAAATAAAACTCATAGTGCTATGCAATTATGGCATTAAAACTTAAAAAAAGTGGATCTTGCAAAAGATCAGTAGAACTGCTCGTCGAAAAAATACTGTCTAGATTGAACAACAAATCTGTAAATATGTTAAAAAAAGGTCTAAAAATTTCCGCTGTAAAAATAGCTAATGAATTTAAAATTGCCGAAATAATTTATGTAACACCACAGATTATTAGAAACTCTACTACCCTCTTACGTATGAAACTTCTTTATTCAAAATCAAACGTTAAAAAACGCTTGGCTTATGCAAATGAATATATACACAAAGACAATTCTTTCTGGAACACAGTAATTTTCACAGACGAGTCGAAATTAAACATATTTGCCAGTGATGGTCGGAACTCAGTGTGAAGGAAGCGAGGCGAAACCCTAATCTCACGAAACAGTGCACATGCTGATAATCATGGAGGTGAAAGAGTAGAAGAGAGTCGGAGGTGCCATGGGCGCAAACGACGTAGGCAACCTAGTTTTTATAGAGGGGACTATGATTGATTGATTATTTAAATATTTTAAAAAATAATTTAATAATTGTTCAAGACCCAAAGCACTCTGCCGTTATGGTCAGAAAATGGCCGCTTTATAATACAAAAAAAGTTTTACCTCACCCTCCTCAAAGCCCAGACTTAAATCCCATAGAGCATTTGTGCGCTTATATAAAAAGAAAAATAAATGAATACCATATAACCAACAAAAAAACCCTTAAAAACGCTCTAAGGGACATCTGTGAATCTATACCTGTAGAGGTTACAAAAAGCCTAGTTAATTGTATGCCAAGAAGACTCCAAGCTGATAAAGAAGCAAAAGGTCAAAAAAATACAAAATACTGAGAAGAAATATTTTTATTAACTCGATAAGATAATAAGTTTTGTTTTTTCTATGAACAATTTTTTTTGTCATATTTTTTGCCGTGACAGAGAATTAAAAATAAGAAGAAAAAAATTAAGTACTATATAAAATTTTACATAAAAATGGTTGCTTCTTAATGGGTTAAGCATTTTTAACAAATTTTAGAATTTCCTGAAAGATCTCTTTAAAAGCTTTTTAATGATACCCATATTGACAATCGATCTTTTTTATGAAAATTTCAGAGGCCCATAACTTCGTAAATATGGGCGACCGCCAATTGGTTCACTTACTGTTTTTTCTTATTTTTTAATTCTGTATTGCTTTATATTAGAATTCATTGCTTCAAATGATGTGGAAAAATTAGACGCAGGCGTGTTGTTTAGCCCGTTGTGTCGAAGGACATGGACCGGTCTTGCTGATTTCCAATAGCACCTCTTTCGACACTATGCCGAAAATTAAAATTACTTTTTCCACCCCAGGACAAACTTTTATTAAAAAAATCTTATTAACGAAATTAATTTTATTATTGGTTTAAAGTAGGGAAGAGGCCACAATAAAAAACTAAAATTTATTAACGGCTTATAAAAAGTTTATTAGGCTATTAAACGTTTATTAATACTTATAAATTCTTAAAGTAGATTTATGAATTTGACTGATTATTATTTATATATGTCTATGTTTCATGATTTCTGAAGATGCCACCAAACGGTGTGGCGAAATATTAGAAAAATAAAAAAAGTTTTTATTTGAAAAATTGATCTGGTGCTTAATAAATAAAAAATCTTTGTTTTGAAGCCAAATATAAAAATCCAAAAGCACTTTATTCTAACCAAAAAATAAAACTTAAAAAATAACTGTTACTTATGATTTTTTTGGTTAACATTTGGTACATAATTGTTATTTGCGATCCCAGGATTATACTAACAAATTGTAAAGTTGTTTTATTGTTGTATTTTCTCATTTTTATGGTAGAGTTGATTTGCCCTAGTTGTCGCTTGATATATTCTTCATAAAAAACGCACAAAAATACTGACGTACATACACAAATTCAAGAGTCTTTGATGATACGTTTTTTTACCTTTGATTTGTTTTGAAGATTTATTAACTTTAGTTTTAAATTTCCAAAATTGAGAAAATGGTAGCACTGTTCAATTTTACTTTTTTTTTGTTGAAAATTTTTACTCTTAAAACACTTTCTATTGTGGAAGCCACAAGAGTAGGAACAATGTTAAGGTACATTTATTTTTATTAAATGCAAGAGTGCAATATTCGGATATGCCGAATCTTATATACCCTTCACCATGTATGTAAAGTTAGTTCAGTGAAGTAGCTTCGAAACCAAGGCTGATCAGTTGGCGTATTTCTCTAGCTTGGCAAAGTTTATTTCACACTGCTCAATCGAGTTCGCTACGCTTAAGGACTCAGATTATATTTTAAGGGGTTCGAAATGAATACTAAAGAAATTACAAACGAATAATAATAAAATCTAGATATACAGTTTTTCCACTTTTTTTGGTGAAGGGTATAAAACTCTCTTCTATCCCATTAAAATAATTTTCGACGGTAGGGCAGAACTAAAATGTTTTGCAAATAACTCAGCCATATGTAATGAGCTATACCGATTGATCCAAACTATAGCATGAGCATAGCAGAGAAGTATTTAAGTTTACGTGGTCGCTAATTCGGGCACCTCGGAACTGAAAACTTTTCTAAATTTTCGTCTGGTTTCTTAAAATTATAAATGGTGCTAAAGGCCTCATCAATATCTACAAAATGGTATTTTAATCTGCATGTTTATGTTTAAAAGTGATTGAGTAACAAGCATTTTAAAATTTAAACTGCCCCACTGTGCATTCAAATGACTAATAGGTATCTAATAACACCAGAGGTAATTATCAGTTACCTGTAGAAGTGGCGAAAATAATAATACTTTTATTGTCTTAAAAGTGTTTTTCAGAAGATGATTGTAATACCCCACTTTTTTACACTTACCAAATAATATGAGTTAAAAATTATACGTACTTATGTTAATCTTCTTTAATTGTGCTGATTCCTTCTTAGCAATATTTTTTATTTAAAAAACTAAAAAATTAAATATATAGGGCTATTATGCTTACACTAGCTTAAGCTACTGTCAAAAGTCAACGAAAACCTTTCAAATACGAAAGAAACTTATTGAAGACTTTTTGGTAGCTGTATTGTATTTTATGAACGTACCTAATTACTTTACATAGTTGCAAACATTTGTCTTTTGAAAGAAACTGTTTTCTTCTAATACTTTTCTAATGTATCGATTTCTTACCTAAAATGTTATTAAATATCTACAATTTAAAAATATATTACCAACAATAAATGATTAATAAAAATGAAGCAAATAATAACATAAACAAAAAAGTACTAAAAAATGCAACGGTGTGTACATCCCTTAAACCATATGTTAATATTTGAAAATTTAATATTAATGTAGAATAAACTGTAACAAAAAGTTAAAATCATTAAAGACTCTGAATATATTATATTGCATTATATGTTTTATTTGATGATCTTTTTATTTAATTTATTTAAAAAAAAGTCAATTTCAGCGTCTATTGCAGTTTGCATTTATTAATTTTTAAAACAATTGACATCTGAATTCTTAAGCAAAGTACAGTGGGCTTCGTTGTTTGCTTAAGAAAATCTCACTTGACGAAAAGTACCTTAAACACATTATAGTTATACACATTTGATTATGTGTAATCGCACAGTTGTTTAAGTTATCTTAAGCACATTATAGTAAGACCTTTATTACTGCGGGTAAAGCATATCCATATGGCCATTTCGCTATGCTCTCTTTTCTTAAATCAATATTTAATAAATGTTTCATAAATATATTATATAATTAAATGTTTTTACCTTCCTTTGTTAATTTATATTTAACAGATAACTATAGAAAAATACATATTGCAAGAAACCTTAAGTTAATATTCCACTCAAAAAACATACAATACATAAATTGAACTCCGAAGAATTAAATAATGGTAGATTGGGTAAATAAAGGGTCATCCAAAAAACGCGCCTATATTTTTCTTTGAAATAAAACACAAACTATTTGCAATTTTTTCAAGCTGTTTTTTTATTAAAAGTATGATCCATTACAATTATAAGTGGAATAGAATATCATTCAAATGTCATTCATGGTGGACATGACTGCGCCTGCAGACATCAATCCGAATATCGAAATTTTCAATGATTTTCCGACATGTTGCTGGTGTTATTTCACGAATTGCAACTTGAATGTTGTTCTTTAGATCATTAATTGGTTGTGGCTTATTTGCATACACTCGACTTTTCGAAAAACCCCACAAAAAAAAATCTAATGGTGTTAGATCACATGACCTTGGAGGCCAATTGAAATCTGCATTTCGTGAAATTACACGTTGAGGAAATTTTGATCGCAAAAGCGTAATGTTTTCTCGAATTGTGTGACATGTAGCACCGTCTTGCTGGAAATAGACGTCAGACATCTCAATATGATTTAACTGTGTCTATAAAAAGTCTCTCAACATTGATTGGTATCGCTCAGCATTCACATTAACAGCATTTCCAGCATCATCTTCGAAGAAAAATGGCCCAATGATTCCATTTGCACACCAAACAGTAACTTTTTGTGGGTGGAGAGATTTTTCATGAATAACGCGAGGATTTTCATCACCCCAGATACAACAATTTTGCTTATTGACGAACCCATCCATTCTAAAATGAGCTTCGTCACTAAACAAAATTTTGCTTGAAAACAATGGATCTGTTGTTCGTTGTTAAATAATCCAACTAGCGAAATTACGACGTTGTAAAAAAAACTGTACTACCTTCTAATAAAACAAAATGGCTTATGTAATTTGAAAAGATGTCACGTGTAAAAATTATATAGTGCTGACATCTAGGCGTCACATTTGGATGACCCTTTATTTTTTTTTTAGTTTCGGGCGTAAAAAATATATGTTTTCAATTCATTTACATAATTCTATTCTTCAAATACTAGGATTTTAATTTTTAACTTTCTTTAAAGCGGTTTTTAAAGGATCGCATTCTCATTTTTATGAACCACAAAAAAAAAAAAAAAAAATAGTCATATACATGAACATTTATAATATAACGTTAAAAAAAAATACCCTGCTCTTCTTTAAGATAAAGAACACGAGACAAAAATCCTTCAATGCAATGACATTTTTTGCGTTACAGACGCCTATTTGTTGCACGAAGAAAAATAATGGGTCAAATGGCAGTAAAAATAATTCCGCATTCTTTTATTGATCTTGCTTCATCGTCGATTTTCAACTAATGCTCTATTTGCCTGCAGCATTGATGTTAAATCAATTTAAGATTTGACGGGCTATCTCGCTGTGAATTTACTTTTGCGTTACTTTATTTAAACTTCGTACGGTTTCAGGTTTTATAAAAATAAAATCGCAAAGCAATAAGTTAAAAAAAACTTTATTTGAATGTGAAAAGTTTATTTTTAAAAAAATCTTTTACTCTCAATTCTTTGTGGCATTAATTTCTTTATTTTTTCATAGTGTTGTAGCAAAAAAAAAAAAAAATACTCTTGAATAATTACGTAAAATAAAAACGAATTTCAGGACTTCACATTTTTTGGAGTTGATTACCTAACTTTTTTTTTTGTACTTATAACCGTGTGTGTGTTTCTTATTAGTTAAATTACGTTTAATTGACACTATACGGAAATAATGTTAAATTAAGATTAATTTATTTTGGTCGCAGACGGCTAATTATTTTGGATTTTGCTTTAACAAAATTGAGCGTTAAAGCACAAATGTAATCGAAAAAGAAAATTGTCTGTAATCTCTATGAACCTGTGTTTACAAATATCTGGCAGATGAAATATTTTAATATTACAAAAAAGAAATTAAAAAAAGGCATCATTATTGCCATGGAATTGAATAATATTCTGGAATAGATAAAAAAAAAACAAAAACAAAAAAAAAAAAAATAGAAAAACTAGCGACAGGAAATAACAATTTATTTTTAATTTTGCGTTTTGTTCTATTGATTATAAAGCTTTTTTTCTATTCTTAATTCGTAGTGGCAGTTTGTTGTCTTGTCATATGACAACATAGTTTTAAATTCTTGTAATGTCACAAATTTTAATTTATTTTACTTTCTTATGTTTTAATTAGTAGCAATTCATGTTTTCCTGTTTAAGATTTCTTTGCAACTGAAGCACAAGTTGCTTTAATTAATTATTTAAAATCACTGTAGGAAAACAATTTGCTCAAAGTGTGTTCTACTAATTGAATTTATTAATTTAAGGCAGAGTGGTCATTAATAAAAATAATTACAATTGTATCAAATGTTGTTAAAAAAATTAAGAATTGAGAAAACTTAAATGAAACTAAAAATTTTTATACAAGAAAGTATAAAATTAAATTAATTTAAAGCAACGCTTGAGATCATTGCAATTCGTTACAATGAAAATATAATTTATTATTAAAGCCTTTGTTCGATTAAATACAATCAATATTCTCTGTCATTCTGCTTTTTCATTTACAATCAAGAAATCTAACGATAAAAAATATTTGCTAATGCACACTCTCACATCAGTTTTTTTCTTTTGATTGTTGCGAATCAAAAATTATTAACGATCGCAAAAACTTAAAACTTACGTTACGATTTTAATTCTGAATTTTATTAAAGATTTGTCAAAAATAAGTTGTACGCTACAAAACACTCGATAAGTCACTTGGGAGTTTAAATATTACTTGGAATATTTTTAAGCATTGCCTTAATAATTGGCGTCATGACTCTCACATGACACTCAAATATGTGTGTCTTTGCTGCTTTTTTTGAGACAGTAAAAATATTAAAAACGAGTCCTTTTTCAAATAAATAAAGAGATCGTTTAGGCGACCCAGTTTTTAGTAGCTTGTCATAGCAAATAATTATATTTTGTACCTTTTATGTAATAAAAATATTGAAATTTTTTAGACCTACTTATATCAAGTGCACTAATGGATGATGACAATTTTATGCAATGTTTACAAACCATAGTTCAATTTTAGTCAGCTCTGCTGGCCTTTTTAAGTTCGGGTTGGATCCTGAGTATATTCTCCTATCCATCCGTCAGGTATAACATAGCGTCTTGCTTTTTATTCACCCAAATCTGACGAATATTACACTAATTTATATGTAGTAGAAAACTTGTCAACCTACCTAAAGGGCGAAAGTAACCTAAAGTATCCAAAGAGTACCTTTTGTAAACTAGCCCTAAAAATAGCACTAATTGTTTAAATTAAAATTGACAGCACTTTAGAGGTAGGAATTTTAAATACATATAAAATCGAAACATTTTTTGATCTTATTTTGACTAAATAGATGCCATAGGTCGTCTTATGAACAAAAGAGATGGGAAATTTCGTTGATAGTTCTAAAAGCAGCATTAAAAATATGCTGGCTGAGGATAATTGTTAATTGTTAAAGCTGCTGATTATGTGGGAAGATTTCTACATAATTTAAAGAAGGCAGAAAGTCGTTCAATGTCAAATCAAAAAAAAAAAAAAAAAAAGATTTGTGTTCAAATTTAACTTTCCATATTTTAATCAAACTTTTTTATTTATATTCCTGGACTCCCTGAGTGCAAATGTAACTAAAAAAAAACAAATTTATCTCTTACAATTTTTAAGCTATAACCTTATAAAAATATATAAATGTAAATATTTTCATTCGCGTTCGAAACTGAAATACTTACATTCTAAATGCAGACTTATAAGCCCTGGAAACTTGAGTTAGAGCTCATTTTAAAAGGGATTTCATGCCCCATCATGTACAAAAAAGCGAAATTTTTTAATTATAAAAGGTTAAAGCTTCAAAATTGTAAGATGGATTTCTTTCTTTTTAATTTGAGGACATGGAATTACTTTAACCCTAAAAGTGCTTCGCTCTTTTTACCCCATTAGAGTGCTTAGTTAGTTGAAATGAATAACACTTACTTTACTGTAAAATAAATCATCTTATATTATTTCAAAATACAAACAGTGACCTTTTTTTGAGTTTTTGTATTTATTTAAATAAATATCGCACGTAATACAGAAAAATTAGCTTAACTCGCAATAACATATGCCACTCCGTTGGACAATGTAGCGAATCCTAATAAATATAGGTTTGAGATTTAAGGCAGCCTATAAAAATCTAGGAAATATACAAAACGAGTGTTTGCTCACTGTGAAGATTTGGAAAATGCGACATTTCTTCGTTGCAATATTTGCTAAAGACCTGTTTTAAACAAACTAATACAGAAAGGAATGTAACAAAAGATAAAATTGTGGTGTCGTTGTTGGTTATTTTTCTTCAAAGCTTAAAAATGTTTATATGGGCTTCTAAAGCAATTCTCATTTTGTCTTTGAAATTTCTATACGTAATGAAAAATGGTTTTAGCTTTTCTAAAATTTTAGATGAAGGTCTCTTGACGCGCTGGCTTAAGCAAGCAGCGAAGTACGTATATAAAATAACTTTTTCAAGCGACAACATTGTCATGGGTTATTAGCATAAAATTCTTTCAGGTTATCTTCATAGTTTGTGTTTATTTCCAAACCTTAATTTTTCTTTAATTCAAAAAAGTCCAACCTTATTTTCTTTCAATTATATTTGCACTACTCTTTGTTCTTTATAATAGGTTTCTGTTAAAATATTTTTAACTGCCATTTTTTCTTTTGCTATACTTCAGGTGTTATTCCTGTACGCCAGTTTTAAAAAAAATCTGTTAAAAGCAGATTGTTTAATTTAGGATTAAACCATGATCTCAACTGTTTACCTTCTTGTCTTAAAACAAAAACTTACAAAAAGTGCTTTTTCCCCACTCAACTAAACAATTATAAGGGCAACATACAGTAGCACTAATTTTGTTGTAATTGCTACCACCCATAGAATACTAAATAATAGTTTGCATCCACGGGAAGTGTATTTTTAAATTGTAGCATTATTCTTGGAGTTGTACATTGCTTAAATTAAGTTAATACAACTTGTTACAAAAAAAAAAGTTATTAATTATTGTGATCTCACACTTTTCTTAATTCTATTATAAAATCCCTATACAACTTTGAATGTGAAAAAATGTTAAAGAGATATTTACTGCTATTACAAAATTCAGCAGACAAAATAAAAAAGACTATTCCCATACTTTAACTAAATATTTCGGGGGGAGGTCCCCATATAACACCGCAAAGGGTAAAAAAATTAAAAATAAAAAACAAGTTACAAAGAGAACAGTGAAGGGTGTGTCGACTTCGTCTAACCAAGTTAATATTGCTTTGAATGCTCCTCGTATTTGATTTACAAAATAAGTTGCTTAAATAGATGATGTTTACAACGTACACAACTTAAGGAAAATAGATACCAAGAATGCTGTTGTAGGGTGTAGCGATCTAGAAAATACTGCATTTTATTCTACTAGTGTCTAATTTTTCTTGTTGTCTTTGGAAAACGTCTGCATACATTTTTATTAATTTTTCTTTCTAAAAATATTGAAAAATTAAATTAATGAACCTTAAGCCGAAAAAGTAAAAATTTGTGCACTACTTTGTCCGGTATAGTTATAAATATTTAAATAAAGGGTGTTACAGTAGTTGATTACGAGGGCTACTCTATATATTTCTGGCCTAATAGTGAAAATGCGAATATTTATAATCAAAAATGGTTTTATTGTTTTTCAAAGTATTCTCCAGCATGATTTATACACTTTTGCATGCGCTCCAACCAGTTGTCGAAGCACTTTTTCCACTCCGATTGAGACGCCTCTAAAACATGGTTTTGGAACACTTCAACAGCTTCTTCTGGCGACGAAAATCGTTGACCACGCATTTTTTTCTTGATGTGCGGAAACAAGAAGAAGTCATTAGGTGCCAAGTCAGGGCTTTACGGCGGATGACCCATTAATTCGACGTTTTGGCCGGTCGAAAACGCTCTGGTTTGAGCCGATGTGTGAGAGCTCGCATTGTCATGGTGAACAATGATTCCTCTTCTCTTGTTGGTTTTTCGAATTTCTCCGATGACTTCAGGCAAACAAATTGTAGTGTACCACTCAGAAGTGACCGTCCTACGTTGCTCAAGCGGAACAGTCGCCACATGACCATTTTTGCCGAAGAAACAGGCGACCATTTGCTTCGAAGTGCTTCTTCCACGAACAACTTTCGTTGGATTTTGCTCGTCTTTGAAGACCCACACGGTCGATTGTTGTTTCGTTTCGGGATCATACGCATAGATCCATGATTCGTCATCTGTGACGATCTTATAAACGTCTTTTGAAGCACTGCAATCGTATTTTTGCAACATTTCTTTGCACCAATCGACACGAGCCTTTTTTTGAGCGACTTTCAAATTGTGCGGGATCCAACGAGAACAAACCCTTTTTACGGCCTGGTGTTCATGCAGTTCGCATGTATGCTGGTGGAAGAAATGTCCAAGGATGTCTCTATCTTTCGGTATATCGCATGTCGATCTTGCATTATGAGTTCACGCACGGCATCAATGTTCTCTGGCACAACAGCCGTTTTTGGACGACCTTCACGGAATTCGTCTTTGAGCGAGCTTCATCCACGATTAAATTCATTATACCAATTTTTCACAGTGCTATAGGATGGTGCTTCATCGCCATGCAAAGATTTAAGTTCATCAATGCACTCTTGTCGTGATAATCCACGTCGAAAGTTGTGAAAAATGATGGCACGAAAATTTTCACGAGTTAATTCCATTTTTTTCTATATTAATTTTTTCAAGTCACTGTAAACAACACAAATAATAGTCGTACGTCAAAACGTTTTGAGTACGATTATGCTTAAAAATGACAAACTTTCCAATGGAAATGTCAAATTGCATTTGGCAGCACTCAGTGTTGCCAGGCCAGAAATATATATATCAACCCTCGTACATTTCTGTTTCATAAATCCTTTTTTCTGTTAAACATCTAGATTCGTTTATGTATGCATTTTGGGCCGAAAACTTTTTTGTTTGGAAACAAATATTTAGTAGTTTTAGCTACATAAAGGCGCAAATGGCACAAATCAAAATTCAGTCAGAATGACAAAGAACACGAAGTAAATCTGAATCACTTTGAAGCAAAACTGTTAAATTACAACGTGTTCAAATTGAGGCTGCTTGGAGTGAATCACTTGCGAAACAATAAGCTTTAAGCACAATACCAAAAACTGATACCGATTTTTTATAATGAATAATTAGGGTTATGCAAACATAAAAGGACAGTGTGAATGGGGCACAGATAAAATGAATCAGTTAGATAGTGAATTGCTGGAGGCCAATTGTTGCATATTGACTTGATCGATTGACGTATCGATTGTAAATGGTGGCGTTTTATTCAAAAACTTTTAATTTGTTACGATGCTTTTTATTAACCTCAAACCTGGGATCGAGTGACATACCTTCTCTAAGAGACTACTCCAAAACAGGCAAGATATATTCAAATATTAAAAAGAAGTTCCTTTTAATACGTAATAAATGCAATAAAGACGTTCATCCACAAGACAGTTTTAAAAATTTGCATTCGCTTATTGCAAAATGCCCTTCGTAAGGGACACATTCTAAAATAAAATGTTTGCCTTTTCTCAAGAAATCTTTTGAAATATATATTTAAGGCCTATTTGAATACTGCTTTTGCAAAAAAAATATTAGGTTTTAATGGTTTAATTAGTCCACATGTAACTTCAAAGTGGTAAACACGTTGACTACAAACCTGGTTTGCCAGGGTCAACCCCTGCGGCAACCAAAAAATAAAAATGTTTTTTTCTATTTAATGGTATAAATACATATTCAGAATTAACATTAAAACATCCAGCCTCCTTCGCCGGTACTTCTTCATAGCATATTCGCCGGCGAAGTAAAATAACTAATAAAACGGCTATCTATATCTTTCTCTTTTCACCATCTATCTTATCTCTCATATACGAGGGCTGCTATATATATTTCTGGCCTGGCAACACTGAGTGCTCCCAAGTGCAATCTGACATTTCCATTGGAAAGTTTGTCATTTTTAAGCATAATCGTACTCAAAACGTTTTGACGTACGACCACTATTTGTGTTGTTTACAGTGACTTGAAAAAATTAATATAGAAAAAAATGGAATTAACTCGTGAAAATTTTCGTGCCATCATTTTTCACAACTTTCGACGTGGATTATCACGACAAGAGTGCATTGATGAATTTAAACCTTTGTATGGCGATGAAGCACCATCCTATAGCACTGTGAAAAATTGGTATAGTGAATTTAATCGTGGCCGAAGCTCGCTCAAAGACGAATTCCGTGAAAGTCGTTTGAAAACAGCTGTTGTGCCAGAGAACATTGATGCCGTGCGTGAACTCATAATGCAAGATCGACATGCGACATACCGAAAGATAGAGACATCCTTGGACATTTCTTCCACCAGCATACATTCGATACTGCATGAACACCTGGCCGAAAAAAAGGTTTGTTCTCGTTGGATCCCGCTCGATTTGAAAGTCGCTCAAAAAAAGGCTCGTGTCGATTGGTGCAAAGAAATGTTGCAAAAATACGACTGCGGTGCTTCAAAAGTCGTTTATGAGATCGTTACAGGTGACGAATCATGGATCTATGCGTATGAGCCCGAAACGAAATAACAATCGACCGTGTGGGTCTTCAAAGACGAGCAAAATCCAACGAAAGTTGTTTGTGGAAGAAGCACTTCGATGCAAATGGTCGCCTGTTTCTTCGGCATAACTGGTCATGTAGCGACTGTTCCGCTTGAGCAACGTAGGACGGTCACTTTTGAGTGGTACACTACAATTTGTTTGCCTGAAGTCATCGGAGAAATTCGAAAAACCAACAATAGAAGACGAATCATTGTTCACCATGACAACGCGAGCTCTCACACATCGGCTCAAACCAAAGATTTTTCGGCCGGCCAAAACGTCGAAATTATGGGTCATCCGCCGTACAGCCCCGACTTGGCACCTAACGACTTCTTCTTGTTTCCGCAAATCAAGAAAAAAAATTCGTGGTCAACGATTTTCGTCGCCAGAAGAAGCTGTTGAAGTGTTCAAAAACCATGTTTTAGGGTGTCGCAATCGGAGTGGAAAAAGTGATTCGACAACTGGTTTGAGCGCATGCAAAAGTGTATAAATCATGCTGGAGAATACTTTGAAAAACAATTAAACTATTTTCGATTATAAATATTCGCATTTTCACTATTAGGCCAGAAATATATAGAGCATCGTATCCCTTTCCTAAAGAATGTAGCACGGTTACGAAAATAACTAAATAGGCGTTATTGCCTGAAGTGCTACTTATCTTAAAAAAAAAAAACAATTTTCCATCAGAATTATATATTTCATTAATGTTTGATATATAAAACCTTTAAATATTTTAACTCCCCCAACAACAAAAATAACAGAAATACCTTTTTAATATTTTTAAAACAATAAAATTTGAACCGTCATCTTAAATATTTTCCATTAAAAATTTTCCTTATCCCACATTACAGTCATTCAGATGTAATTCCAGCGTTTAAGATCTTCGTGTTAATTAATTGTAAAATAAAACTAAAAATTTTCTGACTGGGGTCACAAGCAAACTGCAACAACAAAAGCTTTTGATTCATAGGAATAAAAATTTTAAATTGTTGTTTACGCAGCATGAAGAATAAATTATGTTTTTTTGCAGAAAAAAATTCCTATTTGTTTTTGTCGTTCGTTTTTCTTTGTTTGAGCCCTTGTGAAAATTGCAACAATTAAAAAACAAAATAGAGAATAAACAAATATGTACATGCAAGAGTTAAACAATTAAATTTTCGACTTTACCACAAAAGAATTTAAAGAACGCAGCACATTCATACCAAATACTTGTTACACTGTACAAAAAAAAAAAAAAAAAACAAATATTGGGTAATCAAGTCGTAAAAATGCTGTTAAGCGAATTGGTCACAAATCCTGCCAATCATAAAACATTGTTCTTTCTTGGAAACTATTCGCGAAGAAGTGCCTACTTCCAAAAGTTAAGAAGCTGACAATGTTATATAGAGCAGAGCTTACTAAAAATAGTAAGATTCTACTGATCCGCTGGACTAACAAATTGTGATCTGTATGAACCGATTGAAACTTTTAAAGACATTAGTCAAACAGCTAAAAAGTGAAATAAAAATTTCATACTTGTTTTAAAATTATGAAAAATAGGTAAACGCGAATTTTTTGCGTTGGACGGTTTGAACTCGTACCAAAGATTTGTGAATGATCTTTCTATGTCAATAGCATGACACGTAAAGTATTATTATTTTCGCTCGCCTATCATTATCGAGGATAGTATTCACTGGAAAAGCTGCATACGCTGTGACTTTTGTGCCAATTTCATTGGATTTTTCCGTTGGTTTTTTTTTTGGCTCCTAATGGTTTGAACTCTGCTTGTATCATCTCAAAAAGCAATAGTTTCCAATATCATCTTTTTCCTTTGGGAACCAAAAACTAATATTCCGAAATTTTATTTCAACAATAAATGCTTACAGACCAAAACATATCAGATTAGAAGTATATTTTCTTGCGATTATTGTTGGAATATAATTTCAGACATGCGGGCGTAATAAGATGCTCAAAAACTGCCTAACGGAGCATTCAAAATAAAAGACTTCATACTATACACTTCAAAAAGTGCAAAAAGGGTAAAACTTATTTTGTCACTCTGTAAGTAGTTTCTTTAATATCTATTTAAAACCCGAAATCGATTGAGCAATAAATATGCCAATCGATCAGACATAGTTTTGAAAATTTTGCAGTTGAAAATCAGCAAGGTCGGTTCATGATCTTCGAGGCAGTACGCAAAAAAACACGCCTGCCTCTACTTTTGCCATATCATGTGGAGCAATCAAATTACTTTGATAAAAGAAAAAAAATATATGAGGCGATAGAGAATTAAAAAATAAGAACAAAAAAAAAAAAAAAACATCAGATGATAAAAAAAGGCGCTCGTCCATATTTTCCGAGTTATGGGCCCTTGAAATTTTCATAAAAACGTTCGATTGTTAAAATGGGTATCATTTCAAAGCTTTTGAAGTGAACTTTCAGGAAATACTAAAATTTTTATAATATGCTTAACCTCTTGACTGGCTGATAACATTTCTATTTAATTTTTTAATTCTTTGTCACCTTAATATATTTTTTTTTGATTGGAGTTACTTTATTTAATTTGATTTATATACATGGTGAAGGGTATATAAGACTTGGCACAGCCGAATATAGCAATTTTATTTATTTTTGTCTATAATGCCATCCTGCACTTTGAGTACTATCCTTGAAAATGGTAATTTAATTTTGTTAGCGTTATGCCGAAAACAGCAACCTCGGTATACATTTTTGAAAACTTTTAACTTGGAAAGGCCACATGGACACAAAGTCGACACAGATGATTATAAAAAGTTTTCAATGTTTTATTGCTTAAAGCTGAATGAGCAGGTAAAGGTTAAAACACATTTGAACCCGCAAGCAAAAAGTCGATATCAGTCGTTTGTACATTTACATTGAAGATTCAATTTGTAATCCAAAAATAATTAAAATTTGACTGCCATATTCAAAAGTCTAACCCTATCTATCTTGAAGATGAACTTTCTCGTTCATCGTTATGTTTCGTAAGGTATTGTGAGACCTCTAGAAAATTTTTTCAATAAAAATACTGTTATTTTTTAGAATTTGTAACACAAAAAACTTTCAGCTTACTTTAAACAAAATAAGAAGAAACATTTAATGTTTGTTTACTTAACTTTTTCGGAAAAAACAATAGTCTATTGGAGTACTTCAATGTTTTTATGTGTGTATGGAGTATGCAATTCTGCAAATAAATTCTTTTAAATGTAAACTATTTGCTTTTATTGTTTTTATAATTTTTCATGAAAATAATAAACAAAAACACATTCATTTTATATGCAAACAATATACAACAATGCAATGAAAACAAAAACTTATTCTGCTGCTGCTTCACCTCAAGCGACAGAGTGTTTTAAAAAGAGAAAATATCTTAACTTTGGTTTTTATTATTGTTCACATTATATCGGAAACTAAAAGAGAAATATAAAATAAGGATAGGAAAAATAGTGATACATTTTGTAGACATTTCATCTCGTAGACCAAGTTGCTACTTTTGTTTCCCTTAGGAGTTTAGGTGAAAATACTATTTTGTAGATAAAATGGTCCATTTTGTTAAGTAACTCGACATTAATAATGATTTGACTGCATCGACACGTATACTGCTACATAGACTTATCCATCGTGAGACCATGGTTTTTAAATGACAGATATCACAATTTTTTTATACGAAAAAAGTTTGTCATCTTTGCCAAGATTTCTAGACTAAAGTAATGCAGCGTAATTTTTGAATATTGATTCTGTAGATCTTTTTTAATAGGAATTAAAAAAAAACTTTTTTAAAAATTGTATCTCATGGAGGAACACTTTACCTGCTTCAATTTAGTCACATGATTGCATGAGTTTTGGTGCTTAACACATCATCGTTAACATTCATAACAGAGGGGTTAAAAATCCAAGCCTTAACTTTTCTTCTTTATTATCCAAGCTGTTTTTATGTTTTTTTTCCTAATTGACTAACTCACACTCTAGTACTGCACATAAAGTTATAATGAAATAATGTATGTGGGAAACTTATGTAGATTTTTGTTTTTTTTTTTGTTTCATGCGCTTAATCCCATACAAAAAATTCTTAAAAACAAAAGTAACAAGGAAAAACAGCTCAAATTATTACGTCAACAATTAAAAAAAAATGTTTAATTAAATAAAGAAACAAAGTTTAGACTTAAAAAAAAATTAGAAATATATGATTTGCGTTACAAATAGCAGATCGTGTATTGAAACTTTAAGTTTGAGTTTGGAAAGAAATACAATTGTGCATGCCGCATGCAGAAAAATGCAGCTCAATCCTTAGTATATATCTCTTCCCAGCTTTGAGTTAAAAAAAAAGACAAAATTAAAAATTATTAGAATGAAACTATAGCTATGGAAACTTTAGCTGTAAGCGGAGCTATTATTCCATCTTGTAAAAAAGGAAAAAACCTAATGATTACTCTAGAAAAAATGTTAATTCAAACATTAATAAACGGAGAGCCATTGGTTAACTTGGGTCATGCTGATCTTTAAGATGATTTTTAGATGAATAACTTATTATGCTTCAATAATTTATTGAAGAAATACTCTTCAGAAGTTTACCAGGCGCCATGACAGCTTGTCGAACTATGGCTATGGAAGCCATAATTGTACTGGTTCAATTGGATTTTAGCATTAAGACATCCCTGAGATTTGGTTGAAAATTGAAAGTTATTTTTCCACATAGAAGCCAAAAACGATAAGCGAAGTGGGGGCAGGAGATTTTAGACCCAACCAGAAAATAATTGTACCAATGCTTAAGTGGCCTATCGTTCCTTAAACTAACATTTGTGGTATTACTGTGTGAATAAGGCACACTCTTAGCAGTGCCTTTAATTCTGCTTTACATTTCTAGTCATCACAGACTTTTGCATCAGGAAAAGTTGTGGAATATTTTCGTAATCAACAGCAACTCTCTAATTTGTACAATGTAATTCGATTTTTATTCTTACGTAGGGGTCTAGCAAAGAATAAGAGGTCATACGAATTGAACAATCTTTCTTCTGCCTGGTATGCGTCTGAAAAATTTAGTGGCGTCAATTTGACAATTTTTCGTGTCTCTCTTTACAGGTGTGGTATTAACTGCTAATTAAATTCTTATCTTACACCTTAATTGAAGTGCCTTACCATTACTCACAGAATTTCTCCCGGACATTTTTTTGTCAAATGAGTCTGAGAGAATCTTTTTTATGTCATTTTTGGTTGAATGTGTTATTCTTTTTAGAAGCAGTAGAATTTTTTTTACTGCGGTCATTTTGATTCCAGTATGTTAAGAAAGGCTTCTGAATCACATATTGTTATTCTTAAGGGCTTAAAGGAAATGGCTCTCAGAAAGTCATTTGGATTTTACTCAACAGGAAGAGAACAGTGGCTTTACTTGCCCTCGAAAGGCAATCGATATCGCTTGAGTCATAACGGGACACTGCATTATCGGACGTATTTCGGAAAGTATGGGAATTCCCCATTGTGAGTACTGCAGAAGCTTTCGGGATGAGCAGGAATGTCTTCAGCACCTTCTCTATGACTGTCTAGCTCTGCAGAAATGGTGGTTAAAACATTCGGGATTCGACACGGTCTGATAGGCTTCGCTAAAATCTTCAGGTGGTTCTTGCTAACCAGGTATCCTGGGGTTCTGTGCGGTTGCCTTTTGAGTGGTCGGGGCATCACAATGAACCCTTTTGGCCTTTGATTAAACTCGTATCTTTGGGGGCTACCCACTTTTCACAACCTAACCTAACCTTACCTAAGGGCCTTTCGCATAACTTAGAATAAAGTAGAATAAAGGGCACATAAAAGGAGGTGGAGAAAAAACAATTTTTTCTAAGTTCTAATAAATTTTATTCAACTTTATTTAATTTTGTTTGTTCAAGTTTATAACAGTTTTATATAATGGAATAAAATTATAAATAATAAGAGAATAATAATTAAAAACACAAATTAATTTGAATTATTAAAATTATCTTGTTATTTAACTTAAATAAATTTAATAGAAAATATGTTAAATGCTTTCCTGCCATCTGTAAGAATAGACAGTGAGTTGCAGAGTTTTTTCATAAAAATAAAACGAAAATTCAAATAATAATTGACTATAACATCTCTCATGTAAAGTGTGTTGTATTACAAAATCATTTTACTTCTATTCTTTAATTAATTTAAAACAATGTGAACATCTTAAAACACTTTTTCACACATCTTACGCTATAAATTTATTGTTTAAACTAAAAAAAAACTAGAATTGTTTACTAATTACATATAAAACTTTTGTTTTCTTATTTTTCCCAGATGAGTGGTAAACGTACACGCAGCTTTAAATGTGCCGTACATCATCGCGATCGTGAAGTTTGCTCTGAGAATGATTTTCATTTGGTTGTAGAAGAACAGCCCTTCTTTAAAAAAATTGTTAATGTCATTGCAATGGAAATACTGCCTGAAGAGCGTGATCGCAAATATTATGCAGATCGTTACTCATGCTGTCCCCCGCCTTGGTTTATAATATTCATCACCATTATTGAGGTAATATTTTTTTTTTTAATTTTTAAATTTTTTTGCGAAAATATTAGATCATCAAAGGTGTCAAAATTGTTAAATATTTATTAACTAAACAAAACCTTCCTAAAATCTATCAAACGAATTCCAACAGATTTAAATAAAATATTATTTATTGTGTTTAGAATTACTAAACTAAAATCACGCAAGTATTTCCTTCATAGATTTGATTTATATAACAAAATTCATATTTGAAGTTTATAATCATAAAAATTTTAAACAGATAGACATGGGTGAAGTGTGAATTTGAATATTTTATGCAACATTTTTAACAGAGGCTATCATAATCAAATTGACACCAAAAAATTAAATAAATCAATAGCACCAACCACATAAATAGTTGAAAAAAAATGTGACTGTGTTTTTAATTAAACAAAACTTGATTATCTCCGACTACTTACGTAACTTACGTAACTTACTTAATAATTTTGTAAATCAATTGTGAATAATCTCTTTAATAAACAAATCTAGTCATAGTTATTTGTGCAGCGAAGTTTAATTTAAAATCAAGCAGATGTCCTTTCAATGAATAGTTAACAGCAACGCAACTATTTCTAGAAAACCGCATACATTAAAAGTTTTTCAGGCTTAGCTTTATTAAATAAATTATTTTTGCTCTTGACCCTGCTTGAAACTTAAAAAAGTGTTCACAACATTAGCAAACATCTTTCGGAAGATTATTTCAAGTGTCTGCCTATATCGGTTGGAAAGATAACACCATACACGTGAAAATCTTATCTTTATGGGGAAATCTCATTTTATTATTTGTCGTTGTAGCCACAACAATTCTTCTGTGAAAATGTTATGACTTAGGGTTTGGGGAACCCTAAAAAGCTATCCTTAATTTCTTGGGAACATTTTGTCTAAATTCCCGGGAAATGGGAAGTTTAAAATCATAAGCACTTTAAAAAATACACTGATGGTTTTTAAATATTTTGGTTGTGACATTTAAAAATGTTCAAATATCTCGTTTCGTGTGAATTCTACTTCATCTATACATGAAATGTTTTTTTTTTAAAATTTTGATGTTTTGGTGTAGATAGTAATCGATATGGAATAGAAAACACGTATTTTTAGAATTTTTTGTCTGTCTGTCTGTTTGTTTGTGTTCGCATCACGTAGAAACTACTGAATGGATTTAAACAAAATTTTGTTAGGAGGTCCCTTAGAACCTTGGTTCAAACATAGAACAGTTTTTATTACATAAAAATATTTCATTTCGTAGAGAAACTAGAGGTACCAATTTAAAGTCACCCAATTTTATCGGTATAGTGGTACTAAAACAGTTGTCATTTTGTAGATGTAAAGTTTTTAACACTGTTTTTAGAACTCTAGAACAAAAAAAAAAAAAGAAACATATTTTTCTAAGTTTAAATTTTAAGGTAACGAGAAATGATACGCAGACGAACTCGTTGGAACATGTAAATAATTTGTTAAAAATATTCGAAGCCACTAACATTTGAAACACGAGCATGGATAATTTTTATAACGCATTGTTGCAACAAAACATACCTCAGTAAAAAGCAAAAGTTTTTTTCTATTGCTGAAAATTTTGCAACGAAAACAAGCAACAGTATGTCTAGTGAATTGTTAAATGCAGTTTTAAAATCAATTAATTAAAAAAATAATTAATAAAATACTTTTTCAGTATTACATGTGTACGTCTTGTCACCTGCATTATTTTTATTAAAAAAACTTATTTTCTTCCAGAATTGTGTTAATTTTTCCCGTTTCCCGGGAAATAAAAAATCCGGGAAAATCCAAACTCTAGTCAGGGTATAACGGTTCTAGAGATTTATGGATGAGGTAGTTGGAAGGACATTGTAGCGATATTATTGTGTACAAAAAGTTTAAATAGTGTAAATACGTGAACTTTGGAAAATATAACTTTAGTCTTTTGTTGTATTAAAGGAGCAGAAGTCCAGTGAGTTATTTATTTTTATTGATTAATCATTAACAATTTTTGTAGTTTATTTAAAGCAACAATAATTTAAACGGCCCGTTGAACGCTTCGTACAAAACATCCCGTTAATTTAAAAACTATCAGCAATCGAAATTATCAAGATATCAACAGAATGTGTATTGCATTTTCTGAATGGCTAAATACATCATCAGCATTCTTCATATGATCTTCTCTTTAAACTTCATTTATTTAACCAACTAATTTAATATAACAAAATACGAGAAAGGTCTCCTTATTAATCAGTACTTAGTTGGTTCTAACAAAATTTTTTACAACACCTAAAACTCTTACAATAGGAATTGACTAGGCCTTGATAACCATGTCAAATTTTTAAAAGTCGGACTAAACTACATATAGAAATGCCAAGCATAAGAAAAATTTGCAGGTGTGAGATATCCATGAGGCCATATAGCTCCACCCCTGTAAAGTGTATGTTACCCAGCTTAAAAACTTAAGCTCAGATGCTCCTCTGCTATGCACCTGTTTCGTTTTGGATCAATCGATCTAGCCGTTTACAAAATAGTTGGATTCTGCCAAACTGTGCGGAGTAGACAATGGACAAAATGGACAAAAATTATAAAAAAAAATCGATGATATGTAATTGATATAATTCTTTCTGTTTTGTTAATAAATAGATAAAATGAATAAAATACAAAATATATTTTTTTAGTTTCTAGCTCTGGCGGTTACTCTGTATTTCGATTCGAAAAGAAATTTATTCGAACTTCTATGGCGAATACACGACTATAAAAACCAGACCAGAAAAAATCTAGCTTAACAGTTTATTTAAGGCTCTATGTAGATGGATTTTTCTCTCTTAATAAGGCGTATCATGTACCGAAATCAGTTGGTGTGACAAAAGGCGGAAACACATATTTAGATTTTTTTATTGTTATGACTAGCAACTCCCTGCATAATTTGATGTACATTAAAGCGTGTTTGCTATTAAATTGTGTATCGTTAGCTGTTTTGCACGGGAGCAGCAACCTGACAAGTCCAACTTTTTATGGCTGCACTTTAATACACAAAAAAATTCTGGGCTTGTCTGCTTTGGGTTGAATTTAAGGGCAATTTTCGATTGCAATAATGTCACCTCTGAAAAAGTTAAGCATTACCTTCAATTGTTCATGCAGTATAATCTATGTAGAATTTGCTATCTGTCTCGTAATGCCGCTCTAATAGAACAACACGTCGTACTTGTCTCTTTCGCGCAACCTGGGTCAAAAGAAACCTTATTTTATTGATCTGTAGCGGTTGCCAACAGTTACTGTTTTTAAAAACTTTTAACGAACGAGTTTACTATTCATTATCATTAAAGGTTAAAATAACGACATTCATTATATGTGTGTATTGCTAATTGTGTGAGTTGTCATGACAATTTGTCATAAGCAACTTTTAAATACACAGCAGTCCATGGCCAGCACATATTGTCCCTAATTGAAAGGTCCAATACACGCATTAATCCTTGAACGTTTCTTTAAAGTCTATTTTCAAGTTTTTTTTTATTATTGGTATTCGTTATTCAGTTTATTCATTTAAAAAGTAACCTAAAACTACTTAAATGTGACTCTATTTTGATTTTTGTTTTTTAATTTTAATATTTAAATTTTTGGAATCACGGTTACCCAAAAGTAGTAAAATTTCTTACTTGAACTACTTTTAGATTGACTCCTGTAATATTGGTTACATTTAGCCTTTACTTTTAACTAAAAATATTTATCTATACCGAATTACCATAAAAATGTAAAAATAAAATATTTTAAATACCAGACCGTTAAAAAAAAATCTAAATTGTTGCTTTATATATTTATTTAAAAATACACTCATAATAAAATTATTTAAAATGTTTTTTTTTTTCAACCAAACTCCCGCCAATTTCTTTTCCTAATATTAAAAAAAATAATGTGTTTTTTATGTCACAAATGACCAGGGAATATTAATTAACTTAGTTTGCCACAAACATTCAGATTATCAACAAAAATATTCTGGTTGCCTCTTTTTTTATTTTTCAAATATTTATTTAAAATAAAATGTTTGTGAAGAAATAAATCATTAAGTTAATTGAGGTTTATTGCACATTTTATTATTTAAATAATAAAACTGAAATAATAAAACAAATATTTGAAATTACTTACATCGTATTTATCGGCATGAAAGCTATTGTTAACAAAAAATTAAAACTCTTAAATGCATGACAGGGTTTTCCGACAGTTGTTATAAACAAATGTTAGAAATTACTAGAATAAACTTAAATAAATAGATTGTATATAGTTTTGTCTTATTGGTACTTAAACTTTGGAATTTAGCCAACTAACTGTTTGGGTTTTGTAAACAGAGATGAAGTATCAGAAAGCCATTTTGTAAGCCCTGACTGCAATGCAATTAAAGAAGCGAAATCCCTTAGTTTATTTTTTAACTTTGTTACTAACTTAATATTAATTAATATTTTATGTTAACTGCTACTGTAACAAGAGCCATATTTTGACTTTATTTTTCCAAGACTCATCAAGGTCAACAGCGCCTAATTATTAGGGAACCCTTGACGTTCTTGGCATGAAAATGAAATGTGGAGAAGTTTGGTGAAGCAAGCGCGTTAACCAAGTCACAAAAGAAGCATCAAATTTTCTAAAAAAGTTATCGGTAACCTATACCACATAGAAAAAATAGTACAGCGCTCATGTATGAACCAGTGCTTAAAACATTGCTTTATAGTTACTTCACTGTAGGTTACCCAATGTTTTTAAATCACTCAAGCATCGATGCAATGGATATATTTCACTGTTTTATCATTACTGGTAAGCTCTAATGAAATCAGGAAACGCCAATTTTTCATATGCAACACATACTTGCTTCACAACAATCAGTATAATACTGAAACCGGAACAGCATCTAAGGTCAATTAATTAAACTTGTAGCTAAACTAACAGTAAGCAGAATTCAAAAACAAATGTATGTGACGATTAGTAAGAAGAACAACAAAAATAAATCGTTTTCTGATTTTTTAAATAATGTTGAGATGCGAAGAATGCTGATAACGGATGCAGTAGTTAAGAAAATGTTGCGTTTTGATTCTTCTAGAGTTTAATTTTTTTTAAGTTTTCTTTAAAAATTAACGCAAAAATTCGTTTAATAATTTTACTTTCTTTATAAAGTTTAAAATCAAAATTTACATGAACTTAAGTCGGTTTAAATTTATTCATTTAGTTATAGCGGAAAAAAAAAACCTAGAAAATCATGGAAATTATTCTGGTTGGCTTTTGGGATTTAAATTTCCAGCTAGAGAAATTAATAGGGATGTTTCTACATTTGATTGATTTGTATTCATGCATGTATTGTATAATTTTTTTACCCTTCACTACAGATTGAAAAAGGGTATATCTGCAGCTTTATTCCGTAATTCTTGTAAATTTAATTATCCACTGCTTAAAATCTAAAAACATCTATTTAGCGATTTTCAGCTCTGTAACACTTTTTGCCGTAATATTTTTTTTTTTGAGCTTTAGCGATAGAGATTTAGATTTAGGTACGAGAATTACAGAATAGGGCTGCTGATTTTGATATTCCGTTTGCAATTTCTACAAGATTCATATTCAAGCCAATAAAGTTTATATTCTAAGTTCTAATGCATAGACAAGTCGATTGAGCGATGTCCGTCTGTCCGTCCGTGTAAAATTAATTGTGCCAAGGCACTAGATGAGCTGGAGAAAATTAAAAGATGTCAATCGATCAGAAATACTTTCATAATTTCCGAATTATGGGCCTCTGAACCTTTCATAGAAAAATACGATTGCGCACCATATTTTTTTAAGATATCAATATTGGTATCATTTAAAATTTTTTGAAGAGATCTTTTAGGAGATTCTAAAATTTTTAAAAAATCTTAACCCATTAGGAGCCGATACATTTTTATCTAAAATTATAAAAAGTACTTATTTTTTCTTATTTTTAATTCTCTGTCACCACAATATTTGTTTTTTCAATGGAAATACTTTATTAAATCTTTTTACATAAATGATGAAGGGTATATAAGATTCGGCATAGCCGAAAAAAGCACTCTAACATTTTCGGATTCCTTCACCTTCAGGTATGGCAGCTTCGTTCGACCCAGAAATCTTATCATAGTTCTTTTAACAGTTCAAAACAGGAAAGATAATCGCAGTAGAAACTATCTTGTGTTAAATAGAGTAACATTTAGACTTTTGCAAAAGTTGTACGTTGTCATAGATGAAAAGAAGTAGTATTATTTCTTGTTCAAATCAATGTTGAATATGCCCGACAGCTGTAAAATAGTTTATCATTTCACAGGTGAGCTTCTTATATGGCATTTTTTCTGGTTTCATGTGTTATCCACAATAACGAAATTGCAATTAAAGATGCCAATTATTATTTGCGGCAGAAGATTTTTTTTTTAATTTTAAATATGTAGGAGTATTATGTTGTATCTGTAGCACAAAGAATGTCTTCCGTTCCAGCATGTTTGGCGTACTTTTATACTCTGGTCCTCAATTATAATACCATATTTTAAGGACGATTACTGACATGATGTCTGTGACGATAACTTCGTAATTCACTGGCTTAAAATAAATTTTCTAACATAGTAGATAATTTTTTAACTAACAGTGCACTGTCGATTAGTTAACAGTCGCTATAATTTGGACCTTAATTAATTAAAATGTTTAAGCAGGGAATTCGGGGCCAGGTCTGTATTGAGTGCGATATATGAAAACTGTATATTAATTCTTGGAATCTTTTAACAACGTTAGTTGTCATTATAGAAATGTGGTCTACGAAATACTTAATTAACCCAAATTTGCAATCTGATACTAAGACAACTTGATCCACACAGTCTGAACTGCAGAGCTAGCCAAAACCGACAGTAAAAATTATGCTCCTCAAGCTGTATGTCAGCCACATTTGAGAGATAATCCTTTAGAATATTGCCACGCATAAGGAAAGTACTGTAGAAAATTCTCCACCACTGCATCGTGACTTCGACGGCATACGGTGCCCAAACGCTATGCACTACCGAAACGGTTCTTCTGGTCTACACATAACAAAAGGCAGTACACGTTATATGCAACCGGGACCACAATTTTCTAATAAATCTGTAGGCAGCGCCACTTTCCACTTATCCACACTTCAGCGGCCAGTGAAGCCCATGAATTATAACTAAGTTTAGCAAGCTCATCGAAACTGGTGTTCTCTTGAAAGACGATCTCAATTTTGAACTGCCTCGACTAGTTTAACTCGTACTTTGATGGCGATCGTTAACCAATCTGGCCCATCGGCTTCATCAAAATTTCATTAAAACTGCGTCGAATTAAAAAAAAAAGAAGAATTAGATTAGAAAAAGATTAGACCTTAAACTCTGTAGGGACATATTTAAGTTAATCAAATCGGATGAATAACACAAAAAGGAAAATTCTAACATAATTTCAAACGCACCTTAGATGTGTAAATAATTTCTAACCAAAGAGTTATGTAAATTTATGACAAAAGGACCAAACATTATCCTTTTCTACATTACTTTGATTTAGTCCAAATAAGGCCATTAAAATAAACAGGTTGTGTCACCTAAATAAAAAAACTTATTTTTTTGTTTGTTTATTCGTCAAATTACGGCTAAATAGCTGTTCGAGTTTAATAAAAATAGGCTTTTCAAAACTCGTGTAATGAAAGGAAGATAATGCAACGCCGGGTTCAATAAATTTAACTTGTCTCACTTTCTAATAACTAGACTGCATACTTTATCAAAACAACAATGTTCTAGAAAATGCTGTGTTATCCTTTTAAATTATTTTCCTGCTTTTTTCTAATAATTTTAATTCCATTTATAAGAAATCAAATTTTCATTGTAATTTACTTTATTTAAATTGTTACTGAATATAATTTGCGTTGAGAACAAAGCAACAAAAAAAAAAAAAAAACAATCAAAAACGTTTGTGCATAAATGTTGTTTATCTATTTATAAATGCAAATTGAAAATAAGTATAATTTCGTCTATGAATTTTTTTATAAATCCAGACACGGCACATTGTCTCGTCAACAGAGCTTAGAACAAAAGACAAAAAAAAAAAAAAAATTGAATAAAGAAATTTAAAATGAAATTGATTTAATAAACATTTTCAATGCTTCTTTATGCTGATGCTAGTATAAATTTAATTCGTTACTATTTTTGTTTCATTCATTCTTTGCAGTTGTTTTTATTTGCATATCACACCTTAAATACAGGAGAAGCTGATCCTGTTGGTCCAGTGCCCATTGACTCTTTGTTTATATACCGTCCTGATAAACGTCATGAATTATGGCGTTTTATGTCTTATATGTTCCTGCATGCTGGTTGGTTTCATTTGGGCTTTAATTTGCTGATACAACTGGTATTTGGTCTACCATTAGAGATGGTACATGGTTCCGGTCGCATTGCTTGCATTTATTTTTCTGGTGTTTTGGCAGGTTCATTAGGTAAGTTATAATCATCAGACCATTTGTACTTTAAACATTTTCTCAATATGATTTGTAGTGAATTTATCATAGTTTGAAAATGTGTTGCTCATTCGCCTTGTTTTGTTTTCTGTTTATGTGTTGATATGGGCTGCAAGACGCAAGAAACACGAAAGGATGAAAGCAAGACATAAATTGTATTTATTTGTTTTTTTTTGCACTCAATTTTTGTTGTTGTTTTGTTCATCTTTATTATTGCAGGCACCAGCATAATTGATCCGGATGTTTATTTGGTTGGCGCCAGTGGTGGTGTTTACGCTTTACTAGCTGCCCATTTGGCTAACGTTATGATAAACTATCATCAAATGCGTTATGGAATTTTACGTTTGGCAGCCATTTTATTTTTTGGTACATTTTTCTCTTATTATTCCATTTAAAGTTTTAAGTTTTAAATCTCATGCACAGAAAGTTGTAAATTTTTTTATTGTGGAGTGGGAAAAATTTTGGGGGGTTGTGTAAAGACTAATAAATATACTTTTAAATAAAATGCGTGCAGGCAGGAATGGCTTAAGAAAACCTTGTATAAAGACAGAAATTTTTAGAGAATAACAGCTAACAAAAAAAAGTTATTAAAAGGCAGAAGTCGGCCAAGTGTATGCCGTTGTAAGTCGGGTCTCGGTAAAGTATCTTGCCACTTTCATTGATTGGCGGTCAATCTTAGGCTAAAGCAGACTGTTTTTTACTTAAGGGCAAGGGACTGCGGTTCAACTCCAACAAAGCTAGAATGTCCGAGACTACTAAAGCTAGAGAATGTGAGACTAGAGCTGTAACATTAGAACTAACGCTCTATTTTGTTGAAGAAAGTCTATAGCTAGGAATTGGCGTGATTAAAAATGAAAATTTTTGCTAAACGCCAATTGTCAGAAAGTAGTGAAAACATCAACAATGCCACAAGAAGTACGAATGGAAGACAAAGGGTTTATTAAAATAAATTTCTTTAAAAGCTGAAGAATCCTAATTATGTCTTTGCCGCGACAGTGTCAATGTCAGGATTGTATGAGTGGTGTGTAGTTTTTTACACACAGATTGACAATGAGTGTAGATACGGAAGCATGATTCTGTTGAAAGGGTTCTAAAACAAGATTGCAGTAATTCTTGGCCCCTAAGAAAGTAAAAGGAAGTCAAAGCTAATGTGGCTAATGATCCAGTGATGGACAAATAAATTTTGATGAATTCTTAATGTAGTCAACTCCGTGAACTCATCTTTGGAAATAAAAACAAATTTGAATATCTAGGGCTCAAGTGAGCATCAGTAGTTAAATTGCAGCATTAAAACGACAACAAAGACCAAAATCTTCGAATTTTGTACCAATACCCAAAATACCTTAAAAGAGTGAGGATGTAGCGTTGTGGTAAATAAATAAGGGTTAGTTGAAGGTCAAGTTCATACGAGGCGAGGGAGAATTTGTAAAGCATATCTGTCGCTTAAGGTAAAATCTTCCTTGGCTAGGATAACAATTTTATGTAGTCAAAGTTACTTAGGAAAACAGGTGGCCCAACATAAGGTAGTGTAGCTTTTATTATGTAGAGGTACTAAATGTTCTTTTTCCAAGAAAATGGAAGGTATACACAATGAGGTGGAACGTAAATTTCAGATTACATGATGATGGCAAAGATGTCAAAATAATTAAATTAGCATAATCACTTTTGCCTGGTTTAGTTTGATCCTTTTAAATTTTTACTTCTTTTTTCAAACATTTTCTTTGAAGAAATTACATTTAAGTCAAATATCTTCTAATTCTGGGCGTCAAATTTAAGATAAAAGTGTATTTTGAAATCTGTAGGCTTCCACAAATCCTATAAAATTTTTTTTTTATAGAAACGACTGTGCATATTTATTTGTAAAACTAAAACTTTAATTTATCCTTTTATCGTAATTTGATGAAATGTATTTTTAGTTATTAATTTTCTGTCTATCATTTTTTTGTCTTCTCCTTGTTGCAACTGCTTTTGTTTAGCCTCCTGTGATGTGGGTTTTGCAGTTTATGCTCGTTTTGCTGATGACTATCCCTCCGTATCTTTTATAGCCCATTTAGCTGGTGCTTTGGCTGGTCTTACAATCGGCCTCTTGGTGTTGAAGAATTTCGAACAAAAACTGCATGAGCAGTTGTTATGGTGGATTATTTTAGGCATCTATACGGCCTGCATCATTTTCGCCATCATCTTTAACATTCTCAATAGTGCGATACTGCAAAGTCTTAAAGCGAAACCAATTTATGCAACAGAAACAATTTACAATAATTTTCAAGTTTGATATTAAAAAAGCTTTAATTTATTATTTTTTAATTTAATACCAATTAATACCAAAAATACTTACGTTTAAGTATTTATTTTTTCTTTAATTTAATGAATCAATTTAAGTTGTCATTTAAAATTTATTTCTCTCTTCATCTTTTTCTTTTCATTCGGAAAATTTAAATGAATTAATTAACTGTTTACATTCCTTTGTTACTTTTTTATATTTGTTATTTGTTTATTAAAAAAAATTAATAAATTTTTCATTCAATTGAAATTTATTATTTTGATTTATAGTTTCTATTTTTTATTTAATTTTCTTAATAAACTTTGAAATCCACAAAAACACTGATTTGTGTGCAATAACTAACATTTTAATGCATTTATATACAAACAAAATTGTATACATAAGTAAATATAAATAATAAATTAATAGTGAGGACATGCATATGCATGCAAACACTTATATAAGTTGCGCTTCGAAATGAAAAGATCACTTTTATTTAGAAAACAGATTTTATAGCATTCAATCCTTTAAAATTTTTAAATGTTTTTCAAACTATAAATTAATTGCTTTGATTTTTCATTCTTTATAAATCAAGAATTTTTGAATCGTTATGCAAATTCTTATCTCCATCTAAAAGTAAGCTTTGCTTGATCGATTATTTTTTGTCAAACCATTTCGTTAAATTTCGAGACTGGAAATTCTTTAGTCTTTATATGGAAGATAACGCGAATTGAGGAACTAAATATTCATAAGCGATTGTCACATTTATGGAATTTATATTTCAAGAAAAATGAAATTCATCAAAGATGTATCAGAATTAAGTTAATTGGATTTATTCTGCTAGTAAATATTGTACTGTTGTCATACCTTCTTGTTTATTGGTACGAAACAGCCGGTGACGACGGTCTTCACCGAAAGGTATGACAGCAGTATGTATCAGAATCGTAACAGAAAGGCTCTAATAAAGATATCAATCAGTCGAACAATAAGATTTTCTTCATTTTCATTAAGGTCTCACACAAAAACACTCGCAAGATGTATATCAATGAATTTATTGGCCTGACTGAAGAGGACTAGGCTACCGGAAAAAAATAAGTTTCCGGTGAATAATTTACTTCTTATGGAAATTCTTATACATAACAAAATTTACCTCTTCGTTTATAGATTATAGCCCCCTCCAGAAAAATTCTATAGTTACGCTATTTACTTAAGAACAACAAAATTAAACTACTCTTATCATTTGCTGCACAACTTATGCTGTGATTGAATTTGTATATGTATGTGTGTGTATATTTAAAATTTTATGTAAATATTTATTTATTTAGAAATAGTGCATTTGTAGGTGTAAATATTGAAAATATGAAATTTCCATTCCAACAGTGGAAAAGGATTAATTTATTGTAATAGAGCAATATTGAAATTAAATTGATTTATAATACAGGACAGACGATAAAATAATAAACTTTTTTATAGTACAAAAAAAAAAATAAAAGAAAAAAATTGAAAATAAAATATCATCGAATAAAATATTTTTATATAAAAAAAAGCGTTTTTTTAAAACTTAGAAAAATGTGTTTTTAAATATTTATTTCAGAATTCTGTAGAAAGTTCTTTAACAATTAATTTTTTTTCCTTTTTTTTGCAGTTTTATTTATTTTGTTATCCGTAGTCCTCTGTCATTTCTATTACGTATTTTATTATTTAAGTTTTCTGTGCTACTTGTCAACATTAACGAAGAATTGAAAACTGATAATTCCAAAGGAAGTATATAACTTTTTAAAACTGGTTTACTCTTGTCCCACCCATGCCTATAATAATTTTTTTCTCCTTTACTAAAAGTATATTGTTACGAAAGTTACTGTTAAATACTCTTTTGTTTCCAGATCTCATGTTCCTTGTCTCACTCGTCCCCAACTACAATACGAGTTTTTATTAAGATTTTAGTCAGCTTTTGCGTAATAAACATTTGGGTAGTTCAAAAAAAAAAAAGAAAAAAAAAAAATTAAACAAAAGTGTTTTAAAACAATACGAGAGTCTTTCTTCCTACTTTTTAAACAACTTCGAAAAAAGGGGGGATGAATTGACTGAATGTTTCTTTTTTTCAATGTCTGTGCCTGCAGACCTGTCATTTCTGAACCGATTTAATTTTTTTTAATTTGATAGATTATGCGTACAGATTGCCCCTGTTTTAAAAACTATAGCTTCCAATGTCGAAAAGATATAAAAAAATTAAAAAAGGGTGTCCCCATAGGTGACGTAAATTGATTTATATGCGCCTATCTTTCAACCGTTATGACAAAAGCTTGGAAAGTGAACAGGATGTCGATTACTATGACCGTTATAAAACCAAGTATAAACATTAAAAATAATGAATTAAAGGGTTTCCCAATAGTTAATGTAATTTGATGTATGTGGCCAAACTTTTGAACTATTATAGACAGACAGTTGAAATTTACTTGTAACAACAAGAATAAAATTTGAATTTAGAAATTAAAGGGTGTGCCCATATTTTAAGTAAATTTACCTATATGGCGCTATCCTTTAAACCGTTATGTACAAACTCTTGAAAATTAAACAGAATCTCCACTACTTTGTCTGGTATATTGAGAAGTATAAATATTCAAAATTATAAATTATAGGGTGTTACAATAGTTGCTGTTATTTGATGTATATGACCAAACTGTTGAACAGTTGTAGACAGTTGATTTAAAATTGCACTGAACCTTTATTGCTAAGTTCGCAAGTAGCAAACTTGAAATTTGAAATTAAAGGGTGTCCCCATAACTGATGAAATTTGACCAATATGACACTATCTCTGAAACTGTTAGAGATAAACTCTTGAAAATTAGACCGAATGTCCATCACTAAATCAATTATAATAACAAGTATAAATATTTAAAATTATAAATTAAAGGGTGCCCTAAGGGTTGTACTTTGATGTATATGGCTAATGCTTTGAACAGTTATAGACTAATGCTTAGAATTTAAACAAATTTTGTTTTACTGTTTTAGTAATAAAAAGTGTAAAAATAAAGGGTGACCACATGACTGCTCAATTTTCTTGTTTAATCTGCATTTATATTTTGTTCTACGAAATATAAAAAATCCTGACGCAATTAATATAATTAATGTATAATTACCGTGCTAAAGAAATATGATTTTAAGTTTGTCTGAGTTAAAGTCGTTTTGTTTTTTGCAAGAATTATATAGTAAAAGCTTTTGCCATATGATTGAATTGTCATGGTTTTGCCGCAGACGTTGGCACTGTAACTTAAGTTTTTATTTATTTTTACTGTAACAAGTTTGTATTACTGGGTTTATTTCAGTTTTTTTATTTATTAGTTTTCTTTTAGTTATTACAATGGTTTTTTTTTTACTAATTACTAGTATTCACGTTTTCAATGTTGTTTTCTCAACAAACAGGAAATTAATTGTATTGGCGCCTACCTATCTATGACGTTCATTTGACATAACCATAATTGTATTTTACTACCCTTTATTACATACCTGTTTCTTGCCTTTCATTGCATGTCTGTTACACGCTTTTTTTTTTTTTTTTTTTTTTTTTTTTTTTTTTTTTTATTTCTTATTCAAGGTACCTTTTAGGTGGTCTAACTAGTCTCCCACTCCTTGTCCTAATCTCGCCTTCAGCCGCGTCATTTTTTCCAGGAAACACACTATCCTTCGAGCGACGCTCACTATCTACTAGGTTGGGCTGATCCTCGCCGTACCCAACTTCCTGTCCGCAAGTTGTATCAAGGTTCACAGGACCATTCATATCATTCCTTTTATTTTCGTCCCTAGGACTGCTACCATTGACATCATAATTCAATGGTGGCACGTGTAGGTCCTGTGACCCATAATCAGCCTGCATGCTTTCACAATTTTCCCCCACTATTAACTCACTGGCGTTAGTATCAGAATTACCTGTTTTAATTATAAACCTTCGATTCCGCCTAAAAAGTCTATTACACTTGTCCCTAATAATGTATGATCGTTCACCTACTTTTTGTTCTACCACCCCATAGCTCCACCCTTGACTATCCTTCTTAAACATTATTAAATCACCAATAGCGATTTCCGGCAGTGACTTCGCATTCCGATCATAGTAATGCTTCTGTCTTTCTTTCTTGAGCCCAATTTTTTCTTGAACCACTTCCTCTGCTATATTATTTCTGGTTAGTAATGAGCCTGATACTGGAAGTTTAGTTTTAATTTGTCTTCCAAAAAATAAGCTGGATGGTGACATATGCATACTCGCCACGGGCGTTGTATTATATTCTAAAATCCTGTACTGATATGATTCCAAGTCATTTGTTTCATAGCAACGCCTCAGCAAGTTCTTTGCAATTGCCACACCCTTTTCCGCCAGCCCATTACTCTGCGGATAGCGCGGGCTTGAAAATTTGAATCTAATATTAGCCTCTGAAGCGTACTTATCGAACTCCCTGGAACCAAATGGACTGTTGTCACTTTTAATTATTGTTGGAAATCCAACCTTACAAAATATCTGATTGAGCTGATCAATGATGTGCCTAGATGTCTTTTCACGCAATGGTGATACTATCAAATAATTAGAATACGCATCGATTAGGGCTATAAAATCCCTGCCTGCAAACTCAAACAAATCTGCACCTACTACATGAAACGGATACGTCGGAGATTCCTCTTGCATTAGTGGCTCTTTTTGATTATTTCGTCGAAACTTTTCACAAACCAAACAGGACTGTATTTCCTCTTTGATCTGATTACCCATACCCGGCCAATAATACAATTCCCTCGCACGTGCCAGAGTTTTCTCAATGCCAAGATGGGCACCATGCAGCCATATTGACATTTTCTTCTGTAACTTATCTGGTATAACAAGTCTATGATCTAATAACAATAACCCGTTTTCCATGTGAAGTTTTGGCCTAAACTTGTAAAAATGTTGACTTAGATTGTCCAGCTGCCAAAAACTGGGCCATCCACGTTCAACATATGTACATATGCGACTGTACTTTTCGTCCTCAGCCAAAATTTTCCTGTAGTAGTCATAATTTTCCTCTGATAAACAGACCGTCTTCATCACCCTATGTATTATGCTCGTCAATTCGCCTATCTCTTCTTCTTCTGGCAGCTGGGATCGAGACAAACAGTCAGCCACTAACATTTCCTTTCCAGGCTTGTAAACAATAGAAACTTGAGAGTATTTTAATAACATCATGAACATACGCTGAAGGCGCATGGTAACGTCATCAATGTCCCTCTTAATCAATGTTTCCAAGGGCTTATGGTCACTCTCAACCGTGACTTCCCGCCCATACACAAAATAATGAAACCGTTGGCACGCAAAAACAACCGCTAGCAACTCTTTTTCAATCTGAGCCCACTTTTGCTCACTTCTTGACAAAGTCCGTGACGCAAAAGCAATCGGATGCCCCTCTTGAATTAACACACAACCTAATCCGTCCTTAGATGCATCTGTTTGTATTCTTACAGGTAGTCGGGGATTGTAAATAGCTAACACGGGTTCTGATGCAATAATGTTTAACAAATTCCTAAACTCTCCCTCGTGTTTGTCAGTCCATTCAAAATCGACATCAAGTCTCGTCAAGTTACGCAAGCCCGCTGTAATTCTTGATAAGTTCGGTATAAACCGTGCTAGATATTTAACTAGCCCGAGAAAACGCAAGACATCAGCTCGACTTGCTGGCCTTTTCATGCCCAAAATTGCCTCACAGTATTTTCGCCCTGCTTTAATTTGATTATGTGAAATTGAATTTCCCATGAATTCTACGGAATCTGTCCGATACTGAATCTTGTCCAAATTAAACTTAACATTATTGATTCTAGCACGTTGCATCACTAAATCCAATATTCTATCATGCTCTTCCGAATCCCTAGCACCTATCAGTATATCGTCAAAATAAATATAAACCCCTGGTATATCTCCAAAAATCTGTACCATTGTGCGCTGAAACATTTCAGGCGCACAATTCAGCCCAAATGGTAAACGATTGAATTTGTACCGGCCAAATGGGGTCATAAATGTAGTTAAGTCCGATGACTCCTTATCCAGTAACATATGCCAAAATCCGCTTTTGAGATCGATAACCGTGAATAATTTCGCATCTGCTAACCCTGAAGTAAGATCCTCTATCGTCGGGATAAGAAAATGCTCCCGTTTAATACACTCGTTTAAAGGCCTAGGATCCAAGCAAATGCGCAGTCGACCATTTGTCTTCTCTACAATCTGTAAATTATTTATCCAATCCGTCGGGTAATCAACCACTGACACTATCTCATTCCTAACCAAATCATCCAGTTCAATCTTTAGTCTATCCATTAATGCGTGAGGTATCCGTTTCCTATAGTGAAGCACAGGCTTTGAGTTTTCCTTCAAGTAAATTCTGTACTCTCCCGGAAATTTACCAAATCCTCTAAACACATCACTATATCTTTCAAGAAATTTTTGCGACGCCTCTGGCAATACAACCCTGTCAACATCCATCCGTTTAACTAGCTTAAATTCAACACAACTGTCCAATCCAAGTATAGGCTCAAACCGATTATCCACAACCAAGAATAATACCTTATGTTCATTACCCGATTCAATATCACCGCAATTTAACACCACAGTGCCAAAAACTTTAACCCGATTACTACTATAATCATACACAGGGAAGTCACTGCTTCTATTACTAATTTTTATTTTTAATTTCTTCACAAAATCTAATGGAATACAATTCACATCGGCTCCAGTGTCTAATTTAAATCTCACTATACTTTCTCCAATTCGATATTCTTTTGTCCACTTTGTCCTACTTGACTCTACCGACTCTATTCTAAAATAAGGTTCATTACTTGACATTACCCCTTTTCCTTTTGTACAATAAAAAAACCTACCTTGAACGTCACCCCAACCAATACTACCAATTCCTCGTTTGTTATTGCAACCGTTGTTGCCATCCCTCTTTTGAGCGACCTGCTGAGCTCTCCCTTTCTGGCGGCACATTCTGGCATAATGTCCGACCTTCGAACAAATTCGACAAACAGCATCCTTCGCCCTGCATTCAGCTGCATGCTTCGGGGACCACGCGTTTCCACAATTGAAACAAAATCGTTTGATTGAGTTATCTACTGCTGCTGGATTTCCCTCCTCTCTTTTCAAACTGGCTATAATAGGCGTCTTCGACTCCAAAATACTTTTATTTAGGCTTGCTGCTTCGTAAATCTTGCAAGTCTCCAGCACCTTTTCCAGGGTGTCGTCTCTGCCATCCAATAACTTCATTTGCAGTTGCTTGTCATGTACACCGATGATTATACGGTCTCGCAGCATTCGCTCCCCGTATGAGGCTCCACAGTTGCATTTGAATTCACAAAAGGGTAGCTGCTTCCTTAGCTCAGTCTCAAACTCGTTTATTGCTTGCTTCTCTTTTTGCTGAATCATGTTGAATTTAAAAGATTCCATTGCTGTATTCTTTTTTGGCAAACAATACTCATCAAATTTTTTTAATACATCGTCTAATGATCTTTGTGTCACTGGATCCTCCCCCACGCGGACTTCACCCAGCATTGCATTTTGTGTGCCATCGCTTGGAAACAGCGTATTATAAATAACCGCACCTTGCTCACCCACTAACCATATAAATGTGGCAATTTTGTTTTTCTCTGGCTTGTCCATTTTTCCGGTAGCAATCATCCACACTACGAAGTTCTGTTTCCATCTAGGCCATTCAGCAACCATGTTGGCACAATCTAATGCCCGTGGTGTCCGACTTTGGTTATCTTCTGCCATCTTGTTATAATTTAATTATTTTTTTAACAAGTTAATGCACCACTTCTGACACCATGTAACAAGTTTGTATTACTGGGTTTATTTCAGTTTTTTTATTTATTAGTTTTCTTTTAGTTATTACAATGGTTTTTTTTTTACTAATTACTAGTATTCACGTTTTCAATGTTGTTTTCTCAACAAACAGGAAATTAATTGTATTGGCGCCTACCTATCTATGACGTTCATTTGACATAACCATAATTGTATTTTACTACCCTTTATTACATACCTGTTTCTTGCCTTTCATTGCATGTCTGTTACATTTACCTTTTAAATTTCTCTTCTATGTAAAAAAAAGTTATCTTCATTTTCTATTTATGCCCTTTAATTCAGATAAGTGGGTATATTTAATGTCCCATTCATCCCCCTTTTAAAAACGAATAATTAAACTGATAAAAATTATACTTAATTATTTGTTCAATAAAAAGCGTTTAAATAGATATTTATCTACATGACATGATAGCATAAAATACATTTGAGAAAAGTTACTCAAATTAAATTTCAAAATAGATTAGAATTTCCCAACCCACTCCTTCCAATGGAATTGACCAGAGCTTTGATAACTTACTTTAGTGAGAACAAAAATTTTGTGGAAAATTGATGTTACCAATTTTCACTTCGAAAGAAATAAAAACTAAACGTAGACAAAGATGTCACTTCTTATTCACAGCAGAGTAGAATGTCCCATGATCTTTTTATAATTTGTTTAGCTCTAACTTCTACACGATCGATACTAACAGAAGTCAATTCAAACAGCAATTTGTTGACGAATTTATTCAAAATAATTTCTTATTGAAAAGATGTTTACTTGATTTGTTTTTGTAATTAATAAACATTTATCGGGCTAAAATAAATTTTAAGTGGAAGGCATTTTTGAGATTGCAATGAAATTGATAAGTTTGGAAGGGATGGTATTAGGGTACCTCTCTTTGAAAAATAAATTTTAAAAGCCGCTTCTGCATTTCGTACAAATTGTTAAAAAGCAAAAAGTTAAAATGTATTTTAAAATCAATAAATTATTGCGTGAATGTTAAAAATGGTGCAAACTTTAAGTTAAAAAGAAACGTACGCAAAGAGAAGAGAGTAACAAACAAGTCTTTTTTGTTTCTAGACTAAAAAAATTATTAAATGGTGGGTGAAAGTATTCAACGGCAATGATTAATATAGCGTGTTAAGTTGTTTGCATGCAGTGATTCCATACGTGTTTTCTTTGCGCCCGTTTTTCATTGTGCATTAATAGCGGTTAGTTGAAAACGCAAAACCTTACAAAAAAAACTTTAATGTTAAAGTTAATTCCTTATTATCTTTCCATAGAGTACGATGTATAAGAGAGTATTTTTAATAATCTTTTAGAATGATTCAATGATTTGTGTTTTGACAATCTATGCTTTCATTATTCTATGTAAACATGTTGTGTCAGGCGCAACTGTAAAATATTACTTAACCTCTTATCATGCGATGAAAACAACCAATCCCTCTAACAAAAATCAAATCAAATGGGAGAAAAGTCAACAACAAGGAACGATATTGACTTTAAACAAAAATAAAAATTTGGCTACAGAACTTTGATTTTTTTTAAGTAATAAAAAAGTCAAAATATAATAAAGATAAATAAATTAGCATTAACTTGCAATTGAGTAACGTAAGTGGCAATAAAATTATAAAATTTGCATTTGTACGATTTAAAAATTTAATAAAACACCAAAGGAAAAATACTCATTTCAAAAAATCATACTGGAAAAATTGTAGAAATTTATTTTAACAAATAATTTTTTTCCTTCAAATAAGCGAAAAGGAAAATTGCAAAGTTATTTTTATTAGTAATCTTATCAAATAATTAAAAAAATCTTTAAGGAATATTTATTTTATATTCTAATAAACCAATAGAAACGAAAATTTTGCCAGGTATTAATTTTTACATTTCTAAAATGCATTTAAATGTTAAGGCCGGGGCACAAAGAATTCGTTATACGTTAAACTTTGACGTATTCAATGGACAAGTGAAATTAATTACATTTTTTCTTACGATTGTTGTCACAACCAGTAGGCGTCCGTCAACGTAAAGTACGAAATTTGTCAATTTTTAACTTTTGATGTACGTTAAATATTTTAACTTCTATCATTTGCTTGTTCTTCTTTTTGTTTTATTTTTGGTCTTGTTGTGTTTCAATTGTACTCTGTGATTTTAACAAAATAATTTTAGTGGAAAAAATTAAAATCAATTAACAATTAAAATAAATACAAATTATATTTAAAAGTGAATAAAAAATAGAGAGCAAATTTCTGTTTCATATTTGACAGTAAAGTGTTCATCCGTCGTTACTTTGACTTTAGATAAATACGTCAAATTACAACGAATGATGGATTCTATGTGCCTCGGCTTTTACGGCCTTTTGGAAACACCCTTTAGTTTTTAAATTAATTGCTTCCAATTCATTTTTATAGCAGACATATTTGTACATACTCTGTGTGAATTTAAAGAGTCTGCTTAGTACGTTAGAAAAACTAAAGCCATTTAGGCGATATTCGTGTCAATATTGGAATGGCCTTTGTTCGAAGTTGAGTTTTTTCACTGTGCCAATTTGACGTGTCTGCCTATCAGAGTGCAAGAAAAAAATATTTTTATGAGTACCATGTCATTTTCGGAACGCCTTTTAACTTTTAGATGTTATTGTTATACCGGCTATAGTTTTAAGAGGTTATCTTTTACGGGTTCCGAGGTAGAGGGCTGTGATGTACGGACAGATATTGTGATAAAAAAATAGGGTTACGTTTTTGCACTTTGTGTATGGAAAAATAAAAATTATGTTTTTTTTCTCATTCATCCACTAACGTTAAAAAAAGAAAAAAAAATCACTATTACAAATTTGATGTAACGTTCAAAAATATGTTAAAAACAAAGAAGGACAGTTGTGTCCAACAATACAGTTTATCTTGTTAAGCTTTCTATGCACACTAATTGCATTTCCACTTGAGAAAAAGGCTCGTTTAGAAAATTTACATGGGTACTCGCGAATATGACACAACACCATTGTGCTTCTAAAAGCGGCTGATATAAATGAGATCGTCAGCGCTCTCAGTACGCAAAGCGATATATCAAGAAACATATTATAGAACCACAGTAGTCAGGTTCAAACTCGCGTGACATCAATACTGACTTTAATTGTAATAAAACAGCACACAGAGTAAATACGCATTCCCACAATCTTCAAGTCACACCCAAAGATCCTCACCAATAACCATAACATAGACCTAGCTTCTTGTTGGCTACCGGTTCCTGTAGTAAGCAGCTTGTTAGACTTCTAAAGTCCATATCTCCAAGCTTATGGACCTTCGCTCCTTAATATTTTGATCGAACAGGTTGGGTGGGCGAGTGGGAAACATCAACATCCCATTCTCCCTCTGTAGTGGTTTGTTATGTTTAAGTTTAATTTTAATTTATTGGTGATAATTTTTTTGTTGGTTATTTGTTTCTGGGCAGCACCTGTGAATTCCGACCTGCTGGCATTACAGCTGCTATGCCCATATATGCACATGTCCCAGAAGCAATAGGGAAGCAATGGGAGTAAGTCTCTTAGACAAATATGCATTCCGAGGACAAGGTAAGAATGTCTTCATTAGTACAAAATCTTGAAATACTTTTGCTATCTTTCTTACGCTTCACTAGATTAATGTCATGTTTTAAAAATTTTATATCAGTATTCAACACTTTATTAACTGCAAAGACATACACTAAAATATATTTCCCTCAATACTATTTAGCACTTAGCTTTGAAGTTTATTTTATGATTAAACATGCGAGCAAACCATAATATTTCAGCCTTAATATAAAGCGTTTTACTAATTCATAGTCTGTTCCTTTGATAGAGGCAGCAGTTTTAAGCGTTAAGAAAATCTCATTTGTACTTTATACCAGCCGCTGTCATACTCTCAGCACAAAATGTTGCATTTTGAGTCAGATATATTTCTTTGAAAAGGGCATATAGAACATGTGAAAGTAGGACATAGAAACAAACGAAGAATTTCATGCTAAGACACAGATATATTCATTTTAAATCAATTCCTTATCTATGAATAATTTAGCCTGCATTTTTTAAAATTTCTTTATATCACTTGGATTTCATAAAATCATTTATAAAGCGATACTTATGCTTCTGCATTATATGTTTTTTTATGTATCTATATATTTTATACGTACGTATTTGTATTATAAACTCTAAATATATTTCATATCTAATTATTATCAAATACAAGTTAACCTCTTATATAATTGGAGCAAAATATTTTTTATGTCACACTATAAACTTTGCGTGACATCAATACATTTGCCAATTTTAATATTTTCCATTTTATTTATGTTTCTATTACAAATACTTACAAATAAATATACTGGCTAGTAAAAACTTGCGTACGGTTGTTAAAATGACAAAGTAATAATTTTTTTTTCAATATTTTTTGTTTTAAAAAACAATAACCCATATCGTTAATAAGAAGTGAAATTTACGTTCCCTGAGGAAATTGGTTTTTGAAATTTCCCATGAAATATGTGTTTTCTTCATTGAACAGCTATTGAAAATTAGTAAACTATCAGTGCACATTAAATGTAAGCAAGAACAATAAGATTTGTGAATATTGTTCAAGTTTAGTAAAAATAATAAAACAAAATTTTTGGAAACGAATTAATAACTTTATAACAAGAAGTTGAATTAAAATGAAATCCAACTTTTGGCCACGGTTTCTAAGAGGCATCTAAATCCTTAAAGTTAAAAAATTACAAAATTTACGTTTGTAATAGATTTATTAGAGAAATTTAAAACAAAATATCTCTTTTTTTCGACATTTAATCACATTTTTAGTGAAGCTATACTCTGAGGCTCTATCTGATAACGTCTGTAGAAGTCTTCCCAAATTTACAGTCAACAGATCGCTTTGTTATGCGCATTGTTGAGCATAATGCTACAATGCCTGTAGTAACTGATCTTAAAAAAATTAGAAAAAAAATTGCACAACGTATGCAGTTTCCCAGTTTGATTAAAGTGATCAAAACAACGAAAAAATGTTAAAAATAATTCACGATAAGGAAAATTCTTGTTCACATGAAAAAAATTTTTGCGTGAATTATTCACGATTTCAATTTGGTGAAAAGATTGGGTGGGCTTGATTTCGTATTTTTCTGTGAACTAGAGCTTCAAAAAACAGCACTTATAAAAACTTAGATTTCTCTGGGTATTATAACCTCTTTTATATTTATAAAATGATATAAACTTAACTCTCGGAAGTCAATAAAGATGGCTTTTATATGCAAAAGTGACTCCAATAACATAAAAAACATTACAGATAAACTGGCTCAATGGCAGAAACTATAGTCTAAGCTTAGATTGTAAACTACTTTTTAAAAATCCAATTAAGAACTCAATAAAGTTTCCGATACCTGTATAAATCTGTATAATAAAATATTAAAATAAGAACTTTTACAAAGATCTAAACGTGTTTCAAGCAGAAATTGTACAAAATGCTTAGTAGGATTTTTTGCGTACTACTCGACTATCAGAATCAATATTTTTTTAAGGTTATATATTTGCAGGGGTGGAATATATTTTTTTGCACTCGTACCAAAAGTTTGAAATTTTATATTAATTATTTTATTAGGCGTATTATTTGACACAAACTCACGAATATAAATTTTGTTAAATTTTTTTGAAAAATTTTTACTGACCTAAAATAATGTTACTTGTCCATGTTTTATGAAACTTCGGCTATATTTTTCTTAGTTAATCAAAAATAGAATATTTTGCAGAAAACTTTATTTTAAGAGAACGAAAACGTGTATTTCTTTAGTCTCAACGCATTTGTGTCAAATAATTCGCCCTATGTGACCGTAACTTTATGTACTAGAAAGGAAAAAAAATGACGCTACATTTGTTTTAAAGAAATGTTGGCATAATTTTATTTACCAAAACACCAACTTTTGCATTTCATAGTGAATGTTCGCGCTGTAAGTTTCGAATACCAAACGGCTGCAATTTCCTTCATCGTCAAACATTTTTCTTAACAGCCAGACCTTAATTAGCGCGTAAGACGCGACGCAAAATAACGCATGGCTCTTACGCTGAAATGACGTACCTTAATAAAAGCGCAACGTTTTGTTGTGAACAGTAATGTTAACGTATCACTTTTAATAAAACCCTATAAAATGAAATGCAAAACAGTGATAAAAACGCTAGATAAACTTGAAAAAAAGAAAAAATGTCATTACTGTTCTGTAAACTTCTCTAAAGGCCAGGATTCACTATCATACACAATCGTACGATTTAATCACACAAAAATCTGACAGAATCTGTCCTACTTTAAAAATCGCTTCAAAATGGCGTCGTACGTTCCACACTATTATACAAAAAAGATGCTGCTTTCTCCTCATCTTCAAAAAAATCAACTCTGATCGCATGGATAAAATAATTTTATGAATTATATCAAAAGATTATAAAATCGTACAGATCTGTTAAAAAGTCTGTCACACACATACACTTTTAATCCACACTATCATACTTTTTAAGCACACATGCAAATTTTGACAGATCGTACGACTAAGTATGATAGTCAATCCTGGCCTTAAATACTACAAAAAAATATGTAAACAACAGTAGCTTGCAGGCAACTGCATTACCTTATGCGCTGTCAAAATTGGATTTTCCAATTGCTAAGCGTTGACGCGGGGCTATTTAAAGATTCTTCATACATTTTGTATGTACATGAGAAATTTTCACAGATATCTTGCGCTTTACGCGCTAATTTAGGGATGGAAGTAAGTTTTTACACGCGTAACCGTATTTGCATATAGTAATAATTATAACTTTTGCAGATTTAGTTATATTCGTTTCTTAGTGTATGTATCCTATTGATGATCTATGCCATGAGCAACACTTAAACACACTACAAAAAAACCCCTTTCGCCATTATCTCAAAATTAGCAAATTTATAGTTGCTGCTCTTAACCTTTAACGGCAAAATATATGAAGCAGCCATTCAAGTCGTTTGTACAATTAATTAGTTGGATTAAGATAGACTTGGTCTTTCTGTAGCTCTTTGCTTTAATTTTGTAAAAGATTTGTCAGTTTCCTCTATTACATTACTACTCTACGTTTGTCATGATTAAATGAAATCCATAAACCAAATCTCTTATGGTTTATGGCTTTCGTACAGTGTGATCCAACCATTTAAAATTCCTCCGTTTTATTTCTTTATTTATATCATCTTGATCTGCAAGTGTCAATAGCTCGGTATTAGTGATTGTCCTTGGCCACAAAATTAAAGGAATTCTTCTTCGAAATCTCTGAAGCTTTAAAGCTTTTTTATAGTTGTACTAAAAAAGCTATAAAACAGAGATGTAAAGCAGCAAAGACCTAAAACAGACATCGTATACCAAAACTTTGGTCGTTAGTAAAAGATCGGTAGTCTTTCAAATATTCAAATGTTTCTTAGGCTTATGAATGCAAAAAACAACAATACCTAACAGAAAAGCACAATTGAACTTAAAAAACGAAAAGAAAATAAAGGCGCTCGGCTGTTTTGGATCATAACATCATAACATATAGACTTATATTGCTAAATTTCAGTAGCACATTTTTCGAAACTGTGTCTGAAAGAATGGTGATCATTAATTTGCTGCAGCTCATCTGAGGACGTGTAAGCTCAAATGCGAAGAGAAGGACAATCGGATAGGTGGAGATCACAAAATGCAGAGCGCTGCAGTAAAACCACAATCAAAATGAAGAGTTAATTTGTACGGCAAGTCATTTCCTTACATTTCAAAATAGTGGAGAAGACATGTGGCACAAAAAGTTGATTGAAGAGACTGTTTTTAGAACATGTTGCAGCGCTTTTGGTGTTAAGTAGGTGCTCCATTCTGTGCTTCTTAAACAATAATGTTATTTCTGTTTCAATTTCTGTCATTCATCAAAAAACTATTACAGTGAAATAATTTAGCTGTTGTAACTCACTACAGAATGTTCAAAAATATATTATATATTTGTGTTATATTGAGTTAATTTAGTTATTATTTTATATATAATTTTTAACTGCTTCCACATTTAATATATTTTATTTTTTTATATATTTTTTAACTGTTGAACGGGGAAAAAATATGTGCCGATAATTTAGGAGAGCAAAGAAAATCACTTTAACTTGTGTGTGATTTATTTCTCGCATTCTTATTTATCAAATTTGTCTTGCCCGAGACTTCGACGTTGTGTCATTTTTAATTTTTTGTGATGGTTGTTATAAACGTTCTGACAACTGTTTTAGTACTTTTATACCGGTAAAATTGGGCTCACAATTGTATCTCTATTTTCTTTAGGAAATGACATATTTTTACGAAAAACAGTATTCTATATTTGAACCAAGGACTTAAGGGACCACCTCACAAAATTTTATTCAAATTCATCCTGCACTTTTTACGTGATGCGAACAAGGAAGGACAGTAAGACAGACAGACGAAAATTCCTAAAATAGGTGTTTTGCATTCCATATCGATTACTATCTACATCAGCAACAAATTTTTCAGTTGGTTCAAAAGATGATGTTTACAATATACACATTCAATGGCACAGAAAGTGCTGCTCCACATTTTTCATGTTTGCTTAAAACGTAAAAGCAACTATATTTAAGTAATTTTTCCTTCTTAGTAAGTTTAAAAATTTAAATATACCTGAACTTAAGTCAAATAATAATTATTAAGTTTTTATTTTCTAATTTTTTAATGACACTATCGAATGCGTCAGCAAATTAAAGAAAACAAGCATTAAAAATATAATTGAAGACATCCAGTTTGAACAATTAATTTTAAAAATAAAAACATATAACTCTGATTTAAGATTTTTATTTCCGTAGTATAAGTAACGAACAATAAACAAATACAATAATATCTCTAAGAAACTAATTCTCTTTTTACTATAAAATTAACTTCACTTTAATTTTAATTTTTTTTTTTAATTGCAATGACACAAGCCAAGCACACGAAAATCGGAGTAAAACATCACCTTTTGCCAGTGTTATTAAAATGTCATAATTTTGCAGTAAATAATTTTTGTAGAGAAAAAAATCTATAAACAAAAACTAAAACAGCAGCTATAAAGCTTTTCAGCAAAAACTAAAACGAAGCTTGTGGTCAACAAACCATATTGTTTGAACAAAGTCAGCATTTCTATTTTTTGTTGCACCAACTTTGCTAGAAAAATTAATAATTCCATAAGGATATATTGCACAGGACAAGAACAAAAAATATGAAATCGCACACTTCTGCTAACAAGAAGAGAAACCTTTAAAAAACTACACAAAAAAAGGTTGAAAAAAAATTAATGCCGAATCCCCAAACTAGGACGACTGAGTACAGAAATATTAAAAGAAGCAGTAAAGTTAACGTGGCACTGGAACCAAATTAATAGACAAACTACTGACTGCAATTACAACTACTCTACTGCATAGAAAAACTCGCAAACATTTATAAAATAACTAAAATATTTATGTCTGTATGAATATTTGTAGAAAAAAAAAAAAAATAAAAAATTACAAGAATTATGCGAAAAATGTGCAGTTAGTGAAAAGCTAGATAAATTTCAATTTATGATTTTAAGATGACATAAAAAAATTTACAAAGTTTTGCAGCACTTCATGAACTTGTTACCTTCATGAGAATTTTACTTTAAATATATAAATTTTTTTAATATTTGAATATTGAAGTAAAATTTTAAATTTATGGTTAAAAATAAGATTTAAATTAAAATTTTATCAAATAACATTTAAACAATTATTTAATATAAAATTTAAGAAAAATTGCATTTTCCTTAATCTTAAGTAAAGCTAGGATTTTATATTTTTAATAAACATATGATAATTTCAACTGAAATGTGTACATAAATTTGTTATTTTATTTGTAACTCGTATAATATTTATTTGCGACTTTTAAAAGTAAAAAATAAAATACTAAATTTTAAAATTTTTCTTTATTTTTTAACGCTAATTGACAGTTTTGTACTAGTGTCCACGTTTTTTAATCCCACTAAATTTTCAAACAGGACTTGAAAATTTATGTTGCAAAATAAATGATTACTTTTATTCTTTTATTGGACAAGGTGAAATTTTTTTTCCAAATATAAAACATGCGAAAAGGATACGCTACGTTGTGGAATTAAAAAAATAGCTAAAAATTAGAAAAAAGTGCTGCTGGCCATCCAAGGATGCTTTCCAATGGAGTTCCCTAGGTGTGGCGCGCTTATTGAGGAAATATGAATGCAAGACTTCCTACTTAAAGAATTGCCATTTTCGTCAAGCAAAAGAAGAATGCTTTTTCTGAACGCTATACTATCGGTCGACTTAAACTTTGCACAGCGCGAAAGAATCGCATGATAGAGAACTGATTAAAAAAAAAAAGATTATATAGTCAGATGTGAACCAAGTTAATTGATGCCAATCAGCTGGTTAAGCTTATTTGTGGGCATCGTACACAAGAATCTCTTTCTTTAGTGGGGAAAAATATAGTCTACTTCAGTAAATTTGATTCATTTTCTATACTTATAATAAAACTATTATAAGGTCATTTCGTCATTTCTGTAAATTAGCTAAAAATCGATATAAAATACAAAACACCTATTTTTGGATTTTTTGCTTATCTGTCTGTCTGTCTGTCTGTGTTCGAGTCACATAAATACTGCTGGATGGATTTGAATAAAATTTTGTGATGAGGTCCCTTAGAACCTTGGTTCAAGTATAGAATTACTTTTTTTTTTGAAAATATGTCATTTTGTAGAAAAAATATACAAATATTAAAGTACCCAGTTTTACTGGTATTACAGTACTAAACAGTTGTCAACACATTTTTTTTTTCGTGGATGGAAAATTTTAAAAAACATATATTTCTTAATTTAAATTTTGTTAAAATTAAATATGACACGCTGACGAAGTCGTTAGCACTGCCACATTGCGTAGATGCTCCAGTGAATCAATATAGCTGGATACCCTACTGTCATCGATTAGCTTCTTCGCTGTCTTTAAAGCACCGGTCCATACATGAGAGTTGTATTCAATTTTCGGTCTGATAAAGGTAACATATATAGCAAGGCGATCACATGGAGTGAAGTATTCCTTACACCGTTTCGGAAAACCTAGGCACTTGAGTGTTCTTTTGCGACATGAAAAATATGGTTGGTCCACCGAACATCGCATTGAATCTTAATGCCAAAAACCTCGAGAGCTACAGATCCCTTTATATCACCCATAATTACAGATGAGGTAGCACATTCAGTCGTACGCCTGTGCGAAAGCACACAGCACTGGGTTTTACGAGATTTAAATTAAACCCCGTTTACAAGGCCCTATTCGGAGATTACTAAAGGTCGCGATTAAGGGCACCTTTTATGCGCTTTCGCATAGCCCAAATTTCCTGAAAGCTTGACCTATTGCGAATTGAAAATGAATGTCACATGCTACTGTCATGAAAGAATAGATAGGGTTGGAATTTTGATGTAGAAGGTCGTTAAGAAAAATAAGAAATAGGGTAGGTAAAAGGACGGAATCTTGCCGCACCCCTGAATTTACCTTGAACTCGTTTGATGAGATCCCATCTATAATATCTCATATAGTGCGGTATAAGTCGACTGAAGCTATCACCGACACCAAAAGCAATCATTTTTAATATGAGTGCAACATGCCGCACTTTATCAAGCGCCTTGAAAATATCTAAAGCCACCACCTTACTTTTGCCGAACTGGTGAATGGGTTGACACCATTTTTCCGAAAGGAAGGTCAGTAAGACACCCGTAGAGCGTCACCTACAGAAGCCGTACTGCCGGTCACTAAGTAAACTGTTGGACTCCAGATATTTCACAATATGAAAATTAAGCATTATTTCCATTACTTTGGAAAGTGCAGAGCAAATTGCGATTGCGCGGTATTTTTCAGCGTTGCTAGCCTCTCCCTTTTTGGGGATTGGTGTTACATTAGCAACCTTCCAACATGATGGGAACTCACCAACAGGGAACAAGATGCTGAAAAGTTTATTAATGGACGCGCTAACGCCGAAGAGCACTGCTTTAAGATTAGTGTTGGAATTCCATCTGGACCAGGGGACTTGTATATGTTGAGATACACTAAAACCTTTTTAACTGCGCGTGCTCGAAAGAATATATCTGGCATAGTTACTGATACTCCTTGCAGTGCGAGCAGTGGTTGATTGCTTTTCGGTAAGTAAAAGTTGCTTGCACAAATTACAGCCAAGAGCTTTATCAACCGGGTCGTTAATAATTTGTTTATCCCTTAAAAGAGGCGGAAATGAGGAACTCGCATTATTCTTCGCTTTTAATGGATGACCAAAAGCTCTTGTCACCCCGAGGAGCAGTAAATCTTTAGCACGAAGATCTCTAGCGAATCAGTACCTGGGTAATGTTGCACCGCCAGGTACTAAATGCTTCCTCTCTGGATCTGACTTCATTTCTGGGTATCCATTTTTCAGTGTCTGAAAATGCAATTGATTAATTGTAATCTTTACCATTTATATGGGTGAAAAAGCGATTTAAATCGGTATAAAATTTAGTTATTTACCGCATTCGAAAAGTCGTAGATTCTATAAAAAATGACTTTTTTTTAAAGGGTTCTTAAAAATACGTTTTTTTAAATTATTGCATCAACTGATATTAACTTATATTTGGCATATTTGGATTGCAGTAAATAGCAGTGATTTTAAAGGAATTTTTAATTTGTGTTTTTTTGTTGCTTTTTTATTTAAAAAACTGACAATGGATTTGAAACTTCTCTTTACACAGGTTGCAAGTGATACAAAAATAGAATTTTTTTTTGCAATTTTGTAACCACTATTGTTGCTTCAGCATGTTTGTTATGTAGAGATTTACGCGTGGGTCGATTGTAGTGCATTTACTTAGAATTATTTGCAGATTGTTCACATTGAATTACATGTCATCCAAAGTAATTTCCATTGCTCGTACTCGTATGTGATTATATCATGGGATATTATTTTCTGTTTATGTTCTATTTCTCTTTTTTTTTATAGATTTATTTTTCATTTTGTTTTATTCTTAAACACAACTTTGTCTCTTAATGTTAACGAATTCTAGGATATTAAGATTTACACCAGACAATTCTTGTATTTCTTCTTATTTTTTTTAAACATTTGTTTAAATCAATAATTTACTATTTCTTTATATTTGACTTTAATACAAAGACCATTTGTCTTTGGTATGTAGATGACCATTAATGTAGAAAAACAATAATAAAATTATACCCGAAGTTTATTATACAAACATGTTCACAATTCATAAATGTGTAATTTATGTAGTTCTTATAACTTTTATTAACCATAAATATACTTTATTTACACAATACTTATGTAATGGTTAGTTGCGGATAGAAATGTAGCGTTATTACGATTTGTGGCAAGAAAAAATTATTTTTTTCAATATTTAAAAATAAAAATTTTGTATGAGTTAAATAAAACTGTTTCTCTAAGTGAAGTAAAATATTTTCAATAATAGTTTTTGTTTAGTATTGCATCATGTAGTATTAAAATAGGAATACTAAAACATTTTGCTTTATTGTTAATGTCCTGTTAAGTCCTCTACCTGCCTCAGTGGTAAATCAGAGATACGGCTTCAAAATAATATTTTTGGCTCATCAAGTCTTGCGTCATTTAACTGAATTTTAATTTAGGGTAGTAGTTGCTGCTCCTTGCGAATTCTCATGGTATTCACATTCAATACACGTGATGCTTACTCTAATACCAGCCAGTGCTAAACATTTGTATGTGTTGTGGAAAACCGTCACCTAAAAGGATTGTTCATCACAACACAATCTTTTGAGAATAATAAAATCCAATCCCCAGAACTGAAGGTTTGTCTGGACTACATTAGCCCTTCCCTAATTGAACTGCACTCAAACTCTTAATGTTAGTTCTCTTTGACTTTTTCGCCATTTCGTTCACTTGCGGCGCAATGTCGTCGCGGCCACTTATCCGCTGCGCTTTCTGAAATTCTTTCTTATACCTTCGCTACTCGCGCATTGCCCGCATCAGCTAAGATTTTCAGGTTACGCGACCAAAGTAAGTTTAAATTTCTGCTGTTGGAGGAAATTTTAGCGGCTGTAACTGAACTGGAAGCCTATTTCTCAAGTATTATTCTTAACAGTGGCAGCTACAAATATTAGCCGCTACACTACCGGAAAGGAGTCGTTATCCATTTTCTTTAGAGCTAAAACTTTACCCATTTCTGGGCGATATTCCCATTACACAGATAAATCTCTATTTAAAGAGGAAGTCGACAAAGATTAAGGTTAAGAAATTAAGTTCTCTCATTTCAATGCAACCCTGTCTTATTAACTCTTATTTTTCTCTCATCAGATTTTATTTTTTGTTAAATTTGTTCAAATCTCATTTTTGCTTAAAAGAAGTTTTTGTAAAAGAATTTGCAGTCGTAATGTAACACTGTTATAGTTGTTATATTTGAAAGTAATCGAAGATTTATCTGTAAGTTAAATTTTATTGATTTACAGATAAAAAAATAACGCCCGAAAGCAAGGTGAAGTTGTCCTAGCCATCCTTCATATTCTGGACTGAATTTGCCAGGAAAATTTACCTTCAGCAGAGTGTGATTCTAGAATATTGATGACAGAATAAACACCTGCCTACCCACTTCCAAATCCAAGGAAGAAGAATAGTTCTACCAAATTTGCAAATGATCCGTTGAATGTCGGCTGTAACTCCTGCAGGCTAAAGTTTACTATTATATAATATTTTAATTATTTTCACTTCTAAGCAGCCAATAGGTGAGTTTCGTATTTTTACTACTTGTATTTTTAATTTTCTCAAACCCCAAAAATGTGTTAACAATTAAAAAACTCTTCAGCAGGGTTATCGGGATTTCAGCGTAATGGTGGTGTTAACCACAACAGCAGCATCCGGAAATGATTTCCGTCCATTGTTAAGTCCTTGATTTAAAGGCGAACCCCGCAACATTCGTGTGTTATGATTGCTGTCTGGCTAACTTATATTTACACTGGCGAGCCAAGCTATACGGAAATCTTTTATCGGTACCACTAACATTTTCCTAGCCAGCGCATTACATTTAAAAAAAAATGTTTGTAAAGGGTGATTTTTTAAAGCTATAGGAAAGTTAAAGAAAAAACACATTAAATTCAGAAAAATGCATGAAATCTTTATTTGAATCGATATTACGGTCCATATAATTTAATGTTTGAAAATTATTTCATGCAAATGTAGACCTTGACTGCGCCTCAAATGGTCCATCCGCTTAGTCTAATTTTGGCGTACTCTTTCCAACATTTCGGTCGGTATCTCACAAATAAATGATTCAATGTTTTCTTCCAATGCGTCAATTGAAGCGGGCTTGTCTGTATAGACACGAGCTTTAACATAGTCCCACAAAAAATAGTCTAAAAGCGTTAAGTCGCATGATATGGGCAGCCAATTGACCGGTCCGGAACGTGAAATAAAATTTTCACCGAACTGGCCTCTCAATGGGTCCATTGTTGCGCGTGCTGTGTGGCATGTGGTACCATTTTGTTGAAACCACATGTCATGCAAGTCAAGTCTTGCATTTTGCACAAAAAAAAGTTGGACATCATCTCACGGTAGCGCTCACCGTTCACAGTAACGTTACGATTCGCATCATCCTTGAAGAAATACGGTCCAATGATGCCACCAGCCCATAAACCGCTCTAAAGTGTGACTTTTTCTGGATGCATTGGTAGCTCTTGCAATGCTTCTGGCTGATATTCACTCTAGAATCGACAATTATGCTTATTTACTTACCCATTGAGTCAAAAATGAGCTTCGTCGGTAAATCAACTTTCTTAACAGAGCACGCATCTTGATAATAAAACTCAATAATTTGCAAGCGATGTTCGTTTGTAAGACGATTCATGGTTAAATTATAGACCAAAATGAAGATGTTTGAAAGTGGCAAAACACGAAACGTGCGTCAGCTGCTTAAACCAGTGTTGCCAAAAAGATAATAGGTAAAAAATCACCCTGTAATAACGTCGACAACTCTTCGATGAAACGCCATGGTACTGGCAACCATTTCTGAGCCAATGCAAGCACAGTAGTAGTAGATTTTTAGTCAACACAGTATGGCTGCGCTGTTTGTTCTGCTTTAATATTTTCTCCAATTTTATTTAAAATTAAATCGATTTGGTTTTAATTTAAACGAAAGCACTTTTAAAAAATAAAGTTTTGTATTCCTGAAAAAATTATTCGCTCTCTATAATTTCTTGGTATAAAAGTATCTTCAATGTTGTCAAACAAAAACTCACGTCTGCACTAGTGAATTTATATAGAGATCGCTTTTAAATATTACTTTTCACAAGGGAACGTATGTGGACCAGAGATTGCAAAGAGAACGTATTAACTAGAAAATTTTTTTTTGTGGCTATCAACTTTAGAAGATTTACAATGTCTTAAGAATTTACTTCCGAACGTCATTGCGAATATGTTATTATACGAATAGCAATTGAGTTGCACATATACGAATTTTATTCTTTTAGGTCTAAATTTGTTAACATGACTGTTTGAATACATTATAAAAATGAACACACAGCACAGTATAATCTCTTTGATTACATTTCTTTGCTATTATTTGCTCCATTATTGGCTTTAATTGTAAGTTTAGGGTATAATGAATCGAACAGTATGTTCAGCGGATCCGTAACGTCAACACTACAATTACAAAGCCATAATTATTTTTTAAACATGCTGCTTTTTATTTATAAAAATTGCGTATGCAAAACAAAAACTGCGTAAAGAATAAATGACAATTTATACGACTGACCGTTAAATATACATACCATGGAAATATGCTATCGATAGAATAAGAACTAATGCGATTCTTAAAAAAAAAACAAAACTAAAATTACAAAAATTATTTTTTTCTATTTTTTAATAATAGATTACTAAGACAAAAGTTGATATCTTTGGAGAAATGGTATTGACTGCATTTAGTTTTGTTATTAAACACATCTTCACTTAAAGATCGGTACCAGCTTTTAAGTTGTTGTTATTCCACAAATTACGAACCTCGCTCATGACTTATATTTAAGGCAGCTATTTAAAAAGAAATCATGGATTAAATAAAAAATATAGTTCAAATATGACAACCTACATCGCAAGATTAACTAATTTAATTTTTTAAATAGAGCCACTAGCCAGATAATTGACGCATTATTGTACATAAAAACAGCTTGTTTGGAAATTTCACAACTCAAGATCTTTTCTTTTTCGGTTCACAGGAAGTTCTTAAACGATTTATGACTCATGATTAAACAATAATTTACAAATGGTAATTAACGAACATTCTATGTACCCATGAAATTTATTTTGTAGTAGGGAACTACAATAGGTAACTACATGTGCAGAGCAGGTTAAGTCATATTTAATATTCGCTATCTTATCCTACGTTTAATCATCAACTGAATAAATTTTAGCTGCTGAAAAATTGACAACACTGCGAAAGTGTATGGGTTATAATATCTTAACCTGCATGTTCACGAGCTTGAAACAACTACGTTTTCTTCTCGAGACTTATTTCCTCTGTTGCTTCTTGTCATAGAAGTTGGCGCAAAAGTAATGCCATGTCATAAAGTAAATGTTTTACCAATTTGCTACAAATAATAATATAAGCTCGGCTTTCAAAGAAAGTTATATGAAGATGTAAAATTGGTGATATACAGTTCAACAAGTTATATCGATCAAATGATCACCTTTCTAGTTGATGCGAATTCCTGCCTACTTTACAGCATTTTAATTTCTTAATCGCGAGACATCTGAGTGCAATCTTTCCCAGACTAGCAAGATTTGTCGTTTGTTGTATTCAAATCGAGAAGTGATACAATAATATATGACATCAGAAAGCTGGTGAATTGATCCAAATTGAAAATAAATCTATAGTTTCTAAATTGCTTGAGCGATTGTTGTGAAACTTTCTACGCCTATAGTACATTTGTAGTTGAGTTTAAGTTAAGTTGCCACGATGTTTAAAGGTATCACGCTCAAGTGAATAAAAAATCAAAACCGTTAAAAAATTCTTTTTTTTATTTCGATTGCTTTCGTTTTCGTCGTGCTCATGCTCTAAAAAATCATATTGCATTTTATAGTTATAATATTTATGGCATTTAGCTGTTTGCGGAACCCCAATTCTTCACATTTTTCTTTAAATTTTTTTTTCTGATTCAAAAATGTTAGTATTGAGAACTGTTTTAATATTTTTTTAGATCCAAATATATGAAATGATTTTGTTTAAATTTTTGGCGAAAGAATTTCGTCTATTCTTTGTTAGTTATTTACGATTCTTTAATCAATTTTATACGAAGATTATATTGCTTTAAATACGATTTTTAAACAAACTATTACAAACAAAACAAAAATGAATTGAACATGTTTATCATTTCTAAATTCCTAACCTTCCGAAATAAGACGTTTGGAAAAGTCAAAGCTTAAACTAGATTTTCTCTTATGGATTAAAGGCAATCAAAAAAGTAAACATGGGGGCAAATTACTGCACTCGATATCAATCATTACTTTAACACAATTTAAATATAAATTTCGATCGACATCGAATGCCATAATTTGCCCCCTGATTTCGTGATTTACATACATTTGCACTTTCCTGATTTGGTATTTTGTGTATCTTTAGTATCAATTTTACTCTATTCATTTTTTTTCTTAAGGTACGTTCTGGTTAGTCAACTATTTGACAGAAAATATGTGACCACTATATTATGAAAACAAATTTTAGTACCTTTCAAATACTTATTAAAAAATGTAGGATCAAACGTAATATAAACGGTAAAATATTACTTTTATAACATTATAAATCATTACTCGTAGTGTTACGTGTCAGGGAAGTGGTTACTCTCTTTTGTCAAATATTTGACTAATTGACCGCACTGTTATAGCGTTAGTTTGGTTCTGCTGTTGCTACATTGTTGCGCTTTATTGCTTAACCTAATTTATTCCAAGTTCGTACCCAACATTTTTTAAAATCCTAGAACCATAATGTTGACTAAATGTCTGATTCTTGCGCTTCAGAAGAGAAGCCCATAAATTTCAAAAGTGGATGCCCTTTTTTTATATTAGTTTTTTATTAAATATTTTTTATACTATTTTTGTTTGTTACAATTATTCGTGTACTGGTTCAAAGGATAAGCCTTGTATGGGACACCCTTGAAATTTAAGTTGTATGTTTTTGTCGTTTTTGCTGTAGCAGTTACAATAAACATAATCTCTGTGTAAATGTTAATTGTCTTACTTTAACGATTCAAAAGATCAGGCCATATTCATACGCCAAAAGTACGTCTCTGTGGGACTTCCGTTATTGCTTTATATTCGTTGTTGTAGCAAATATAGCAAAACGCACCATATGTACATTTGATTTGGGTCATCTAAATGTGATGCCTAGATCTCAGCACTATACAATTTTTACACGTGACATCTTTTCAAATGACATAAGCCATTTTGTTTTATTAGAAGGTAGTACAGTTTTAACCATAGACAGGTACACATTGCAACAACGCGGTTACATCATTCAAAGTTATTATGAAAATGGGCGTTTTTTGAAAAATACCCATCGCAAAATTTTGTTTAGTGACGAAACTCATTTCAGAATGGATGGATTCGTCGATAAGCAAAATTGTCGTATCTGAGGTGATGAAAATCCTCGTGTTTTTCATGAAAAATCTCTACACCCACAAAAAGTTACTGTTTGGTGTGCATTTTGGGCAAATGGAATCATTGGGCCATTTTTCTTCGAAGATGATGCTAGAAATGCTGTTACTGTGAATGCTGAGCGATACCAATCAATGTCGAGAAACTTTTTATGGACACAGTTGAATCATATTGATGTGTCTGACGTCTATTTCCAGCAAGACGGTGCTACATGTCACACAACTCGAGAAAACATTACGCTTTTGCGATCAAAATTTCCTTAACGTGTAATTTCACGAAATGCAGATTTCAATTGGCCTCCAAGGTCATGTGATCTAACACCATTAGATTTTTTTTGTGGGGTTTTTTGAAAAGTCGAGTGTATGCTAACAAGCCACAAACAATTAATGATCTAAAGAACAACATTCAAGTTGCAATTCGTGAAATAACACCAGCAACATGTCGGAAAGTCATTGAAAATTTCGATATTCGGATTGATGTCTGCAGACGCAGTCATTGTGGACATTTGAATGATATTCTATTCCACTTATAATTGTAATGGATCATACTTTTAATAAAAAAAACAGCTTGAAAAAATTGCAAATAGTTTGTGTATTATTTCAAAGAAACATGTAGGCGCGTTTTTTGGATGACCCTTTATACCTTTCTATTTTTCTATTTTAAAAGAAAAAGCCAAATTGACGTTTCTATAAGCTTTTAAATTGTTTCTTGATGCTCGTGGAAATCCTGGTACATACTTAATAAAAAAAATATATATTAAAAATCAAGTGTGTTATATAATGGTACAATTTATTTTTATACCCTTCACCATAAAAAGTGGAAAAAGGTAAAAGTTATTTTGTCATTCCGTTTGTAATTTTTACAATATCCATTTCCGACCCCATAAAGTATGCATATTCTGACTTCTTATGCATAGTGAAGTTGATTAAGCGATGTCCGTCTGTCCATTCGTGTTAGTGTTGAAGTTAAGTTTTCCGAAGCACTTAATCAGCTAGAAAAATTTTAATGCGCAAATCTATCAGACATTGTGTCGAAAGATGTGATTTTGGAAATCATACCTAACTCTAATTTTTCTATATCATTTGGAACAACGAAATAACTCAAGTAAAAATTCTATAGTAGGAAAAAATCATCAAGTGAAAAAATTGGTGCTCGCGCATATTGCCGAGTTACTTTTAAAATTTTTTAAAATATCAATATGGGTTTCATTCCAAAGCTTTTAAAGATATCCTCAAGAAAGTACTAAAATTTTTTAAAAATACCTAACTCATTTAGAGCAATTGACACACTACACATGAATATTGAGAAGTTCAAAGAAAAAAATGACTGTAATATTTAAGAGTATTAAAGGTATTAGTAATAAGTGAGAAGGGTACAAGAATTATAACATTTTTTGGAGAAAAACTATTAATAGTTTTTGTCTCTTTCCTTGAGAAGCTGCAACATTTATGTTTTATAAAATGCTTTTTCCTATTCACAAAACATTCTGCCACATTTTTCTTTTGTAATATTTCTTTAATTGTTTTTAAATTTAGTTTTATGTACAAATGACTTGTTTTACATTCTTGTGTATATTTTTTTTTGTGTGTTTTATTTACAAATTGCACTTTTTGGTTTTTCTATCAGATACAAATTCTTCTTTCAGTCTTTTTTATCTGTCTTTTGTTGTTGTAAGTTTTCAACACTTTTTTGTTTTCGTAATGAATATTAATGAATAAACCAAAATTGAATTATGAGCATAAACTGCTTGATATTTGTTGTTTTTACCATCTTATTTTATGTATTGAAATTTATTTATGCGAATTATAAGATAAATGGATGATTTTGTAATTAATGTAATTTTAATTATCGTTTTGTTGTTCTTAATTTAATAAGAACAATTTTTAGGAAAGTTTTAAATTTTTTTGCAGTTTTAAGACTTTGAATCATGTGTAAGCTGTTAAAGATTGTAGGTAGATCCAACTTAAATGCTCTTTATAAGCTTGCAAATTTTTTAAAAGTGGTCAACAAATTTGATTTTAGAGAAAAATTATGTTGTTTCTAATTCTAAACAATTCTTGCTTTGTTGTAATAAATTGTGCTTAAGTAGTATTAAACTGTTCATTCTTTATCTTTATGAAATAAATCTATATTTTTTTGCATACTTTTTCTCTGTCAATTCTTTAACCATTCATTGAATTGTTATGCAAATTTTGTTAGCTGCGCGAGGGTTTTAACTTCATGAAAATAAAAATCCTCTATTGTATGCTTCAAGCGAGACGAAGCAAAAGTTAAAACGTTTGTAGTTAGAGATCGGTTTTGGTTTTGAAATAATTTTTAAAAATCGTCGAGTGTATGATGCCTTGCCGCGTAGAATTGGAAAAGTAGGTCGACTTTAATTAAAGTAAAACTAAAGTAAAGTTTCTGTGGAAAATATGGCGAACAATTGAATTTAAAAATTTAACCTGATTGGAAAATATTTTTATGATAATCCAAAAATCAATTGCTGCGCAATTAAACAACAACGTGTGGTTTGCTTATGAAGCCATTGTGCGGTAATCTGTAAAAAAACTTGGATTTTACACCTAATAGTGTTCATGGTGACGATTTTGGTGATTTTGTTTTTGTTAGCTTCCCTAATAGGTGAGATTTTTCTGCCAGGCCCTGCATAACTGAGATTAAAGGAACATATACAAAAATACACCACTAATATTATTATTATTGTTGTTTATATCTCTACGCATTTTCTTGCTAAACAAAAGACTCCATCATCCGGTGCATAATAACTTTGTTCATGCCAATTCGGCTATATTTCCTGCAGTATCTGAGTCGATATCTTATGGCCTTTTGGCTTGCTTTGGCCTCTTCGCACAATAACCACTTCTTTGTTATATCTTTTCCATGAGTATGAATTTTGTGGACAATTTGCTACAATGTGCCACCTTTACATTGTAGCAAAGTTTATTAAATAATTTGTTTCAAACAAAAATCAATAATTTTTTAATGGGTCCACCAACTCGCTATTAGTTATGACTTTGAGAATGATAACAAACCTCTTAAGAATGTCATTATTTATACCTGTGATTTCAGAAGTCAAGTTAGCAAAAAATCTTTATGACGTATTTTCTTAATTTGTCATACCAGAACTGTGCTTGACAGTATGATTCCACCTGTATACTAATTTTGTCTTTAGGTTAACGTATTATCTATTACTTTTGGGCTTCCTTTATGGGACTAATATTTGAGTCGATTCTCCCCCTTTTAAATTGAATATTATAGACTACATGTAAAATACACTACTTTAGCTATTGCAGGCATAAGGTCGTAGCATACCAAATTGCAATACTTCTTTATTTAGAGGCCTGGCTTAAATCTTTTCAATTTAATTCATCTTGAAGGTTATGGCTACACAAACAAAATAATAAATTGCTGCTGGTGCTTCCGTTACTGACTGTACTGTTCTATTCTTCTATATCTCTCTTTTTATTATTAGACAATTTATTTTTGGTGGTTTTCAACTGCAGGTAAGTATAGCTAATATTAAAGGAGTTTAAAGAAATATTGCTTTTTATTTTATGTTCATAAAGTTATTTTTAAATAGAAGATAAAAGGCTCTGCAGTGTTTATTTTTTCAGCCTTGAAATATTCAGTTAAATAATAAAACTTACAAAAATTAACTCTTTCTTATTTGATTGTACTAGTTAATCTCAAATCTAGCAATTTGATAAGCAAAATTTCTAGTGTGCGGCGCCCTTTGGAGTATGTCAGCTGCTTAAATTAAAATTGTAGACGATAAAAATTTCTTCCTTTTTACTCTCGGCTTGAGTTCTACAAAAAACAATTCTACACACGCCCATACAAAATGTGTAAAAAAGTTTATAATTGCAAAGAATTCTTAAGAAGAATATAGAGAATCTGAAAAGTTGCATTACATTCTGTTAGTATCTCCCTTTTTTTGCCGTTAATTTTGAAATAATTCACATAAATATTATAATGAACTCAAGCCTAACTGAAAAGTTCAAACGAAAATTAAATCTCCAAAAACTTAAAATTATCATGTGGATTAAATTACTCCTTTATAATCTTTTTTAGTCGTCATTTTATTTAATTCATCTGAGGTCACATAAGAAATCTTAGTTCACAAAATAATTGCAAAAATAATTTTTACTAACATAATGACCAAATATTTTCATTTTGCACTTGTACTCGTATGGTCGATTATAATAACCTTTTCGTGTTTATAATTTTTTAAAAGATTTTTTTTAATTCATTATTTTTTGTTAAGAAATAAAATTATAATTATTTCGTTAATGAGATTAAGATCCCTCATGCGGCCTTATAACTTTTAATGATTGCGAACTTCTCCAGGTAATAATTCCTAATTTTATTGCATTAACAATGATAATAATGATGTTTAATTTAATAATATTTTGGGAATAATGTATTTTTAAAAGTATAATAAAACCATCACAAACAATATGTAGAGTTGAATATTTTATTTTGCTATCTGTTTTAGTGGTGTTTTTAGCACACAGAGGCCTAAGTTGAAGCTCTAAAACTAATGCGAAAACTATAAAAATATAACCTTTAATTGTATGAAACGAAAAAAAACTATTTCGTGTGTATATTTAAAAGTTTATTATTTTTTTAAGGAGACATCAATGTACTGACAAAGTTAATTTAATTGTTAATGACCTCATGTTTAGTTAGCTAAAATAAATGTATCCAAAATTATACTGAGATTAAGTACAAGTGCTTAGATACACAAAATTTAACATGCCAAGAGAAGAGTTGGCAAACCTTATTTTAATGTGCATTTAGCAAAGTACATATACTTAAAATATTTTAACGGACTTTAAAAAGAAGGAGGTTATAAATTCGTCCGATTTTGAAAATTTTTTCTTTATTTGAGTTGTGATGCTTACAGATTGATCCCGTTTTTGAAACATCTCAAAATTAAAGAGAGTCCCCATACAACTTACATGTGTTTAACGTGTAATACGAACTGCAAAGGAAGCACTTTAAGCTGCCTATAGTTAAAAGTAATACAAAAATAAAGTTAAAAATTAAAGGGTGTCGCCATAGGTGACTAAAATTTACCTTTATGGGCCTGTCTTTTCAAAAGATTGAAAATTGGACAGAATGTCGACTGCCATGACCGTTATAGTAACAAGTATTAATATTAAAAGTTATAGATTAAAAGGTGCCCCAATGGATCATTTAACTTGATGTATATGGCGGTACTTAAAAACAGTTATAGACAAAAGGTTGAAATTTACGAAGAGCCTGAATTGCTAACTTCGCTATAACAAGTTTAAAATTTGGATTTGGAAATAAAAGACATAAGGTTGAAATTAACAGGGAGCTGTTGAATTAATAAGGGTGACCCAATAGTTAACCTTTTAACCTTTATAGACAGAGAGTTGAAACCTGTTATGAAGTCGAATTTTTACACTTTCATTATGTTTTTATTTTTCGGCGTGCCTTTCGTAGTTTATTTGTTTATTATTTTATAAGTTGTTAATGTTTAATCTTTTATTCGTGCTAAAGGTCAACAAACTTTTTTTTTAAATTTACTATACCCTTCACCACAGAAAGTGGAAAAAGGGAATATCTAAGTTTGTTATTCCGTTTGTAATTTCTGCAATATCCATTTCCGACTCTATAAAATATATGTATTCTGAGTCCTGAAAAAAATAGTTTTAAAATTCTTAAATCGTAACTTGCAAACCTGATAATGGTGCTATATATTTTTAGATTAATGGGAAGGGTGCATTTGATTGAAAGGCGCTCTGCCTAAGTGACATAAAAGAAAAGACAGAAAAATAATTCTGGAATAATTTCTGAAATTAAGGCAATTTATACAAAAATAAAAATAAATCATGAAATAAATGTTTCAACTTAAAGATATTAAAATAAATGCCTGCAAGTGTGAGTAATTGATAAATTACAGTAAAACAGGAAACAATTTTGATAAATTGTGTTCCAAAATTTTAAAATCGTTCATCGATAAACCCAAAATTGGTATTTTCAAGACTTTTTTCGCCTAATTTCCAAACTTTTTTTCTTTGTAAATTAATGGAAAGACCGCATTATCCTGAAGACTTCTATTTTGGGTTAGCTTGCTTTAACTTTCAAATAAACATTAACATTTTCATTTTTTAAACAGATAAAGATGTGAATGGTGTGTTTTAGGAGCAGCGCGCATACGTTGTACAGTAAAAATATTTGTGGTTTTTATAAAACAATATCGTCTTACAAAACAATTTACCTAAAACTTTTAGAATCTTAAAATATACACATTTTTGTGGCTACAACTCTTAGGACGAAAAGTAAAAACTGGTGTTTGGTTGGCTGCACTTTTTTCTATTCACTCCTATTTTCAGTATTTACGAATTTAGAAATTGATGTTCAGAATAGAACTTTAAACTGGAGCTAGTACATAATTACACTGTATAAAGTCAGTTTTCTGAGTTTTTTTTTTTGAGCAGATTTTTAACCAAAAAAGATGGAGGTTATCAATTCGACTGAATGTTGCTTTTTTATGTTTGAACCTGCAGAGCTCAGTCATTTCTAAACCGATTTGAAAGATTATGCTTACAGATTGGTCCCATTTTCAAAACAGTTCATAATTTTAAAAATTAAAGGGTGTGGCCATACAACATACATGTTTTAAGTGTATAATAAACCATAAGGCGCGCTTCTTGAAAATTAAAAAAAAGCGTATTACTATAGCTTCCAATAGCAAGAAGTAATACAAAAATAAATCTTCGTCTAACCAAATTAATATTGATATGAATAGTCCTCGTACTTTTATTTACACAATTAGTTGGTTAAATAGATGTTGTTTACAATGTGCACAAACTTAGGTAGATAGATGCGAAGAATGCTGATGAAGGATGTAGCGATCCAGAAAATGCTGCATTTAATTCTGCTGGTGGTGTAAATTAATTTTTCTTTAAAAAAAAGGTTTTTAGAAATTGAAAAACGAACTTAAGCCAAAAATAAATTTTAATTAATTTATCAACGGTTCTCAAATGGGGGTCCGTGGACCCCTGGGAGTCCGCATGAAGAACCGAAAAAACAGTGTTTTCAAAAATAATAAATTTTTTTTGGACTTGGGCTTAAGAGGGGTCCGCGAAAAAAAAATTAGTTTAATACGTTCACGTTTGTAGAGTTTGTTTTTGCTGTTATGTTTTCACTGCAAAACTGGTGTTTTGATCCAAAAAAAAAAAAAAAATCATCATCCTTAAATTTCATGAACTACAAAATATGGAAGTCATATCTTAGTAATAATAAATAGTTTTCCGAAGGTCCACATAATAAAGGGTGACTTCTAAGTCATAGCGTAAGCCATTTTATGGAAAAAAAAGCTCTTTAGGTCGTTTCTTTTATAAGCGTTTTTTCGGACTACCCATTAAATGGTTAGAATGAGTATAGTTAAGTCCGGTTTGTTTTTAAAATATCAATTGTGTTACTATTAATAGTTGACCCCATCCAAAGCACATTTTTAAGTCTTTTTATATAAATAAATTAACATAATATTTTGTAGAAATTGAAGGATGGTTACTTAATTTCAAGTCAAAAAATATAAAACAAAAAATTGTTTTTGTTTTGATACAGTTATTATTTTTCACAACATTAGTTTTTCTTCAAACCACTCAACTTTGCTCCCGGTCCTACTTTATTGTTCTCACCAACACAATTACATATTTACATAGATTTTGGAAATCAAAGCTCTGAACTAATTTCGCTATTTCGTGTTGTATCTGTTTAATGGTTGGGTCGAAAGTCAAGGGTCCGTCGTCCTCCTAGTTACAGTTATAAAATATAACAAATATGACAAGAACAGAACTAATCAATAATTCTTTGTATTCAGTTTTACAAATCTTACCAACATTTGTGTGTAAGACACATACAGAAAAATAAAAGGGAAACGCCATAGAGGAGATTTAAGCAAATTAGTTTTGATAAATATTTTTTGATTGATTATGGGATCAGATAAAAAATATAAAAATATGTGTAGACACTGAGTTATAAGTTGTTGAAATATATTGCAAGGTTCCTTTCGAGAACTTCCTACAAATAAAGTTGCTTTTCACAATGAGTATCATTATGTATTAAAGAGTGTAATTTAATGGTTCTGTTAGGATACCAAGGATAGTCTGAGCAGCAAGACGCCCTTAAGGTTTTGGAATCTTCTTTAATATCCGAAAAAGCATTAGTCACAAAATGTACCAAACTTAAATATAAGCTCGAAAGCTTATGACTTTTAGATTTATCATATTATAATGATTTTTTTCGCGCTCCATTTTTTTAATAATATTTAAAATAAGAAAAAAATAAAATAAGAAAAATAAGAAAAAAATAATAATACGTTAAGATAGTTTTTGAGAAATAAGATATAGAATTTAAGTTGCCACGAAATCAAACCGCATCGAAATATTCTAATGAAATTTTAAAATTATATAGGTACAGAGATTTTCATCAAATGGTAAAAAATTATATTTTTTCTGTTTTAATATTTAAATTCCTGGAACGGTGAAAAATGTTCCAAAAAAATTTGTTTTTTTTTACAAATGGGTTTATAAATTTTGTTTTAAAACTGGCTATATTTGGATAGAGCTGGAAGTAAATTAAATTATATAAAAAAAATTATAATTAACAAAAATGTCATATTTTTTGGGAAAATCATAAAAAAACGTTAGTTTTACATTTCCCTAATGCAGAGGAACGTACCTTTTCAACGAACAGCGCTATCAAAACAAAACTTGAAACATGTTTACTCGTATTCCAAATTTTATTAAAAATATATGAAAAGTGTCCGATCATTAACATGTACACTACACCAAAAATATTTAGTTAAAGTCAGAGAAATAAAAAAAAAGGAAATGCAAACTAATTATCCCGCAAAATAAAAGAAATAATCTACACATGTAAGCACACTTTTTATAGACATTTTAAATGACTAATTAAATTTAAAAAACTCAACATTTACGAAAAAATAAACCTTTAATGACATTTCCAAGAAAAAATATATGCCTGATGTACCTAACTTTTGGGGCATACTAAAAACACCCCTTTACCTTAGTGAACCGACTGTTCTCAGCTCTACTCAAAAGCATATCTGCTTTTGTGAAGCTTCATTAAGATACTTTTAATAATTCGTGAGGTACCGAATTTTGCCCAAAATAAATCATTTTCAAACTACTGCACAATGTTAGCATCCTCCATTGTAAAAAAAGATGGTGAATCTTCCACATGATTACTGTGTTTTTCACGAATTCATTAAAATTATAAAATATTCCTATAACCAAACAAACTTTGTAAATTTAATTGATAAATTTCAAAGCAACAATTTTAACTCAACATCTTAAATGCACCATAATGCCACACTTAATCTGAAAGGACGATTTTTTGTGGCACTAAATGTGACATAATTTTTGTAGAAATCAATTTTGATTTTTTAATGTTTTAATATGTTTTTTTGACTTGAAGAATTTTACTAACTATCCATTTTCAAAACTGGCAATAGTTTACACGTTGTTAAAGACTTTTCAGAATTTTAAAGTTTTTATGATTCGTATTCGACTTTTTTTCATCACTTTTATACTACAACTTTATTTTGAAATTAAGAAAAAAACATTTTTTTTGAATATAGCTCGCCCTCTACCATAAAGGGATCGTGGTGTATTATTAGTCACCCAGCAATAAAAACGTTTCAATAAATAACACAGCAAGGAAGAAACCAAATTAAAATGAAAAACTCAACAGATATCTGTTATCAGTTGGTTTACTGTAATGTTTTATACTATCGAATTGTTACTCCTAATGGCATCTATTTTCTTAAAGGAAATTATTTCTATTGCCAAACTCTAATTCGTAACGCTATTTTACAACAAGTAGGCAGGACAGAAGTTGTTAAAAAAAAACAGGAATGTGTCCTCAAAATACTACCAACAACAAAACAAACAATCAAGAAAATTACCTAAAGGAATGTTAATTTTCAAATATACAAAAACAACTCACTCTATCACTCAATTTTGTTCGGTGCAACTATCAATTATCACTGTAAATATCCATTGATTGTTGCCACTTAGCTACTTGGGTAGTCGTATTTTATTTACAATCACTAACACAAAGCAACAACAATTGCCCACAGAACAAGTCATACTTTCTTTTTTATTTATTTTAATCGTGATCTGAATGGCTTAGTTTAGCAAAATATATGCATCAGTCAGAGATGGTAAAGTTAGTATAATTGTAATTTTACAAATATACAGATCCATAATAGTATGCTAATTTTATGCTCAAAATTGCATTCTTACGCCAATGTCTTAATCATAATTGGAAGGATTTTATTTATAATTTACATTTACAAGCAAAATTTTATAATTTTGATTACGTAAACTTTTACTGCCGTATTCATATTGTAATTTTAAAATATATTTTAGGACAAATTTGCATTAAAAATTTGTAATAAAATTTATTTTATTTTTTATGAATACCGCAGTTATTATTTATAGTTTTTTTTTAAATAAAATCTTATATCTGAAAATAAAAAACAAATAAAATCAACAATCAACTTTCGGTTTAGTTTTAATGCAGCCTAACGAATGATGGCTTGTTTTAACTGTAAAGAAAATCAGAAAGTTATCTAAAGTGTACACTTGGATAGTGCAAATATACAAAGGAAAGAGAAAGGGAAAAGGAGCAAATTAAAATTAAAATAGCAAAGACGTTTAATTTGCTTATCCTAAAGAGGATGTCCATAGTTGTTTTTATAGCACAGAACAGATGAAAAGTCATTTATTTAACCCTATATTAGCCGACTTTGTTAACCAGCATAACTGACAGACTTGGATCGACGATTTACTTCCGTTTATGTCTAAGAAGACTCTTGTGCATCGTCCATCTAATTCAAGACAGTTTACAGATTTGTCTTGATAATCCTTTTAATTCATGCTGAGAAAGGTATTTTGAAGAAAACGTGGATTTTTAGGTTTTAAAATTGTGTTTTCATCTTTTCACCTCGTTTCATTATTTAAAAAAAGAATGTTAAAAACTTTTGGAGTGGACGTGAAGTGGGTGTTGAAAACCATCATCTACATTCCAAGATTATTGGCGACCTTATACTTATATGCATACAAAAAGTTAAAAATGGTAAAAGCTTTTGCATGAAGTATGTTTAATTGAAATTACTGATTATGACAAAATGCAAACAAATATTTATTTTAACACATTTACATAATATATCTAACCGATTTTTTTTTTGATTCATTACGAATAAGAATTTCAGTTTCCAAAAAAAAAAAAAATGTAAGAGATTCCAATAAACAAACCAGTTGGTACAGAAAAAAGAAAAATCATTTACCAACCCTGGCGCAGGTACATAAAAAAGTAATAAAAATAACATGGTTTATTTATTTTCTCGTGGTCAGTCTCGTAAATAGGAAAAATATATATATTATGTAGCCAGAACAAATCTAATAGAAATTTTCCATAAATTTTGACAATTTCTTAAAAAAATATATATATTTATCTTTACTTAGTTCTTTCTTATTCATAAGTCTTAAAAAATAGCGCTAAAATTGTTGCAACCGAAAAAAATTGGCATTTATGTGATGATTTTAGTTCACTAATTTTTCAATCAATTCGTGTGAATATTGCTCTTGTTTGTTATGTTTGCGCCAGCAGAACTTAGTTATTACTGGGCTGATTTTTAAAATTTTCCTTCTACTGAAATTTACAAACAACCTGTATTTTAGTACACTATAACAAGTATAAAATTTGTACTTGGAAATTACGGGGTGTCCCAACAGTTGATGTAATTTAATATGTGTGGACAAACAGATATTTGCAAGGAACCTACAATACTGACAACAAACATAAAATTTGAATTCAGAAACTGAAAGAAGTTCTCATAATTGATGTAATTTGGCCTACAAGGCCAAATGAAAATTAGGCAGTGTGTCTTTAACTATGTCCAGTATAGAAGCAAGTATTAATTTTTGAAATTACAAATTAAGGAATGCCCTAATAGTTTACGTAATTTGATGTATACGGACAATCGTTTAAACAGTTGTAGACAAACGCTTAGAATTCATTACTGTGTCTGTAATAAGATGTGTAAAAAAATAAAGGTTAAAAGAGTTTAAACGGACACTGAACACAATGTCCAATATACAACAAGTAAATATAAAGGTTGAAATTAAAGGGTGTCCTTATAGTTAATGAATTTTGGCTTATGTGACATTGCCTCTTAAGAAAGTCTCGAAATTTCAATAAAGCATATATTACTATGCCCACAATAACAAGTACAAAAAACTTCATAGGTGAGATAATTACACTTATGTGGCGTCACCTTTAAAACCGTTAAATACAGATACTTGATATGCATACAGAACGCGTGTTACATGTAAATATTACATAAGAAATAAAAGGGCGTCTCTATGGATTGTAAAGTTTGATGTATACCTTATCTTTTAAACTGTCTTATATTAAAAAGCGAAATTCTTTAATTGTTTCTAACATTATTTCGTCAACAATAACTACTACAAAAAAATAGAAGTGCACCTAAAGGTAATGTAGTTTGATAAGTATGGTGCTATTTTTTGAACCTTTATTTACTGTGTCGGCTATAACAACAATTAAAAATATTTAAAATTGTGAATTAAAGGGTGTATAAAAAAATTGATTAAAAATAAAATTAGTTAATGTCGACACGGATAAAGCTCAGCGTTGTGTTTGCGGTTGAATGTAGAAGTTACAAAAGGTAGTCCCTTTCCAGAACTATGACACAGAGAAGTAAAAACAAAGGACTGAAGCTAGAAGCAGATAAATTCTTACCTAGAATATACAATAGACTATGCTGTGTTATACATGCTATCTAGACTTGTGTAGAATTAGATCATTTAAATGATTCCATCTAAGTGAACCAGTTCATATATTAATTTCTAGCTCGTTCGTTTTTGAACAATACTTCGTTTTTGAACTACCAGACAAGATGAACTAGAATCCATGTCTCTGTTGTTGTGCTGCCAAGCATTTTATTAATCATTCGTATTGGCGATTCTACGGTGTTGTTGCCATCACGATTTGAAAAGAACATTTGAACTTGAAGAGCTTTCGAACTAAAAAAAGCGTTTGAACTAAAAGCTGAAAAGTATGAACAAAACGTTAACAGAACACTGAACTAAAATTTTAACTTGGATATTTTTAAACTTTGAACTAAAAATAGCGATCACTAAATTGAACTATAAGGCACAAGTCAAATGCTATCCCATTTTACCGGTGATTAGAATAATTCTAAAAGGGGACCTTAATAATCACGAAAAAACTTAAAATCGGTTTGTTTGTTTTTTACAATAATTTTTTTTGAAAACTGTTGCATCTTTTACAAGTTTTTCTTTGCGTTTTTTTATCCATTTTTTCCATAAGCTGTGTTCAATAAAGGAAACTTTCAATTATTTCTTGGCCGCCGTAGAATCGTCGAGTTTTTAGAATATTCTATATGCTTTCGCTGTATTAGTCCCACAGAAGTAGCTGCAGGATGATCACCTTACAGGGCTTTAAAATCTTCAAGGTAGTTCCTGTTTCTAGATTAGGCACCACTTTGCTTTCTTTATATCTAAAAATTTTTTTTACTGATGTGTGGAATTTATTAGATGTTTCCTTTCAAAGCCTTGAGAGGAGCCATGAGGGATAATAACGACTGTAACCACTACATACAAAACATAACAACAACTTAGTTTATTGAAATCATCGCCTTCTTTTGTTGGTGGTTATTTGAAATATAACAAAAATCTACAATAATAATTATCAAATATTAAAAACGAAATATATAAATTCTGATGGCATGAAAAATTTTAGCATTAAGCTACGCGGTAAAACACGCGGATACTTTTAAAGATAATTGAAACAAGTAAGAGTACTATATTCGGCTTTGCCAAAAACTTATATACCCTTTATCATGCATGTAAATCTAGTTTAGTGAAGAAGCTCCTATCACAAACAATTTTTATTATTGCGGTGACAGAGAATTAAAAAATAAGAAAAAAATCAAGTAAGATTTTATTATTTCCTAAAAAATCTCTTTAGAAGATTTTAACTGATACCAATATCGATTCTTTTATGAAAATAGGTGCATGACTCGGTAAATATGGGCAACCGCCATTATATCAATTTTCTCTAGGTCATCTGCTGCCCTGGCGAAATTGGTGTCAACACTTACACGGACGAACAGACGGACATTGCTCAATCAACTTCGCTATGCATTAAAACTCAGAATATACATACTTTGTGGGGTCGGAAATGGATATTGTAGAAATTACAAACTTATTGACCTTTTGGACACAAAAGTGGTATCGTGTAAATCTGAGCTTACACTTTGACATGCAACTGATATGCTTTTTTATTCTTTCACTTGTAAAAATAATTATAAAAGTTACTCTTAGCAACCTTCTGCAATTTTCATGTTAAAAATTAGAACGATAAATAATTTGTTTTTTTCATGAATATTTTTGTTATGGAAAATCAAGATATCCGTTAATATTTCTTCTATTGCGCTTAATAAAGAATTTTGGGTCATGTGGCTACCTATTTGGCAAATTACCTTCCTTCATTTAATTGTGAAACATTCTTATGGAAAACGAAACGTTCGTGCAAAATAATTTAATCATCTTTTGAATAGCCAAACATTATATCACACATATATTTAGTTGCTTAAGCACAAACAAATGTATGTATACGCACATTAATATTTATAAATACTTACATTTTATGTCAAAGTTAAAAGTTGCCAAAATGCTGAGGGATATTCTGTGCACACATTTATTTGTGTTTGATTTGGTGTATTTTAACTGCCATCCCTAAATTAGCGCGTAAGACGCGACGCAAAATAACGCATGGCTTTTACGCTGAAGGTGCATACCTAAATAAAAGCGCAACGTTTTGTTGTGAACAGTAATGTTAACCTATCACTTTTAATAAAACCCTATAAAATGAAATGCAAAATAGTGATAAAAACGCTATATAAGCCTGAAAAAAGCAAAAATGTCATTACTGTTTTGTAACGTTTTCTAAATACTACAACAAAATATGTAAACAACAGTAGCTTGCAGGCAACTGCATTATCTTACGCGCTGTCAAAATTGGATTTTCCAATTGCTAAGCGTTGACGCCGTGCTATTTAGGGATGCTTCATACATTTTGTATGTACATGAGAAATTTTGACAGATATCTTGCGCTTTACGTCGTAATTTAGGGATGGCAGTAAGACAAACTTGACTTTGTTCACATTTTGGGACAGGTGGCGCATAAAGAGCCATGCATGATGCTGTAGAAGATGAATGAAAAAAACTTTTAATGAATACGCACAAATGTTTTTCAAAATATGTTGGATGATATCAGAAAGCCAGTCAGTTAACAAGTTAGTCGACAGCTACTCATCAAGACATTTATTGTTGAGAGAACAAGTGTTACAAATGTTTCTGTTTATGTGACAACAACAAGAGTAATGAAGCAATGTTAGGAATAGCGTTGCCAGATTTTTTATTTGGCAAAAATATAGATTTGGTTGGGATAATAACGCTTGAGTCATCATTAAGACTGTTGAAATTTTCAACAAAAACAAAAAGAAAAAATATGATTAACGTGCTACGGTTTATTGTGGTTTTTTATTTGTTATATGCATTTTGCCTTTGTTGAAGTACCATAATTTAACTAATAAAAATGTTAGTGAATACTATAAAACCGTTGGAGACGAACTTGAATTAAGTTGAGGAAATAATTTTGGTTTTATTTAATTGTTTCTTTGTTAGTAAAATATGATAATATAAAATAAATAAACATTATTTCACTTAGGCCTAATCGTCATTGCATCGATTAGAAGAATGCTGACATAGATTAAAACTATCCACAAACTTTTTTATACCTTCTTATATTTAATTTTTACTCTTCTCCCTATAATAAATCATTATTTTGCAAACAAATAAGCCAACCAAAAATCAACCCAGTATATAACGGTGTAACTTGAAATCTTGAAGTCAGCCATCTAATTTACATAATAAATAATATTTAGTTGTTTTAGTTAAACAATTAAATATGCAATTAGGTGGTTTAAGAATTCACATCAGAAAAATTTATTTTGTTAAACTGGCAGCGGTTAGGATATGAACTCAGGTAACTAAACCAATTACAATTTGTAGTATTCAAAGTTCCAATTTTCGTATAAAAAAATTCCAATTATATGGGAAAAATTTGTTAGTATAAACAAAAAAAACTTAAACCATGTGATAAATTTGCCAAAGAACTAAATTAACATTCTGGCAGCACTGATCACAAGCAAGAATAATTTTTCTACATATTGCACCTGTCATTCGCAGAAATATTGTGCAAATAAAATGGACTTTATATCAAAAAGTCATTGCTTCGGTTTTTTATGTTTGTTTATTTATGTTATATTTATCAACTGTATGGCAGCATACCAATGACAACAACAAGAACTTAAGGATAAATGTTGAACTACAGCAACATCACAGCAGCACCGTTGTTTTCGTAACACATTCATTATTATCTGCCACATCAGTAGTGCGATTCACTATGCTTTTTAAACCACAATTGTTTCGTTTAAAAATGTTAACCACAAAATTAACCATTTTGCTATTCACTAACACTTTAAACGATATTTATTGGTGTTTAAAGCAAGCTGCTTCAGTCAGCTGTTATTTTTAGCAAAACAAATTGTGGTTTATTAACAGCAGCATTTTTTGTGTGGTTTAATCTGTTTAAAAAAGTGTTTATTTATTATTTATATGTATTGATTTTATAAAATTTTATTTATATGCCTCTTTTATTAAATATAACCCTTTTTTAATGATTTTGTGAAATAAAACAACTTTATTCATTTATTTGTTTATTATTGAAAAAAAAAGTTGTACACTGGCAGTGAATAACGTTAAAAAATTAAAAATTCAATCAAAAGATAAAGCATTCAATGAAATAAAAAAAATAAATAAAAATAATAAAGTACAAAGCAAAAAATTCATTAAAAAATAATTAAAATAAAAAAAGCCACTGGTTGACCGCTTTAACCGCCCCACCAAGACTATTTAGCTTTTCGGACAATTCGCTCCACTTGTCGCACTCCAATTTTCCATGGAGATTTTTAAATTTACCGCCAGCAAGTCCCATTCGACTTGAAAATTTAAAAGCATTTATTAAATGAATAAAATAGTAATATATTATAATTTTCTACTTGGTTTGCACAAAACTATTTAAAATTTATTAATCACAAGGTTTTTGTTTTGTTTTTTTTTGTACTCTTCTTTGTTATTTTCTCTTACTTTAACATTTCTCTTGGCAGAGTTGCCGTGTAATATCAATTTGAATAGAGAGAAATATAAAACTGTTTACCATGGTTATAAATTAGTTAGTGAATCACATAGTGGTTAGTGCAAACAATAAAATGTGTGGTTAAAGTTAACACCTTTTAAAGTGTTAAAAGTTAGTGAATCGCACTACAGGAGTGGCAATAGTTGTTGAATACCCTAATTATAGTTAACGGTGGTTGATCTTTATAATTAAAAAAAAAAATAGTAACATAAAAACAATAAATAAGAATTTTTGCCAGCTTTGCATTTTATTTACGGAATAACTTCGAAAAATAATCAGAACTAATATTTCTTAACAGTTTCTCACTACACTGATACTCATGTAACCGCGTAAAATATTTCCTGGTGCACAAAACCCATGTGATTTAACAGTATTAAAACTCTTTACGGGATAAAAGTCTATACAAATGAGCCAACATCCAACTAGCAGAAATTAAGCCAAACTGATATGCGAATTTCCCACAAGACTGTGGGCTTTGCCGACAATGCCATGAATACTATTTCGTTGGATGCTGTAAGTCTATCACGATTTAATAAAAAAAGAAAAAAAAAAATAAACTTTATTCTGCGTTTCGATTCGGATCATAGATTTCACAGTTTGGTAATTTTGCTATTCTGCGTTCCGTTCCCCGTACAATTCGATTTGTTTTTCATTTGTAAGTATGTATTCTGCGTTAAGATCGTAGCTACGTTTTTTCAAGTTGTTTGTTTACTAACGGAAAGTTTTTTGATTTTTATTTTATTAGTTAAAAAAGTGCATAATTAAATAAAATGTAAGTATTAAATGCTCTAAATTTATTTTGTAATTAATTTTTTTTTCGTAAATTTAACGCTTTATTCAATTTATTGCAGGTCAAAAAATGGAACACCTGCGCAGTATGGCGAACGTTTTTTTTTTTTTTTGAAATCTATAAAAATCAATTAATTTAATTGTTTCATTCACATTTAAAACAAATATCTTATAATTTATCACTAATCACGAATGGATTGCAACTGTCTCTCAGTTTCCGATTTTCTAATCTTGATTTTGCATTTTGGCCACGTTGTTCTCCTCTTTCAACAACAGCGCCGCTGCTACCGATCCCATTTCATCTCTAAACTAAAATTTTCTTTTTTTTTTCTTTTTTTAGACGCTTCAGGATTCCTCACACCGGAATAGTTTAGCTAAAAATACCGTTTGCTTATAATCTGCCTATTTTCTTCCTTTTCGCACTTAACTGATTAATTAATTAATTGAAGTTACCACATTTTTTAGTTTTTATCACTGTTTATTAATAAACATTTATTTTTTATAGTTTAGCAATAACAATGTTTACAAAATTTTTATTATTTGTATTTCAATCTCAAACGTTCCATAACAAAGCAGCTGGCTTATACATATTCTTCTCTTCTTCTTTTCCTTTCGATTAGTTTTTTGTTTGTTTTAGAAGCCCATATAAAAATGTTAAGACTTCAATTATCGACGAAAAAGTAACGTTTTAATTTTATATATGTATTTTAATAAATTAAAGAACTTTTTATGGTTAAATGACTTTAATTTGAAAATAAGTCAGTTTTATCAACACTTTTTGCAAACGATTAAATTGTGAACATCTTTACCTTTTATAACATAATTACAAACATTAATGCATATATACATACATACACACACATTTAAATCCTTAAAAGGAATGTACATACGTATGTGCATATCTATTTCAAGTCATTGCAGCTTGTAGACGTACCGATTAGAGATTAAAGTGGATTCATTTTAAGCATGAATTATGTGGTTATACAAAATGTTTTTGCACATTAAATAATTAACCAAAAATATGTTGCATCATTAAAATTTCATATATGTAATACTTATATCTAAATAGGTGCACAATACATCTCAACAAGCTCTCATGAATGTCACACTGGGGTAAAATTACAACATTTCGAAAATTAGTTATTCGTATTGCTTAAAAATAGGGCTAAATAAGAAAATTATAATTTATATTCATTATTATATCCTTTGATACAAAAAGTGGAAAAAGGGTATAACTAATTTTGTCATTCGCTTTGTAATTTCTACAATATTCATTTCCGACCCCTTAAAGCAACGGTTCTCAAATGGAGGTCCGTAGCAACCATCCAAGGGGTCCGCATGAAGAACCGAAAAAGAAGTGTTTTTAAGAATAATAAAAGTTTTATTTTGAACTTGGGCTTCAGAGGGGCTCGCGAAAAAAAATTAGTTTACTAGGGGTCCGTGAGCAGGAATTTGATGAGAACCCCTGCCTTAAAGTATTATATTCCGAGTCCTTATGCATAGCGAAGTCGATTGAGCGATGTCTATCTGTCTGTCCGTGTTAGTGTTCAAATAAAGTTTGCCGAGGCTCTAGATCAGGTAGAAAAAATTTAATACGCCAATCGATTAGACATAGTGTCAAAAGAGGTGCTGTTGGACATCAACATGATCGGTCCATGTCCTTCGACACAGCAGACAAAACACCACGCCTACCTCTAATTTTTCTATGTCATGATAGGGGGCAGAAACAGGACAACGTGACCAAAATGATCTAATCTTTTGTGTTCCTAATAGGAGGTTCTAGTGCTAACAGATCTCCATCTTCTAGTAGGCGCTTGACCAGCTGGTTTAGCCTTTTTATGGCATAAAGCTTCACAAAATTTTAAAATATACTCTAGAGTTTCTCCATATTAATAATAGAATTAAAAAAACATCTTCTTCTTTTTGCTTTTGTTCAATAGAAAATTCTTTTAAGTAGGAGATGGGTTTCCGTAAACATTCAGTGAACAGTAGGTATCCTGTAGAATACATAGTATTGCGATTGAGACAAAGATGGTGGCTAACAAGCTGCAGAGACGTTAAAAATTTTTAGCGGTTGTAGAACGCTTATGAAGAGGTCGTGTTTTGATATCTTTCATGCTTCCTTTTACATTGATATGCATCAGGAATTTTCAAATGGTTATTAGTAGGAGTTTTAAGTATTTTATTACTCAGACGGGGAAGGTAAATGTAAGAACAACTTAAACCTAAAGGGAGAGATTGTGTTCTGGTAACAGCTAAGGCTCTGTTTGATTTATTTAACATGTTTTGCTTTAATATGTAAGAAAAATCGTTACAGATAGGAGTGTTAGGGAGCCACAGGTGACAAGCACTGAGTCACTGAAGGCGAGTAACTGAACTCGGGCAATGAGAAATGGCTTGTAGGGCGGGCAATGAATGGAAAATGGTGGACTATGGCCAACAATATACCCAAAGGTGGTTGTTGAGCAACTGGCACGGCCAATACTTTCTCTGGGAGAGCAATTATATCCAATTGAAATTTATTATTATTTTCAAAATTATTACGTAGTATTTTTAAATTTATTTCAAAAATATTTTTATTCTGCCACATTGTGCATGAAAGTATTTAAAGCGTATAATTATTATAACTTCTTTCGAATACATAGAATAGTGTATGTTCAAATGTAGTTTTATTAAATGAATACAAATATTGTGATCCCAAAGGGATAATATAAGTAAATAATTGATTTAAATTACCAAATGGTTTTGGTTTTCATTGCAGAATTCATTTGACCAGAAAGTTATGCTATTTAGTTGACAAATTTTATAAAAGAAAGTCTTCACTTTATTTTAAACTATTTAAATATTAGCATATTAATATTAGTAAATTATGTTGACGAATATTTGATTTAAAGATTCAATATCTTTACATATAATAAAAAAGTAACAGGGTCATTTCTGTACACAAATAATTTCTTTAAAATTTTTTTTTTTGGTGTTGGTGTAGGAAGTAATCGATATGGAATACAAAAAATCTATTTTTGGAATTTTTGTCTGTCTGCTTGTTTGTCTGTGTTCGCATAACGTAAAACCTGGTTGATGGATTTGAATAAAATTTTCTGAGAAGGTCCATCAAAACCTTGGTTCAAATATAGAATACTTGCTTTTATAAAAATAAGTCATTTTACAGTTACAAAGGTACTAGAAGAGTTGTCAGCACATTTTGTTTTCGTAGATGGAAAGTTTTTCACACTGTTTTCAAGTTTCTAAATTTAAATTTCAAGAAACTAGGAATGTTACGCAGACGAAGACACTGGTAGTATATTATATGAAACACATCTTGCATAGCCAGACGGATCAAACGTATAAGAGCCGCTTTCAGAAACATCACGCTAAGCTGTGTCTGCGTACAGAAAAAGATGGTGCTCCTTCTCCCAAAATATTTTTGGCCTCCAAAATTGTAACACACACTTTTTTTGTGGTTGCTCGTGACATTAAATAAACTGGTTATCGTTAATGTTGGTTGCAAACAATAGAACTCAGTTTCTCTCTAGATGGTTACAACAACTTTTTGTGATTCGGCTTAAATAAGAGCGCTAAGTGAGGTTACAGTTTTAAAGCAAAAACTCTACTTTGGCTAGTTAAAGTATTGGAACTTGCTTGCTTATTTATCTCAGTTTTAATAACTGGTTAGCTTCCGTTAAACTTGGCTTGTTTGTTTTTACACCCGCGAGAGAAAAGGAATCGAACGTCCAAATCCTTATCACAATTATGGAGATCCTATATATGACAATCGAAGGTTGGAAATGTAGTAGGACTCACGTTCTTTGAAAACGACAGGTTTCAAACGAGCCTGCGTTTATATAACTGTAAAATCACATATTCGGAATTGTATAGGTGTCTGGCTCTGCCAGAAGACGCCCACAAGTTTATGCCTTCCGCATCCGATGGAGTCCCTAGAGCAAAATGTAAAACACTTCAGTTAATGTAAAACACTTCAGTTATCTTAATAAATTTGGCTTTTTTCATTCTTCATTAATATATATGTATCCATTCCACTTTATAAACGATAAATGAATTCCAAATGTTCACAGGTACAGTGCGAATTCAACCAATGATATACCGAAGCCAATTCTAAAAAAGTCGTTTTTTTAATGCAGATTACCAAACACGATCCCATACAAGAAATTCGAAAGAACTATTGTGGTGTAGGTCCAGAGACGACATTTTGAGTTAGTTCCTGGTTTTTAGTGAAATTACCTTCTCTCCTTTCATTTATTTACTGAGAAAACCAGGTTGGTGTAGAGGATAACACTAAAATATTTTGGGACTTATTGCTCGATTTTTCCCATGATTACCATGATTATTAGTGGAAAGGAGTTTTATTCTAACCTGGAAAACTTACGGATAGCACGATGAATTTCAGAGAAACGGATTAGAAATTTATCTTTGGCGGTAATAACTACAAAATGATATCCTTAAAAGGGGTATAGTGGACTCAAGAAGTTGATGAGCTCTTAAATAAATTAATGGGCAATGGTATAGAGTATCAGGCCAATGCTGATGATATAAAATGTAACATTATACCTCGCAGAAAAATCTTGAGGGCGTGCAGCCCAGAATTGCGTGGGATGTATACCATGATGGCGAGTTCTGTCATCAGAGGACGTCATGCCTTTGTATTAGGGAGCTATGAGGACTGGTCCTGCGGTAGCCAATGGAAGTTCTCGTTATGCTTTCAATTTCGTCGCTTTTGATAGAGGCGTCGATCAAAGGCGGCATTATGACGATACCATTATGAGGACTGCTAAGTGAGCTAGATGGAAATATTATCTCTGTGGGTACATCTAACTCTACTTATTTAGTCCACTGATGTGAATTTGATAAAAATTTTACCGCTGTTTTCGGCACTAAAAAGGAGTACAGACAGACTTCTGCATAGTATATCTTTGCGGCATTGTGAGATGTACTCGAGGCAATATTAACAAGGGCTATAGGGGAAGGAGGATAGCTATCCTTTTTTTAGTTCATATAAGTTCACCTACAAATTGGTCTGGAAATGCCATAGAATTTCTTAGCGGATGGGCTTGATAGAAGGGCAGTATGCACACTAACAGTTCGACTGGAACCATTTTGTTTACTTTCATGCAATAGAATCCAGGAAGAACCTAGACGTATACTAAGAACACCAGGGATTATTAATGGATTAACCACTCCGGATTAAGCCATGTGAAACTGATAATAGAGACGTATGAATAAAACCATTTTAAAGCATTCATCTCTTTTGTTCCCTAATAACGCGTAAGCGACCATCATGATTCTAAGGCAAATTTGATCACAAATATATATTAATGCAGATTAAAATAGAAATTACTATTACAATTATCAACAATAACAAGTCAACCAGCCGAACCTGTAATTAAATGTCTGCAACTTTTTGAAAATTTGGGCATATCAGACGTAGAAAATTGTACTTTTCACAGGCAAGTTTACGACCATGTGATTGTAAAAAATAAAAGGCTTCCTTTTTTTCGTATAACAATTTTTTATTTGTATTTTTTGTTTAAATTTTTTTATTTATTTGGTTAGACACATACAATCATTAAATATTTTATATCTTTTTACACAATCGTTTATATTCTTCATTATAATTTTGATTTGTTTCTTTTTTTTTCGAAATACAAACAGGATTCGATTATAATTTTTGGCATTTGGTAGTTAAAGATAAGAAATATTTGCGTTGGATTGAATATTGATTTGAAAAAGTTGTATTATTATTTTTAACATTTTAAGGAAATATTTTTTTATCTTGAATTATATAACAACAAAAAGAACTACAGTGGGATGGAGGGTTTAAGAAAGGTATTTTACAGTTTTGATTGGTTGTTTTGATTATATGGATTTGGAGCAGTTAATAAGTTTTATAGTTTATTTATAAATGTTTTTTTATATAATCTTTGGTTTTAATTTAATATACTTTTGTGTGGTTTGTTTATATGATTTTGTATGTTGGTTTATAAACTAAATTTCTATGAATTACAAAAGACTAAAACAAAATAATAAAAATAAATAAATTATTATTAAAAACAATAGGAAAAAGTAAAAACAATCAAATAATAATACTTGTATGTATGTGTTGTATTTGTGAAATTTAGTCATTTTTTTTTAATATAAAATTTTGTTTTAGTGATTTCTTGTTTCTTAATGTTTTAATTTTTTTTTAATTATGGTTAATTATTCATAAGTTTAACAAATTTGTACAAAAATAAAAAAGTAGGGTGAGGGATGACTAGTGTGCAATTGTTTTAAATTGTTTTTTTAATAGTGTTCAAATTTCATTTTTATTATTATTCTTTCTTTAAGAAATTTGCAGGTTCTTGTGTTTTGTTTTTGTTGAATGCAAGGTTTCAGAGTTGTAAAATAAATAATAATTAACAAAAATATATTTTTCTTTTTTGTTTTTTTTAATAAAAATAATAATAAATTAAGAGTTTTTGTATTTGTTTCTTAATATTTTTTTTTAAATAGATTAGTAATAAAAATTTAATTTTATTGTTAATAATTATATTTTAATGAAGTAAATTCAGTCTTTGGCATTATCACAACATTTGTTTTACACAATTTGGGTTTCGTTTTGTTTCATCTTTGATTTAGTTTTTAATGAGTTTTGTTTTGCATTTTTTTTGTAAAAAAAGCAAAAAGTAAAATTTTAACAAAATTATTTTTTGTCCTAAGCATAAAATTATAATAAAATAATTTATAAAATAAGCAAAGATGTCTGCATCTGTAGACTTACTTAAAAATATTGGCGTTAACAAATTAAAAACATTTATGAAACGCCCAAATCGTGCAGCAAATGCTGTGTAATAACTTTGCCCTCTTCTTCCATGCGTTGCGCTGCCACTGTATTGATTAAATTGAACACAATGGCAAAGACAGTGAAGGCACAGTATATGCCTAAGGCCAGCCACCAAATGAGATTTTCATAGGCTCGATGCTCAAAGTTTTTAAGCACTAACAGGCCAATGGTGAGACCAGCTAAAGCTCCAGTTAAATGAGCTACATACGAAACTGGTAGAGCTTTGTACGTTGTTACATCAACGGCTATATATTGTATATATAATGCTTGTCCCAGATCGCAAAAAACTAAAATGAAAAAAGCAAAAAAATAATAAAATTAGAAAAACTTATTCAATAATAAACTTAAACTTAAAATTTGCATTCTTTTTTTTTTTTTTTTTGAGAATATTTTTAAAATGGTATTAAACTTACCAAATATCCCCACGGAAAAAAGCTGTGCCGAAGCAAATTTCATTTGACCATAATTAAGGGTAATATTGGCCAAATTAGCTGCTAATATGGCATAAACACCACCACTGGCACCAAGCAAATAGACATCAGACTCCACAACACTTGTCCCTAAGGAGCCAGCAAATACACCAGCAAAATAAATGATGGCCACACGCAAAGAGCCATGCATTACCTCCAATGGAATGCCGTAGAATAATTGTATGACGACATTAAAACCCAAATGGAACCAGTTGACATGTAAAAACATGTAGGAGATAAAACGCCAAACTTCCAGACGCCGATCTGGCCTATAAATAAATACCGAATTGTCGTATATGGCCAAATCTTGAAATTTTGGAGCAAACTTTTGTACCGTCGAAGTGTTGTAAACAAAAACTGCTGTCTAAAAGGAAAAAAAAAAAAAATTAAATTAATTAATAAAAATGAATAAAAGTTATCAATGAAGATTAATTTCTTGAAAAATAAAAAGTTTTCTTTTTTTATTATAAAAATCAAAACTTACTTCTAATAACGAAATCATTAAAATAAATAAAGGCCAACTTTTTCGATGATCGGCTTTAAAATATACTGCCTCCATATCAATATTTGCTGAATTTTTTAAAATTGTTGTTTGCAGATGGTGATGATTTTGTAGTTGATGTGCTAACGGTTTTTGCATATACATGTGTTCATTATGTTTCGTACAACAGGTTGCACTATTTACACTGCTATCAGTATCATATGACGACGATGATGCCGATGAGAATGTTAGATTTTGTGGAATGTCTATGATAATTGATTCAAATGTTGAATCTAAAGATTTTGTTGCTTCTTCGTTGTTTTGAGCCATTCTTGTTTATGTTTGTTCGAATTTAAAGTCTTGTGTAGTTGATTAACTGTAAAAAAAATTAATTGAAAAAATTATTTTAGTGGAAGTTTTAATAATTTGTAATTTCAAATCATTCTTAACAATAATGTGTGTTTGTTTATAAAACAAAAAAATACTATATTGTTTCAAATTGTTTATTTTGTCTGCCTGTTAAATGCATTTTTGTAACTTTTTCTTTTAAAGTTTTTTAATGTTCTTAATTTTGAAAGTTTGCGTTTTAGTGTTTTTATGTAAATGATAAAGTGTTTTTTTTTTATTTGTTAAATTGTGGTTGAGGTAAAACAACAACATTCGAGGAGAACGATAGTTTATTTACAGATTAAATTGAAATAAAAAGAAAAAAGTTTGCTTATAAATATAAATAACCCAATTTGTAGTTTTTGTTTTGTTTTGGAATTCCTGAGTATTTGAAAAATTTGTATCTTGGAATTTTTGGGTTTAAAGTTATTTAATATTTAATATTTCTTATTTTTTTACTTTTATGATTGAAAAGAAAAATGTTACTTATTTTTTTTTATTTCAATGGATGACTTTAGTTTTTTTCTTGTGTTTTGTTTTATTTAATGGTTTAGTATCATGATCATCTTGATAGCAACAATGTTGTTCAATTATGAATAATTGCTTGCGTTTCAATTACATTGACATCTAACGAATCAAATCATTAAATTATTATTATTTTTTTTAATAAATCAATTGTGCAAAAGCTTAAACGGTTTGTGTATAAATTGTGTCACATTTTAAACTTGAATCGGATTGAAAATGTAAGCTTGGGAAACATGTCTACGAGGGTAGGATTATATATTAAAAAAAAAAAAAAACAAAAGAATTACTTGGATTTTTAAATAAATTTAGCTTTTATAAAAAAAAATTTGAATATGAAACTTGAGCTGTTAATAAAAAATTTTTCTTAAAAAGCAAACTTAAGTTTATGTCATAGTTAAATCAAACGAAGAAAGTATTTACAATAAAAGTGTTTTAATAATTGTTAAGCTTTTTCTAAGCGTTCCTAATAAATTTATTTGTGATCAAATAGGTGTTGATGTATTTTATCACCCCTTTTAACCACAAATAAAAATGAACTTAAAACAATGATTTCTCCCAAAATCTTCAAATCGATTGTTTGTATTATGAAAAAAAAAATATTTTAAGGTTAAATAAGAAAAAATGGTTGTTAATTAATAATAAAATTGTATTTCGTCCAGGACACATTTCAGTAGATATAAATTTCAATCTCTTTCTCTGTACTCAACTTTCTTTCCCAAGAAAAAGAGTTTTCTGCTTTATTCTTTCGACTCGAATAAGTAAGAAACCTTTTGAGATATAAAATTTTGCGGAGAAGCAAAAAAAAAAAATTAAATCGATTATCTATAGAAACTTTTTTTAAAAGAGTAATGGCTACTTTTTATATATTTTTTGAGAAATTTTAAAAGACAATTAAATTTCTTTTAGTTAAAAATGACTTTTAAAACTACGTCAATTTGAAAATCTCATCTATTACTTGTTGCTTTCCTTTTTAATCTACTATAACCAAATATGATAAATTCTGTTAAAAAAATTAAACAAACATATTTTTCTGATGAAATATTTTAGTTTTTCCAATATACTCTTAACATTTTAAAATTTTAATTTTTAGCATTTATTGAAAGTGCGAAATCAAACTGCATACTTTAATAATTGTTTGTAAATAACAAAAAACAAATTTAAATTTGTCTAACAGAATGAAAAGTTACAATTTCTTTTAACGGCAACTACTAAATATATTACATTAAATAATTTTTTTTAAGTAGAACGTCTCACAGAATAAGTAAAAGAAAACACAACTTTCTGAATTATTGTCGTAACAAAAAAAAAAAAAAAAAAAAAAAAAAATAATTTAATTAAATTAAATAAAATTTAAAAATAAAATATGACAAAATTAATTCAAAGACACTGAAAATTATTTAAAAAATTTTTTTAAGAAATTTTATTAAGATGATTGTTTGTTAATTTTCTGCAAAAAAATTGAGACAGGACGATCATATACATTTTAATAATTATTGAGAGGAAAAATAATCCATGTTTTCAAATGTCAAGGACGGTCATTTTCGTCTCAACCATCGGCAAAGCAAAAGTGAAATTTTTGAAGTGTAGGTGATTGGTTTACCGCCTGAAATATTTGATGAATATCTTTTCTTTGCAATTAAAAGTTTTATTTCGAGTAATCTGCCTGATAGTTTATAAAAAAATATTTTTTTGTTGTAAATTTGTAATTAAATTTTTTTAATTTAATTTTTTTTTTGTTAATTCCGTGTACAATTTTTGAGTGTAATAAAAATTTTTTTAATTAATTAAAAAATGTTAATAACTCCATTAATAGCAAAACAAAGGAAAAAAAAATTTTTAAATTTATAAAATTGCAAAAACTCAAATACCATAAAATACTATTGCGTGTTGCATATGAAGCAAATAAAGCAAAAAGAAAAAGAAATAAAAAATTCATTTTAATTAAAACTATCTACCAACCAAATAAACAGCACATATTAATAAGACGCTAGTTATGGTTTAAATACTTTTTGGTGTTTAAAAATAATAACAATAGCAATAAAAATTAAAATTAAAATGGAAATTTAAAGAGAAATCTTAAAAAATAACTTTAAGCAAATAATTGCTTAATTTGGAGCAAAAAGTTTTAACAATAAAATATGACGGCAATTTAACTTGCAATTCTAACAAGAGGATTAAACTAAGAAATTTAAACTTTAAAAAAATAGTGAAATGACAGAAATCAAAAGGTAGTTATGCAAAACTCAATCAAGTTGAAGTTAAAGTAAAAGCTTTTTCCTTGACAAAAATTTGTGTTTAACAGGCAGCGTAAAACTTTTATTTTTTTCTTTTATAATTTAAACTTTGTTTTTATTTGAGTTTAACAAAAGTTAGTCTTACCTTATAAAACTACAGTAGATTAGTGTAGAGTAGAGTAGATAGTTTTGAGTAGAATGAGTATAAAGTTGCTTAATTTGTTGGCAGTCAATTTTTGCTTGCACTTGTCGCTTGGCAGTAACAGCTGCTGTTTGAAAACTTTACTTTTTTTGTTGTAGTTGATGCTTTTTTTGTTGTGCGTATGCTGTAGTAATCCACAAATTTATGTTTTTTTATTGTATTTCTTAAATTGGTTGGTTACAACTTGTTGTTACCTTTAAAGGCTGTTGTTAAGTAGATTTTAATTTGTTTCTTCAAAATATTTTGTCTTTTATTGGTTTTTAATTAAATCGAGTATTCACTCACACTGGTTTTATTTTCTTTTAATTAACAATTTATATTTTTATTTCACCCCGTTAAAAATTAATGAAATTAATTAATTGTTTACGATCTTTTGTATTTTTGCACTATAAAAATGTTTTGGTTCGTTTAATAATATTTTTGAAATGCAGTTGCTTGATGTTTTCTTGTTGCTGTTGTTCAATGCTACTTTTTCTTGAAAGTTTAAAATTCATTTTGAGCATAAGAAACAATATTTGATTTATGCACTTTTTCATAAATTTTTCTGAAGATTTTTTAAAATAACTTTTGAATTTTTTATTACAAAATTGTGCGTTTTTTATTTTATTTTAATTTTATTTGTGTTGTTTTGTATTGTGTTGCTAAGTGATGTATTTTATGTATTTTGTTTTTCTGCTGCTGCTTCGTTATCCAAATTTTATGTTTGTCACTTTTTCATGCACTTTTATTTAAATTTTTCTTTTATATTTTATAACGGTAAATAAATATTTGCTTTTATTATTTGAATCCAATACGTTTTGTTTTTCGTTTAATATTCAAATGTGCGAAATAATGTATGTTTGTGTTATAAAATGAGAAAATTGTTTAAAAATTCTATTCGCTGCAACTAACATTTCAGTTATTTAAACATCCTACTGGCTTCACGTTCCGCACGCAACTGACACGGAATGTTAAACTGCCGGTCTTGAAATACTTGTTTGAAAAGGAAAAAAATTGCTTTAAACTAAAATGTATCTCATATCGGTCTGCAACATACAACATGCTCTAACACGCACAACATTAAAAACAAAGCACAAAACCCACACCATGTACAAAAACAAAAATCATTTGAGAAACAGCTGTTTAATATCTTATAGAACGTTTTGTATCTTTTCGGCTTAAAACATACAACAACATGTTTTATCGCTTGTGTGTTCTTTTTTTATTTCTTTTTTTTTTCTTTTTTTATTTGGTTTATTTAAGGGGGCAAGTACTCGAATAGCAAAAGCAGCTGCTCAAAATCATTTCAAACTTGTTGTAACCCATCTAAGGCACAAAAAACAAAAAAACAAAAATATATATATAAATAAACCAAAAATGGGTGTAAAGGTAAAGTGTTATTGTTGTTGCTGTAATTAACTGCTTAAGAAAAAAACGGAAGCGGAATTAAGTTTTAAGCTGTGTGCTTGTGTTTTTAAAGCATTTCGAACATAAAACTTAATGCAACACTTTTATAGCTCAATGGTTGTAGCTTCTCAAAAACCCAATATAATTTTACCTGCAGCTGTGTGTCATACAGGAAATCTTGTTTTTTTTATGGATGTTTTACTTGTACAAGAACGGTACGTGTCATGAAAGTAAAACAAGATATGGTGACAAAAAATTTTTAAGCAGTTAAATTTCCAATAAAAATAAAAAGTGAATTTCTTAAAAGAAACAAAAAATTGAAAATATTGTTAAGAAAGTTTTAAGCATAAATTACAAAAAGGAAACAAAAATTAACCTTTAACTTGATATCTCTTAAATATTGTAGCAACATGTTTTTATCTAGTTTGAGTTGTCTGTATAAGAGTTTGATACGTGTCCCAGATATCTGTTGATTTAGTCACAAACATTGTAGTTTTTTCTCATGAATGGGATTGGAAATTTTAAACACTTTTAGATGTTCACTAGCTGCTGCGCGCTATAGATGTGAAGTTGAAAAGTGGAATTGATAAGATGAAGCACTTTCTTAAATTATTTTTTTCACGTATAGAAAATTCAACATGAATTTTAGCGTCAAACAGTGACTAAATTTAATAAAATTGTAATTTTCTTTGAAAAACTTACAACGATTTTGATTTAAGTGAAATTTAGAACAGAAGCCTGAAATAATTTTGAGAGTTTAAAACTTTTTAAACAATTTGCAAGCAAATAACCTTTGTTTACAATTATTATATTTTTCCGTGCGTTAAACTTGACAAACGTGTGCCTTAACCTAATTTAATGTTTATTTTTCCTTTGCTTAGGAATGAAAAAAAATTTTTATAGTGGTTCTATGCTACTTTTATATCATAAATATAAAATCATATCATAACGTTTTGTTGAATTTGTTTTTTAAATATATTTATATTATTTACTGCATGGGAAAAAAATATTTTATGGTTAAATTTTGTAAAAACAAATTAAATTAAGAGCTTAAAAATTTTTAAAAATTTATTTAATTAAAAAATCGTATCCTTCTTTGTTAAATATTTCTCGGTATCCTATTTGCAAATTTTTATAATTTGTATTATATTATTCAAGATATGTCGTCTTTGAAAATTTTCGTTAAAAAAAATTTGTTTAAAATTTATTCGAAGGTTTTGGATGTATGAAAACGTCCTGTATATAAATGATTGAAAAAAAATAAAAATTTCTTGTTGCGAAAAAAGTAACGTTTTTTATTTTAAAATTTCAAAATTTATTAAGGTCCTTAGACATTGAAAACAAAATTCTCAATAAAATGTTACTTCAAGGTATTTTTGAAAAATGTGTTTTATTTCGCAACGTTCTTTTTTTTTACACTCAATATGTTTATTATAGTTATTTCAATTTTTTTATTTTCTTCTTTCACCGACCTTTAAATAGACATTTCTTTTAATGGTGACATGTCAGAAGTCGTCAGAAATTCTCTCTAGATAGAGTAGAGGATTTTGTAGCAGCCCGTAGCCCATGGATTTTTGCCATATTGAATTGCAATCGAAGCTCGCATTACACTAACAGACAATTGCGATGAGGATGAGCGTTTGGGATGCCTAAAGCTCGTTGGCAAATTTAAGGCTATCTGGGTGGGCTTAGCCACCCCAAGAATAAATGTTGAACACAACACCCCCTTCCCCAAATTTATAATTTTTTACGAAATATTTATTACGTGACATATATTTCCTATTTGTTAAAGTGGTGTAGAGCACACATTTTCATTTGCGGAAGGACTGAGGGAATGTTTGTATTGCTTAGAGTACATCAAGAATCGCTTATCTAAATCAAAATTAAGTTAACCATTGATATAACAATGACTTTAGTCATTCAAAACTCATTTTATACGATAAGCAGCGCTGAGGCATTTAATGCCTACAAATTAACTGTAAGACAAGAGGTGCAGAAGAACAAATGGAAAAGAAAAACTTCACTTTATAACACTGTCGAATTGTAATTTCTGTTTTGTTTATTAAACAGTGTTGCTGCTCCTTTTGCATAAAGTGGACATAGTTATTTGTAGCGAGGCTCTTCTGTCATCATTTGTCAGTTGGCTAACTTGCTTTTCTATTCTTTTATTTATTTATTTACTTTATTTGATCAATATATTCCCAATTACCGGATTGCTTACTTTTAATAAACAACAATATACTTTAAAATTTGTTCTTGCAGATATATAAATATATATAATCGCCTGTTCTGTTTTGTAACTTTATGTTTCTTGTGTAGCCTGTTAATTATTTAAATATTTGAAAAAAATTTTGACGGGTTGGTGAAATTAGATTTCTTGCTATTTTCAATCGGAATTTAAAAAACTAAAATTAACCAAAAGTATTTAAAAAGTTTTAAAATTTTCTAACACACAAAACACCAGCAACCTTTTCCCATAAATTGCAAAAAATAGATTTCAATCGCTAAAAACTGAAAAAAATCTATCCAGCAATTAAAAAAAATCTCTCCCGGCAATACAGAGAAAAAGTGAGAAATCGTCTTTATTATTTTCATCACGGACGCTTTCGTCATATTTATTATGAGTTAATCTATTAAAATGAAAGCTGAAATAATATAATCACGCAGTAGATGGAATGGCTCTATTCGGTTATATTTAATACCAGGTTCTTTTAAAAATTTAATTCAGCAATTGGCATTTCAGAGTCTAAAGGGGCTGATATGTCAATATTGACGTGGTGGCACTATATATATAAATCGGGGATGAAAAATATTTTGAAATGTTCTAAAAAATCTTTATTTTTATGTTCCAGTTCTTGCACAACTTCTACAAGAGAGTCGCTGATGAAGTCAACATACGATAATTGCCTAAAGGTTTCCAACTATACGCCACACTAAATGCTCTAATTGTTAAATATTGTCCACGTCTTCCAAGCATTTTCTTCCGAGACAAAGTCTTCTTGATCATGGTAGCTCTCTTAGTCGTATATTCTTTACTTAAGCGCAGGTGATAAGTGTAATTGCCATTATTTTCGAAATTTTCTTCATCTTATCTGCAAGATAAATTTTGCTTCACCTGATTTGCTGTCGTATTTTATTTTTAATTTTTAAAAGCCAATTAAAAAAAATCGTTGCTTTCTAAGCGATATTGTTCTCCGTACTCATGTAATTTTGATGTTTACAAACCATTTGTGAAAGTCCTTTCCTTCTGAAACAAAGTTCGGTGTATAAATCCTTAAGTTTTCTGGGATTGCGCCAAGAAAATTCTAACATTTCTCTGAAAATAAGCGTAGTACACTTAAAACATGGCTGCCTACTAGAGATCACATTCAAATTTGTTTAAGAAATAGCGTAGTTTGCTTTGCATTGTACTTGCCAATTGAGTGAGACTCTTGATTTCCTTACAATCTTCTTTAATTCAGTCTTAAGGTAGGATTGTGTGATGATAAACAGTTTCTATTTAGCATTTGATTTTGCTACAGTTTTTCAGAGGTTATTGAGCCAAAGTTACTTTTTGAACGTGAAGCAAACATAACGTTCTTCCATTTGAGAAATTTTTCCTTCTTTTTTTCGGAAGTTTTAATTGTCAATGAGACTACAAAAAAGTGTATAATATCGAAACCACTGAAGTCGTCTTCTGATTAAAGGACTTTTATAAATGTTTTGGTTTTTTTTATATTTAACTTTGCGAATTGATTGCAATTGTTGTCACAAGTTTGATAATCATTTGTACTGTACATTTGTGTCCTTTTCAGTTATTTTTCTATATAAAAACTTCTATACTAGACATAGGAATCTAAAGTTTTATTGCTTTAAGGTCTGTTTGAAAATTTGTATGTGGTTGTGTATGCTTATGTGTGTAGTACGATGTATACATTACCTTCCCTAAAAATCATTAAAGTTTAAGCTTAAGGCCATGTAGTTGATTGTCAAAATAGAACAAAGAGAAAAAGAAAAATGCAATGATATTTATACCAAACTACATACACACATTTATAGTTTGTGTATGACAATTTAGTTTATAAAGGAATAATAATATTGGCAAATGTCCAGATAGTTTTAGTTTTGTAAATGTCATTTATGCCAGACTTTTTATGTCATCAATGTATCTTCTTATAACCTACAAAGTTGCAACATTTCTTATTACAAATATATTTTTCCTTCACACATTTATTTTATGCATGTTTACTTATGTATGTATATTAACAACTTATACAAATTTCTTGCATATATGTACATATGTAAATGTTTAACATGGAGCCAAATGCATTTATTAACGTAAAATATTTTTTCTTTATGTTTTAAAATTTTAAGAGGAAGACTTACATAATATTTATTCGTACATAACAAACATTTAATAATCGTTTGATCAAAGCGACATTTTCGACGCTATTACGTGGTTAACATCATTTTTAGTTCACAGATCTTTCAAGCCTACAAAACTCTGAAATATGTAGTGGTTTGAGGGATTTTCCTACTATCAATTGTCCACACATTTCTTAATATGGTGCTTAAAATCTTTTCTAGGTTATAAGGCGAATATGTTGCGTTGATCTGCTAGCAGAATAACTTGAGCAGGAAATCGAATCAAGTCATGCAAATGGTACACAAATCGTATGGAAACTGAAGCTACACGAGTGTAATAAATCTTAAGGGATGCCCAAACGGTAACAGGGGCAAAGCGTTTTTTTTTTTGCTTGTAAATATGGTAACATGTCATAGTCCATAGAAATTATGTCGCGTTTAAAAGTGACATAATGTTCATATTATTGATTTGAAAAACGTCATGATGTCCATTTCCATAATGAACATAGTGTCTATTCTGAAAGTGTAATGCCTGCACCTAAATCAATGACGGCTTCGCATGTCAAAAATTTCCGTAAGCCACTTTATAAAAATGTTATTATGTCATTCCTAGTGTGACATTATGGCGCTTTCTGGTGCGACTTGATGTCCACGGACATTATGTCATTAGACGTTGTGCCATACCACTGTAAATATTATGGATTTCGTATAAAAAAGAGGCAACGGAAAAACGGACGTTCAGGACAACACGTAGCGGCTTACAGAAGCAAAAAGAGACAGCTATCAAAGGAGACAATAAAGTAGAAGAGTTACGGAGTGGCAATAGTGGCACTAACATAACCCAAATGGGTGCAGAGTTCAACAAGTTTTTCTATTGCTTATGTGTGAAAGAAGTAACGAACTACGAGGGACTTTAATGATTCCTAGAGCGTGGACAAAGAATACGAAGCGGTAGCCTGTGGAAGCCAGGACAGTTAATTAATTCCAGAAAGGTGAAATAAGTACCTTTTAATAAATACCTATTAAACCACACGCAATCAATAAATCTCCAGAGTCAATAGAAGCGTTTTAAGCAATTTATTTCTCTTTTATATATATGCATGCATTAGTATTAAAGACGGCAGGGTGAACTACCTGTTCACCCAAAAATAACCTCGAGATAGTTCAAGAACTTTTAAGACCTGACGAGAATATGTCTTTATCTTACGATTTAAAATATAAGACAACATAAATACGTCAGAATCACGTCGTATAGAGGGCACAATCTTTGTGTAAATTTCAAATATTTGTTCGTGAAGATTAATAATACAATAGGCCTGTTCCAGATGCATAACAAAACAGTCCGAACTAGTATAAATTACTCCAAAAGCATACCAGATAACAATTTTTTTTACAATTTTGAGAGAAGATGAGAGAGTAAAATGTTTCATTTCCTGTACAAAGTTGTACGAACTTTTTCTTTAGGTAAGTTCGGACTAAAAATTAATTATCAGCTGCTTTTTGTCTACAATTAAAAATCAAATAATTTTTAAATAAATACATAAATGGAAGAGTTTTCAAATTAACTTGAATTTGTTACTACTTGTGCATATATTTGTGAATATTTATATTTGTGTATATTTAACACGATTTAAAGTTCCAGGAGAAAATGCAATGGTTATTTGTCTTTTCATTTTGCAAATATTTAAAATAAATTTTTAAATAATTGGCTTAAAACTTTTTCAGTTTCAATTACTTTTTACAGCTGTTGGCAATGCTGCAAATGCTTTGTTTTAAAAATATTTTAAAAGTCTAAAATCACTAAAATAAAATTAATTTAATTAAGTCAGCACCATTAGCATTTTAGGATGTTCAGTTGTGGTTTTTTGCGTTCCAGCAATTTCGGACAATTTTGTCATATTCAGAGAGTAATTTTCTTTTTACTCTCAAAAGTCCGGATACCCTGTAATTGCTATTATTTTAACTTCTTTTTATTGTAGACATAGGAGTATGTATTCTAAGTAAGTTTAAAGTGTCTGGCAATAATAATGGAAATAACATTTCTGTTGGGACACCCTTTAGTTTTTACCTTCAGCTGAAAGTATACAGACGGACAGACATCATGTAGAAAGAAAATTAGGATTACTTGCTTTCCCTCTCACTCTTACGCAATTTATTTGTCATTCGTTTGTGCATGAATTAGAAATAAGCCTGCAAGTAACGAAGAATTGGTTATATATGATGAACTTATTTTGTGCATTTTTATGTAAAAAAATGTGTTTATCTGTAACGACAAATATTAACACCGAAACATTTAACTCGGAAAAAATCTCTTGTATCTCTCTACCTTTTAAAAATCAATCAAACTTAATAGCTTGCGAAATGCCAAAATGTTATGTGCAATTTGTTTTGCTAAAGCTAATTTTACCAAAAAATCATTTATAAATCAACTTAAATAAATTTCTTTAGAATATAGGGTCACTCAAAAGAGGTGTTAAAATTTTGTTATTTTATGTTGAACTGTTATATCATTTGTTAGTAATTTTATTTTTACTATTCTGAAGAGAAGGACAACACATCATGAGTTGAATATAATCACCTTTCGGTGTTAAATTGTATTCTTGTCCGATCTCTAAGCAAAGATTCAGACGAACAGACAAATGTAAATTTTGTCAAACTCCCCACCATTAAAGTTATATTGTGTACCCCTCTTATTAAGTAATTCATTACAGAAAAAATTTAGTTTAAAGCAATCTAAAGAACATTATGTCGGAGAAGGGTTGTGGCACTAATGAGCTTTTTATTAGAAAAGTTCAAAATGAAACAGTTTTTATTTTTGCTCAATGTTCTTTTAACGTAATGTAAATTTTATTACTTTGGCAAGTTGTTTGGCTGCTTGGTAGTTTAAGTGCGGCTTACTGCAATTTGAAATTTGCTGCATTTTAATAAAACTGAAACCAAAAGTTACATTCTGCTATAAAAACTAAAAATAAATCTATAAAGAAATCGAAGTAAAATAAATTATTATGTAACGGCACAGATTTATAATAAAAAAAAAGAAAGGAAATGGAGCAATTTCACACACAGACATGTAAAAATACCCCGCGAAGCAAGAAGACTAAAAGCCAACACTTACCAAACTATGACCGCCAGGCAACCAACTACACTTGTTCGGATTCTTTTTTTATTTTTTGTTTGCTTTAATGTATTTTATACAGGTCGTGTAAAAAATACCGCATTGGAAAAATTCATATTTCAAATAAAAACAGTGTGACTAAAAAAAAAACGTTTTTCTCTTATATCTTTTAGATCCACGAAAAATACTTTTAGACTTTATTTTCATGGTTTTTGAATGATTTTTTCTTTTAGAGTGAAAGTTCGAAAATTAAACTGAGGCCAATTTCATATACATGTGTATCTACTGCTATATCTCCTTCCTGCCGGGCTGAGTCTTCCATTAAACAGTCTTACAGGATTAAACGGAGATGTTAAAGTGTTTTAAAATATAGAATTTAAATTAGCATAACATCAAAACCCATTAATTTTAAAATTATATAGATAAGAGAGCTTTTTATCGAATAGTGAAATAAAATTAATTTTTTTTTACTTTATTACAGAAATTCCCGGAAAATGGCAAAAATGTCCCAACAATTTTTTTTTTACAAAAGAGGCTACCCGGCCTTTAATAGTCGCGAGTCTTTTTGGGGTATGTAGATAACAACACGGGAGGTAAAAGACAGTTACGTTATGTAATCATTGCTGGGGAAAATCCTTAAAAATCAATATTTTTACATTTTCTCAGTTTAGAGAGTTGTAACTTTTTAACGAAAAGCGGTATCAGAACAAGACTTGGAACTAGTTTGTTCTTAATATTATTAGAAATATAGCAAATGTCTTAAAGTAAAAATACGGGAAAAGTACCATGTGAAGGTCAGCCAAAATTTACAAAAAAAACATATTTAAGACAATTTTTTCCCAAATTAAAAGAGATAACTTACACATGCAAGCACACTTTTTATTAATACATATTTTCAACGTCTAAATATATTTTAAAAATCTTAGCATTTGAAATAAAAAAAATTTATGTCGTTTTTAAAAACCTATATGTCCAAGGTGTGCCTGCCCAGAAGCCCCCCTTTAATCTTTGAGAACGACCGTTCGCACCTCTGATTTGCTTTTGTGAAATTAATTTAAGCTATTTTAAGTGGTACATCAGATACTGAATTTTGACCAAAATAAATCGTTTTGAAACCACTGTGAGCTGTGAAAAATTCAGTTCTTTTAATCTAAATTTTTTAAACTTTTTTCTATAATGACGCACCAATACAAGCCCTGTATAAATTTATTGTCTCGGATAATTACGGTATTTTATATCTTAATACGAAGCTTGAATAGAATATAATTAAAAAAAAGGTTCACAAGGTCAGAAATTATATAATCGATATTTATAAATATAGATTTAGGGATGCTCAAAATCCAGTTATTAAATGTAAATTCTTTTGATAATGTACGTGATATTAACTATTCTTTTGTAGTGTTTTCACGTTCTTTCTCAAGATTCTTATTAGTAGTAAAAAAATTAAAAACAAAAAACCGTTTGATTCGCTTTAAACATTATAAGATGTGTTTTAATTTTTAATTTTTTAGCACTCATGTAATCAAGACGTTCTGCTAACTTTTTTTTGTCATCCAGTGTAACCATCAAATATTCACAGCTAATAGACAGCCCGAGTGGCATTAGTGAAAAACGAGAAGGATTATGTGTAAATGTAAGAAAAGCCTTCAGAGATTTTGCGTTTATTTTCTATTTGTTCAACTTCTATTTCCACCTTTTTTATGATTTGATTATAAAAATTAACCCCTTCTTTCCATTAGAATTGTGAAAATATTGCAAATCAGTTAAATAATATATATATATATATATATATATATATATATATATATATATATATATATATATATATATATATATATATATATATATATATATATATATATATATATATATATATATATATATATATATATATATATACCTGTCCATCTGTGTTTGTTATGTAAAAATCAAATATAAGCTTAAAAGTTGTCTTATATTTCTTAGACTTTTTTTTGTTATTGTAATTATATTGTATTAATGTTTGTTATTTTTAAACTAAATATTTTTAGAAAATTAAGCCCTGATGATGCTACTTAAAGATTGTAGCAAAATATCGGACAAATAAAGAACGAATTAAAAAAAAAAAAAAAACTGACCTCGAGCTGGAAAAATTGCTTTTTATTTAAAACTTTATACCTGGGAACAATTATTGTTTTCTGAAAATTAAGGGCTCTGTAGGGAGTTGAATAAGGAACTGCCGCTTTAGCACTAGACTTGTTTAGTTCATAAACGAAATAGTTCATTTTAACGATTATATCGATTGAACTAGTTCATACTCCTATGTATACCTAGTTCATTTTTGAACTACACTTTGTATTTGAAGTACCAAACAAGATGAACTAGAATCCATATCTGTGTTTCCTTGCTGACTATTTCGGACAATTAGTGCTGCCAAGCATTTTATTAAACATTCATTTTGGCAATGCTACTGTGCCATAATATTTTGAAACGAACATTTGAAACAAAAATAGCTTTTGAACTAAAGAAAGAGTTTAAACTAAAAGTTGAAAAGTAATATCATTTTGTTAGCAGAACATTTGAACTAAAAGAGATTTTAAAGTAAAGAGAGCCTTGAACTAAAATTTGAGCTAGTTCATTTTTAAACTTTGAGCTAAAAAGAGCGATCACTAAATTGAACTAAATGACACAAGTCTATTCACTACTCTAACAATGTAGCCAATGCGGCTGCTTATGTGTGTTAGCGAAAACAATTTTTTTTATTATATTGTTTACTTTTTCCAGGCTGTGGTAGATCTCAGTCCGCTCAGGCTCGTTTCAGAGGTATGTTTCAAGTAAAATAAACTATGCATGTTCTTAGGCGTAAAAGAAGTACGAAAAAATTATCTATTTAACAAAACCAAAAAACTATTAAAATAATTTTATTATCCACGAAGTCTGCCGGAATAACCTGGCAACACTGAATAAACGAAGAAACGCTATGCCGGATGGCGGTATCGTTTGGTACAAATATAGGAAGCATTTGTAGGCTGTAACAATCGACAGAATAAGGAAGTCAAGAAGTATTAGGGAGTGGTTGAGATCGGTTACTCCCATCTATAGTTACTACAAATGTAAGACAGAATTCTCACAATCAGCAACAACGAAGTCGAGAAGTTTTCGAGAGTTCTTGAGATCGAGATCAGGCTTGGTTATCGACGGATACTAAAAACGCAAAAAGTACCCGTGTATTCTTAGAAGTAATAATACGGAGTTAAAAAGTATTCGGGAGTCTTGTCGGCTAAGGAAATCTGCGATTAGTATTAAGGTGAGATTTTTTTTATCGGTTTTTAAAATCACAACTGCGAAGTCAAGAAGTATTCGGAATTTCTCAAGATCAGCTACGGTTATACAGGATTGCTAAGAATGTAAGAAAGATTTATGAGTTTTTACATTCGGCAGCAACGAAGTCAATAAGTATTCAAGAATTCTCGATATTGGCTATGGTTATCTACGGTTATTGCAAATTTAAGACATGATAAATAGTTCTCACAATCGGCAACACTACGATGCGTTAAAGAATTTGAAAGTTTGTGAGGTCGCTACATTTATCTACGACTGCTATGTGTGTAAGCAGAGATTTTAAATGCGAATTGTACGAGTGTAGGAAGTAGCTCCTGAAATCGGCTATGGCTTAATATAAATGTAAAAACTTGTGCTGTGCTTCTGAATAGAGATCGTGTTGTACTGGTAATCTGCGTTAAATGTAAAGCCAGGTGATTTATAGTCTCGCTTATACCTTGAGTATTTTATCTATGTATAATAATGATTTAATTGCTTAAGTTATATAAACTACTCAAGGGTATATGCATTATATAGCCAGATTTGTGTATTATTAAATACGTGTGTTACTAAACGTACTTTGTTGTTTATTACGTTACGTTTATAGGTGTACATAAGTTGTTGTTATAAGCAGCCTAAGTCATACAAATTTAAAATATATTAATAAATTTAACTGCTCAAATAATCATAAAATTGCAATCAGAAACTAAAAAAAGTAATAATAGGCCCTAATAAACAATTTTTAAATTAATGATTAAATTATAAGATTTGTATATTTTTGAAGCAAAAATTAAATGAATTTTATTTGTTTTTGCTTGTTTTATTTAATTGTTTATTTATTTGCTAATGTGCAATAAAATTAAAAAACAAAATAAATTTTTTAAATAACGTTTGATATTTTTTTAAATAATTATTAACGGTCTTATGCATAACAAAAGGTTAGCATGAGGTTGGCATAACTCGTAAAACTAAGCGGGTCTCCAAGCTTACTTAAAAAACCATCATGCTATTTTTTATTCCGATTAAATTTATAAATCACCGATATTGATTATTGAGGGTGAAAGAACGTCTCGGTAGCCATTTCGCTACCACTTACTTAGCTCTTCAGAAAATTTTTTACAAATATTTTGAACTAAAGAATTTTGTCCAAACAACAGAGGAAGTGACAAGCTGCTGTAGCCGAATTGGTTAATACGTTGACTACAAACTTGGTTGTCCAGGGTTCAACCCCTGTTTAATGGTATAAATACATATCCAGAATTAACATGAAAACGTGCAGCCTCCTCCGTCGGTACTTCTTTATAGCATTTTGACCGGCGAAGTAAAATAACTAACTCTCTATCTCTCTCCTTCACCATCTGTCTTATCTCTCATCTATCCCTTTCCTAAAGAATGTAGCACGGTTACCAAAATAACTTAATAGGTATTAATGCCTGAAGTGCTACTTCTCTTTACAACAAAAAAAAACAAAAAATGAATTAGTTTTAAAATTGAATCTTCTAGATTTCTTGACTATTACACAGATGAAACATTTTTTCGTCACATAAATGAAAAATTAGTATAGTTTTCTTTACTTATTGTAGAATTTTCCTGATTGTTAAGCTGGTATCAATTGAGAAAAAGACCAAATGAAGGTTTCTTAAAAAAGAATTATCATTTATAAACAGAAAAATCAAAGTTTAAACAAAGAACAACAGTAGCCAACAATTATTTTATTTTTCTTTATCTACTGTATACGGCTGACTTTTTTCGACTCTTTTAAACAGTTAAAAGATGATGAAAAATAAAATATCACAACAACACGACGATAATCTATTTTTTTTAATGCGCTAGCACTCGCAAATTATTAAATTAAATTAAACCACGGGAATAATAAATTAATTAATTTAAAAAAATCTTGAAGGCCAAGTTACTGGTCCATTTCTAGAAATCAATGAGTTTGGCTTTTCAGCCGGTATTGGATCCACCGTCAAAATGTTAATCGATGTGACAACAGTAAATATTAGCGGTTTGTTTATCATTATCTATGCAAATGGTAGTAACATTAGTTGATATAAAATAATGTATTAAGGTAATTAAACATAAATATACAATTTGATTTTAAGGGTAGAGATATATTAAGGAATTTTATTTATATGGATTTGAATTTAATTTAATTTGTTTAGATTGTCTTATTTTTGGGTTTATTATTTGGAAAAAATATTTTTCGAACCGAAAAGATTAACATAAACATTTTCATACACTTTATTTAAACGACATGCAGTACAGAAATATCGATAAATTGTTGGTTCAACAGAGCGTCAATATCCTTTGTAGACAAGTGGTCAAAATACAAATTTATGTTTCTAAGTTGTATTTAAACGTGTGTGTAATTATTTTATTTATACCTTTGCCCAGTAAATAATAAAGGAGAGAGAGCTATGGGTATGTGAATTTATTTAAGAACACAAATAAATACAACACACTAAATATTTATGCCCACGATACACTTATTGTCCGGTTCTATTTTCTATCTACGGGCGTGTGTGCGAGTGTATGTTTTGTGTAGTGAAGCATTCAAAAATAACATTTCAATTTCCTCAATGCATTTCGATTTCCCTTTTACTCCCATTTTATATATGTATTACTGTACGTGAGTATGTGTGTGTATAGAAACTTTTGGACATAAAGACTTGTACATTTTGAGTTTTGATTTTATATTGGTTGGGTCTGCTATTATTTTCTTTTTTGCCATTATTTGTGCATTTAACATCTTGAATATGAAAAAGTAAAATAGTTTTGCAAACATACTTACATGGCTCATTTAACAATTGTTATTTTGAGCATCAAAGATCCTTTTTTGTCATTTGATTGTCTTCTCATTTAAAAAAAAGCAGATATTTTTACAAAATAAATTGAAAGCAAATATTTGTCTAACAAAATTAAATTCACAAAAATATATTTACATTTATCCACAAACATATTTTTAGAATTTAACAAAAAATTGTTTTTAGTTGATTAAGCCATCATTGTCAATCTATTATGATTTTAGATTGAATATTATTTGTCTAAAATTAACATAAGTCGACAATTGTCAGGATATATCATGCTGAAGTACAATTGAATTATTTTAACATTGTATCTTCTACATTTTTGACTATTACACAGATAAAACATTTCGTTTGACATATAAATGGAAAATAAGTATAGTTTTCTTTATTTATTGTTAAAAAATATTGTTTTTATTCCCAGAGCATTTAATATTCTTTTTACAGCCCATTGGATTTTTTGTGAGTGTTAAGCTTGTATTAATTAAGAAAAAGATCAAAAAAGGTTTATAAGAATAAGAATGCTCATTCATACACAGAGTGAGAATTTTTTAAACAAAAATTTAATTCGTGTTTTTATATGTATATGTATTACAGTGGGCCCCTTTTTGCATACCGTGCAAGGAAGTTTGCCACCGAAATGTATCAAAAAGCTCACACGATGCATTTTTTTTAGAAAAAAATTAGAAAAAGTACATAACTCCTTTAAGCATGTAAAAATCTTTGTGATGAATTAACTGTTCATTTTTAACGTAATTTGAACTACATGGAGATTTATTGCTAAATCACTTATAAATATTCAAAATTTGAAATTAAAGAATGCCCTAATGGTTGTAATATGATGCATATGGCTAAACTTTTGAACAGTTATAGCCTAACGCTTAGAATTTAAACGAATTTTGTTTTACTGTGTCAGCAATAAAAAGTGTAAAAAATAAAGGGTGACAACATGACTGCTGAAATTTTTTGTTTAATCTACGTTAATATTTTGTTTTACGGTATATAAAAAATAATGACGCAATCTTTCTCGAATAAAATATAATTAATGTATAATACCCGTTCCAAGAATTATCATTTTAGGTTTGTCTGTTTTGAAGTCGATTTTTTTTGCAAGAATTATATTGCACTCATGTTGGTATGCAGAGTTGCACAAATTTCTTTTAAAATGAAAGAACTGAGAAATAAATATTTTTTTTTTATTATTTTGTTATTTTTCTTTATTAACAAAAGAAACTTAGCAAATTTAATTGATAATAAATAAAATAAAATTAAAAATTTTATTCTTGAAAATACAATAATAAGTTACAAAATATTATATTTAATTTTTATATTTTAATATAATGTCTTAGATCAAAATAATAAACTTTATTTCTTTGTGTAATAAAAATATTAACAACTTAACATTTTCGAACATATTTTTACATATAAAATCGTTATCTACCTTAAGGTGAGTCCCTTTATTTTGCTAGAGTAATTACATGGTTACTTAGTCGGTTAAAGTGTTTGTCACTACATTTTCTTACAACGTTCCTTACCCTTGAAAGCCATGTTGCTTGAGTAGTAAGTAAGATTTTCGATGGGTACTTTTGTATCACTTCGATATTTGAGTTTTAGCTTTTTCCTATAGCTTAATTACATAAGTCCAAACGGGTATAAATATTGTTCTGCAATATTAAGTTGCAACTGGGGGCCAATTAGCAAATATGGCTTTTAAGTTTTCATGTTTAATTGATTTTGTATAGCTTTTATTTGCTTTTGTTAGCTGAGTCTTTAATCTAAACGTATGCCAAGATATTTGGCTGTGCTTTGCTTAGAATTTCGAAATAATTGCGGCATCACCCTCTCTGGAAACAAATGTTACTTAAACAGTTTTTTTTAGCGTTTACATTAATTTTATATTTTTGTAGCCAGAGTTCTAAATCGTAGAATTATTTTGAGTAATGTTCGTTGCTACTATTGGTCATTCGTGAGTTGTTTAAAATGTGGTGTCATCAGCATACGTGGCAATACTCACTCAATTAAAGGCGACGTCTCAGCAGTGTGATTTTTATATAATAATATGCTTCATACGCTGCTTTAAGGCATACCTGCTCTAATTTTGTAAACTGACGATATTAAGTCATTTATCTTAATAAAAAAAGTCGCTTTTCTAAATATGCTTTATGATGAAGTAAAATGGGAGTAGAGATTAAACTTTGAAAGACGTTCAACTTGTCATTCATACAAATAAAGCCATTATTACTTTTTTAACCAATTTTTTAAACGCAGTTTTACGAACAATTTACTTTTATTCCTGGTTGTAATGGGCCCAAATCTCATGATTAGGAAACCAAACACAACAGAGTCTGAAATAAAATCTTATAGGCTAATAAGCCAGCTCTGTATTTATCTAATGCCTAGGAGATTTTTTAAAAACGATTACAACCCGTTTTGAAAGATCACAGTATTGTACTAGAATATCAGTTTTATGGAACCCTGTAACAAAACACAGAGTAGTCGACAAAATTCTTTTAAAGAAAGTACTGTACGGCAGGCAGTCTTCTTTGATATGAAGCAATACATATATGAAGGAGAAAACTTTAATTAAGAAAGTATAAAGATTTAATGACAGAAGTAAAATATAAATTTAAAAAAGCGTAACATCATTTTCGAGCAGGCAAGTCCAATCTTAATAAAGTTTTTTATCTGCGTATTTTTGGTCACATACTTGAAAAATTTGAACCTGATAGGTGATGCCTCTTCTGTTCTTCTGAATTTGTTATCTCCAAAATTACAATTTTAATTATAAGATATTGTGTAAGGCCCCATAGCTAAAAAGGCTATTATATATTATAGTGTGCAACGGCCGGTAGAAAAACTAGTTAAAATAAAATGCAAATTATTCAATAAATAAATTTCATTGTCATAAAAAAATTATCGCAATAATTTATTTTTAAAATAATAACACACAAATGTAAATAAGATATTTTTTTCTTTTACTTCCTGCACAAATGGCTTTTTTAAAGAATATTTAGGATGGAAAACATTTTGTTAGACTAAAACCAAAATAAATTACATAAGTAAACAAGCAATTTATTACAATCTTCAAGACTTTTATTTGGAATTAAAATATAAATTTGTTTTTGCTAACTGTACTTAATTAGTTCACAATAAATTACATTTTTTTTTAAATTTAACATTTTGTTTAAATATTTAGACCCCTTAAACCTAAAGCAAAGAATCCCCATATTAGGGATTTTTAAATAGACTTTTGGGAATTTTGTAATTTGTTGTGTAAAAACTGGATTTGTTGCATTTCAATTTCTTTCCAAAATATTGATAATTAAAACATTTTTTATTACAAAACATAAATTCGCATGTGTAAAAAAGTTAAAAATGCACATATATTTGACTTTTATTTAAAACATACGCGAATAACTTTAAAAGGTGAAATGTTTTATGTACGTTAAAAAGGCCGACGCCTTTTTCTAACCTCTTGCACTGATAGTCCTGTTTCTGTGTATTTAATGTATTTTGCTATTAAATTGACTACATACAATAGGTAACCATTCAGTTGATCAAATAAATTAAAATCTATAAAACTTAAAACTTTTTTGAAATGACACCGAATGTGTTAATAATTTTAAATTTTTGGTTTGATGGTTAAAAAAAAAAAACAAACGTTTTTAGATTCCTATAATAAAAATAAACAGCTTATTTTGGCCGCTTTTCTTTCCGCAACTTTGTTTATATCATTCGCTTTGCAACGCTAGTCAAATATAATGCACGTGAATAAATGTATATTTTAAATGTTTGATTAATTTAATAATTCTGATAATTCAATAATTATTGAGTAAATAGGAAATTAAAAATTCAACAAAATTTTGTGGGACAACATTTTTATTAAAAAAAAAAAAATTGAAAAGTTAATTTACAAAAAGAATTTTTTTTCTCTAAAAGTAGAGTTGTTGCAAAATTTAATTTTATTTCAAGAATTTGCAGCGTCACGTTTCGATCTTGTTTCAAAATATTTAATACAAGAATTTCTAAAAATATTTTTGAATTTTTCATACGAAAATTATACAATAGAAGCGCAAGTATTTATGCAGGATTCTCCAAGTGGGAAGGCTGAAAAGATTAAAGAAGGGATTTATAACAAAAAATTGATAATTGCTTACTTTCGTGTTACAACTTAAAGGATTTTATTTTATTAAACAGGGAAAGTAAATGAAAGTGATTAAGTGGCAAAAGATTATTATACAAAAATATGAAATTTTACACCTTTAAACAAAGCACAAAAAAATAATAGTATTATGCCACAAAAGTAAAAAAACACATACACACACATATATATATTTACACTGACATCAACTATACCAATGTAATAATGTAGGGGTTACAACCACAAAAAAGGATAAAATACTTGTAAATATAAAATGCTGCAATGACAGAATTGGGCTTAAGAAGTAACTTAATAACACAAATATGGATAATACGAAATATTAAAGAAAACTATAAGAGATTTTAAAACTAAAAGACACAATTCATGAAAATGGTTACAGACGCATACTTAAGTACATGGGATATTAGAAAATACAAGAACAACCACGTGATTTGCATGATAAGTCAGGAATTTATATAGAATAGTTCTAGATAATCACGTACGATATATCATGCATACAAAATCATAAACAATTCATAAATTAAACGAAAAGGTGTTTTGTGTCCATAGAGTGCGAGAGAGCGATTGGAAAGGAAATAAAATTCAAAGGTTTATGATTATTTTAAGATGATGTGCTGCATGTAAGGATTTATGGTTAAAAAGGACCTTTGGATATTATTAGAAGAATATACAACCATTTTCGAAACACTCAAAGAAGGTAACAAATTATTAAGAGTTAAATATTTAAAATTATGTAATCGATCAGATATACATGCATGTCACAGAATTTAATACCGATCGAAAGTGGTTTCAATTCCGTAAATTGCTTCTTCCGAAAACTAAAAACGAAAAATTTCTTCAAAATGAAACCACTTTCAAATTTCAAAGTGGAATTTAGTTTCTTTGAAATTTTGTTCTTTGCGTTTCTTAAATTTACTACTATAATGTGTCCTCCTTAGATTAGCCTTGTTGTTTACTTTTGTGTGCAAGATATTGTCATATTTAAATTAAATACTGAAGATTCAATACTTTTCACTAATAAACAAAATCGATCAGAATTTGAAGAAGGTAAAACAAAATCGATCGGAATTGTTAATACGGAATTAAAACCATTCGATCGGAATGCGTGATATGCCTTTATAAGGCAAAAAAAAAAAATTTTGCTATTGAGAATCAGCAAGTTCGGTTCATATCCTTCGAAGCAGCGAGCAAAACACCACGCCTGCCTCTACGTTTTCATGTCTTTTTTTGCAACTTTCGTTTGTATTTCTGTATTTTGTGATAAAAATTAATGAATAATTGTTGAACTTTCATCTGATATAGCAACGTTTTTATTTACTAAGTTGGGACAGCAACTTTAAGCAATATTTACATTTTTCTTATGCCGATTTATATTAAAACTATTTAATGGAAATTCTGCGGTATGATACATGTGGTTATACATATATGACGAAAGGTATGTAAGATTCGCCATAGCCGAATGTAGCACTCTTACTTGTTTGTATTATAATTATGCAAGTGAAGCTGACATCTTAAGACTATTCCTTTCATCAAAAACTCGTCTTAATAAGAGAAAGAGTTGTTAAGAAAATTTTGTAGTTATTTTTTAATTAAACGTGTAAGTAAGACAATTAAAAATTGAACTTAATTTCAAGTAGAGCACTAATAAAACTTTTTTCTGTGTATTATATAGTTTTGAAAAGGTTGTTGATATGTTAGTATTATGATGCTGAAATTCCTCTGTAATGCAGGCTGTAAATTTTTCTGAGAGAAAAAATTCCATATTTAAGACAATAAACACAAATGAAAACAAATTAATATAAGGCATCGGTTCTCGAATGGTGGTCCGTAGCAACCATCCAAGGGGTCCGCATGAAGAACCGCAAAAACAATGTTTTCGAAAATAATAAGAGTAATTTGCTAGGGATCCGTGAGCAGGACTTTGATGAGAACCCCTGATATAAAGGAATAATTTGATATAACACTGATTTTTTGATGTAATGACGATCTGGACGTGTCTTAAATACTATTATTACTTGAAAGAAATGTAAAAAGTTAGTTTACTTTTTATTCAAATCTTATACAAAGGGCTTAAACCTTCCACATAATTTGTCTCTTAAGGAGATCGTTAAGTGACTGAGTTTTACTAGGAAGCGTATTATCTTACTAATAATTGTTTTTTCGTCTCTTGATATATTTTATATAAAATAATATCCGTGCTTAATTTTGTTTACCTTACAAATGATTAGCGTCTTGAGCTAAAAAATACAGACGATGATTTTTGCTTGGCCTTTTAGAGCAGGGCAAGTATAATTTTATACTTGGGCTCATGTTTTCTTCGGGGATTTAAATTTCCAATAGAAGTAAAGGCTTTATCCATAGTCAAAAGTGTGTTCGTTGAACATAAACGCTATGCGTCGCGATACTTAGACCTGTGATATGGTAATAACAATATAACTATTTGATCCGAAATATTCCCATGTGGAATTCAAGGCAGTCCATTATAAAGATGTTAATTTTAATTCAAAATTTTTTCATTTAATTAACATAAGAACACTTTACTACTTAACCGATTGTTTTTGTCCGAAAAATATAAAATTAACAACTTCTGATAAATAAATGAATATTTTAATTAATTTTATTTTTTAAATTTTGACTTAAGTTGGTTATAAGTTGTGATAAATTGTAGAGAGAACAGAATAGTTTAGATACCAGCAATTTCTGTTTGGCTACAACCTTCATCAGGATTGTTTATATCTAGCTGCAAGGTAGTTTTCAATTGTAAATTTTTTTATTTATGCAAATATTTAAAAGAAATCTTTTCACATTTGTTGATCAGCCGCCGTTTGCTTACTATTTTATTAACGAAGATTAAACGAAAAACCAAAAATATTACTGGCAAAAGTGGAGACTTAAGATAATAAATAGATGCTAAAAGTTGTTCTTAAAACATAAAAACTAAAATAACCCAGCATAAACTTTCAAAAAAGGTAATCGAGTGTGGAATTAATCATTTTTGGTGGAAGGACTTCTAGACTGTATTACCAACCTAACGATTTTAACAAGGCATGAGACTTTTACAATCATTTACTGATAATTGATTACATTGACTATTGCAGGAAATAATAATAATCATTAGTAGGTATTTTAAGGTATTTTTTTTTAAATAAAGAACTAGTTTAATTACTGCTTCCTTTACTTGCGAACTAATGTAAAGTGTTTTGTAAGCGAGTAGCAAAATTTGGCAATCACTAAAGTAAGTCATTTAATGGCAAGTAATTTTTAAGATAATGTCTTATTTTTTGCCGGGAAGTGATAAACAAATTAAAACTGATATTTTTAACCTTTGTAAGTATATATTTTCTTATATAAAGCAAAAGGTCTGAAATGAGGAATTAAAAAAAAATTCTTTGTTATTGAGATTGTGACATTTTCAACGAAGTGTCGTAAATTGCAGCAGAAATTGAGAAGAAAGAAAGTTTTTTGAAAACCTTAAGAATGCAAGTTAAAAGAAATACTGCATTACCAACATTTAAAAAATTATTTTAACTTGTGATACTTCTTCTTAACGTAAGCAAATCTTTTTGTGCTGTCATTAATAATAAATGGATAAGTTAGTTGCAAATTTCCACCAGTGTTTTCCCAGTACCGTATTATTATTTGAAATGCAAAAAGACAGTAACAACAAACCTGAAAGTTAAGCAAATCAAAAATCAAAAAGTTATAAATCCTTTTTCCCACGTTATAACAGGTAAAAATAAATTCTTTTTTGTCTTTGTCCTATACTAATGAGTCAGAAAAATAACACAACAACAAACCTCAAGAAAATGTAATTTTATTTGTTTTCCTCACGCACTTTGCTGGATGTCCTGATGGGAAGTTTCGCATGTTGGCCTAATATTTATGATTTATTTTTCATAAAACAAACGCAGTAGATCTTTGCACTATTATAAATATTCACATATACATTCACATTATTATTTTGGTATCATTTTTAGCCAATAAACCATCAGGTAAATAAGCAACTACTTACGTGTTGAAGACAATAACACATAAACAACATAAGAGAGTGGTAATAACAATAATAATGAACGTGAGTTTTTCCTGTTTTTCCCGATGACTTTGCTGGATATAAAAAAGACACAGCTCGCATACAGGCTCACAAGCAGTGTTATGCGATGACTAAATCTCTTTCATATGTTATGCATTAAGGCGTGCAATCATTTTATGATTTTTCTTAGTTACTCTCATTTTTGTTCCTTTGATTTTCCTCTTTTAACTCAGACAAAATTTTTACAATAAATAATTTTATGACCTGATCCTGTGGAAGTTTTGCTTTTGTGTCAATGACTTTATTTTTCTTATGTCTTACAACAAATTTTTTTTTTATTTGCTTAACTTTAAATTTTTATTTTGTTCGCCTATGTTTGAAATGATGGCTCTGGTAGAAGAAAAGGAGTTTGAGTTTTTTGAGCGCAAATCAATTGTAAAATATAGTTTCTGTTACGCCAGTAAAAGTAGTTGTACTGCAAAGTACAAAATTATACATATCCCTATCAAAAACCACTGCGTCTTACGTTCGCTTTAAGGAACTTCTTTAAATATTACAAAACATATGTATTCCAAAGGTTTTTGTTATACAAAGTTTCTTAATGAAAACTCTGAGTATAAATTTGTAAACGTTTCTTCTCAAAATTAAAGTAATAAAAACTTTATTTTTAAACTGATTTTGTATAGCAAACAATGCTTTTAAATGAATAAGTTCGTAATTATTTTAACAAAATTTAAAATCTTGCTGCCTGCGGCCAAATCTAAAAAATCACAAAGAAGCCCGAAATAATATTTGTTGCGCCTTTTGTAAAAGCACCTGTGACAAGCGACAATATTAGTCTACGTGTTTGTGTATTTATGTGTTTAATACTCACATTTATTTATTACTTATTTTTCACTACTTTAAAATATTTACGGATGCAATTGTGTTGCTTCCCAAAGAAATTTTTTCCTGTGTATTCACTTTACTTATGGAAATTCCTAAACTGCACATGAAAGTTTCACATGTGTTGGCCACATGTTGACAGGAATTTCCACAAGTCGATTAGTTTCGTCTAGTTAATTTAGAAAATCCTTGATTATCACTTTATTAAATACGTACAAGGTAAAACACATCTAATTTAATGTCTACTCAAAGTATAAATCAGCTAAAATATATTTGTACCTAAAATTTTGTTTTCTAAAATTAAGTTTTGTTTTTTTTTTGTTAACAAAGTGTTGTTTTGTTTTAAAAAATATTTTTCCTAAAATTTTACATTTAAAAGTGGAATTTTAGTTATTATTTTTTTTTGAGAAAATAATGTCATTGTATTGAAGAAATAGAAACATTTTTGGTATTAACATTAATGGTATTATTCGTTTCTATAATTTTTTTGAATTCTAATTTGTTTAATAAATTTAAGCTTTTTTGGATAAAACTAAATAAATAATTTTGTTGTTATCAAGTTAATTGGATTTGTTCCGCTAGTAATTATAATAATGTTTTCGTACCGTTCGGTGAAGACCGTCGTCACTGGCTGTTTATTTGGTACGTATGGCGAGCGCTTTCGATGTGAGAACAACACACTTGTATGATTTACAGGCACTAAATTTAATATTTTGAATATTTTTATACCTGTGTGGAATTAACATTTTTGGTGGAAGGACTTCCCAACTGGATTACCAACTTAATGATTTTAACAAGGCATGAGACTTTTATAATCAATTATTGAGAATTGATTACATTGACTATTGCAGAAAATAATAATAATCATTAGTATGTATTTTAAGGTATTTTTTTTTAATTTAAAAAACTAGTTTAATTACTGCTTCCTTTACTTGCGAACTAATGTTATTTGTTTTGTAAGCGAGTAAAAAAATTTGGCAATCACAAAAGTAAGTCATTATATAACAAGTACTTTTTAAAAGCATCCGATATAAAGTTATATGTATAGACACTTGATAGGCAATAATAAAATTTAATAATGCGCCTGCTTTATTAAAACAATTATTATTAAATGTCCCTCTATGTTTTCCTAAAAAGGAAAAACATACCAAATTGATTTTAACGGAAATTGTTTAGAACACTTTCGCACTAGCGAAAGAAAAGCTTCAAAGATTCGCCGAAAGATTCATTCATTAATAAATAAATATGATCCCGTATGGGGTGGAGTGGAATAAAATTGCAGATGTTTATTGTTAGAAGTACACAGAAAATTCAATTGCAAAAAACATTTTTGGCTTCTGGGCAATTTTTGACGCATGCGAAGAAAATGCTGGCAGTTATTTCTTTCTTGTTCAATCTATTAATTATGTTAATAAGTAATGCAGTTTAAGAAAGAATATATTTGTGCATGAGTATTACGAAAACCAAACTAGGAAATAAGCTACAGAATTGTTGGAATAACTGATTAATACAAGACCTGCTACTAGCAGTTTGAAGAAATGATACCAAGTTTTAAATCTAAAAATAAGTAAAAAAAAGTTGAGCTAAAGGTACGAATTCTTTCATCTATATTTTCACATATAAAAAATATATTTTCTCAGCCTTAAATTCTAATTCAGAAAAACTATTATGAAAAGCGAATTGAAAAAAAATATTTCTTAAAGTATTAAATTCTGCTAAACGAATTTGTCCGTTTATGTATTTAATTGTGTTTTGCTACTAAAATTAACGTTCACCATGGCGAAATCATGTACCAGGTTGTGGCAGTGGCGAATTAATTCATTTTCGCCGTTGCAGAAAATGTCAACCTTCATATAAAAAACTTTCGCTGACCAATTAACGTCTTGAAAGCCAACATTGCTCAAGTTATTTTTTATATATGACCAGCAATTTTCGAAAAAGTGTCACAAATTTGACGTCAAGAATAGCTATGATGTCCTTACGCCCAAAATCGTTGTTAATACCGTTTATTGGTGTTTTAAAATATTTATTTTAATTAAAATTTAATTTTTAATTAAATAATGAAGTAGGTTAAATCTCTCTCCAAAACACAGATCCAGAAAAAGGAAATGAAAAAAAGTTACTGCATACATTTTAACTTATTTTAAGTTAGATCCGTTTATATAGAGTGTAATACTGTTGCTAATTTTTTATTTTTCACTAATACATTTGCAGAACTCACAGTTTTACATGCATTTTTTAAGATTTTTGGACACATAAGTATCTATTCTACGCATGAATACTTCATGCTTCCTACAATCAAGAATTTGGCAATAAAAAGTTTTAAAAATTAATTGTAAGCCTTTTTTAGAAAATTAAATTTTCGAACGTTGTAACTGTTTGGTTTTGTTGATTGGTACTTCAGGAGTTTACTGAATATTAAATGAATTAAAAGAAAAAAGATGATATGGATACCCAAACACATTCCTGTAGAATATTCAAATAACCAATTTTTTTTTAAAATTTTCACATACAAAATTTTTGGTAAATAATTTTCCTATTTTACGAACAACAACAGAGAAAAAATAACTAAAAATGAAAATGTTGTTAACAACTCATGCAGAATTTTAAATCTCTATTCTTCTTGGCTAATGAAGGAGAAATGATTCTTAGAATTTTTGTACGTGATATGAAGTTCTTCAAATTTAAATCGACAAATCTGTTAAATCTCACACAAATAATTATTTCAGTTAAAAAATAAAATAATGTTAACAGAAGGTTGATTAGGAGTACGGAAAAAGCATTTGTTAAGATTATTCATGCAATTTACAATAAGCAAAGCAGATTCCTACAGAGTATGTCCTGCATTGCATGTTTTATTCTTGCGTTTTTTCTTTGTTGTGTTTTACAAAAAAATATATGATTACAATTAAAAGTAATAAATAAAATTTTGCGTAAAAAATTCAAATAAATTAAAATAAAAATGTAAATAATAATATAAGCAATCTTAAAGAGGTCAAAATGGAGTAGGTTTCATTTCATTAAAAAATGCTTAAATCGAGTTGTAAAAATTTGAAATTAAAGAGACTTAGGAAATATGAAAAAAATTAAGTACTAAAAATAATTTTACAAAAAAATCGTAGGCTCTTGATGGATTAATCATCTAAAAAAAATTTAGTATTTCCTTAAAGATCTCTTAAAAAGCTTTAAAATGATACGCATGTTGATATTAAAAAAAATTTTTAAACTTCAGAGGCCCGTAACTCAGCAAATATGGGCGTGCGCAAATTTTTTCACTCAATATTTTTTTTTCTTTATTTTTAAATCTTTATCGCCCCATATATTTGTTTATTTATTTTAAGTGGAGCTACTTCACTGATCCAAATGGTTTAGAAAAATTAGAGGTAGGTGTGGTGGTTTTCCCGCTGATTGGCGTATTAAATTTTTTTCTAGTTGTTCTAGTGCCTCGGCAAACTTGAATTCAACACTAAGACGGGCGGACAGAAGGACAGCGCTCAATCGACTTCGCTATGCATATTGTATAGATTACAAATAGAATGACAAAATTAGTTATACACTTTTTTGACTTTTTGTGGTGAAGGGTACGAGGGCTGCTATCTATATTTCTGGCCTGGCAACACTGAGTACTGCCAAGTGCAATCTGAGATTTCCATTGGAAAGTTTGTCATTTATAAGCATAATCGTACTCAAAACGTTTTGATGTACGACCATTATTTGTGTTGTTTACAGTGACTTGAAAAATTAATATAGAAAAAAATTGAATTAACTCGTGAACATTTTCGTGCCATCATTTTTCACAACTTTCGACGTGGATTATCACGACAAGAGCATTGATGAACTTAAATCTTTGTATGGCGATGAAGCACCATCGTATAGCACTGTGAAAAATTGGTATAATGAATTTAATCGTGGCCGAAGCTAGCTCAAAGACGAATTCCGTGAAGGTCGTCCAAAAACGGCTGTTGTGCCAGAGAACATTGATGCCGTGCGTGAACTCATAATTCAAGATCGACATGCGACATACCGAGAGATAGAGACGTCCTTGGACATTTCTTCCACCAGCATACATTCGATACTGCATGAACACCTGGCCGTAAAAAAGGTTTGTTCTCGTTGGATCCCGCACAATTTGAAAGTCGTTAAAAAAAAGGCTCGTATCGATTGGTGCAAAGAAATGTTGCAAAAATACGATTGTGGTGCTTCAAAAGAAGTTTATAAGATCGTCACAGTTGACGAATCATGGATCTATGCGTATGAGCCCGAAACGAAACAACAATCGACCGTGTGGGTCTTCAAAGACGAGCAAAATCCAACGAAAGTTGTTCGTGGAAGAAGCACTTTAAAGCAAATGGTCGCCTGTTTCTTCGGCAAAACTGATCATGTGGCCACTGTTCCGCTTGAGCAACATAGGACGGTCACTTCTCAGTGGTACACTACAATTTGTTTGCCTGAAGTCATCGGAGAATTTCGAAAAACCAACAAGAGAAGACGAATCATTGTTCACCATGACAATGCGAGCTCTCACACATCGGCTCAAACCAGAGTGTTTTTGACCGGCCAAAACGTCGAACTAATGGGTCATCCGCCGTACAGCCCTGACTTGGCACCTAATGACTTCTTCTTGTTTCCGCACATCGAGAAAAAAATGCGTGGTCAACGATTTTTGTCGCCAGAAGAAGCTGTTGAAGTGTTCAAAAACCATGTTTTAGAGGTGTCTCAATCGGAGTGGAAAAAGTGCTTCGACAACTGGTTTGAGCGCATGCAAAAGTGTATAAATCATGCTGGAGAATACTTTGAAAAACAATAAAACAATTTTTGATTATAAATATTCGCATTTTCACTATTAGGCCAGAAATATATAGAGCAGCCCTCGTATAATAAGACATTATTATTTAAAAAAATAATCCTTACCAGTTATTAACTTAAAATTATTTTTGGTGGCATGTCATAGTGTTCACGGACCTGATGTCCATGGACTTGATGTCGCACTCAAAGGTGACGTAATGTTTATAGACAATATGACGCTTTTAAGAACGTTATAATGTCCATGGAAATAGTGTTACTTATGACTGCACTTAAAACAACAATTGCTTCGCTTAGCCGTCCCTAGGCCAGGGGTATGGACTTTTTCCTTAATGGTATAACCAACACCCGTTTCGCTTACCAAAATTTTTATGCAATCCAGTATATAAAACGTCACATCTTTCGTACATAGAATGCAATAATGTCGCATTGTACTTTGATATAATGTCCATTGATATTATATCGTAGGACATTATGACATGCCGCCATATTTAGAACGAGTTGTTTAGTTTCCCAAAACTTCATAAAGGAAATTCGGCTTTGTTTACCTTTTCACCTCAAAGTTCTAAATTTTCAGGCTCTATAAAATGTGTATTAGAAAAGATATCTGGCCATTGGTTTAGAAAAAAAGGATAAGCGAAGACAGAAGACTAATAAAATTTGTTGTGTTGTCATCATTTACGAGTATAGCTGCTTAGGGCTCTACCGATTAGAAAAAATTTTAGTAGAGAAGTTTCCCATATCGTTGATTTACATCAAAGTCTTTAAAACAAGTGCGAAATTAGTTAACGAGTTATATACATGTATACATGGAGCTGCTGTAGTCAAAGTGGTAAACACGCTGACTACAAACCTGATTCTTTCAGGGTTCAAATCCTGTGGCAATCAAAATACAAAAAAATGTTTTTTTCTGTTTAATGGTATAAATACATATTCAGAATGAACAGAAAACGTGCAGTCTCCTTCGTCGGTACTTTCTCATAGCAGATACGCCGGCGAAGTAAAATAAATAACTCTCTCTCTCTCCTTTCACTACCTGTCTTATCTCCCATCTATCCCTTTCCTAAAGAATGTAGCACGGTTACGAAAAATAACTAAATAGCTTTTAATGCCTGAAGTGCTACTTCTCTTAAAAAAAAAAAAAAAAATGGAAAACTGAATGTTTAAGGTTTTAGTTATTTTTTTTTTGGTATAGAACATTTAAATAAAATTTGGTTAACTTTTTTTACTTTTCTTCTTATCTTATTAAGATAAAAACAAAAAGTAATTGGATACAATATTATCACTTAATTCAAAATTGGATTTTTTAAAAATTATAACCACAGTAATGTAACATTACATATCTTTTGCATCATTTTTAGTTAATAATAAGGTAAAAATAGTTCAGTGCTTTTATCCAAAATTTAGAAAAATGTGTTTTTAAACATTTACTGTAGAGTTCTGTAAACAGTGTTTAAAATTTCCATCTTCAAATATAAAACTTACTCAATGCTGTTTTAGTACCTTTATACCGGTATAATTGGATGCTTTCACATTTGTATCTCTAGTTTCCCTACGAATTGACACTTTTTCATGAAAAAAAATTTTTTTTCTTTATTTAGCAAGGCAGTATGGTATAGTAGCATTATCTAACAAAGTGGAAAAATTGACCGATAACAATTAGATCTGCATGTATTATAGTCCTTAAAATTCCTTATTTTTATTTTAATTCTCGTTCTATTTTCTTTTCGTGCAAATTAAACCACAACTTTAGAATAACATTTATTATAGAGCTAATATTTATCAAGTTTGGCAGCAAGCATTATAATTTAGTGGGTGTACGATACACTTTAATCTTTACTCAGTCAGTTGAAGTTTTTATGGTCGTTTTCTATCAATATCAACCGCTTTGATTTAAAATAAAAACTTGTTTATTTTAAAATTTTTGATAAAATAATTTTAATCATATTTTAATTTCATTTTGATTTTTTTAATGTTTATATCACAACCTTTTTGTAAATTGAACTTTGTATCAAATGGAATCGCAGTAGTTGCAAATATGCCTACAACAGCATCTATTAATTTTTTAAACTTCTAAAATCGTCAAAATTTTAACTATAAAACTTCTTAAAAAATAAAATTATCAAAATGATAAGAGTATGTTTTTACACAACTAACAAAATTCTTATTAGGACGGTTAATAAAAATATTGTAAATGTTGTAGCAAGTTTTTTCATAGAAATCATCACAAACATTTTTATAAATATTGTAGAATCTGACGAGCTATTGCACTTACAATGGTAAAATACGTGTTTTAAGTACTTTCTATTCCATTTACACTTTAATGTTCAATTTTAGGTCATTAATTTATGAAAATATTTGATTAAGATTCTTAATCATTATGACATGTGTATAAGTTAAGTACCCGTTTATGTAGCCGCAGGTTTAAATGATTTTACAGGTGGCACGCGCTCCATTAACGACAGGTGAAATAAAATAAAAAATAATAAAAACCAACTATTTAATTTTTATTCCGTTGCTGTTGTTTGGTTTTCTTCATATAATTTTTATGAAAATAATCCTTCCAAAGCTTTTTAATTGAAAATTATTAAGGCACGAAAATACACAGTCAAGTGTAGAAACAAGTTGAAAGGAGCAGGTGTAAAATATTGTTTTTTGGTAAAAAAAAACTATAAACCAGTTTACATAAAAACAACATTGCAAAGAAGTCGGTTGTTTTGTGAAACGTTATTTAATCAATAAATCATTTAACGGTACTTTATACAAAAACTCACTTTAGTATTTGGATATACAAGCTTCAAAAGTAAATACTTTTAATATAAGAAGCTGTGTCCTTAATTAGCATTTTGACTTTTTTAAATCATTATTAAAAAGCACAGAGTCCATAATAATTAATTTAATAAAATTGTGGCAGCCAAAAATAATATTAAAAATAAAAATAATGAACATATTTTAGCACTATGATAAAATTTTCTTCATATATCATTTGTATGTGCACATGTAGCAAACGCTTTTCTTGCAATACCAACATCATAAATAAATGACCCTCCTTGGAACCACCTATAAAACCTCCCTCTTAAAAATGTTGCCTTTAGTTTTGGATTTAAAAAGAAGATGTCTTAAATTTGTGTTTATATAAAAGTGTTAACAGCTCTGTAGTTTGGAAGGGATATCCCCTTGAGAAAGTTTTGTATGTTATGAAAATCTCTGACTGCTCTTATTTAATTTTTACAAAAAAAAAAGAAAAAAACAAAATAAAAAAATAAAAAATGAATCATTGCAAAGTCAACACACACATCGCTGCCTGGCAAACACTGAGCAAACCGACTAGTCGCTTACCAAAATTTTCTTCCATTTCTTTTTGATATTAAATACAGCGTCGTCATAGACGAAAAAATACTAAAAAAAACAATCACAAAAACTTAATACAACAAGTTATAAACTACAAGATCAAGGCGGATGAAGCTGGGATATGAATAAGTGATTCGATCTTAGGTAAGTCTAATCAAAATCGTGTAAATAAAAATTAAACATGTGGAAAAATATAAAGAGGCTCTAATGAGATTTAAGTTATTTATCGGTTGCTTGTGAACAACCCTTATTGTATCATAATTTTCGGGTTTTCCTTTATACTTGTTAGTGTATAAAAGACCTAATCAATAATATAGAAGATTTAATTATTTTTGCATTAACGAAATAATACGGATCGTTTAAATAATATGTTTTGCATAATTCCATTAGCCAACGACATCAATTTAAAGTATGCAGTAAAATATATTGGCAATTGAACTAAATATTTTCTCATTGTACTTGAAACCAGTTTACGTTCCACTCAGACACACAGGGTGTCTATTGTGATCCCAATATGAATAAAAAATTATAATATACCTACTGCTCTTTACTTGGCCGCTATTCCCCATGACAAGGCCAAGAATATGCTCTAATTTCATCCTGGGTATATTAGTTAGCTCATCATAGCATGTATGGCCCAGACATCTAACTTTTTGGCCTCACCGTGCTGGCCAATGATACATGATATGTTCCATAATCTCTACTTTCCTCTAATTATTCCCTCTTTCCTATAATTATTCTTAGAGTCTTTCTGTTTAAGCCCAGTAGTGGTTTCGTCGTTGTCACGACCAATGTAGTTGAAATTAACTTTCAAACTAATTAAAATGTAATTTTTATAAGTTAAATAATTCTGTTATGCCAGATGTTCAACATATCAAATAAAATTTTTTATTTCACTAAAGGTGCCTTTAGACGAAATGTTTTTTTCATATGACTTGTCAGATTTTCCATAGCAAAATAAACATGTATCGTGTAAACGGTTTAAAACATTTCTTATGTTAAATACATATTTAAAAGCCTTATGACAAATTTTCATTAAGAGTGTGTTCTATTTTTATATGACAAAGCATATGACTTCCAGTGGTGCAACTTTTTCCTTTTCTCTTATGCCGTTTTTAAATGATCAAAAAGTGCAAAAAGCACTAAAGTCTTTGGAAGCAGAATAGAGTTGACATCTTTATTAGCATTAAAAGAGCCGCTCAGCAAACAACTGTTGTAAACAATGATTTACTTTGTAGATGATGTCAGAAGTAGTTTGCATGTACGTTTAAACGCGAATTAAAGCCATATGTTCAAACTGACAAGTCATATGTAGAAAAATTTCGTCTAAAGGCACCTTAAGTTAAAATTTTTTTTAAAGAATTCTTGTTGTTGTTTTATTTTAATATTTGCAAAAAAGACTGCGCTATGAAAAGCAACAAAAATTACTTAAAATAAGTCCAAGGAAAACTTTTCGCCGTGCAAGTTAAAACAATCTAGCTTAGATGCATTCTATAAAATTAAAAGAAAATGGTGTATTTCAGGTCTACTTCAGAAAAAGTAAAATTTTCTAAAAATAAAGTTATTTCATTTTTTCAAAGTCATTGGAAGAATATTTAAGAGCAAATTAATGTTGGCTAGAAGTCAATATTAATATTAAATAATCTGATCAGATTTGGAGTTTAAAAATCAATTTAAAGCGAGAAAGAATTCATTTTAGATATTAAATTTTCCTTTAAGCATACGTCAGCTTTGATAATTCGTAGTTTCATTAATTTTCATCTTAACTCTTCTTTCAAAATCGGCTTAGTTTTGACCCCAGTTTTGTTTTAAAGTATAAATTTTATTTTCATTTTATTGTTATTAATAATAACAAAAGTGCAATAAATATGTTAATCCTATCTTTAGATTTTTCTTAGATCGATAAAAAAAATTATATACATACAATAGTTCCGGTAAAATTAAAAAAAGCCTCAAAACAACCTTTACTTTTGGCATATTTTAAAAACCTTAGAAGTGCACGGTAAACTTATCATCTCTGTGCAATTTTATAAAATAACTTTTTTCATTAATACTGCTCGATTTTGAACAAAAACATAATATTCAACTTATTTAAAAATTTATTATTAACTTAACAACTCAACACTTTTTATTGTTTTTTTAATTTATTATTAATTTATTATATGGATTATTAACTATTAAGTTTAAGCCAAATGAACATATTTATAAATCATGGAGTCGAAAAGTTATGTATTCTTTAAACAATATTGCGAATTGTTTTTAACAGGCATTCCAATTTAACAAATCTTTATTTGTTTCATTTATTGTTATTGTTTGTAAATAAATATATTTTAATTTTTTATTTAATGGTTTATATGCCTTAAGAAATTTAAGCTTTTGTGAAATTTCCACATTTATTTGTAACGTCTTGTTTTTAACTTTTATTTGTTTTTATTACAACGGTCAGTATATTCATAACAAACATTTATAACTTTTGTGAGAGCTGTTATTTTTATTAATTAAATACAGAAAAATTTGTATTGAGTTTTAAATACTGAATAACTTTTGTTTGAAATGATTAACAGTCTATAGCTTATACATACATTTAGTTGTATGCAGATCATGGAGTAAAGAATATACCACCTTTAATTACTTTTATTTAACTACTCTCTATCTTCAAAACAAATGTTTTAACTAGAAGACTTGTATGAAATTCAAACTTTGCCGAAAATAGGTCGGCAATCAGTCTTAGGAGTTGACTCATGTCAACTTTTTCAAAATTGGTTTTTTTTCTCTTTGAATTTAGTTTTTGCATCTCTTAACATATTTTTGATTTATTTTAATTCATTTAGCTGTTTTTATATAATTTTGTTTATCAGAAAATTTATTTCTGCTCAACAAGTACTTAGTTATTTAAAGCATTCGAAAGTTATTTCATTAACCAAACGTATTGTATGTGGTTCTTAATAACAAATAATTAAATAAATTCATTATTATCAAATATTTATTTTTGTTTAGAAAGTTCCATATTTTTATGATGGCATTGAGATACATATTCTGCTACTCGTTGTCGCACTATTTCTGCACTTAATTTACTTTAAGTTGGAAATTTTCATCCTTTTTCAAAAATAAAAAATTTTAGAAATTATGATTAATTTCACTCAATTTTTTGTGTCATCACTACAAAATTATATTGATTTGAAAAAAAATGTATAAACAATTGTTTAACCGACTTCAGAAAAAGCATGAATGCTGCTTTTTTTCCATGTTTGTGCCTGCAGAACGCAGTCATTTCTAAACCTATTTCGAAAATTTTTTGTGATTTGATAGATTATGCTTACAGATTGGTACCGTTTTAAAGAAAGTTCGTAATCTTAAAAATTAAAGGGTGCCCCTTACAACACACATGTTTTTTAAGTTTATTATGAACCGTAATGCGCACTGCTTTAAAATTAAAAAAATTGCGTTTAACTACAAATTAAAGGGTGTCATATAGGCGACGTAAATTAGTTTATATGTGCGTATCTTTAGAATCGTTACAGACCAACGCTTGAAAATTGAACAGGATGCCAAGGCTTACACATTCGAAGTTAAAGATTAGATAGAAAGGGTGTCCAAATAATCAATGTAATTTGATGTATGTGGCCAAACCTTTAAGCCTTTATAAACAGAAAGTTGAAATTTACAGAGATCCTGTATTGCTAAGTCTGCTATAATAACTAGTATAAAATTTTAACTTACTACGTAAAGGGTGTTCCTATATTTGAAGTAAGTTGACCTATGTGGCCCTATCGTTTGAAGCGTATACCAACTCTTGAAAATCAAATATAATATCCACTACTTTATCTGGTACATGAATAATTATAAATATTTGAACTTATAAATTATAGGGTGTTACAATAGTTGCTGTTATTTGATGTATATAACCAAACTTTGAACAGCTGTAGTCAGTTGATTGAAATTTGTATGAAACCTTTATTGCTAAGTCCGCTATAACAAGTAGCAAAATTGAAATTAGAAATTAAAGGGTGTCCCTATAAATGATGTCATTTGATTAATATGGCCTTATCTTTAAAACCGTTACAGATAAACTCTTCAAAATAAGACAGAATGCCAGAATGAGTCAGCAATAAGAAGTGTAAAGAAAGGGTGACTACATGAATAATTAATATTCTTAGTTTATAATTACCGTGCTAAAAAATATGATTTTATGTTTATCTGTTTTAAAGTCGGTTATTTTTTCAAGAATTATTGAATCAAACTATTAAAAATGTTAAGCAGTAAATGAAAGTGTATTAAGTGTTTTTTATTTAATAATTGAAAAAAAAAAACATCATTTTGTAAGTCCAGTTATTTTATATAAATCGCATTGGTTTTACTAAATTATTTTTATTTTTTTCTTCACATAACGTGACTTTTAAATTCAATTGATAATAGATGCTAAAAATATTCATCACTGGTTTACATTTTTAATTTTGTTATATTTTCTTTTTTGCATTTTATAGGCAAGAAAATTTTCAGATACTTAAAAGTTTTCAACGTAAAATATTTTTCTTTTTATCTTTAACAATTATTTACACACCAGCAACAAAAAATTGCTCTGAAATGGACATTGTTAAATAGAAAAATCTTCCATTCTTAAATAACTACAATTATTTCACCGATAATATATAATTGTTTACAATGTTATCTCTCTGCTCACTAAAAAAAAGTACATATTAAAAAGCTTGCATGCCACCATCATTATTATTCTAACAGCAGCCGAACAGAAGGATCGTAATCTGGGCTGTATTGCCACTACCACTGATGATCGGTAGTAAGCACGCGCAGTGCGAGATCGTTTTACTGATGACAAGGCATACCTGTTTTGAAATATTCTCTGTCAGAACAATGTGAAAAAAGCTATTTCGTTCCTTTTTGTTTTTTTTTGTTTTTTGATCTACAAATAAACGGCTAAATACCAAATCAAACAAAAGGCGAAATAATTTTGTTGTCTCGCCCTGGGCTAAAAGTGCCAAACTAACTAAAAACAGAACATGAATGAATATCCAATTGTAGTGGTGTCTTTGTATGTAAAAAATACACACAAAAACTTTAACTTTAACACACTTTATGCCGAAACCGATAAACTGTGGTCAAGCAGATCACTTATTATTAATTTTAGTGGCTTCAAAAACATCAGCCACAAATAATTTACCTAAAAAAAAAAACACCAAAAATACTAAAAAGTCAAAAAACTAAAACCACAATGCGTCGCTATAAAAAGAAATTAGAAAAAAAGAAAAACGCAACCTCACAACGAAACCGTGTTGAGTGAGAAACAAACAACTGGCATTAAAACAAGGATACTTAAAGATGCCAAGAATCTGCATACTTGTGGATATAAAAGAAACACTTTTAGTAGTATTCAGTGATGGTAGTGTGTGAATAATCGCTAAAGATCAATCACGCCCAAACAATTTTAACGCATATTGCAAAGGTACAAGGTTTTAACTTTAACTGCTGTAACATTTATAATTTTTTAAAGTCCTTGCAGTCTTATAATGGTCGCCATACCTCTTATAAGGACAAGCGGTAAAAATTCTGCATCTCCAGAACTAAACCATTGCGCGATATTTTTCGAGTGTGTTGCAATATAAACTGTTATATAAAATAATTTTTCGCTTCAGCTGCTTCTTCCGATAATTCTTATATTAACGCTAATACATATTTGAATAAATGGGGTTCTCTTTGAAACACTTGAGTTTTCGTTCAGATAAAGTTTCCATAAGAGCGTCACAGACTTTGTCATCAACAATTCTCAGTTTTATGTCAAGCTTTAAACGTATTATTTGTTTCATTTTATTTATTTCGGTTGGAGAATAAAGTTTAGAAGTCTTTTTTTTAAACTTCTGAGCATTGAAGTAAAGTTTCGTTTTTATAACTTTAGGAGAATATATAGAATATAAAGTTATATATATTAAAAATTTAAAAAAATATTCGTCTTACTTATTTTCTTTAAAAGAAAAAAAAGAAAAATTAATGTAATTTATCATTATTTTCCATCGGATGACTATAAATTACAACCATTTGCGAAAATTTGCAAAATCCCGCGTCCACAATATTTTTAAACTTATTGGAGGTAAAAAATCTACAACTGGATGTATAAGAAGTTGTGGGTAGGGGAGGGGCAAATAACTGCCTGAAAAAGTAGTTTTGCAAAAACATGTGTTTTCAAAAGTTTAAAAAAGTTTTCTTTATGGGTTTCTTAATGCGCTTGTATCTTTGCGGCTTCTTTCTTTTTATAAAAAAATAAGTTAGAATTTATTATTTTAAGGGTTTTTGGAGACTTTTGTCACAATATCGAGAATAACTTTTTATATAAACATACATTTTGTTTTATGACTATACAAGTATAACCACTACACATATACGGTTATTATTATACCGTTTTTCATTCCGTTTGTAATTTCTAATATTCTGACTTCTTATGCATAGCAGAGACGATTGAGCGATGTCCGTCTGTCCATCTGTCCGCGGCCTCTGAAATTTTCAAAATTTTTATAATATTAATATGGGTATCATTTAAAGCTTTTGAAGAGGTCTTTAAGGAAAACCTATTAATTAAAAAAAAAACGGTTAACCCATTAATTTCTCTGTCACCTCTATATTTGGTTTTTGATTGGAGTTACTTCACAAAACTCGATTTAGATAAACGGTGAAGGGTGTTAAAGATTCGGCATATTCGAGTTCAAAAATCTTACTTATTTTTAATTTTTTTTTTTAATTAGGACCAGCGCTAAGGGGATGACCCCTACTTATGCAACGCATTGCGCCAGAACTAGGAAGTTAGGTTGTGGAAAGGAGGATAGAGGGAGTAGTGCTTGTGGACATTTGATTTGAATCTTTGCACATTGAAAGTGGCAGGAAAGACCTTTGCAGGGAGTTTAGTCCACATACGAACGGTTCGGCTAAAAAACAAATTTTCTCTGTAATGCGTAGTGCGATTCACTGGCCAATCGACCACAAAGAAATGTGCGCCTGATGTAGAGCGCATTGCGCGTATATAATTACGGTTTTCAGAAACAAGTTCTCTGATTTCATAAGAGCGCATTCCATTGTAGGAACGATAAAATAGGGAAACAAACCCCACATTGCGTCGATGCTCCAGTGACTCAATAGAGCTGCATACCCTACTCTCACTGATAAGCTTGTTCCAACGAACATCGCACTGAATTTTCATGCCCAGAACATCGAGAGCTTCTGATTCCGTGCTATATATCGCCCATAATTACAGATGAGGTGCATGGTCAGCAGTATGCCTGTGCGAAGGCACACAGCACTGGGTTTTGTGAGCGTTAAACTGAACCCTGTTCGCCAGGCCACATTCGGAAATTACCAAAACGTTGCGATTAAAGGTATTGTCCATGTGCTTTCTCATAGCTCCAATTTCCCGAAGGCTTAGTCGAACAAAAATGATTGGCATATGTTACTGTCATCTGCATAAGGGTTGGAAGTCTGCCGTAAAAGGTCATTAAGAAAAATAAGAAATAAGGAAGGGGAAACGACGGAACCTTGCGGTACACCTGAATTTACCTTGAACTTGTTTGATGAGATCCCATCTATAACAACTCGTATAGTGCGATCCCTGAGAAAGCTCGATATAAGTCGCGTGAAGCTATTACCGACACCAAAAGCAATAAGTTTTGATGTGAGTGCACCATGGCATACTTTATCAAACGCCTTGGAAATATCTAAAGCCTCCGCCTTGCTTTCGCCGAAATGGCTAATGGATTGACACTATTTTTTCGAAAGGAAAGGACCGTTCTGCCGGTCACTAAGTAAGCTGTTGGACTCCAGATATTTCAAAAGATGAAAATAAAGCATACTTTTCATTACGTTGGAAAATGCAGAGCGAATTGCGATTGGGCGGTAATTTTCAGGTTTCTAGCCTCTGCTTTTTTGGGGATTAATATTACATTAGCAACCTTCCAACATGATGGGAACTCACCAACATGGTAAATGGAATGAAAGTTTTCATTCCAAGCAAAATAATGTTCACAACCATTGCCGTCATGACATCGACTTTATTGTCCAAAAAATAGAGCTTCCAATTAAAATGCCGAAAAAATTCGTTGAACTCGGCCCAACGAGCCTTTTCGTACATATATTTTAAATGTTTCGTGGCCATTTTTAAAACGTTGAGAATATTGGTGACCGAAAAGGAGGCGGCAATGGTGCAGTGATCCGAGTAACCGAAAGGCGTGAGAATATTTACCTCATGCTTATTAGGGTGTGAGGTAAGGAAAAGGTCGAGAGTATTGTACTGCTGTCCTTCAACACACGAAATATGTGTTGGCTAGTTAATTAATTGCCCTCTAGAGTTCGAATGGCGAATCCAAGACGAGTTGTGAGCATTGAAATCACCAGCAACAACAATTTCACTGTTCGGACAACTCCCCCCGGGGGTACTACAAGAAGTCTGTGCTGATTCTAACCTAGGCACAGACATAGTACACTCGGGGTATAGGGGGAACCAGTCCCCCGGTGTGCAGGCACTGAATCTGGATAGACAAGACGTGGGTCATTGTCGAAGGTCTTACCAGTGTCCTTAAAATACTGGCACCACGGGAACCGGTAGCCCATACAGAGAGCCGCCCATCTCTGTAGCCGGTTATTGGTGAGGTCCCTACGGGGTACACGTGGTGGCTGTCGGTTAAAGTTTAGTGTCCGCGGGGAGGGCGCGGTGCTAAACGAATGTGCTGTTGCATATTCAACAGAGGGGTTGGAAAGTCTCCAACCCTCAAGCAAGGGAAAGGACATGGTCCTGCAAGCCATGTTCTTGAAATTGCAACTCTGTTGGCTACGCCTAGCAGGGGGCGCTAGTCGACGCTTTGTATTTCACTCGGTGGTAAGACCACAGTCAGGTTAGGGCCCACGGCCAGGTACTGACTCAAATCTTGATCACTCTGTTCGGACAACTTTCTAGGATTCTCGATACTTTGTATACAACGTTTTCAATTAAAACAGTTTTGTAATTAATGTGAAAATGCTGGCTTAAGGCATATAAACTGATTCAGAAACGAATCATAACCTGATAGTAAAAACTTTTTCGTTATAATATTGTAGTAATGAAACTAATCTCGAAATGTTATTTATTTAAGAACTAATAAACAAATTTTTATGAATTGCTTGTTATAATGTCAATTTTATGAAAACATAAAAATAATGTATTAAAACTAATATTTAAGATATTTATTTATAAATAGAATTACAAATAAAAATTAAAAACTTACTCCGGAAAGTGGTTTTCTATTAAAATATTTCTTGACGCTGGTTAAAGTTTGGTTCTGTTCTTTGGATCAATCGATCGTAATACAAGTACGAATTTGAGATTTGTTATAAATGTTCTTAAGTCTAATTTGTGAATTTAGCAGAGGGATCATCATATAATTGAATTTTTTATACCCAAAATCACCTAAAATATAATCATTTTAAAATTGAGCTTCTTCCCTACGGAATTTTAAGCCGCTGTTCTTAAGTAAATAGCTGTCTGATATAGGGCATCTCGCAACCAAAGCATTAGCTAAGCATTGCATGCTGCTTGAAGGTTAAAGAAAAAGTAATCTTTTCTGTTTCAAAAAAACAAAAAATTCTCCGTTATTTCCTCCTGATCTGACAACTTTCGGAAATTTCGCAATTGCAAAGAAACTGTTTGCTGACTTCTTTTTTGCACCGGAAGGGAATTAACTATATTCCTTTGAAAAAGCAGGTAAATTAAGCTGATGTAGAAACGCTTACACCACAAAGAGTTTCGAATTATTTTTCTAAAATATACTAAAATGTATTCTTTATTATACAAAATCTTATTGCAATGAAACGTGTCAGTCAGTCAAAATCAATAGCGATAAAAAATATTTTTTAGTCTTAAGTGAATCACGGCTGAATTATGAAATCAAGACACTGTCACATCTCCAATAGCAAGTATTTAGCTACAGATGCGCCACTTTACGGACTTTTTTGTGTAGTTTTCTGTTGTGACGAGGAGATCCTTGTACACAAACATTTTTAATACAAAAAAAAAAAAAAAAAACAACGAATGAAATTGCCTTAAATGCCTGATCGTTTTGCAGTAGAAAAACTGTGACTTAAGCATTGTTTTGGGCCAATTTTAATTAGTTTTGCCTCAAGCTAAAATATCAAAAGCTTCATCAGTAACAACGTTATCGTTTTCACAGTTGTTGCTCTTCTTATTTTGCTATGCATCTTTTCACATAAAGTTTTTTTGGCTGATTGCTTTAAACCATTTGCTTGCCATTGAATATTTCTTCTTGACTTTTTCATGGCAGGATTTCTTAGTCACTGTACGAAGTTTGTAGTCTCAAACACACATGCCTATTTTCCATTTCGATTTCAGTTACGCCCACTTTTAGGTGACGTATGTATAAATTGCGGCTTCATTTGTAAAATATTTGTACGCTTTTTAATCTGTTTAATCCCCTACATAAGAAAATAAGTGGTACATGTGTTTTGTAACATCTTAGCACATAATTCTTAACATCAGTAATGCGGGTCTCAATTCAAGATTTTAAGCAAACTAAAACTTATTTAAGAAAACAGGTTGAACATTTAAGTTACGGTGTTCACAATTTAGGAAACAGCTTTTAGTTACTTCTTTGAAAGTTTCTTAGACATAATTATTCAAAAAAGAAAAAAAAAAATGTTTTCAAGAACAAACAAAAGAACAAAAAAACCGAAATAAATGAAAATGAGGTTCTCTAAAATATTCGCCTTTAAATGGTCTTATCTTATTTAATTAACTTTAATAACAACGTTCTATTTATACTGGAAATGTGAGTCTTCAAAATAAAATGAAAAACACCAAAGGAAAATGGTTTTTGTTATTTACGGGTTTTAAGATTTTCAATATTCATAATTTCATGATTTTAAAACTTTTCTAGTTAACCGACATGAATATAAGAAGGTTATCAATTCGACTGAATGTCGCTATTTTGCGTAATAATTGTGCCTTCATAGCTCAGTAATTTCTATATCGATTTTTACTTCATATTCTTTAAAATTAAAGGGTGGCCCCATACAACATACATGTTTTTCTTTGTGTATTATGAACAATAGGGTGTCACTTTAAAATAAAAATAAAAATTGTATCACTATAGCTCTGCACGGAAAAAAGTAATATAAAAATAAATATAAGAATTAAAGGGTGTCCCCAAAGGTGACGTAAATTGACCTATATGGGTCTATCTTTTGAACCGTTATAGATAAACGCTTGCAAATTAAACAGAGTATTAATATTAAAAATTATTTTCATTAATGTTCATAATTTTAAATTAGAGGGTGCCCCAAAAGTTCATTTAATTTAATATATATGGCAATTCTTTTGAAAGATTGCAAAAAGACGCTTACAATTTACCATGAATCTGTATTGATAAGTTCGCTATAACAACAAGCATTATTTGTATTTTGAAAATTAAAGGGTGTTCCAATAGCTGATGTAATTTTATGTATGAATGCTCAAACTTAAAAGGGACCTGTATTCTTAAATCCGCTATATTAACAACTTTATATTTTAAATTTAGAAATTAAAGGGTGTTATCGAAATTAATGTATTTTTGCCTATAGGGCCTTATCTTTTTAACCGTTATAGACAGGCATGTTCTAACTTTCACACGAAAATTTTACTTTTCTATTGTTCAAGGCTTTGTTTTTGACAGATGAAATCTGTTTTAAAGTTGACTTTTTTGCGAGAATTATTTTTTTGCTGTTCTTGAAAGAAAAATAAGTAAATGTTGGAAAATATATGCAATGAAATTAATAATAAATAATAACATGACATATTTACGATAAAACTACAGATGTAGCATTTTATTACAACAAACAAATTATTGCTAAAGTTAACTTTGTAAGGAAAAATTGGTAGGTGTAGAATAATAAATTTAAGGTTAATGGAAATGGCACAAGAATTGGCCACTTAAATATTTGCATTTAAATATTGGTACATTGCGGATTAAATAAAATGAACTATAATGCCATTGCTACATTGGTTACAACAGGGCTGTAAAGGCTACATGCATTTAAAATAAATATTTTGATCTTAAGCCGTATTTAAGCTTCCCTTTTGACGGAGTTTTTTCTTAGCCAAATGGTAACACAAGGATTTTTTTTCTAACTAAAAGAGAAACTGCTAAAAATTGTGTAATTTATGTAATTTTACAATAATAATTTGCGACTGGATAAAGCATACTTTTTACATAGTCTTAGGTTGATTAAGACCAATTAAAAAAATCACAAATGGTAAAAAGTAAATTATCACTGTTTTCAATTTCTCCTAAAGTTCAGGTTTTAGGAAAAATTATAAAATCTAAAATTTTTGCTGATGTAAGCTCTTCTTGTAATTACTTAAGTATTTCGAATTCTAAGCACATGTGAGAACTTAAAAGAGTAAAGCAGTATCCTGCAGAAATATGTTGCAATGACATGTACATTTTTTTCTTAACTCTTCTCGAAACAGTTCTACTGATTGAATTTTTTTCCTACTCTAAACATGTTAACGAAGGAGGTAGCCATTCCCGAATTTATTTCGTAAAGCTGGTATTTGTTTTTCAGGTTTCTTTGAAAAACAACTCATAGTTTTTCTGTTGTAGTAAAGTAAAAAAAAATTTATGAATAAGAAAGCCTAAGCGCCTCAGGAATTAAAAGCAACATCATTTTCACATTTAATATCGTTGTAAATAAGCAGATCTTGAAATAGTAAATTCTGCTTTCCGTTTAGTTATGGACTTTAGATTTCTATTTAATTATAGATTTAATTATTACTCTCTTTTAGGCGTGTATACATATTCATTGTAAAGGTCGATAAGGATGACTTTTATACTTTTTACGGACAATTATAACATCCTTTCTTTGATTATATTTCTTAAACTCTCCATTTCATTTTCCATGCTCGTTTCTGTAATTCAGGTGAGAAATATTTCACATAAAAATATTTCAGTTTTATTTATTTTAGCTCATCCTGAGTTAGACAGTATGATTACAACATTTTTATTGACTTTACCAGTTTTAAAATTATTTGCTTTTCAACGTTCATTGGTTTAAGTTCTTTAACTTTATACTAAAAATTATTTACTGAATTATAAAAGAATATAATAAAGACATACGAAAAATTCGCTTGAAAAGCATTTCGTTTAATAAATTGTTGTATGAACACCATTTTATACGTTTTTTTTTTAATTTTAGCGTAGCGTATCTTATTGCTTCTCAGAGTATGTTCAAATTATTTTTGCTAACTTTAGTGCCATACGTTCCTTAACCCAATTCGATTAAAATTCTTTGAATTGAAATTGTTGTTGGTGTTGTTAAATGTTTTTTTTTGATGCAGTATTTAAAACATAAACACATATCGTATGCCTGTCATTAATATTTTTCTCTGCAATTTTCAGTTTAGACCGATATTTAGATGAAAATGAAAATTGGAATTCTTAGACAATTACATTAAATTAGAGCAATTCCCATGGCAACCATGAACATTGATATACAAGGATAATGACTGCCCCAACTGGCAGGGAAACAGTGTGGACGAAATAGCACAACAAAACAATGAATGAAGAATAAGTTTCATAACCAAAAATACTCAGCCTTTTTTCTCTTTATTAATAACAAAACTATGCCAGAAAATGTTAAAGTGATTTCATGGGAAACTGGCTTTGCTTATAAAGTAAAATTTTGCCAACTCCATGCATTCTTACATTGTTAAATACAGACTAAGTATTGGAAAACAATGTATCGTTTATAGAAATTTTAGCAGTAATAAGAATGCTGGTGTTAGTCAGCATTAGCCCAATAGCTGCTGCACTACATAACCATAAAGTATTGCGATAGCAGGTATCGTTTAAAACCTTAAGGGCATAATTTTAATTTCTGTGTTTTATTATTTTATTCTTTTCAAGCATTTGATTACATAAGTAAGAATTTCTAGTTGAAATAGCTCGTAATTCTCATGTATTGTTTCATAAATATATATCACAGCAGAGAATTATCACTAGGTTCCTAAATGTGAATATTCTTTTTTTTATTTTTATGGCTTAAATCTGCAACATAATTACACACTTTTCGAATAGTGATTGAAATTCTTTTAATTTAGTTCTTGTTACCCCATCTAATATTTTAAACTTAATGTATTTGTGGGAATAAAAATTGCATGTAATAATTTTCAGTAGTTATAACTACGTAATGGTTTTAGAAATATCCTAAGAAAAGATAGAAAAAAATTACACATGAATAGGAATATTTATGGACTGTTACGAATTCTATGGAAAATATTTTAAGCCGTTTTTCCTAATTTACACTTTGCAATTCTTGACTTTTAGATCCTTTTTCAATTCCAATAGTTTTTTCTTTCAATTTTGTTCGGTGTCATAACGTCTTGTCATAATGTTAAAGGACATAATGTTTAGAAGGTGACATAAATTCCATGGATAATATGGGTATATTTTTATAATGGCATTTTACATTTCCTTTAATAGTGACACGTTCAATCCTTATGAATCTTCAAAGTTTTATAATAGCACGTCGTTCATCATCATCCTCCATCGATTTTATGTAGGCACGTTCGAATATTTTCTGAATTGAAAACAGCATAAGTTAATTTTATAATACGTGATAAGGTTTGGAATCGAGTTACAAGGATGAAGAGAATTAATTTAAACTGCACATTTTAACAAAAAATACTAGAAGAAGGAAATACTTTGGATGACCCCTGTATATGGTCTAGCAAAATGTATATCAGCATGGTGGATACTATCTGCTTTCATAAATACTAATGAAACTTTTTTGAGAACACGAATTATGGTTGGCTTTTTATCAGCCTACACAGTTTTTGGAGAAGTTGTGTTTTTATTGTAAAAACAAGCTTCGATTGTCAAATACTTGAGAAATGCCGATGGAAAGCTAAGAACATTATTTTCTTTCTAGCAAGTTTTTTTTTTTATTTCAGGATTCGATTGCATAGTTAAAGATTTATTAAAAATTTGTTTGAAAAGAGGTTAATTGGTAACCAAAGCTAGGAATCAACAACATATTTGAGCATTTCAAAATTTTTTCGAAGAGCATTTGGGTTTAAATGGATCTAAATCTGCAAGTGCTTGCTTTAATATTTGGAAGTTCTAATTCAGCTATATTAATTGACATTAAAGGCAGAGCAAGTTTTAAAATATTTATCTGTTTGTGGAGTGAATTATTTCCATAGGCATAAGTCCATCAAACTTTTTCTAAAGTGAGAATAGTCAAATAGTAAATACTATTGATATTCGACTATCCCAACAAAGGTTGAGGCTCAAACTCAGGGTCAGGTTTTAAAATAAAAATATTGTTTTTTATTTTTTATTTTTCAATAATATGTTTTTGAAAGTACACAATTAAAATAATTTCCTGTTTCCTGAAGATGCCACTAAACGGTATGGCGAATTATTGAAAAATAATAAATAAAAAACAATATTTTTATAAAGGTTAAAAAAAATAAATTTAGTTGAGGCTTAAACGAAATATTAAGAAATAAATCTGCAATTTATAAAACGATGCTGGTACCAAAGGATCGTTTGAGCTTAAACCTCTTTAGACATGTCAATTATTATGGACTTTTTAAATTGGAATTAATTTTTAGTTTAGGAAAGATATTATAATCAAAAAATCTTTAAAATATTTTAAAGCTAACTGCTGTAAAAAATAAAAAGCAATTGCAAAAACAATTTTTTGTCCGATTAAATTTTGTTTTTGAATTAAAAGTCCTTTAGTAAATCTCGTTACGTATTTGCTACGGAATTTCTGGTCCGACATTACAGATGCTCCAATCGAACTTAATTTCGTTAATTCACACGAAATTTTACCATTCAAAACGAAAAAAAGTTATAATAAAATAGAATAATTTTGGCATTAAACAACAAAAGCAAAACGTTTTTCTGAGAAGTTTAAATGAAGTAATAAAAGGGCGTCGAATATGTTTTTCGCAAAAATCGTTGTTTAACCTGTTTAAAAATCCAAAAGTGAGGGGTTTTACATCTGAGTCGATGATTCTGTGCCATTAGCGCCTTGTTCTACCTTTATTAAAAGATTGAAACCATTCCTTAATCTACGTTGATACTCACACAGCTATTTGCTCTCTAAATAGCTTAGTCACTTTACTTTCATGAAAGGAAGTCATTTTAAGAAACTAAGAAATTTATTTTTCCTGGTTCTACTGTTTCATAGAACTCTAGTCTATTAAGTTACTGGAAGTATCATGAAAGTGATTATTTCCAGTTTTAGCCTTCAGTTAATTTATACAAGATGATTTGTTTCAATCCTCAGGATAAAAATTTATGATGGCGGCGTAAATCACTAAGAGGATATACAAGCTACACCAAGCTGAAAGCACTGTGTGAAGTATTTATTTATATCACAAGTGTAAATTCTTATAAAAATGTTTATTTTCAGGATTTTTTTCAGAAATACAATTTTTTACTGGGGAACAAAAGCCTGTAAATAGAAAAAATTATATGCTTTTGCAATAGCGATTATAGAAATTAGAATTAAAAATTATGAGATAATTTTTTACCATATTATGTTTATACAGTATCATAATATGTTTGTATTCTAAACATTTCTATGGTTAAAATTCTAAATCTTATTTTTGTGTCTGCCAAAAATATGATGAAAGAAAAAACTAAAAAGAGTAATTTAAATAAAATTTTTTAATTTAATCTTTACGTTGCCGCGAAAATATAGTTCTTTTAAAGTTATTTAAGGTAAAACTGTTTCTTTGAAAAAATAAAATAAGCTTAGGAAAGAGGCCAAATTGAATAAAATCATGTCCCCTTTAAAGTTTAAACTGGTTATTGTCCCAAAAGGAACACCTTTTGTATATTATTTTTATTTTTATTTTTTGGTATTTTTTATTATGACAGAACTAAAAATACATAAAGTGTTTGCCTGTTGCGTTTAAAAAACAAGGCGATGTAATTGTCATACTTTGCAGTTGGGACGACTTTTAATTTTAAGTTCTACATAATAGTTGAAAGGCTTTATATGTAGTAATAGCGGTTGATGACAACCCTAAGCAAAATCTATAACTTTCAAAAGCACAAGACCTCTTTTGAGCAAAAACTTAATGGTAGGGGAGAATTTTTTACGCCGATTTGTATGTACATGTTACACATTACACATATATGGTGAAGGATATATAAGAATCGGCATAGCCGAATATAGCTATAGGAATTTTCTAAATTGTGGCATATTGTCTTATAGCGTCAATTGTACAATTATAATATAAAAACTCAAAGAAAAGTGTATTTCTTTGGCAAAAGTGCGGTTTCTTAGAAAACTTTAAAAATTGGTGGTAGTTATTAGTTTTTTGTTTTTTGCATTTTAAATGAAATTTGAAATTTTTTAATCCAAATACAATTTTTTTAAGAACAACTAAAATATTTGGTGAAATTCTAATGAAAACAATTATTTTGGTTTAATTTGAGTCGTTATTAAAATTCCAATTTTTTGGTAATGTAGAATTTTAGGTTTTTAAAAAATTTCCAATTTTTGAGCAAATTAATTAATTTGAGTAAAATGTTAGTAAAAATGTAATATTAGTGATATTCCAATTACTTATAACCTTAAAGCTTTTGTTGTGAAGTTTCGGTTTTCAATAAAACAAACCAAAAAACAGTAATAGACAAAAACAATAATAAAAAGAAAAAAAAATCGTAAGGCAAATAGAGACGTTTGCCTATTTTGAGCATAAATCCACCATTTATTAACCGATGTTGCTAAGTTTCAACAGTAGTTCTTTCGAATCTATGTCTGAGAAAATAATGGCCATAGTTCTCTGCAGCTCTTATGAGGGCGTGTCGAAATTGATTTTTTCAGGCAGACGGAAATCGCTTTATCGACTTCGCTATGCATTAGATCTTAGAATATATATACTTTATGTGGTCGGAAATTAATATTTTAGGAACTTTAAACGGAATGATAAAACAGTGGTGAACAGTGCTGCCAGTTTTTTTAGCTTTCTAGCCAAACCTGGTCGGATATCGCCAAATATCGACAAAACATAAAAATATTTAATATTAGTTATGAAAACATTTTTAATTCAATTTTATTTAATAAAAGAAATTATCATAAAACATAAAAATTGCTTTACTTATAACAATGCTGCTGTAGTCAAAGTGGTAAACACGTTGCTACAAGCCTGGTTGGCCAGGGTTCAACCCCTGTGGCAACCAAAAAATAAAAATGTTTTTTCTGTTTAATGGCATAAGTACATATCCAGAATTAACATTAAACATGCAGCCTCCTTCGTCGGTACTTCTTCATAGCATATTGTCCGGCGAAGTAAAATAACTGATAAAATGGCTATATCTATCTTTCTCTTTTCACCACCTGTCTAACTCTCATCTATCCCTTTCCTAAAGAATGTAGCACGGTTACGAAAATAACTAAATAGGCATTATTGCCTGAAGTGCTACTTCTCTTAAAAAAAAATTTAAGAAGTTTTTGAATATCCAATAATAATATCCAAAATCAACTACGGAATATACCTTTATGGTTTTGCACCCAAGAGCGCTCTTAGTAAGATAAAAACAATTCTCAACTCAGCAATACGCTTTTCTTTAGGTGCATTTTGAACAACCCCTATCAAAAACCTTATTTTCGAAGCTAATTGCATGCTTTAGAACAATTACGCGATTTTCAAATAGCAAGTCAATTCTCTTTAAGGATTGCTTCCCGCTTTCAAAGATGTTAACCAAAAAACTTCAATCCAAGCATTTTTTAACATCGGACTCAGTTTAAGCGCGTGTTCTTAAATTCTGTAAGATCCACAACGTTCCATTTAATAAAAATCCGAGATCTCAAGCATACCTCCCGTACTGGACTTTGGATTCGCAGAATTTTGTTAAATATCTTAACGAATCCACCAAATCGTGTAACAACACAAGTATATACCAACAAAAATTTCTAGATATACAAAATCAGCTAAGCGATCATACATTTATTTACACAGATGGATTAAAATCTAACAATTTAGTGAACTGTAGTATAACAAAGATTAATAATAAATTAGAAAATGCACTTCTGCCCGAATACACTACTAGCTTCTCGGCCGAGCTTAAAGCGATCTATGAGGCGGTAAAGAAATGTAGGCGCTCTCGAGGAAAATTTGCCATTTGTACAGACTCACTCTCCGCTATGGACGCAAACAACCAGATATTAAACTGGTTTGGGTTCCCGGCCACTGGGGCATAACAGGTAATGAAATCGCCCACAGAATTGCAAAGGATGCTCTACGCGCTCCTCTGATTGCCACTCCAAACTACTTCCAAGAAGACATAATATGTGATATTAAACAATACTTCCATAACTCACAACTAAACAATTGGAATTTTACAACCGACGACCCTCTTAAATGGAACGCCTCTCAAATTTTCAAAAAAAGCAAAAACTTTTTTTAGAAAACATCAAATTAATATAATGAGACTTAGAATGGAACACACAAAATTGACCCACTCTCACATAATAGACAAGTCCGACCCTAAACCTTGTCCCTTGTGCAATAGCACCCCAGTAAACCTTAATCATATCTTTTTATTTTGTCCACACATTAATAAATTTAAAAGTAGCATTTTAAAGAATAAAGACTTTTTTGATATTATTAATAATATTACGACATCCCGTGACATCAAACTAAGAGAAGGCTTTCTAACAGAGAGCAAACTTTACAAACATATATAAGTATTAAACCTAACTACGTTGCCAAAGCTCCTTTTACTTCTACATTATACTAATAATTTAGTTATAAGTATAATATGTAAATAAATAAATAAATAAATAAAAAAGAAGTTTTTGATTTATAAATTACAAAATGGAATTCATTTGTAAAAGATACAAGTCCAACATAACATATAAGAAAACATATTAAAAAAATTTTATATGGAACTCAATAAATATAAAAATAAATTATCTAATTCGAGAATCAATAATTATCATTTAATTAAGTCTCGAAATCATAGTGATATTTTCAGCTGGTCGTTTTCAGCTGTTGATATCAAAGAAAAATGGTGCTTTAACTCAATCCTCTGTATCTCAATGCCTTTTTTCTTTAGCGGCTATATCACTTGAAATCTAATTTAAAAATTAGCGTTTATGTATGTATATAAAGTCAGATAAAAAATTTAGAAGTCAAAGCGAACTTATTTAATTCGTCGATATATCTACATTCTAAGTCGATCTTGAACATGGAAAATAATGCTCCAATTTTTTTTTCTTTTTGCATTTTTATTATTAAAAATCCAAAAATATCGCCAAGTATCTTGCCTCTCGCCATTCTAAGATTTTTATCGCCGAAAAGAATTTCTTATCCCTACGTTTGGTGAGAAATCGCCATAACCGAGAACGCTGGTGGTAAAGGTTAAACAAAACAATTACAGTGTAGATCAAAAGAGTTTCAAAAAAAAAAATATTTCCCTTAATTTAAAATACTAAGCGAGATCATCACTAGCATTGCATTAAATTAAGCAATAAAAATACGTTTTAATATGTCTTCTAAGAATTTTTTTTAAATTTGCGGAAGTTGGGTTTTAAAAATATTGTTTTAATTAAAATAATTCAATTAAATATGAGCTGAAACAATATAATTTATTTGGTTTGTTTTAACATATTTTTCATTGCAGCAATAAAAGTAATTAAAAATTACAAGTAAAAAAGCAACATACTTTAATATTTTAGATGTTAACTTATTTTAGATACCCATACACACAGATATTGTTTACATCATAAATGCTGCAATACATTGACGGTTCTGCATTTATGAACAATGATTAATGTAAACTCATCATGATGGGTAAGTATGGCTGATGTTTTATTCCTATAACATTGAAATGTATAGAAAATTTTCTGTTCATTTAGACACGAATTCGAATGATTCTTTAGGCAATTGTTGTTGCTGAAGTGTTTAGAAATAATCAGTCATTAGTTACATGTTGATGAATATCTTGGCGTGTTTGCCATTTAACAGTAATTTTTGCATTAACGCCTGACTTACGGTTTTAAGCGCTTTAATAAAGAGATCTTAGTTTGTTTTTAAGTGGTTATTTAACGTTCTTATTCAACAATTCACTTCAAGCGTAATTTAATATTCTTTGATCGAATAAGCAAAATTTATTCCGGTTGCTTAAACCATAATAATAAGTTTTTTAACCAAAAGTAAATATAATATGAGTAAAAATAATCGAAAAAATAAAAAAATATTACAACTTAAGTCTAAGAAAAAAATGTAAGAAACACTTTGCACGGTGGGGCTATACTTATTCGCCTTTGCCCTAGGGCGAGTTTGAGTTATATTAAATTCAAGCAAAGCATGTCACAGAATCATTCGTGATTGAGCTTTCATGAAAAGTAGTGCCACAATACGTTCGCAAGTCATGTTATATCATACCTTTAATAAGTCCAGCCTACAAGTTCATTTCACTTATTTCTTATTTCAGTCAGTCTTTCTCTTCTCTTTAAAAATTATTTTCTTTTGTTTCTGCACATTAAAAAAATAATTATAAATTTTTAGTGAGGCTTATGTTCGGTTTTACATGTAATAAATTTTTAAAAGAATAGCAAAGATTATATTATACGGATAGGAAATTTTTGCATCTGATTACAAACTTTTTTATTTAAAAAAGTATTTTGGGATATTTTTAATATTAAAAAAAGGTTGAAAAAAGGCAAGCTATATGTATTTCGCAGGTTGTTTAAAAAACTGTAACAATTATAAATATTTAAAGGACATTCGTAAGAATTTTGACAACATACTTAGAACTTTATCGGATTTATAACTTAGTTACTAAAGTGATATTAAGAAAAATCGTTGCTTAAGCCATAGTCGCTGACCAACTAAGGAGTGCGAATTTAAGTCTTACTGTTTCATATTAAAAATAAGCAGAAATAAGAAGAACTTTTTTTATAAATGGTAAACAACCTTGATATTTTCTTTTAATAAAATGTTTAAAGAAAATCTTAAAAAAATATGCTTCAATAAAATTTCAAAGAACAATTTAAATAAAAAACTTATAAAAACAAATTTAACGCAAAGGTAACCAACCGGAATTTAAAAAAATAGCGAGGTGTGGTTCTTATTTTAAACATTTTCTTATGTTGGAACACATTTTTCAATTTTATATTTAAAGTTGGAGCTATTTCATATTTTGACAGCGTTGAACAGTTTAAATGTGATTTCCATGTCGTGCAGTATTTAGTTTCGCTCAGAGTTCATAGTTTGTTTAAAATTACGAAAACAAAACATTTATGTTGTTTTAAACGACATATTTGTGTGCTCATTAGACATTACTCCCTTTCGCCTAACTACTTTTCACTTGAGTCCATTTCACATGTGGAACTATACTGAAAGTATATAACGATTTTCTTACGTTCCTTGGGACTGTTTACATTTCTTATAAGTTTCTGCTTATTGACTGAAAGTTGTCAGGTTTCTCACATTTTAATTTTGCTTACCAGTAACAGGTGTCAGCTAATTTTCTGCTTTAATCGGTTAAAGAAATAATTTAAATTGTTTTTAAATTAAGTCATCATAACATTTGATTTATTTTTTGTTTTTCTGGATATCTTTAACTATATTTAATATTTAATTATGCTGCTAGAGTTCTCATTTTAATTTTCTTAAAATTAATTTGTACGCAACGCACAGCGCATGCATGCTGACTTCATAACAAACAGTATGATACCGGAAAAACACCTACTTTGACGTGAAGAAAAAAGTATGGAAGATTAAAAAAAAATTGCAGTCGTGGTGCAACTGAAATTAAAAATTAAAATGAATGTTAAAAAGAATATTTATTTGTTATAACACTAAACTTCTTTTGTTAGTAATTTAAAATTTTTTTTTTTAATTTTTAATGTTTTCGACACTTCGTAGATTGTTTCTTTTAATCCTTTGTTTAAAACAAAAAAATAAAGTAGAGTGGAATCTATACTCAATAACAGTATGTTCATTGGACGGAATTAACATATATGCATTGTCCAAAATCATTAACAACCGTAACCGATAGTGCCTTTTCAAAGAAATATTAAAAAAAAATTCAACACCTTATCAATTTCATTCTAAGACGAAGCTGCGTATAAAAAAAAATCGAATGGTATGTAAAATTCTCTTACTACTGATCAAACTCGTCCATGCCAAGCAACCTTAGAAGATATATCCCTGCACGATTACTGAAAACCCTTTAAGTCCCATTGCTGAAGAGAACTTTAAGAGAACAAACTTTGATGAACTGCTTAATGGAATGCTTTGCTTTAATTCTTGAACGCTTCCAACTTCTGAAAGCTTAAAGGGAACAAAGGTTATATTGATGAACTTAAACCCTTCGTTTTTAAACACACCTCGTAAAACAGACATGTAAAGAAAAAAAAGAAACACAAAATGTTGCCAGAAAAACGCTTTGAAATAAGCTCTTTTGAATGCACTTTGCGGTCGCTGGCTGCTTATTCTCATTTGATGGCAAATTACACTTTCATGGCAGTTCTTCTCATTTCTTTTATGTGACAAAAATCAAATTAACTTTATTATAATTTTTTTATTATTATTTTATTATAATTACAATGACAATTTCATTTTTTGTGTACTTTTAGTTTAATTTTTTTCTACAAATGCTCGGTATGTTGCAAGATTTTTTTTAATTGTCCTTACTTGTGTTTTGACATTAATGTTAATGACAATGATTGTGATCATCGTAATGACTATTTCGAGTTGTTGGTAGATGAGTTTCTCTAGCTTTGTTATCATGTTATTATTTCTAATGGCAGGTGCTCTTTGCATGTTTTAATGATAATTATCGTTGTTCTTCAATTTATTTTAAATAAAAACTCTGTAGGTACTTTAAAATAATTTTAATAGCTAATGTTATGAAAATTATAATTTAACATCTGGTTGTGGTATAAAATCAAGCCAGAGAAGACTTTAATGCAACACCGCTCACTCATTACATTATTGTTAAAAATTTGTTATACTTTTGATTTGTTTTCTGTTTTTAAAAACTTTGAAGCGTGACATCAACCACGCGTCTTATAATTATTATCGTTATAACAATTGCGGTCTAAAACAATTGTGAAAGGAACATTATTAGATTGCATCAAATTGGAGGAAGTCAGTAAACAAAGTAATATTTCTACAGTGGTACTTTTAACACTCTCTTATGAAGAACAAATATGTTATTTTGTTATAAAATTTTCTGAAAAATGAATGATTAGAAATTCGACTTGCATTGTATAGATTCCTAAGTGTTATAGAGCATATCAAATTTTATTTTTACTATTCTTTTTAGTGTCCTACGTGTCTTTTTCTAAAACTTCGGCCAGAGAATTTAAGATCCCAGTTTTACCAATCAGTGATAGGCCTGATAGAATCTACGAAAGAGTTAATTGGTTAACGAGCAGTCATACTGAGCTCACTTTTTGTGATTAATAGCGCTAGAACAACGATACCAAACAATTCTGAGTTACTTTGAAAATCAATCATCTATTCGCACAACACTTATAGACTTTGTGTTTAGTGATGAGACTTATTTTTTCCTAATTTAGGCCTCCAAGATTTTGCAATTCGTCACTGGTTTATAATAAAAACCCAGTAACAATTGACTTCTTGAAAACCAACATTTTACCTGTTATTCGTAAAATGCGACCCGCAATGTTTAAAAAACCCATATTTGTTTATAGCCATTACCACAGTTGGAAAAAGAGCATATCTGAGTTTGTCATTCCCTTTGTAGTTTCTTCAGTATCCATTTCTGAAGCTATATAGTATAAAAATTCCGAGTTGTTTTGTTTTTGTTTTGTGTTCTGGTTAACATCAACTTTTCCGAGGCACTAGATAGGCTTCAGAAAATTTAAATACGCCAACTGATCACACAAAGTTTCAAAATTTTACTGTTAAAAATCAACAAGAACGATCCACGTTATACGAGGCAGCTTGCACACCTGCCTCTAATGTTTTCGTATAATTTGGAACAAATCAAGTCTTGAGTATTAAAAACTAAGAAGAAAACATCAAGTGAATAAATTGGTGCTTGCCCATATTTTCCGAGTTATGGGCCTCGGACCTTTCCAAAGAAAAGTAGGATTGTGCACCAAATTTTTTAAAGATGGTTATCATTTAAAAGCTTTTGAAGAGATTTTTGAGGATATGCAAAAAATTTTTTCAAATACTTATCCCATTGAGAACCGATGACATTTTTATGTAAAATTTTTTCTTCTTATTTTTGAATTTTCTGTCACCCCAATATTTATTTTTTAATGTAGATTCGGCATGGCCGAATATAGCATTCTTACTTGCTTTTAATTTGCTTTGTGGTAACTTTTTATTGTTTTTTTCTTAAATAAATTCTGCGCGTAAATTTATTTTACCAGTATTTAATTTCATTGATTTTTAAACTGTGTTTAAGAAAATAAGAAAGAAATGTTTTATATTTTAACTCCCTATAATTCCAGAAAAGAAATTCCTTATGATATTAACAAAATTTAAAAGTCTCAGAATTTCATGCATTTAATTGAGAAAACATAGATTTTCTTCTTTCGAGATTGCAAATTCACACAATCGAAGCAACTGACGTTTTTTAGAAAACAAGATATTTGAACTGTTAAATGTACACATTTTAAAGAGGTAACCATATAATAATAAATTTAAGAAGAGATTTCGAAAATTATTGCAATGAGTTATTTGATCCACTATCACTAATTTGCTTAACAGTTGTAAAAACTGATAAAGGAAGAAGACATTTTGAGCCACACATTGTAAAGGTGGCACAAATTATGCAAATGTAAAGTTAAATAACTGAATATATGAACGATTGCTCTGCGTTTATACTGTTAACTTTACGGTGAAATAGTTGAACCTCAATGGATGCTAGAAAGGAAGAAAAAATTGGAAATGTAACATATTTCAAAGTAGGATCTCTAACGATTACTTTTTTTTAATTCCTCAGTAAAACTCAAAAAGTAAAAAAGATGCTGCCACTACATGGTTAATTTTTTGATAAATTATGAAGGCATTTATTAGCACTAAGAGCACTTTTTAACAGAATGATTTAACAATTAACATTCCTGAAAGAAAACAAGTCTGTGCAGATCTTATAAAAGCTTTAGAGGAGCTACTTCGCCTAATCTGAAACCTGTAGAAAAGTTTATAGAAAAGAAAGAAAGTTTTTAATAATCGACAAAAATGTCACATTTCCTAAAAATATAAGGTTGCAGTTCTAGCAATAAATATTTATGGCACGTAATATTACGAAAAAGTTCTTTAAACGAATTACGTTAATGTGGGCAACAATATTGTTCAACAAACTGTACAGCCCGTGAAACGAAACGAAAGAAGACAACCAGAAAAGTTAGAGAGGGGTTTAAAAAACAACAGTAATTGTAAAATTATTGTTCCTTCCTGCGATGTCTAAAGCTACGGTCAGATTAGTCAAATGATTGACCAAAAAAGCGTAACTACAAATGTTTTTTTTTTATCTTTCGTGATACGTGTCACTACAAATGACGATTAAAAATATAATAAACAAGATACCTCAAGTTGTATATTTATTTCTTAATAAGTATTTGATAAGGAAAAATTTTGTTTAATCAATTTAAACACTAAATAAAAAATTAATAACAAAATACATTAGAAAAACATTAAGGAATCAGACTATTGTGATTTAAATAGAGTTTTGAATACAACTGCTTAATTTTGGTCATTAAAACTTACTAATCCTGATATGGTTTTAATTTTGAATCTACATTGAATAGTAAAATTAAAAAAATAATTAATAATAATTAATGCTTGTGGTATCGATTTTGTTACTCACTAATAGGGGTTGGGCAACGGGAATTCCCGAGAGAGAATTCCCGGGAAAAGCTATCCATATATTTCGGGAACATTTTGGATAAATTCCCGGGAAAAGGAAATTTAAATTTAAATGGTAATCGATATGGAATACAATACACCTATTTCTAGAATTTTTGTCTGTCTCTCTGTCTGTTCATCTGTCTGTGCTCGCAAAAAATTCGTAAAAACTTCTGAATGGATTTGAATACAATTTTGTGAGGAGGTCCCTTAGAATCTTAGTTCAAAAATAAGATACTATTTTTCATAAAAATATTTCAGAAACTAGAGATACCCATGTGAAGTCCCCCAATTTCATCGGTATAATGGTATTAAAACAGTTGTCAGTACAATTAATTTTTGTAGATGGAAAATTTTTAATGCTCTACAGCAAATGTTTAAAAACAAATTTTTCTAAATTTTAATTTTAAGATTATTAAAAATGATACAAGAACGAAGTTATAGGTGCAGCTAGTTAGATATAAGGCAGAACAAAAGGTTAGTAGTTTGTTTAAAAAGGAATATAAATTATTTGAAGCCACTGACACGAACATGGAAAATCTTTACAACGTATTGTTGACAACAAAACCTCAGTAAAAAGTGAATGGGGTTTCTTATTGTTATAAATTTTGCAACGAAAAAAAGAAAACAACAATATGTCTAGCAAATCGTTAAATGTAGTTCTGAAATCATATATTTAAAAAAAAGTAATCGTTATGAAGTACAAATGTACATATTAATGTCTTTTCAACTGAATTATTTTTAAGTTTATAAACTGTTAAAACTATTATTTAACAATTATCTTTATAGTTTGTTTATGTTTTAATATAACTATGATTTTTTTTGATATTATTTTATTAAATAAATTAGTTTTCTTCAAGAATAGATTTTTTCCCGGGAACACCGGGAAATCCTGTGAATGAATTCCTGGAAATCGCAAGCCCTAATACAGGGGTTCTCATCAAATACCTGCTCACGGACCCCTAGTAAACTATTTTTTTTCGCGGACACCTCTGAAGCCCAAATTCAAAATAAAACTTTTATTATTTTTGAAAACACTGTTTTTCGGTTTTTCATGCGGACCCCTTGGAAGGTTGCTACGGACCCCCATTGAGGATATACTTGCGTAATCATTCTTTTTTTTTACATAACGATTATCTCTGCTTAAATATTATCAAAGCATGTGTTTATTATCTTACAGGTGGATAAGTGTATATGTAAGTTTGTCGTTTCGGTTGTAATTTCTACAATATTCAGTTCCGATCCCATAAGTATATATATTCTGAGTCCTTACGCATTGCAAAGGCGATTGAGCAATGTCCGTCGATCCGTCTATGTTAGTGTTAAAATCAACTTTGCAAAGGCATAAGATGAGCTAGAGAAAATTTAAATACATCAATCGATTAGATGCCACTATCTGATCAATAGAGATGCTATTGAAAATCAGCAAGATCGGTCCATATCCCTCGAAGTAGTGGGCTTAGCACCACGCCTGCCTCTTTCGTAAAAAAATAGGTGCTCGCCCTTACTTACCAAGTTATGGGCCTCTCAAATTTTAATAAAAAGTTCGTTTTCAATATAATAAATATGGGTATCATCTGGAAGCTTTTGAAGAGATCTTTCAGGAAACGCTAAATAAAAAAAATGCTTAACCCATTAAGAGCCGGTGACATTTTAATGAAAAATATTTAACTTTTTCTTATTTTTAATTCTCTGCCACCGTAATATTTGTTTATTTGATAGGAGCTACTTAACTAGACTTACATACATGGTGAAGGGTATAAAAGATTCGGTATAGTCGATAATAGAATTCTTGCTTTACATAGCGTTTTTTCGACTTTTGTTTGTGTTCCTGCTGGTAATTGTGCTTATAATATACAAGTACGACACAGGATATAACAATTAATGAAAAAGGCAAGAAAATCTGATTAGCTTTTCTCTACTTACTAATTATTCACCGTTATATTATACTAGGATCAGATACAATAAACTTTTCATTTACTAAGCTGGAAAAACAATCCTTAGCAAAACTTTAAATTCTCAAATAAGAAGTTTTTTTTTGAGCAAAAAAAGAATTTCTTATGACGGTTTATGGTGAAGGGTATATAAGATTCGGCATAGCCGAATATTGCACCTTTTAATTGTTTTTAAATAAAACTTATTTATTTAATAATATCAAAATGTGCGTATAGTTAGTTGAATAAAAGTATTTAATTAAATCAAAATACAAACGAACTGCATATTTATTTTATACCATATTAAAATTAAATAAATATTTTCTTGCTAGGAATATTGAATTGCATTACAGGTCAGTCACACATCGTTAATTCAAAAGAGAGTTTTTCGGAACATAATTTAATGTTGCCAAACAGATGCAGTTGTTTAATAATATACTGCAATTCTGTTTTTTACAAGCCCATGATGGCGATGAATAGGAGTTAGAGTTAGCACAATTAACAATTCTGTCATCACTATACCATTGACTGTTTTTATTCCGTATAATTCATGCTTATAAAATTTGTTATCCCTTATTTTTTATTATTCATTTAATTTGTTTCTACAGTTTCTACAACAGATATCAGTTAAATCGGTTAAGGTGAGGACAAAAAAGGTCTCATGTCGCCATTTTTTTCTACATTTTCGTCCTATTTATATATATAAAGAAGCAAATGGAAACCTTCTGGATTCTTTATCTCCTTTCTTTGTCAACCGAATTTGTTTATTCAATAAATTACTCCTGAAATTCCTACCACTACAAATGCAAAAATGCACATATGTATAATCAAAACATGAATGATAACATGAAATAAATAAAGAAAAAACTTGAATAAATTTTGTACACACGGCGAACTCTATTTTTTCTATTGTTCGTATTATTACAAATTTTAATCGCGCCTAATTGAAATAAAAGATGAAGCGATTCATACAATTCACAACTTTTTGCCATATCTAATTTAACATTTCCTATTTAATTGGAAAATAGTTTATGAAACATTAAAATGTATTAACTATATTCATATTCCATTGTAGGTTGTGTGTTATATCAAATACAACGTTTTGCTTAAACGTGTTTTAAAAAGTCAATGTTTTTTTTTTACCAAAATAAACTTTCCATCAGATGATTATAAACACTTACATAAATATCTGTTTCAACAGGTCACATTGGTCCGTTTTCTTTAGATTTCAAAAAATGTCACCAACAAAAAATAAAAAAATAGATTGTTTCGACAGTATTTTATGGTTTTTTTTTCCTGAGAACGACATTTATCTAATTCAATTAAACAATTTTGTATTTCATATATTAATTGTTAAAACCATTAATTTTAAATTATTGATTATATTTAAGGTATCTTAATATTGGGTGGCCCCTAAGCTCCTTGTTGTAGATAACTTTAAGTAAATGGTTTTTTATTGAATCATAAAATGATTGCAGACAACACAAAGAAATCGCAGTCCAAGATCTACAGTGAGTTGAGTTAGTAATTCCCTATTTTGGAATTGTCTTCATTTCTCATTAATACTTAGAAAAGTCAATAAAATTCTTCTTTAATATTTTTAGTTTGTTTGTCATTTCGTTTGAATTTTGTGTGAACGCGCTAATATTTGGCTGTTAATTTGTATTTGTGCTAAAAACAATTTTCAAAATTTCATTTATTCTTATTTAACAAAATTTACATTGAAATGCATTTGTTATAAAACAAATGTTATTGTAAACGCTTGATATTAAGAAGTATAAAAAAAGGAAAAATAGCATTAGAAAAGGAAATCCTAAAATAGCAGGATTAAAAAGAAAATCGGTTTTTTTTTTTGAAATTCTTGATTGTACGTGTGCCATAAAAGAAAATTAAGGACAAATTGGAAAACCGCATTCCTACAAACAAAATAAAATCTAAAATTTTATAATGAGAACAAATTTCAACAAAATGGACAAATTTTTGTTTATTGTTAAAAACACGTACAAATAAAATGTGAAATTGCAAAATAATAAACAAAAATTTAAAGGAATGAATGAATAAAAGGGACATTTGTGAAATTAACCGATCATGCGGATTGTATGATACACGTAATTCTCTGTTACGCATTAAATGCAACAAATTGGCACGTAACTCAGGACAATAAATAAAAAAAATGGTTGAATGGAAGACAAAGATAATACGAAAACCCGATTACGTTACGACAACAAATAAAAGAAACACTGAAATAAAATTGTATGTCATTATGTTTAGCAATTGTTGTTTTATATACAAAAATAACCAAAAAACAAAAAAAAATTTTCCAGCTGATGCATTAAATGGGTTTATGAAGCAATGTCTCACGTTTGATGCCTAAATCAATGAATGAATTACTGTTTGGCTAACAGACTCACTGACTGAATAAAATAAAATAAACTACAAAAACAAAAATAAATAGGCGATTTCTATTGTTGCACAACTTTAGCTGTTTGTGTTGCCTATTTTTGTGGCATTGATTTTTAAATATGATTTTTGGAGATATTAAAAGTGAATCGGCTTTCGTTAAAAAAAACAAAAAAAAAAGAAAATAGTTTTACTGATGTGAAAAATTGAACTATTGTTTTTGAAATTAATTCTATAACCGTAAACTGCTTGAGGATTATTTTAATTGCATTAAAGTTATTAAAACGTATGTAATAGTTTTGGCCTAATCTGAGGATTTTTTAAAATTAATTGCAACAACGAAAAATTGTTTATTATTGATTTTTAAATCGAAATGTTTACTTCTTATGCAAATGATAGAACATTGCGTGTTTTTTTCGAGTCAAATAAACATTTTAGCGCATTTTTATACAATAATTTACCTCCAATCAAAATAATTGCTAATTAATTAATAATTTTATTTAGACCCCCAACTGCTTTATTTCCTGTCATTGAGTGACTTTGGATAGGAAGTTCGTGACTGCTTGAAATCACACGCGTTTTTTTTTTAATCCTTTGTTTTATAAAAAAGTAACCGCGAACACGCTTGAAATTTGCATAAATAAAATTAAAATCTGCGCTAGATTAGGCTTAATTTATAACTTTGTGTTCACTTGAAATCAGAAAGCCATTTCTTTTTTGCGTTTCCAACAGAGTTACCGCTGGGAATTTTTTCAAACACAAAAGTTTTGGAAAGGTAGGTAATGCAAAAAGGCCGCTTTGCCTATTATTATTCCTTAAGACATATATAATCGAGATTCAATTCGCTGGAATAATGCCACACAGTATTACGTTTCTTGAAGGATCTTGTCGCGTTGTTGGCATTTTTTGACTCATACTCAGTGGTTTCCTCTGACTGTGACCACATATTAACAGTTTTATTTTCTTTTTTAATTTTTAGCTTATTTTTTTGTTGATGGGATAAAAAAATTGAAAATTCATAAAATAATTGCTTACATTTTTAAAACTTTGAATATCCTTCTCATAAAAGGCTTTATTATTCATTTTTGAACACATATTGCCTAGTATTTTTTTTTTCATTTCAATGTTGGAAAAAAGCATAAATAAGTTGCCAAAGGATAAAAGTCTTGTTCGCTTATTATATTGTGACAATGATGGATCGATGTTTGTCCTTTCGAAGATTTTTTGTAAAAAAAAAGAATGAAAAAAATTGCAATGCCTTAGTAACAAAATTTGATTTTGAGGGTTAACTCATAAAAATGAGTAAAAGTTGCAACAAAATATGAAAAGTCGCAAGATAAACTAATTTTAAGTCCAGACCGAAAAAAATGCTTCCAATACAAACATTAAAAACAAAAAAAGGACTTTTAAAAACATTTGTACTACGATTTATCTGATTTGGAAAATGAAGGTAAGAATCACGTTTAAGGTATTTGAACATAATTTTTTTATCTGTTTCGAAAATATTGTAAAATTAGAGGAAAAAATAATTTTCATATAAATTAAACAAATTTTTTCTTAAAAAAAATATATAAAACTTTTAAATTATTCTTAAAAGTATACAATTAATTTAAGGTATTTGATTTCAGGACAAATTGATATATGCATATATACTTCAGTATAATACTTTCATTTTGTGATATGATTTCATTATAACTACAATTACTTCACGTAGAACGAATTTTAATGGTTCTAAGAGTTACTTACTTATGTTGCACATACCATAATTGCTGTAGATAAATAATTGAAATCAAAAATTCTGTAAAGCTTGCTTATATATTTAAAGCAGTTGAGTAGATAAAAAAGTGTGTTCAAATAACTTTCAGATAATTTTGTTCTGCATATTCTTCTCATCGTAGCCGGAATAATTTATCTCTTTCATACTTGGGATTCTTTTATTACCATTGAAATTTCATTTATTTTGTTTAAAATAATAACATTTTAAAAATTAGCTATCCTTTAATGCTAATAATTTAATTTTAATTGCAAGCAGTGCACACGACTTCGTCCGCGTATCAATTCTAATTTAATTAATTAAAAGATTTAGAAAAATGTTTTTAAACAATCGTTGTAGAGGGTTAAAAACTTTCCATCTACAAAAAAAAAATAAATAAATAAATAAATAAAATGACTGACAACTGTTCTAGGAGCTTTTTATCGGTAAAATTGGGTGCTTTCAAATTTGTATCCCTAATTTCTCTACGAAATTACATATTTTTATGAAATAAAAGCTACTCTATATTTGAATCAAGGTTCCAAGGGACCTCCTCACAAAATTTTATTCAAATCCGTCTAACAGTTTTTACGTGATGTGCACACAAACAGACAGATGCACAGACAGGCAAAAAAACACCAACATCAATTTTTTTTTAAATATTTCATGCAAAGAAATTAACCCGTTAATGATTATTTAAAAAACTGATTAATTACTGATTACGATAGTATAAAATATTAGTTCCTATGAGAAATAAATTTACAAAAAAATATCAACCCATATATTTAAAATTTTAATAGTTTATTAATTTTAAATGAAATAAGCTCTTTAAACTTGATGCCTCGGACATGTAAAGTCACCTAACACCCCTGCTAGCAGCTGTTGCTACCTGCAGGCATGTTATTTCGCTACTCATACATCATAATAAAAATCAAATATTTATTTTAACATAAAAGAAATCAACAAAACAAAAGAAAAATAAAAATACAGACCAATTAATTGAAAACTTAAATAAAATATAATTCATTAAAAAGACAACTATATTTTATACTTCACCAAATGTTTGAGATAAAAATCCCATTTTTAAGAAGGCATTTAATAAGTGTACAAGTAGTAATGTTTATAAATGGAAATGCTTTTAAAGCATTTAATCACTAGTCAATGATAATGAGTTTGTTTTTTTAATAATTATCAATGAAACCTTTTCATTGAAATAATAAAGTTTATGGTAATGCTAAAAATTCCATAAGCATTATTTATTATTCAATGCGAATAAAAATAGCAATTAATGAGTCCATGTAATAAATTTATGCCATGTACGTTCCCAAGTTCAGTAAATCTACCCATGGCGATGCTTATTTATGGGACCATTATTTACCTCGCCATATATAAAACTTTCTATGTAATAAAAAAAATTAAATGCGGATTCTGATTAATCACATTAATAATTTCTTTCAGCTCTGCTTTGAAAAAATAATTGAACTTGTAAGTTTCTACTTCATGTAAGTAGTATTAATTAAAAATAAGTAAGAGTGCTATATTCGACTATGCCAAATCTTATATACCCTTCACCATTTATCTAAATATAGTTTAGTGAAGTTACTCCAATCAAAAACGCAATTATTGCGGTGACAGAAAATGAAAAATTAAAAAAAAAAAATTACATAAAAATGCCTTCGGCACTTAATGGGATAAGTATTTAAGAAAAATTTTAGTATTTCTTTCAAGATCTCTTTAAAAGCTTTAAAATGATACCCATATTGATATTAAAAAAAAATAAATAAATTTCAGCAGCCCGTAACTTGAAATATATGGGCGAGTGCCAATATTTTCGCTTGGTGTTTTTTTCTTATTTTTTAATTTTCCATCGCTCCATATATTTTTTATTTTGGTTGCAGTTACTTTATTCTTTGAAACGATTCAGAAAAATTAGAAGCAGGCGTGGTGTTTTGCCCGCTGCGTTGAATGACATGGACCGATCTTGCTGATCTCCAATAGCACCTCTTTTAACACTGTGTCTGATCGATTGGTGTATTAAAATTTTTTCTAGCGGATCTAGTGCCTCGGCAAACTTGATTTTAACATGGACTGACAGCCAGACATCGCTCAATTGACTTCGCTGTGCATAAGAAGTCCGAATATATAAACTTTATAGGGTCTAAAATGGATATTGTAGAAATTACAAACTAAATAACAAATTACGTTGAACCCTTTTTCTACTTTTTGTGGTGAAGGGTATAATAAATCACTTTTAAACAAAAGAACAAACTAGATGTATGTACATCTTTGTAACGAGTTGACAAAAATTAAAAAAAAAAATTGAATCTAATTTTCTCATACATTTCGTCATTTATCTTATTTTCTAAAAGTTTAAATTCGTTAAAAAATTTCTTTTGGAGCAGTAATTATACTATTCAAGTTAGAAGCAATTTCTTAATACTTTTATAATTTTTATGTGGATTTTTGGCATAATTTTATAACAAAAATTATTTTCAAAAGTTAAAAAAAAAAAAATGGATTTAGTTTTATAGTAATAAATTTTATAGTTCCAGTTACTTTTGAAGTAGTGTTAACCAGTTATAGATGATATAAAAGGATATTTATAAAAAGGGTATTTAAAAGAGATATTGGTATCTAAGAAGTTTACAACAAATTGAAACTTTAGTATTACAACGGCAACGTTACTTCTCTATACCGCGATTTTTGTTGATTAGATCGAACTTTCTTCCCTTACAGAATAATGAACGGGGGCTTAAAAAAGTTACCAGTATCGCACCTTCATGTCAGAAACAAGCCTTTCTCGTGTGTATAGCAGTGCTACGTACTGTTTTGTTTCTATTTTTGATTAAGCTGCTTTAGAAAAAAAGTTAATTAAATATGTTCCTACGAATAGCGTCGTTGTACATTAACCATATCTCCCTGTATAATAAAGCTTATTGATTAATTTCTTTTCCGAAAGACATTTAATTTTATTTTCATTACTTGGATCGCAGACTTTAAACAAATCGCTAACACGAATATCAAGTGGCATAGCAATTAATTAGTTTCTAGTTTTATTTTTCAAAGATATTGTTGATGCTCTTGTGGATTTTGTCAAAGTGCTTACACATTAAGAAATGAGAGGTACAAAGACCCAGGATTTTGTGCTCTAGTCTTCTTAGCAAAAGTCTAACGTTTAAATAAACATATTGATAAATTATATTTAAAGTTTTAATTGAAAGACATATTTATTTACAAATTAAAATTAAAATTAATGCAGCGTAAAAAGAAATAAGAGAGTTTAAACGAAAAATTTAGTAAAAGTGTTTGAATGGTAGTAATTGCTATCTACGTAGCATTTGTGCATAAATAACCCTTTATTAATTTACCTTTAAAAATGATAAATAGGTCATCAGAAAATGAATTAAACTATAAAATAAAATGTTTCATTTTATAATACAAAATGTTCCTTTTTACTTAATGTAAAATGTAACATGTTAGTGTCAGTGTCAAGATGACGAAAGCAAGAAAGAAAATATCGTAAACAAAGGTAAAGTAAAAATGTCTTCTTAAACATTAACAATTACAACAGACATTTTCACTGAACACAATAACAATGAACACTGTTTTTCACATCATCAAAAGGTTAGAAAATGTAATTAAAATTTAAATTGATTAAAAAAAAATTACTAAAAAATGGTTAATTGCATTTGTGAAAAAATTGTAGTAATTTCTTTTAAATTTATTTTTTTTTTTGGTACTTTTATACCCATGAAAACTATTGTCTTTTAAATAACAGAATGAACTTTTGTTCATGAATGCATTTAGCTACTAAAAGAACAAAGAAGATTTTGGTCGCAACACCAACTCTTATGTTTTCCAAAAGCTTCTTTAAATCAAAATATATTTTAGGAACGACAGAAAAATATATACATTTTAAGTGTTAAAATACAAAGCAGTGTAAAGTTTTGGAGGAAAAACATTTTCAGTGTTATAAGATGTCACGATGATCCTTTTGATTGCGATTGCTCTGGTGCATATTTAGACATGAGGAGATCTCACAACGTGATTGAAATGAAATCTAAATTCATAACATAAGTTATGGAAGTTGAAATAAATTTTTACTTAATTGTCATTGCCATTAAAATTTTATTTGCATTGCTAGTAAAAAACACACCGTTTATAAATGTAAAAAATATTCCATAAATACTACACATTTTTCTTTTAAGGTAAAATAAACAAGATTATTTCGTGACACTTATTAACTTTTTGAGAAGACATTTTTCTTAAAAATCCAGTAATTGTTTTTAATTCCTAAGATCGACGTTATTTAGTCAATATTTCACACTATATTTCCTTTGCCCATAAAAAAGATAAGTTATGTTAACTAAAATTCGGGTAAAAGTTTTTCGACAAGCTGACTTGGTAGAAGACTTCTTTTACAATTAATTTAATGATTTTAATTGATACCATTTAAATTTCATAAAAAATTTCTTTAAAATTGGAGCTTTCAAGTGAAAGATACAGCAATTTTCAATATTATTAAAAAGTGTAAAATTTTTTATATATTCGATTTTATATGTGTATAAGAAAATCTGTAGAAATAAACTTTTTAAATGACACCAATTTTAATGGCAGATGCATGTCATGTCCTGATTTTTTTCAAATAAACTTTTATTTCTCAATGTTAATTTGCAAATAGACTTCGTTTTAATTTTAACCCCTGGCAAATTTTATTTCAATTTTAATTGTATGCAAATTCAAAAATTAAGATTAATTCACACAAGTGGATGTATGTGATTAAGTGTGTGTGTGTGCTCAAATTGATAAATGTGCAACATTTTAAAAGAATGAATATTTTTCATACAACTGATGACAATAAATTGCTAAAGGTTGCACTTTATGTTTACTTGCACCAATTTTTTTATTTAATTTGTTTTTATTGCGCATTTATATATTTGATATTTATTGCAATTTGTGTGTTTTTTTTTGCATCGATTTTATTGAAATTTTTTCGTTTGTTGTAATATTCTGTGAATTCTTTTATTTTTATAACCAAAAACTCAAATTTATTGAATCGATGTAGTGTGTGTTTTTATCTTAAAAAAAGAAAAACCAAAAATAAAAATAAAAATAAAAACTTTAGCAAAAAGCTTTTAACAGCGGAAATGTATCTGGTTCTGTATTTGAGCAAATTAAAATTGTTCACACTTATGTATGCCATCTTCGTCATGTTAAAGCCTCTAAAAATGCAGGGAAAATAGATACAAGTACTGTAATACCTTTCTAAACGGAGCTGTTCTTTCATCCTTAATATTTTTGCTTGAAGTATAAAGGTACAGCCGTACAACGAGCATATGATGTCTTAAAATGGTAATTTAAATAAAACTAGACTGCATTTTATTACTCGCATTTAAAATGCTGGAATTTAAAGATTATGCAGTGTTAGGAGTACAATAAATGGAGCGAATAAAAGTTTGTGCAAAAGTGTATTTACAGAAGCGTTAATAAAACCACAATTGTGGTAAAATTCTCAGCATTCAAATGCAGTTGATATTAAAAAACAACAAAAAGTACGAAAAAAAAATTAAGATAAATCGTGCCAATGTAAGGTGAAAAACACACTATAACAAAACCACAACTTTAAATGGGGTAACAATTTACATATGACTATAACTATTTGTACTGCGAAAACAAAAGCAATAAAAATTTCTTTTATTATTCGTACAAAACAATTCGCATAAATGTTGTTAATATCACACCCAAAATTGTGTGTAATGTCAAGCAAAACATCTTTTTAAGATGGCAATTGTGGCATTAACAATGTCATACAATTATGTCTGTTTCTGGCAAATAAAATACAATAAAATATATAAAATAGATAAGTACACGTGCGAGAGCATATACACTCTTATTATTTAAATTGTTTCGTAACGAAGAGAAATGTTCCCTGTGAAGGAAAAAGGCTTCCTGTAAATCTGAATATGAAAGAAACTTAAATAGCCATTGTTTAAACTCATTTAGTTTAAATTATCTAGAGTACTGTCTCAAAAAATTTTGAACATTCGTGTTCTAAGTTAGCAAAGGACTGCCAAAATCTCGGAATTAAGGTTTTTAACTTTAGCTTATGACATATTGCCAAAGTAAACACGATATTTGTTCTGTATTAAAAGCTGATCTGGTGCTTAATTATGTAGAGAAGAGTCAAAATACGAATGGTGTTAATAGATTTAAAGAGACAGACGAGTCGAGGAAAAAATATTTCTTCGTAATGAAACCATTTTTAAGTTTCAAAGTGGAAGTCAGTTTCTTTAAAATTTTGTTATTGCGATTTTTTAATTTATATTTAATATGTGTCTTACTTAGATAAGCCTTGTTATATAATTTGATGTGCGCAAAACATTGAAATTAAAGAGTTAATATTCATAATTTTTTAGAAAAAAACCAAATCGATCAATATGTGTAGGTAAAAAAATCGATTGGAATAAGATATACGGAATTAAGAACCATTCCGATCGGAATGTGTGACATACCTGAATACATCAAGCAAAGTTCGAAGTAGAACAAATTTTATTTAAAATTAAGTCCGTTGATATGATCCCTGTGTTACCGAATCACAAAAAACATAACCCTAACTCTGTCATGCTGCCGCTCTGTGACAGCCTTATATTTCTTGAACCGTAATAGTTAGACCTTGACGAAGAAGTCACTTCGTCATGCTAAAATCATAATTCTAAAAATGAAAAATGTTCCAAAAGCAATGTGATATTCACAAAAAAATAAAAAAAATACTTTTTTAACTGCGATAGGCAGATACATCATTTTTGTACCGCCACAGCTAGACACTTTGAGCTTAAGTATTTTTATATCCGCCATAAAACCAACTACATGAGTACCTAAATCTTATATACCTTTCCCACACATAGATTTACATATACAGTTTAGTGAAGTAACTCCAATCAAAAAACAAATGGTGGGTTGACAGAGAAATAAAAACTAAGAAAAAATATTTTTTTCGACTTCGCCATGCACAAGGACTCAGAATATTTATACTTTATGGGGGTCGGAAAGGGATATTTTAGAAATTACATACGGAATGGCATTTTTGTACTGAAGGGTATACAAATTTAACTAATTTCTAATGTCTGCGACAAGTAAACAAAATAATCTACTTTAATTGTACTTGATTTCCCCAAATATGATATTCTTATGAAAAACTTATTATAAAAAACTACAAAATGAAATTTATTACTGCGCGAAAAGCATATCCATTTAGTCATTTCACTAGTGCTCATATAGCTCATCATGAAATTCTACCTGTATGCAAGACCTAGGAGTCTTATATCAGAAGCCAAATTTATTAAATGAGAACTACGGTAAATCAAAAAAAGAAAAAAGACAATAGCATAAGCGAAAATTGTTGTAATAATTAGAATTGTATCTCATTTAATGCTAATGAAATTGAGGAATTGACTCCTTAAACTTTGACATACACAGAAAACCAACCACAATAGACACAACTATCCACAGTTCGTTAAACCATCCCACCCAACATAAACACGACATGTGATTCACAGACTTAAGACAGTCGACACAACACGACGACACAGGACCAACCAGAAATATATAGATGAACTAACTTTTTTTAAAAAGAAAAATAAAAATAAGCAACAGTCTACGAAACAATCTTAAGCCATAAACAGAAATAACAAATAAATTTAACACCAGCAGAGTATGCAGACTTACTTGCAACTGCAACCTTACATACATAATACAAACTCCACGAACATTGAAAACAAGGTTCAAAGAACACATACGATCATAGAAACGGAAAATAAAAGACTTCAACTTCGCAATACATCTTAACACACATGAACACGAGCCAAGGGAAATAAATGAATGTATGGCATTAATATATCCCTGTAAAAAGGATGAAGACTGGACATTCTTGAAAACATGGGAATATACAAAACACGAACGTTTAACCGAAATATTATTAACGAACAGGTAAATACAACCTCTGACACAGTTTTTACACCACTAAAATTCTTAAAACAAACTTACAAAAGCAAAACACTCACAGATGGTCACACTTACCTACCCAATAATAAAAGACTGAAGTATTAAAATTATATACCTTCAATAAACATGACAGATACCAGGGCAAAATTACCTGAACCCACCAATATCTATGCAACAAACACGTAACACTAACTTTCCAGTACTAATCAAAACGCGGCTTGATGATTATGTTCTCACATCGAAAGCGTTCGCCAAACCTACCAAATAAACAGCCAGTGAAGACGACCTTCTCCGAAAGGTATGACAACAATTTCTTTTTGAAATAAATTCTAGCACTGTTTTAAAAATCTTCCAAAAATATTTATTAGCACGTTTTTCTAAAATTATATTTTTAAGAAAATAAGAAACGACACTCTGACGAAGTCGTAGGGACTGCTAGTAAATTTTTATTATTATGTCTGTAAATTCACAAACGTGATAATTTTTTTCAGAAATTTAAAGTATGGTTGTTTAAAATGGAAAACAATGAAGAAAAGTCACAAAAACTTAAAACAAAAAAAATTATACTTTCAATTAGCAGAATATGTTCTGATATTAATATTCAATTTAGCCGTTGCAACTTTAAAATGTTTGAAACTAAGCATTTTTTTGCAGAATCTTTGATTCGGAGTCATTTCTATGTTTCGAATTCTGTTTTCCGTTGCTGTGATTTTAATTACTTTTATATATATTTTTGCTTAATTTTGTATATTTTTGATAAAAACATAATAACATAATTAAAAATTAATGCCATACAAATCGAATAGTTTTAATTATTTTTATAGTTGACTACCTAAATTTCTCTTAAAGTGTGTTTACTACTACAACTACATTTTTTTTTATATACCTGATTTAAGATAAAATATGTATGCATGCATAAATGTTTGTGTGTATGTATTTATTCATGTATGTAGGGACATCTATTTAAATTAATATTTTTTTTCCTAAGTTCAACATGTTGCAATAAAAACATAGAACATTTTAAATTACTAGACCACAAAAATACATCCACCTAATGTTAACACATTATTGCCACCATAATTCCATTGTATTCTACACAGGAAGACAACCTGTCATTCACAGACATTCTAAGACACGGTGCAAATACGATAAATTTTACATTTTATTAAACCTCGGAAATTTGCTTAAAAACACAATATTTGATAACGTCACGTCATATGTTTGACACTGAACGCGTGTCATGTCTGTGTGGAATAAAAACCCAAATTCAACTTTACCATAAGAAACCATATTGTATAATTATTGAATGTTTAATTTTCACTTTTTTGCTTGTAAAGGGACTTAATAATACCAACACTTAAACATAAAGCAGATATACAAAAAGTGTCTTTCTTTACTTGTTGGATAAAAGTAAGAGTTTGTGGGGATCTTCTAGCAACAGCTGTTGTTTGAACGTGAAAAAGTGAAAATATTTGCTAAATGAATCTTTAATACGTAACAACAACATAAAAGATGTCAGTCATCGATTCTTCTTTTTTTTCTTATCATTTCCAAGGATCATTTATCGCAATTTGTTTTAAAAGAAAAAAGAAACATAATTTGGAGATGCTCTTATAATCATACACTATCATCGTAATTATCTTTAGCGTGGCAACAGTATCCTTTGCAGCAACCGCACTCAGTGTGTCAGTTGTCTACGAGCGAGTGTATCGCAACATGTCTGCAATATATATACGTTGAGTCACCCATTTAGTTCACTTATGACACGCTGTCAGATTTCTATGCTAAAATTGCAGCAGTTGTTATTTACTGTAACGCAAAGCTTGCTTCAATTTAACTCGTTGTAGAAACAAAAATAAATTTCATTTCTAAATTTTGATCTTGCATCACATCTCGATTGCTTTAAAATTCAAAATTAATTCAATCATTTCTAATTTCTGCACTCGTTGTGAATTGCTAAGAGTAAATTAAAAGTAAAAGAAGCAACACCGTGCATGATGGCAGGACCAAATCTTACGCAATTTTAACATTGTGTTTATTTAGTCCCTTGTATTGCAACATACTGTAATATTCTGCTGCATATTGGATGAATTTGTTCCTTTTATTTATTCTCTATTGTTTCAGTTTGTTGTGGTTTGTTTGTATTCGGTTTTTGGTCAGTGGCACATGTTGCTTTTAGATTTAAGGATACTCTGGCCTTTGCAATTTGTTTAAATGAAAATTAGTTTTGACATGCCTAATGATGGTCCATACTTTATTTTGATTATGATGGTTCTAATTAAGAAAGTGAAGGAATCATTGTTTCTCCATCTGGTGTAAATTTGAGGCTCGTGTCTGCCACACTTGTATTTACTTTTATTTTATTTTTAATCATTTATTTAATTATTCAGATGCGTTTCTTGAATCATTTTGCTTTGTATATCATTCATATGGCGAGTCATATGTTGCTCAACATGAAATTCCTTTGAATTTTATATTAAACTTCTTTGAACCATTTATAAATATCGTTATCACATCTAAGGTTTTATTAAATATTTTTGGTAATTTACGGAAACATTGGAAACATTTTATTGAATTCAAGATTTGTTGTCTTATCCTTTGCCATTTTGAAGTTTTTTATCATGAAAGTAATTTTTTCAGATTGGCCAAAGAAATAGGAACTTTAGAACAAATTCTGGCCAAATAACAATAGTTTATTTCTTAGACCTGTTACAGCGAAAATAATAAAACGTACTTTGAGTAAATTTAAAATAAGGTTTTTTGTACTTGTTTTAAAGCGATTTTAAAATAAGTAAATTTCTATTCTCATTCTCATTACAACCTTTGTACAAATTTTAAACGCCTGCCTGTAGGGCTTAAAATTTAAGACCATATTCGCCAAATTCGCGGTCCTTCGGCAACATTCTTAAATTTCGAAATTTTTTGTTTATAGTTTATATTTATAGCGAATATATTTTATATTATTATATTTTTATATTATATTAGTTCTAAGTGTCTGCCTACAATGATTGAAAAACTAATACCATAAAAGCGAAAATCACAACAGTATTAGAATACCCTTTAATTTAAATTTCTACTGTTTCCACTTATTTTTTTAGCGCAATAAAATCTTCAAACTATCTATAACGGCTCAACAGTTTGAATTATACATCAAATTACATCAGCTATTGTAACACCCTTTAATTTATAACATTAAAAATTTATACTTTTTATTGTATCTGACAAAGTGGTGGACATTCTGTCTAACTTTCAAGCGATATAATGGCTTTAAAGATAGAGCCATATAGGTCAAGATACATTAATTTTTGGAACGCCCTTTAATTCCTAAGTTCAAATTGAATAGTTGTTCTCTCTTATAAGTTTAAGCTGTCAGGTTAAAGCGGTTTAAAAGTTTGACAATATATATTGAATTTCTTTAACTATTGGAACACCCTTTAAATTTCAAATCGAAATTTTATAGCTGTTGTTATAGCGGAGTTAGCAATACAAGTTTCATGTAATTTTTTACCATCTGTCTAAAACTGATCAAAAGAGGTCATCTTTTAGTTCATAATTTTGATTATTAATAATTGTTTATTATAACGGTCAACCGATATTCTGTCCGATTTTAAGGCATTTGTCTATAACGGGCAAAAAGATAGGCCCATATAGGTCAATTTAAGTCACCTTTTCTTTGTACCTTTGATACGCAGTTATTTTAGTTTTGAAGTGGTGCCTTTACGGTTTAGAATACACGTAAATCATGTATTTTATATGGGGGCACCCTTTAATTTAATGATACTAAAACAAAACTTTACAGAACTTTCGAATTTATTTTTAAACACACATTTTTCTTAATTTGAAGTTTAAGCAAATAAGAGCAGGCGAAGTGGTGGGCATTAAAATTTTCTTTTTTCTATCCGTCTTCAGCATTTTTTCGTTCATGAACGAACGGGTACAATTAAGCGAATCGCACAACTAAACGAAGTAATGCGGTGATTTTGCCGAGCCCTTTCTGCTTAAAAGGAAATCACTTATATTGCTCATCCTCTTGTGTTTTAGTTGTATTAAGGCGAGCGAATTTTTTTTTAATAAAAAGAATCCAAAGTGTATGTTTATAGAGAAACAATTATAAGCAACTAGAAAGTCATTGTATTTTTTCTTTTTCTATTTCTTTGTAAAAAGTATTCTTTTAGAAACCTAGCTTATGCGTCGACTGATAGGTAACTTACTGCTGTTTATGTCTGTTTTTCTATTTAATATAAAATAATCACTTTATTTTTAAAATTTCATATGCAAAATAACTTTCTTTTTTAATTAAATCCTAACAATTCGTTTCCATTTTTGCTTGCTTTTGAACATTTCGTTTTCGTTTCTATTGCTTTGTTCGCAGTGTGTTCTCATTTGTTTAACAAGAAAAATGAACCTACGTGCTAATTTTCGATACTTGAACGAAATGAAAGATTTTGCACAACTCTATTTTTCACACATACATTATTAACTAGTTTAAAATTAATCTCTTTTAACCTTTCAAAGTCCACTTTGAATACTTTTAATTTTTGCTATATCTCTTTTATAAATTTATTTTTTTGAATGTAAAATAAAAAAATTCAATACAAACTTTAAATATGTTTTCTGTGAAGCAGATATATGAGGTTATGTTTATTGCACATCCTTTACAGCATTACCGTGGCAGTGAATCCAAAAAGGTTAACTTCATTCAGAATGACAATAGACCGATGACTTCTACTTTTGCCAACCAAATCCATCCACAAGGAAACAATGATGGGTAAATTGGTCAGGTCATCTTATCTTCGCAAGTTAGGTACTCGGGAAGGGAAAAGGTAATAGAGTGATCATAGTTAATCCTTACTTGCCCAACTAAACGTAGCAACCAAAAATATATGCTCGGTACATGACTTATTTTCTGAATCTGATCCTAACTTTTCTCCAGAGCTGATTTTTATTTTTCCTAAGTGTTGGTAATACCATGCTCTGATCGACTAGAGAGATTTGGTAATTTTTTCGTAAATATTCGCTGTGCTTTAATATCTATAATAAAAAAAAACTGTAACGGAATCATATCTGTACATGAATTTTTTTTGGAAAATTTTGATGTCGTAATCGAATTCTGTCTGTGTTCGCATCGCGTAAAAACTGCCAAATGGATTTGAATAAAATTTTGTGAGGAGGAATTTTGTTAGTTTAATCGATTGCAGTCACACGGTCAAGTTTTTGTTCAATTCTCTTTCAAGAAATTTACACATACTGCTTGTCAAAATTCACAAAAATTGAAAGCTGTGACGTCACCTGCACACAATTTCAAAGCAAGTTTTTAAGCAAGACACTGACAGCAGAATTTTTATTGCAAATTTGGAGGGCAAAACTTCAATCAGCTGTTTCCTTGAATGTAACTTAAAAGACTTCATTGAACGAAAACTTGAAAGCAAATTCTTAGTAAGTTTTTAAAGTGTGAGTGTATTGGTTAAAAAATGAGAGAAATTTTAAAACTTAAATGAAAACTTGATCGTTTGACATCCAAGCAAGTAAACTAGTTCAAACTGTTAAGTGCACCTAGTTTATATTTGAACTATACTTTGTATTTTAACTACCACACAAGATGAACTAGAATCCATGTCGGTGTTTTCTTGTTGACTATTTCGGTCATGAAATTAGTGCTGCCACGCATTTTATTTAACATTCGTTTTGGTAATGCTAAAATTTGAACTAAAAGAGCTTTGGAACTAAAGAAAGCGTTTGAACTAAAACCTGAAAAGTACGAACAGTACGTCAAAAGTTGAACTAAGAAAGATTTTGAACTAAAGAGAACCATTGAACTAAAATTCCTTTTCCAACTAAAAAAACGATCACTAAATTGAACTATATGACACAAGTCTAATAATTTCTCTGTTGGTTGTATTAAAAATAGTATTAAGGGCTAGCTAAAACAGAATGGTTTAATTCAGTTCTTAATAATAATCTTTTGTTTTTGAATATATTAGTTTATATGTTGTTTGTCTGGGAAAAATTTCCTTCCAGTCGTAGTCCATTACACAAGAGATTTATATGTAAAAATTAGACGTATCACTATTGTATTTAACTCAGGTTCCATTTTACACCGTAGTAGGCTATCGTAGGTGACTGGGGTTTTTGTGTTTGATTTCATTAAAGCAGAAGCGATTTCATATAAAGTTATATGTCTTGGCAAACAATTATATGATCAACAATATAATTTCGAACAACCTTTAAATTCTGTTACAGCTGTTGCTTTAAATTCATTAAGTTCCACAAGAATACATTTCCAAGATTACATTTTTTTAAATCATTCCTGCAAATCATTCCTACATTGAATGGTGATTTTTTTATGAATTCATTCCACATAAAAATGAATTGAAGTCAAATTTGAATGCATTCACAACGAATTAAAATTCTTGAATGCAATTCACTTGCTCACGCGAAGTCGATGATTAAGAATTTAGATTTCACCACAAGATAGCTCTTGTGAATGCATTCATTTTGTCAACAAAAATCGATTTAGAATTAAAATGGATTGCTTATGAAGATAAACATCGTGAATGCATTCACTCGTTATCCAGTTAAATGAATTAGAATTTGAATGCAATATTGGGAGGAAAAAAATAAAAATTTTACAGTGTGTTACTACATCGGCTATGATAAACGCTGTAGAAAAATTAAATTGACGTGATTTTTATGATTATGGTGTTATCTTTGGAACTATAAAAGATAAAAACTTGAAAAAACTAGACGTGCATAACATAAATTTAATCTCATTGCAACGACAGATTTTAATAAACTTTTGCAGTCAAAAAAGTTATTACATGATAAAAATAACAAGTAACTTTTCATTGTAATTTACTAATTTGGTATATTTTTTTGTTAAGATTTTCGGGAAATACAGCAGTTAATGGGCAAAAATAAAAAAGCAAAAATCATCGGAGAAAATAATATCAATATTGGGTTCCCAGCTTCAATATACTCGTTATAGACTCGATACAAGATTTGATGTCCCGCAAATTGCAATCGCTTGATTTATGCCAACAACTTGGTCTTGGGAGATTTCAAGATAAGAATTTTGAATATTTGGCTGAACATATTGATCTTTTACGGCCTAGATTTCGTTCAAAGGCAAGAAGGATATCGGCTACCACTTTAACAAAATACGTTAAAATGCAGTGCATACAAGCTCGTTTTGCATCGCATATAAAGCTTGATAAAACTGTTCATTCAGCAATTGTGGCGTCGGTTTTGTGCCCTGCAGTAAAATTCCAGTGCGTGAAGGCGTTAAGCCCTGAATACTATACAGCGATTGAAGCAAGAGTAGTACATTTGACGAAAGATGTTGTGGTTACAATTGTTGGCGAAGCAGCACAACTTGTACAAAGTTCTCCTGAAATCGATATTTAAAAATATTTTTATATTTAATTTCTTTAGTAGACAATCTCAACTTAAAATAAATATGGACGTATTTTTCAAAACTGTCACAGTTGGAACGAACTATAATTATTAATATTGTTCCTTGTACCAATTTTTATAGACGGTAAACTAAGACGCTGCGAAAATTTCAAGTATCTATTCGTACAGCTAAGAAGATAACACCATAATCGTCGAAATCACGTTAATTTTTTAACACCCTTTATCTTTACTGCACAGTTTTCCATGGCCGATGTGGGAACATACACTTTTTAAATTTCAAGTTTTCATCTCTAATAGTTCAAAAAATAACACCATAATTGTTAAAATCACGTTAATTTTGTAACACCCTTTTACTTTCCTACAGCATTTACCATAGCCATAACGCACACTTTAAAATTTTAAACTAAAAACGAATTATTGTAAATAAAATGATTGCCTTCAATATATTTTTCCTCCCAATAATTGCATTCAAACTCTAATTCATTGAATTGGATGGCGAGCGACTGCATTCACGACGTTTATCTTCATAAGAAATCTATTCAGATTCTAATTCATTTGTTTGCTGGTGTAGTGAATGCATTCACACAAGTTTCCTTCATTTACTTTGTGTGGTCAAGTAAATGACATTAAAGAATTCTAATTCATTGTGAATGCATTCAAGTTTTAATTCATTCAGCATTTTAATTGACGGCGAGTTAAAAGCCAAATATGAACTATTCGTTTACAACTCTGATTTCCACCAATCGATCAGTAACTTTTTTAATGTTGTAAGATTTTCATTTGCGGTTGCCTCTTAAAGGCTCAACTAATATCCCACAACTGATATTTTTAAATTATAAGTTATTCGTTTACTTTCAAAACCAAGATATACGCTAGAAATATTACTGTCATTCAAGATGTCTGCTTGGAGTCATTGTTTGACCTCTGGTTTTCTATACTCCCTGTATTATCTGTAAATTAATGCCGAAAACTTAAATATCCGTCTTAAGTTTGTCCTAATAAAATTCAAAACAATACAGTATTAAAATGGTATAGACGGGTATTGTGAAATATACCTTGAGCAACTCTCTACACTAAAAACGCCTTTAAAGGCTGCTAAAAATTAATTTCTTCTCAAATTAAGTAAGGCGTGCTTAGTTAAAAATATATAACCTTTTATCTTTGTACCTTCTTTTTAAATGAAATCCTTTTTATGGAAAACTTTTAAAAACACACAGATAAGTTGATTTCCTTTATGCCAATTATTATTACGATGTCATCTAACATAATCTTGAATAACATTGTTACAAATAAAATAAAAATGAATATAAAATCTCTTAAGAAGACAATCGCCTTATAAATGTAAATGAAGCGCATGGATTTCATGTAGATCAGGGGGTATTTTTTTTTTTTTTTTTTGTATTAAAACATTTTTATTTTCTTTGTGTCCTTTAAATGGACGTAAGTAAATGAACTAATTATACTACTAATTAGTTAAGAAACTTTAACTAAATGCAGCTAAATACATAAATACTTGCAAACAAATCCAACGAGCACTCATGTTATGTCCAGAACTTAATCGAATTAAGTGTAGAAAAAGGGACGTCTGGACAAAAACATTTACACGAACACATTGAACTTAAAATAAAATTGCTCTACTTATGTTCTTAGTCTTGTATTAATTTGAATTAAGTCGTAAGTAGAAAATCTATTTAATACGTTAATCTGATTTATTGTCATTATTTTTAAAAGTAGATTAAATATATTGAAACTGGCGCATACAACAAAGAGAAACACAAAAAGGAATGTAAGATACAGACGATTTACCGATACGATAACGTTTTGAACAAAACAAACTGTTATTTTAAAATGGATAAACAAATTTAAAAAGTTGATACAAAAAAAATCTGTTTTATTCAAAGGAAAATCATCAGTTGTTCTGCACTTGAAAAAAATTACGTATAAATGTTTTGCTTTATATTTCTAATGGTGTTAGTTATTTGTTATTTAAAATCTTGGGATAATCCGATGTGCGTGATGCATGTTGCACCCAAATAATATTACACGCAAAAAAGTACAAGCAAATAGAAACCAAACAAAAACAGACAATGCAAAACACAATTTAACAATTAATTTTTGCTCTAATTATTCTACATTTTCTAACGTACTCAATTTAAAACATACACAACACATTCATTTTCACGAATATATATACAATGTAAGCCATTGCCTTAAAGTATCGGTTTGTTTGAGTTTAAGTTTGTTTAATGCCGTTGGATTGCAGTTTTATATTTTTCTTTTGATTTTTCCTAATACATTTTCGGTTTCTGGCCCAAAAAAAAAAAATACGTTTTCAGGCATTTATTTTTTAGTTATCCGGTTTAACCACAATAATTATGCTTTTATCTTCTTAAATGTCCTAAGTTGTCTTAAAGCGGTATCTGTGATGTTTTATTTGAATCGATTAAAAATAATTGCAACAGAACCATATTGTTAAAACGAAATCAAACACATATATGATTCAATGTTCATAAGAACATTTATTGTATTGAGAAAAAGTATTTATTTTTTTAATTATTCTAGTATTCGATAAAATTTAACACTTACCACAACCACTAGCAAGAAATAAGGACTTAAAAGAAAGAACAAATTTTGTTGTTGTACGAACATGTCGCAATCGAAATTTTAAGTTGAAAAAAGAAGTCTTCTTTAGTCATATTAACCGCAGAGGCAACAAGGCAACAAAAAAAAAAATGCTCATGGTTCACATACATATGCATGTGTATGTGGGACAGGATACTATTGACAAAAGTTTCTTATTAAGAAGATTTGTGCATGCAAGAAGACCTTTTTTGGTGAGACGAAAAATACGACAAGTTGGTGAGGCACAAATAGCTCCTTATTAAAACAAAGGTAGGGAGAATTTAAAAAAATTCACCGGGAGTCGCACCTTTATATTTTTGCAGACTTACGTAATCCCACCAGCACTCCCTTAGTGGGTTTTCAAAGAAAAATAATATTGTTATAAAATTTTACTCCCTCTGGATTAAGTGTTCCAAGAGTGCCCTCGGGAAGTAAAATGTTTGCTCAACCCTCACTGGGCCAAAAGCCCAAACAGTTCTTTAGAAGATACTTACACTCTATCCTAAATCCTTAAAATGAATTCGAGTAGAACCATTATAATTTTAATCTGTAATGTATTCGTTGCTTATATTATTCGTAAAAAGATATTTTCTATAAAAAAAAAAAAAATCCTCACAGTTCAAAAATGTAAGCCAAATTAAATTGTTTTTATCATACGACTGGTAGTTGTTACTATTATGACACGTTCGGCAAAAATGCTAGAGGAAAAAATTAAACGGGGTACATTGTAAATTTAATCCTTCTGGGGATGATTAATTTAAAGTTGTTCTTTTTTGTTTTTCTATTACTAGGTTTCTCTGCCCTTTGGCACGATGAGGAAGCATTGCGCATAGATATTTTTTTCTAAGCTTTCAGATTGATGGCTTCTAGGGCATCAAAATCGAAAAGTCGTGCACTATCCTACCCATAATAAGTATATCGTACGGTATTCCTTTGCAAAACATATAAAGAAAAATTGTTTGTGCGTATTACGGAATGTAGCATGGGGACCTCAATTGAGAACAACTTATTTCGAAAGTTAATAGTTTTACTTATACTTATACTAAAATGGAGTACTTATAAACTAAACTCGAGCAAAGTATAACACTCTCTTCTAGATAGCAGATGTGAGATGCATTTATATCTTTTTATATTTATCGAAAATTGCTCATACTGCTTAGTTTGAAGTAAAATGGATCAGACGTTCCTACAGAAGGCTTTTGTTGTATTGATGAGCTCCAGTTCGGTAAATTTAGAAACAAATGAAGACGTTAAAACACAAATGGAAAAAATGGATGCTGCAATAAATCTAAAGCTAAATCGTGTATCTTTGTCATTTAATTTATGCCTAGCAATTACCCGAAGGAGGTCTTAAAGGCAATCGATTTTTTTATTTTCCTAGATTTTAATTGCACAAAATGATTAAAACTATTCCATATTTACCTATTTTTCTACATATCCACTTTTTCATGTAGCTCCAAGTTTGATTAAAGGTTTTTAATAAACGATTTGCCTTTAAAACCCGATAGAACTTAACTTTGTTAAGAGAGAGAGATTGAGATTCTTTATTTCATACTTAAGCTTTTGTATTACTGCTTAGTGTAGAAGGTTTTACCTAACCTTAAGCCTCTAAAAATGATAGAATATTCCTTGTGTCTTAGTAAAATGATAATGATTTGATTCACATATACATGCATAGTTTCGCTGAGCCAGTGCTACCCGTGCAAAAAATTAATTGCTCTGGTAAACGTTTTCTGTTTGAGTACACTCGTGTTTTTGTGATCGGAATTGGCCTCCTAGATTGTATAGTTGGGTCATTGGTATTTAAACATAGAGCCTATTAGATAATTGAGGTTGTTTTATGTCACAGCTTAGTGTCCAAAAGCGAGCAAGCGCATATTGAAAGCTATAATTTGAACACATCCACGCAGAATAATTAATACAAATTTTTTGAGTAATTAGCTAACAAAACTCTCATGAAATTTTGTATATTTTTTCGAACATTCTTATATTTCGTTTATAATAAATTTAACAAAAAAAAAAAAAAAAAAAAAACAAAAATATTTTTTTAAGAAAACTCTAACGCTTCTAGCGTTACTTTTTATTTAAAAAATCATATTGTAAGCTCACCTATTGCCCATGAACACTTTGCTATTCTTTGTCCTTTTTTACTTGATTGTATGATCGCTGTATTTATAAATACACACGTTAGTTTCCAGATTAATTTCAAGTCGAATCAACAAGTGAAATATTTTTATCCCCGAAAATCCTTTCATTTTATCCGTTCATTTTATCCCTAAAAATTCTAATAGTGATAATACTATTTTTACTTTTAATTTAACCCAATTCTGCAAGGCCTTCAAATGGCCTTGATTCAATGAAATCTTTTTGTCCAAAATATGATCAATTCATTTGGCTTAAAAAATTAGATTCTTCTGCATAATCAAAATCTAATTTCATCAAATTAAAAGGTAAGTAAAACAAAAATAGTGTTGAAAATAATGTTAAATAAAAACCTTAAATTAATTTATATATCCCAAAAGTTATCTCTAATACTAAAACTGACATTAGCGGAGAACGTTGCAATTGATACGCAAAAAATGTTCACTTAATTTTACAAATGGTAATTTTTTTTGTATTAAAACTAGTATCAAAATTTAATAGAATTTTAAAATATTTGTATTTAACAAACACCATTAAAAACATAAACCAAACGAACTTCCTTTTGTGAACTTTCTCATAAAGGTGTTTAGAAGAGTAATCAAAATTCAAAAACAAAACAAATTTATGTGGATAAATGGAATTATTAAAAAAAAGTGCTTGCTTGCATTTTTCCAGGAAATTATTTAAATAAAATTTATATTCTTGGTAATCTCACTTTACCTAACTGTTTAACAATTTCCTACTAGAAGTATTAAGGATATTTTAACGCCATCACCTAATAACACAAGAAAAAACTGTTAAACGCTACTGTAATATTAAATTAGTTTCAAATACTTTTCCAGGAGTTGAAAGGAAAATTGAGACATAATTGTAAATGTCAACTGACTCCCATCTTAAAAACAAAAGAGTGAAAAACTGGAGAGTAGTCTTACATGATCTATACGATCGATAAGACACCATTTAATAAAACCAATACACGTGTAAAAACACGACACCAAACATGCTGGTGAAAGATGGATTGTTAGATATAAAGATAAACAAACGCTCAAGTAAAGAGAATTCTAATATCTATAATCCAAAAGCAAACGTGAATTTAATATCTATTGCAAAACTACAATACAAACAACAACAACAACAGTCATTGTGGTAACATATTTATCATGATCATAACTGTCCCAACACTCAGACACACAAAATTAATTGGTAAGATCATAAATCTGTTACCTATAGGAAACACGGTATAATTTTCGAATAACGAAAATAAATATTTTCAAAAAAAAAAAAAAAAACATTGAAAGAGAAAGTGAGAAGGATACACCGAGAAAGGAAAAAAATATTTTTTTGTTATCGCAATGCTTGTGTTTTGCCTCTAAATTAGTTATGTCCAAAAATAAAAATTAAGTGGCGTTAGCGGGAACAAGATAGTGCACAGTAAGAAAAATTTATTAATTTAAAAGAAAAGCTATTTGTGTTTATTGAACAAATTGAAGCAAAAATGTAGATAAAAAATGTTAGAGGGTATATAAAAAAATTAAAGTACAAAATGAAAAAGTATTAATTATGAAAAATGTTTAAGAAAAATTCTGCAAAAACTTAATTATGGCCCAGTGCTGAGATTAGATAAGCGAACATTTGAAAAAAAACATTTAGATTAATATCAAATTATGGGAGGGTGGGACACCATTGTTTTTTGTTTTCGGTATTCTGTAATGCGCGTTGTTTACATTTTCCAATACACTTAAAAGCATAAAATAACCTCTCCCAGCATTTGACACATCATTTTTAGATTGAAGTCAGATCTTATTTACTTCTTTAGATTAAAAACTCAATTTTACAAAAACAAAATACATTATAGTCGAATTTAGATCTTCTTACGATCACTAAGAAAATAAACTGAGTTTCGAATATTTTTAAGCGATCACAACTAAATTACAAAAAAAGGATCTAAATATTAAGCTTGACACTATCATTTCTCGTTTTGGGTTTGTTGGCTTCTCTTCATCGTTTTCTATTTTACAAAATCATCATTTTAACTTCTGTAAAAAATATTGCTACTTTTATTAACTTATCGTTATAAAAGACTGGAAATGCCTTTTTTAAAAAACATGTCAATAATAAAACCTTTTTATACATCTTCCTTTAATTTCGTTCAGTGCACATTGAAAAAATTTAGCTCTAATCGGCGACTAAATAAGAGAGCATAAGAATGAGTAGCTTAGGTAGCACCATTTTGCTATGGATGGATATCAATGCTCTATAAATAGAATAGGCTCCCTGCATATAATTCGAAATATAAGGAAAAACAACAGTTTTAATATTTAACTTCTTTAAACTTAAACACAAACTGGGATGTAAATTTTCGTCACATTAATTGCTTCTTAAAGAACCTACCAGAAGCAATAATTTAGTTTTAAAAGCGCATAGCAGTAGGCTATTCATCAGCCTAGTTATAAACTAAAAAGATTTAGAACGTCTTAATTTAGGGAATAAACTATCGCTTAATATGCTAATAAAGAATGCTGTACTAAATTTATGATTGCTTTGATCGTCTTATCAGCTGCTTAATTGTTTGTTTTATTCGTAATTCATATTGTTATAAAAGGACAATACTCATCAGTATTTAAAATTAACTCTCCGCTTTAATACTGGAAGAGCTGCTGAAGCATTGTTTTTTAATGAAATTGCAGATTTGTTCTAGAATGGCATGTATTTGCTTTATTGCTTTTCCTTTTTAAAAAGAAGGGAAAAGCAGCAACATAAATTTCAGATTCCCGTAAGAGTCCTTGTATTTGATAGCTTAAGGTAAAAGCGTTCTTTTGAGCTGTTAACTTCCTAACCGAGTGTTGCCTAGATATTTAAATTACAGGTAGTTTTTTCTGTACAGCTGAAAATTAAGATCAAAAACGGATTTGGTCTAAGTCAAAAGTGTATAATTTGCAAAAGCAAAGATATATGGAAAACAAGAACCCAATTGTAATAGTGACAGGCAGTGAAATATATCACATATTTCTCCAATGTTACTGTGAGTCAGTTGAGCTTCTTGCCCTACTGTCACCTGTAAGTTAGTTTTCTTTCCCCTCTCCTGAACGTTATCAAGTAGCAACAAAAAAGGTTTTCAGCCTAAACTTCAAAGGTGTATTCCATTACCGATCGGATGCAGATATAGAAGATAGTTGTAGAGTAAGAAATTCAGATGTGTAAAGTATTTCAGAAACCTTTTCAAAAAACCGATGCAATTGCTTATGTTATACTTAAAACATCGTGAGGTTCGTATTACCTGTTGTATATACCAGAGTCTCGATGCAATGAGCATTCTAAAGTTTTTTTTTTCAAGATTATGATTAAGCGTGTATTCCTGTTATTCGCGATTGGCTTAAATTATTGTTCAAAAATCAAAATTGGTATTCAAAACCCATAAACTAATACTAAATTGATTTGATGAGACCCTATCTATTGCCAATCTTATATTGTGGTATTAAAGAAAGCTCAACATAAATCGAGACAGTTTATCACTGACATTAAAAGGATGGCATTATGCAAAATTGGCCACACAATGAAACGTCTACAGCTATAAATTTACATTCACCGCAGTGGTGTATTGAAATGTGCTATGTTTTCGTAATGAATCATTGGACAAGTCCATTAATGTTAACGAAAAATTTTAATTCACCTATTTTTTTAAGATAAAAGTGATCTGAAAAATCTTTTAACATATTGGAACTTCACCAACAAGATGCAATACGCTGATAGCTAAAAACGTTAGTTAATCGATGGCTCAGGCGTTTGATTAACGTTAAAATCCTGTAAGATCCATTCTACTGTACGAAGTGAGAAGCGTAGATTTAAATGGCAGAGTTACTGCTACTCTTCGAAGTACAAACAATGTTTGTCAATTATTTGCTGCTAGAATTGAAGAATTATCATTCATTATCCTTTACTCTCTTAACTAATGCCAACAAGCTATAAGTGTATTTAGAAGCAGTAAAAACTTAAGCACGAAGGCGCTGCTTTTCTAAGGTTTATTGCACCTTAATACCTTTAAAACAAATATTTAATCTTTTTGGGAAGCATATCAGTGGATGATTTTTTGTTATTATTACGTTTCCTCTCATTATATACAAGCATCAGAACAAACTTAATGCTTTCGTTATTAAAAAAAACACTAGTTTTGACAGAATGAATTTACTCATTTAAGGCAAAATAAGGCTTTAAAAATTTCTGTCATGTCATCTACTTTTATGTCGGAAAGCCGCAGTTGCGAATTAATTTGTTTACTCGGCCCAAAGACAATTTCCATAGTTAAAAAAAAATATTTTACGAAATGAACATTTCACGTTAGAACATTTGCTGCGGCGGCTGCAGCAATACACCTTCTGTGAAAATATCAAGATTCCGGATCCACAGATAGAGGGCTATGATAGACGGATAGGCAGACAGACATTGAAGCAAAAGTTCTCCTTTGGCTTTGGCTAAAAAGAGAAATTCAAATAAATGCAAGTACGAGAGTGTTTACCCTTCTAAAAAATCAATAATATTTCAAATTGTTTCATTGACTTTAGAAACCTACCTATAAAATAGAATACATATTTTTGTTAATAACAGTTAAACAACATACACAATAAAATAAATAATTTATTGTTTTTGTCTTGTTTGCTACCTGTTCATTATTAAATTAAATTTGTTATGACTTATTTTAAGGAATTCATAAAGATTTCAATTTTAATTTACTAGCAGTTGTTACAAATAAATAAATTTTCTCAAGCATTAAACTCTTTTAATGTATTTAAGTTTAAACATTTTTACTAAACTTTATTTATTGCGTTTATAATTTATTTGTCATGATGTTTTCATTCTGCTTAAATATTATTTTATCTAACTCGAAAAGAATAATTTATCTTAACAATTTATAACTTTAAAATCGTAAGGGGCACATATATATTATATAGATTGAAAAAAATACATAAATGTTTTATTTATGATTTGTTAAAATATTGAAAGTTTAATTATTTTAAAAAATTATGTACAAAGCAAATAAATTGGCTTTAGTTTTCAATTGATATCAGATGAATGTTACTAAAAGTTAGAATATTTGTATTTGATTTTTTTTAAATTACTAGAAAAGTTCAATATTGTTCATATTAGTATAGATAATGTTTATATAGATTTTTTTAGCATAAAAATCATTTTTGAGCTTTAGAAACACATAAATAACGTCGAAATGTACTTAAATATATTCCAGTGACAGAACTAAAATGCGTATAAAATTTTTAAGCGACTTATAACTCTATTGGCTTTTTTCTTGTACAGAAGAAAGTTAAAAAAAATTTAAATAATTATATTTTACGTCGTTAAATTTTTTCTATTAAACCGGAACTTAAGTATTCACAAAGTGCTAACGTGGCTAAATATTGTTTGTGGCAACTCTTATCCTAAAATATTATCAAATCAAAAATTGCAGTACTAAATTTTACAGTGAAGCAGGTGTTGATTTTATCATAGAGGCGAAAATACTAGCACAAGGTCCAAAGCCGGCTATACAGAAGCTCTTTGGTAAGCCAATACGTTGTGGTATAAAAGCGTGGACGCCAGCATCAAAGAATACTTCATTTCATTATGGGAAATATATTAATAGATCTTAAAAAGAGTCCAGTGGACCCAAAAGGTGGTCGTTGAATCCCACGAAAACCCCGTCATAACAGGCTGTTGACTTAAGAGAGCCACCAGTGGTTCACTAAAGGCATGTAAGAGATCTCGAAGATAGATAATTTGGGCGTGTTATAAGTTCTCGTGGTAAGCAATCGCACTGTCAAATAGTTCACCTGCATTTTTAAGTTAAGTTGGTGCGAAAATTAAGTCAAAATAATTTATATCTTTGCTAAAAATTTCTCTATCACCACAAAAATAAACTATCTACTGAAAGAAAAGTTGTTAAATTTATGAGTTGCAAGAGGCCAACAATAAGCCAAAAAAAACTGGAAATTAAATATATAACTATAAAGTAACCCTAAAAAGAGATTTGTTAATGTTTTTCTTTTAAGCATTTTTTAATGAAAAGATAACAACTAAAAAAAGAATCAACAATCTTAAAATTCGTAACGTACTAGATTTCAAGGAAATACATATTTATCCTTGATAAACTGACGCCTATGACGAGTCTTATATATCTTTTAACAAAAGAATTGTGTATTTACTTTCTTAATATATAGGATCTTTAGAAAACTTTAAGATAGTTTTTAGTTATTTCTTGTGCATTTTCGGTTTTTAGCAAAATTTCATATTTTTTTATTACAACTACAATTTTTTGGAAAATGTAAAATTTTCGCGAAAATAAACATTATGTTGTAATTTTAACCATTTAGCAAAATTCTGATTTTTGTCTACCTGGAGTAATTTTATTGGGAAAATATTGAAAAAAAAAAATAATGTTTTGATGAAATTAGGATGCTATAGCTGTATTCCTATTGCCCTGTAATTTATTGTTTTTATTTTCCTATGAAATTTTGGTTTTTAATAAAACAAATCAACAAAAAAAAGCAGTAAATATGAAAACTGTAAAAAAATGAATATTTTAGAAATCACAAACGGACTGACGAACTTTTAGTTCCCCATTTCACCTATAGTAAAGGGTGTAAAGGCTCTTTTTTATATGTTTGTACTTTCATCAATTTTTGAAGCAAAAGTTACAATCGTGAATTTTTGAATTTAATGAGCCGCTTTCAGGTGAAAAATTTTATATGTTTCACTTGCAATTAATATCAAAATATCAAAACATTATAGGAAAGTTTTTATTTTAGACTTGAGAAATTCTTTCCATTTTAGAAAACCGAATTGTTCGGTGGACATATAAAAATTATTTTAATTTTTCATTGCAATTGCGGTGCAGTATTGCAAGAAGGAAAAATAAATTCTAGTTTCTTTAAGTCTAACCCGATTGCACGGAAACTTTACAAAGTCTAGTCGAGCTAAGGTTTTGAATTTGGATAATATAATCCATAGATAATAGCCAAAATATCACAAAAAAAAAAAATTAAACAAAAACGCTTTTCTCTTATCAGGAGGGATTTGGTTGGGCTTCTAGCAAATAAACAAAAAAAGGTTTTACCATTGACTGCCGAACATGAAATTCTGTTGGATATGTTCCATATGTGAACTAAGAATTTTGCTCAGGTCAATTACGAAGAAGAAAAACATGCTTGAGGTACCCCGATAAGTAAATTAAATAAGTGTCTATGGAACTCATTTTCGCCATTAATAAACACATGTTATTGGAATTCTCCACTCCAGTGAGTGATTAACGATGACACTTATTGTTTCGAGGGTGGAGGAGTGCTTGTTTTGGATTCTTAATTTTTCTTGATTCCAGCGCCTACTTACCTTAGTATAAAAAGGCAAGAGCAACTGAACCTATTATTTATAACTTTTACTGCTGAAATTTAGTGTTAAGCTGGTTAAGCATCTTTATGTTCTATGTTCCATTTCTTATCAACTTTTTCATGCTTATAGCTCCTATTAGTCTATCCGTTTTATTTATATAAAAAGTATTTTATTTATATAAAAAGCATTGAGTAGAGTGTATAAAATATTAAAAAGAATAATTGTAGGGTTACATATGTAAAGTGTAAAAATTTAACCTTTTGGTGCCTAAAAGCGCTCTTGACATTCATAAAAGGTGTATTACTATAGCCACTAAAACATCAATCCAAAAATTTAAGAGTGCACCGAAAGTAGCTTGATCATCACAAAAGAAAAAAATTTTTTTTTGAACTACGAAAGTCAGATGCACATGCATCTGAACCGTTAAAGGATAAGACTATAAATTTACGTGTGTATTGCTACTTCACTATAAGAGAAATACAGTAATGCTTTTTCAAATTTACCCATAGAATATGTTCTGATACGTCCCCTACTCCACTTTGTAAAAATTAAAGTAGACACAAATATGGTACGAATCACTTCGTGAGTAAGTCTAAGTCTAATTTGTCGAATTTATTCATCTTCCAATTAAAAAGGGGATTTTGTAATAGAAAGAAACCTGAATAAAGAAAGCTTTAACCGCCATTTGGACTGCTTTGTTATTTTAGATGTAAAAAATGAAAGAATTTTTAAAATTATTTTTAATTTATTTATGAATAAACATTTGCTTTGCAGTCATTAAAAACATAATTTACATGTTTGTAACAATTTCTTAATGCATTTAAATAAATTATTTAAAAGTAAGTAATTTTAAAATCATACATTAAATAAAACAATATTGAACAATTTAAGAATGACTTAAATATGCGGCTAAATGGCTTTGAAGTATAATCAAGCACAACAATTATTGCTAACAACATAATTAGTTGTTGACCACAGTTAATTATTTGTATACACATATTTAATGTTGCTATTGTTCGTACAACTAAATAAATAATTTTGAATGTGTTTCTTTAGTGGAGTATACAAATTATCCTTTGCCAAGTGTTAGAGTGAGTTAGAAATCATACTACGCGAGTATTTGTTTGGCACAAAGCAATGGCGGTAAGATACAAAAACTTTTGTTAAGTGAAATTATAATTAAGTGTCTTACGTTCGGTCTGCCATAAAAGCAGTGATATTTAATTTACAGTTTTGATTGTGGCGCCTGCATAACAACCGCTTTGTATTGTAAATCATTTGAAGTCAATTATAGTGGAGGTATAAACGTTATAAAGGAGTGATTAAAAAGCGTTGAAAATTTCATAAGCGCAGTCGATAATATATTTAACAACTTCATAAATCAGAAGAATTTAAGCGCTTGTCAGACGTGTTTCTTGCAGCCCATGATGGACTCTGTATTGTTTTATAATCAATAAATAAATAATAATAAATAATAAATAAATTTTTTTTCGGTGTATTTTAATTGTTCAAATAAAAAAAGAAAAACAAAAATACAAATATTCTTCATCGGATTCAGCTATGTGAATAAAGGTGAGGAAAAAATTATTAGTAATTGACACGCCCGTAGTTGTCTCCTTCATTTATTTGTTCAAACATCACACAGATTTTGAAATCTTATTTTTCCCGCTCGTTTAATAATTTGACTTTTATTCCTTTCAATCCTTGGGATTTTATGGTTGCCCTTCTCTTTCTTTTTCTCTTGTTCTTTTCCTTTAAGTAGGCGTTTTAACAAGTCTGTTTGTTGTTGATTTTATTTCACATTAATATGATTTAATGCTTCATTTTCTTATTGTTTTAATTTATCCTGCGAATCTTTTATCTTTATCATTCTACAATCACAATACTTTCAGGGAAGATATTGCACAATGAGAATTAATGCTTAACTGAGTATTCGTAAATTGTGTGATGCAGTCGCTTATTTTCTTACATGGCAAACTGTGATAATTACAAGTTAATTGTTTCATTGTTATTGAGTTATTATTTCAAAAAGTTTTTACTTAATTAAAATTATTATTATGATCGATAAAACATATGCGTTCGTTAATATAGCACATCTTAGTTGGAGGTGAAATCCCACTTCCTACATTCTTTATATTCATTTTCGACTCCATAAATTATATACATATTACTGATCTTATCTCCAAAATCTAAAGTACTCTAAGATTTTAAAATGCACTTAAAACCAAAAAAATTCGTTAAAACCCGAACATTAAAAAGAACGAAAACTGGAATTTATAAGCTTAAAATAAATTAAAGATTCGCCAGCAAACAAACAAAAATAGTAAATAATTTCTCGACAATAACTGTGGCACGGCGAATCTCTTTTTGTTGAAACAAATTTAAAGGTATCTAAAAAAGTGACTATTTTTATACTCCTCTTTTTTATGTTAAAATTGACAAATTAAACTTAAAAAACAGTTTGTAAATGTCATGCTATATTTTTACCACAAGTGTAGCTGTTGCTTCATAAAAATACGAATGTTTTAATGCTTTGTTTTAATTTTGTTAAAAGGGTTAAAAGTTAAACTGCGGTAGGCTTAAATGCAAATGGGAGTCAAAATTTCGTTATGAGATAAGAAAAGAAATAAATAAATTATGTGTTTATGGAAATATTAATACACCCACTGTTTAGTTTGATTATAAAAATACAAAGATAAGACAATAACAACGTACAACGATATAAAAAAATTTGTATAGTTTTCACACTAACAACAACGTATGTTGAAGAATTCTTGCAAAAGAAGAGCCTTTTGAGGTTCAAAAATAAAGGCCACGTGCGGTCCGTACTAAAACAACCTTTAATTTAAAATATTTTTTTTCATTAATTGCTCCTGTGGCAAATATAATAAAACACAGTTTGCTTAAATTTTCGACATTTTTATATTGACTTTTTATATAAAGGACATCACCATATACTTTAGGAAAATTTGGACTGGCTGTAGATCGCGCTTCAAAAAATAAATAAAAACTACTTCCGTGATATGGGAACACACTTTAGTTTTTAAATTTTCTTTTATATTTTCAAACATGAGATAACAAAATCGATACAGTAACAATTTTACTTTTAATAGTTATCTGAATAAAATATATTTTTTAGTTATAGAAACGTATTCCTTTTCCGTTCTGTAGAAGCTTTTTAAATTTTCGTTATATTGATTTTTCAATTTTTAATCGGATAATTTCTTCTATATTTTTCTTCAGAATGATTGCTATTTTATTCATAAGGTAAAATGTTTGAGTAATTTTTCTATTATCTATCTTCAATGAGGTTTATAACTCATTACATTTTTTGTTAAAACGGATTGTGTGCATCTAATGATCTTCTTTAAGAATGTGTACGCACTGAATAATCTGGTCTGGATAACTCAGCCGAAGAGAAAGTTACGCAAGCGATGGGTGTCCAAGAAGAAACTTGTTGGACACTTAATATCTGCTGGCCTCCAGCTTAAATATCGCTTTGTCTATGTAGCGCATCTTAGTAGAAGCTGGCCTACCTTTACCCAATGTAGTGGGATGTAAATTTTAAACACTGGTTTCCATAAAAAGGTTGTTAGGAAAAACGAAGCAGAGAGCTAACTGCAATTAAATTAGCAAACCTTCCAAATTGGATGTAGAAGAGTTTTTAACTGCCTAAATCATAATTAAGAGATTATGAGGACTGTTAGGCACAAACGACTTGATGATCACGTCGATATTCTTCACAAAAAAATCTTTAATTTCGATTAGCACAGTTGAAGACCAAATTCGATATTGCATTTTTCCATCATAATTATGTTATAAATATATTTACGCGATCCTTTATATTCTTTTATAGAAGAAAAATAATATTTAAATTTAAAATGTATTTTGCTATTGATGCCTTTTTATGTTTAAACACTCAAATGTAATGTGGAAATTGTGGTTTACAAACAATTTTATTCAACTACTTTGCGATTCATTTCTTTGTAAATTTGTTTGCATCTGTAGTTATTTGATTTTTCAAATATTGCTAAGGGAATAAAATGCTTTGATATCATGTCCGCATGAGTGATTGAATATTCAAACGCTTCCATTACAGTGCATAAAATAAGTGTGTAGTAAGATTTTGTTTTTTTTTATATCAGCACAGATGTATTAACTGTGAATTGAAATGGATTGCAAATCTTCAAAATTTTAATAATAAGAAACGATAAAGAAATTCTTTATTCTTCAAAATACATGGAATAAAATAAGTAGTTAGTAAATTAAATCAAGTTGTAGCATTTACATGGTAAATAATTTTCTAAGCAATACATATTACATTACACCTGAGTAAATTTTATTTTTGATATTAAGAGCACCACTCCAACGATCAACAATAAAAGTATTTAGGGCCATAATCTAAATTGAACAAAATTATTAAGTTACTGGTTCATAGGTTGACGTTTGCTATTTCGTTGTTTTTTCAACGACATAAATTTTCAATCCCACATACATTCAGGATCGTGGTGTGAGGATGTGTTATGGGCATTTTTAATGAATACATCAATTTGGCGGACATAGATTCGAATATTTTTCTAATGAACAACAAAAAAATCGGAACCATAAATCGGAGCAAAAGGTTACATAAGCATTTGCAATTTATTGCCTTTTTGTGCAAAAAACCCTAAAATTTACACAAATTATAAATTTCGAAGAAATCCTCATAAATAAATAAAAAATACATTTTTATTAAAAAACAAAAAAATAAAACTTTTTAAAAACCAACATTTCCAAAAACAAACAAAAAGATATAGTGACCAATATTTTCCTAAACATTCTCTAAAACTTACTAAACAACAAGAATTTTATATAAAACCAAAATATTAAGAACAAATCTTCAATTTCACTCGAACAAAAACCGTTTTATCTGAAACGAATAAACACAAAATTTATTTTTTTCCACCTTAAAATTGAAGTTAAAAAAAGCAAAAGGTTCAATTATTAAAAATATCTTTTTTTGCACCCTTAGCTTTCCATGGGTCTAAATATCGATGATGATAAGGATCTATCTATATTTGTAAAAAAATTATTGAAATCGGTTAAGCCGTTTAAAAATGACTGTTTTTTCGCTTGTATGTAGCTAAAAAAAAAGGAGAATTTATTAAACTTTCTAGGTAACGATCCGTTCAGGGTTTTACACATGATTGTATGCATCAATCATATAAAATTTGCAAAATTTGGAGAAACATTAGATAAAAAAATAAAATTATATCAGAAATGGTTGCTTTTTTACTTGTCTAAAGCTACTGATTTTCGCTAGCAATTTTTGAACTTTTTGTAGACTGCTGCTGTATTTAAAACTATAAAATTCAGTGTATCGTAAGCTTACATATTTATTTAGAGGTTTTTTGGCAAATTTCATTGAAATGCGGTTTTATTTTGTGAATTTTGTTTCAAACACTGCAGATGTTGCATGATACAGAATAAGGTTGCACAAAATAATTTTACGCTTAAATGATATTAATCATCAGAAATGTGGTTTTGTACAAATATTTCTTTTAAGCAAATGACATTTTAAATTATCAAGAAAGTTTAATTCAAGAAAATTAAAATGAAAATTCCCACGATAAAATACAAAGAAAAATAGTTATTCAACTATAAAAATTTTAATCCAATGAGAATAATGTAAGAAGTAGTTATTTGTGGTATCATAGCAATTAAAAAAAAAAAATTATTTAAATATTTTTCCAACTTGTTTTTCTCATTTTATATATGACATTTGCTGTACAAACACACATTCGTTATTGTTTGTGTGGGAACAAAATCAAAAACAAAAAAAGTTTATTCTTGGTGATATTTACTAATCCCAGTTATAAATTTCAACTCACATCTTAATATGAATACGGTCATCAAGCTAACCAACCGACCAATAAACTATCCATTGATCCATTTACTCAGTCCATCACTAGGTGAGTGTTAGTAATTCATTCGTTTTTTTATTCTTTGCTTTCAGCTTTAAGTGCTGGCCTTGCTGGAGCATGTATTTATACATCACTTAAGGTGTCATTCATTTAATTTTAATGCTATTTGATGCTGCAACAAGTTACATATTCATTTGCTCGCACATGCAGTCTAGTCTGCTGCATGTTGTGTAAATACGATTTTTTTTCAATCGGCTTTTAGATTAAAGTCATCTACACACTTACCCATATGTTTATATGTGATTTATATGTAACTTTGTAATGAATAATAATTCTTTTTTTTTTGTCAATTTACAGGTGATCATGGGAAATTATTTGTTGTGTTCACTGAATTTTATTGTTAGTGAAAAAGTAAACAATAAACAGATTTCGGTAAGTTTCTGAAGATTTTTTTCTTGTATTTTTTTTTCAACATAATTTTAGTTTTGTGTTAATTTTTTCATAAAACTGAAAAAAGTGTTATAGTTTTATTGTCTTCTGATCTGATTTTTATGAATTGTTTTCTGTATTAAAATCATTCATAAAGCATTCGTAGCGCTTAAAATGTTATAAATTCCGTGTGAATTCTTGATTTTGTGTAGGCGTTTGTTTGTTGCGTTTGGCCCCTTTTACGAATGCATGTGTCATTTTATTAGGAAATAAAATCATTTCAAAAGCATTTGTTTGTTGAAGAATTTATTTCAGTATTAAACAACATTTGGCGCATAAGAAGATTAAATTTAGTTTGGATTATCAATTAATACTTATAAAAGATCCTCAAGACTTTTTTTCTATTTTATGAAAAAATTCTTTACTTACAAGTTGGCAGGTTATTTTTATACCCTTCACCACAAAAACTCTGTAACTTCTACAATATCCATTTCCGACTACATAAAGTATAAATATTCTGAGTCCTTATGCATAGCAATATCCGTCTGTCCTTTTGTGTTAGGGTTAAAATCAACTTTGCCAGGACACTAGACAAGCTACAAAAAATTTAAATACGCCAAGCGATCAGAAAAAGTGTCGAAGGAGGTGCTATTGAAAATCAGCAAGATCGGTCCATGTCCCTCGAGGCACATGGAACAATGAAGTAACTCCAATAAAAATAAAAAAATATGGATCGTTAGAGAATTAAAAAATAAGAAAAAACATCAAGTAAAAATTTGCGCTCGCCCATATTTTCCTAATTAAGGCACTCTGAAATTTTCATAAAAAAGGTCGATCGCCCACGTGTTCAATATGGGTATCATTTAACTGCTTTTGATAAGATCTTTCTGGAAATACTAAAATTTTCTAAAAATTCGTAACCCTTTTAGAGCTTATGGCAATTTTATGTACAACTATAAATCTTACTTAATTTTTATTTTATTTTTTAATTCTCCCTTTTTTGTTTTTAAAAGGAGCTATTTCACTAAACTAGATTTACATATATTTACATATTTGCTGTAGTCAAAGTGGTAAACACGTTGACTACAAACCCGATTGGCCAGGGTTCAACCCCTGCGGCAACCAAAAAATAAAAATGTTTTTTTCTGTTTAATGGTATAAATAAATATTTAGAATTAACATTAAAACGTTGCAGCCTCCTTCGCCGGTACTTCTTCATAGCATATACGCCGGCGAAGTAAACTAATTAATAAAATGGCTATGTATGTATATCTATCTTTCTCCTGTCTGATATCTCATCTATCCCTTTCCCAAAAAATGTAGCACGGTTACCAAATCAACTAAATAGGCATTATTGCCTGAAGTGCTACTTCTCTTTAAAAAAAAAAAAAAAACAAAAAAAAAAAAAAAATAAAAAGCTGGCAGGATTTGAAGAGTTGATATGGTATGATTAATCCCATTTAGCTAGTAAAGTGCCTTGGGTATAACTAGTTTATTATAAAATACAGTTTTTTATTACGGTGCTTACTTAAACTCTTCGAAAAATTTTAACATTCTGAAGAGTTATTTTTCGAATAATCTTATCATATCATATCATATAGTTTCTGAGTTGGAATAAAAACAGTAAGTTTTTTAGATTAAGAATGTCTTAGGACATCTGTTCTTCCTTAAGAGAAGACAACAAAAAAATGCTTTGAGTTGTGTGTGAATTTCGTTCAACCAAATTAATATTGATTAGTTGGATAAATGGATGATATTTACAGTATATGCAAATCAAGGTGTTGGATGCAAAGAATGCTGAAGATGGATTTGGCGGTCCTGAAAATGCAGCATTACATTCTGCCAGCGTCTAATTTTTCTTGTTTTCTTTGGAAAACGTTCGCGTACATTTGATAAATAATTTTTCTTAATAATAGTTAAATTAAAAATGAACCAAAGCCGAAAAAGTAAAATTTTAATTGATGTATTTTCAAAATTTTAATATTTGTTTTTATTTTTTTAATATTTTTAATTAACCGATGGTTTGGTACAAAAGCAAAAACAACTGTACAAGATGAGTTACACAGAGAATAACATAGTTTAATGCTTAAGGTTGTGTAATAGCTTTGTCCAACCAAACTATTATTGATTAGTTGGTTGAATGCATGATATTTACAATGTACACAACTTAAGGTAGATAGATGCGAAGAATACTGATAAGGGATTTGGCGGTACAGAAAATGCTGCATTTTATTCTGCTGGCGTCTAATTTTTCTTGTTTTCATAGAAAAACGTTCGCATACATTTGTTAATAATTTTCTTTCTAAAAATTTTTAGAAATTAAATAAATAAATGAACCTAAAGCCCAAAAAGTAAATTTTGATTCAATATTTCCAATATTCATTGGTTACTGCTCACCCATCAAAAATATTATGAATGATGCCAGAAAATATTCAAGATGTAAGTAAGGAGTTTTAAAATAAAAATCCTTAATCGTGAATATTTAAAATCATCCAAATGATGTAAAATCGTAACATCTAATACCACTGGTTCATTGGGCTTGACTAGGCCACATATTAAATAATAAAATTTCCAGGCGCAAAGGTTAATAACAAGATAAAACGTTTGGGGTTAAGGATAACTACATTTCGGTTAACTGTCTTTAGGGTTTTATTGTCACTATGCTTAAAAGATATTAGCCCAAGAACATAGTCATCAATAAGGTATAATTAATTATTATTTACAGTGAATAACGACAAACTGCTTTAAATACAGGATAACACTTTGTAAAACTTAGAATATTAGTTATAATAACTAAAAATCTTTAATTTTATCAATACATTAAAAAATAGACTTCTTACATTCGAATTTACATCAGCAGCATTACAGTAACCCAAAAAAGTAAATAAAATATAATGCCTTTCTTCCACAAAGGTGTGAGGGAATGTTGTTTATCAACAGTGATGTCGGATATACGAATTTTCCCTTTTTGTAGGGTTTTTTTATTTTTATTTTGAGGCGTATAATTTTCAGTTTTTTTGTTCAAACACTTTTAAGTTTATTCAAAAGATAGTTGAAATTAAAGATATTAGCATATCCTACTTATTAACACGATATCTTATCTTAAAAAAATGAATGTGTAATAATATCTTTGAACACTGACTGACTTCTACAACTAACAAAATATTTTTATTTAAATTTATTATATTTTTTATAATTTTAACTTTTTATTTATTTTGCTTATTTTTTGCGATATTAAGTTTTAAATACTAAATATGATGATTTGTCGGAATGCATTGAAGTACAAATTTTTTAACGTGTTTTATTAAAATTATTAAATTGATAGCGTAGGAAATGAAAATTCGAGTATAGGAAAGAAACGCAGGGATATTTAAAATTATGATCTGATATCACTGTTTATCACTGCTAACATTTTAAGTTGCAATCAATTTTTCGTTACACAAATAGACGTTTATACAAGTAACCTAGTCAAAATATTTATTTACACTATGGAAACATGGATTTAATTTTATTTTCAGAGTATTTTGGTGCTAAAATAGCAAATATTAGATACTTAACAAGTAAACCAGGTACACACGAGGCAACATCAAATGAATAGTGGTTTTAAACCATGTTTCGTTTTTTGGCACAAACATCTTAACGTACAAGAAACATTTAAGTTTAAATCATATTTTATGTCTTAAACACATTAGTAATAAAAGTAAAATGAGCCACGTACAAAGAATTTGATCTGCAATTATTCTCTATGAATTTAATTTGTATGAAGAAGAAGAATATGTACAGCTAAGAAAGAAAGAAGAATATGATTAAAAATTAGCTTTTAAAAACGAAGAATTTTTTAATGACAGCCTATCGAAATTATATAAAAATAATACATAGAAATATTCGAAAAGTTTTTTATGTAAATTATTTTATTTTACTAATTTTTAATTACTGTCTTTTTATTTAAATTTTTTTTTTAAACACGAATCATAAAACAACCCTGACGTCTGAATGATTTCAACTAAATAACACAAGCAGAGAAACAAGTCGTGATAAAAACTCGGCGGCGGCGGCTGAGCAAAAAATTGTCGGCGGCGGCTGTAAGTCGGCTAAAGCCGACTATCGGGAGTTCTTGTGCATTGTGTTAGGAAGAAGAACAACAACAAAATTAAACAACCTTTAGAAGAAGTAAATGTTACAAATAAAGACGCAAGATTTTAAAAATTAATTAAATTATTTTATTTACATACATTTAATAAGTTATGCATTGTTTCTTTTAGAAATATATTTCTATTAACAATCAATTTAAAAGAATAGCTTCAAATTTTAATTCATATTTCTTGACTGAAAGTAATTTAAGTATACAAAATTTAAAGTATGAAAATTGCCGGCTAACATTTTTGAGTCGTGACAAGCCGCACCACTCGGCGGCGGCTCGACTATTAAGAAAAAATCGGCGGCGGATTTTAGCCGGCTTTGAGCCGCACGACTTGTTTCTCTGAACACAAGTAAGATCATGTTAAGGCCATCATTAATTATTATACATCGTACGATTTAATCACACAAAAATCTGACAGAGTTTTGTCCTACTATAAAAATAGTTTAAAAATGGTTTCGTAGGTGCCACAATATTGGAAAAATTAGATGCAAAAAACATATGGTTTTAATCAAGGCGAATTCATATAAGGTGGCAGCGGCGCTACAACAATACAACAATAATAATAAAAAAAGGCACTTAAGTGTACGATAAATTTCAAAACACAATTAATAACTGTTTTTTCTTCTCCTCTTTAACAACGTTTTTCAAAGACTTTGTTTTTTAAATTGATTTAAAACTCTTGTTACAATTTAATTTTAAGAATACTTAAGGAAGTAATTTTGTAAAATAAAATTAATTAAACAGCTACTCTACTTATAACAAAATAGTCAGCTGCCCCAACGGTGCCACCTGGTAAAATTAATTCGCCTTGGTTTTAATTTTTTGTGTCTCCCTAACTTAAAAGAACCAATTCTATTTTATGAGTTCTATTAAAAGATTATAAAATCGTACAGAGCTGTCAAAAAGTCTTTCACACATAGAAACTTTTAATTCACACTATCATACTTTTTAAGACACATGTAATTTTGACAGATCGTACAATAGAGTATGTTAGTGAATCATGATTTTTAGGAAAGATAAAATATAAAAAGTTTTGATATTTCAGACATCATGAAGGAAAATCATTGTTTTACACGGATAATAATTTCCCTTCAATGCTCCCTAATACGTAGTTTGCAAATACTAATTTCATATTTTATTGGATTTATAGAATTGTTAGATGAGATTATGAAATTTTTAAAATTTTTTTAAATACAATGGAGTGTTTTGGGGATTTGTATTTAACATAATTGTAAATATTATTTAAGTTTTAAATTTTTTTTTAATTATTTAAATTTGATAAATATTTAAATATTGTTTACAAGTCCATCAGTATGAAGCAATAAAATTTGATTAGTCGTTCTTGCCTTTGGGTTCAACCGATTTAGGTTATGATACTGCGGATTGTGTTGTTTCGTCCTTGTTACTAAATAAGGAGGATGTATTTCTTATGGCTATAAATCTTATTTTAACAAATGAGAAAACATTTTCCGCCAGTTTTCCGTTAGTTTAGCGTAATAAGATCAGAGTTGAAGTTAACCCCTCTCTGTGTACGTAAGAGCAATATTTGTATAAACAAAATTTTCAGCAAATAACTCCAACAAGATCAAAATAAAGATTAATAACCAACTGGAAAAATATATATTTGGAGAGAAAACATATGCACCCACGAAGTGTTTAGACAAAAAAGGGGTAGAATTCTTGAATTTTTAATTAACTAAACTCAAAAATAGGAAAGGAATATGCAATTATAGCAAATTTTACAAATAAAATTAATGACACTACAAATAAAATATATTTATTTTGTTACTGGAAAAAAATCAAGACAGGGAATAAATTCTGCTTTCTCGGGATTTTCGGGTACTAAACTCTGTCTTTCATTCAGTTTAAAGGAATTTTTCTCTTAATTTTTTTTTTGAAGCTAAAAGTATAAAATGTTTATTTACCATTAAATATTTTATAAAGAAAAGACAAAAAAAAAGAGGTTTATAGGTTTAAGACAAAGTGGTAAGAAAATGCTGCAAATAAATGTTAAATATGTAAAATCAAATGTTCTTAACAAAGTCTTAACTGTTCTTTAAAAAACATTCTTGAATTTCTTTTAAGCTATTGAATATTTTTTTTGGTTTGCTTCTCATGAATTTGCTACTGTTGTTTGATTGTATTTTAATCCTTTAATCACAACTACCCAGAATAAAATTGTTCTCTGTGAAATAGTCACACAAAAATACTAATTTGCAATACCATTGTTGCATTCTAATCCTGTAAATGAAAATATTTGGGAAACAAAAAAAGGGAAAGTAGGTTTTTGTGTGCATTGTATTTTATTGTTTCGCTATTATTTCTTCTCATTCAAATGTCCAGTTTCCATGTTGCATTTATCGATACAAGTTCCATTGCAAAGAATTATTTATTTTTTTATTTTTTTTAAAGCAAAATAAGTTCCTTACAAATGTCCTTCTCATTTTCGTATTGATTATAATCTATTAATACTGTATAATCCTTTTGTTTAGAGATAAAAAGAGTTTCGTTTTGCAGAAAGTTGCTAGAAATAAAAAGGATGTTATTAAACAGATTTAAAATTCGTGTCATAATTTCATTTTTCCTGTAAAAATTCATATTTTTTCTTTCTACTGAATTAAAATGACTCTTTTATTTGTTTTTACTCTTAGATTTTTTTTTTTTGGTTTTCTTATCTGTAAATCTGAGACACTTATTTTTTGCCAAATTAATAGAAAACGATTGTTGTTATGTTAAACTTTAATTAAAAATTGTTACAAATTGTTTACGTTTTTATAACAAAAGATTCTTACCCAAAATTTATTAAAAAACAACCAAATTCTTTTTTTTACTTTTTCACTTTTTATTAAAACGGAAATTCGCATCCATGCACAAACTAATTACAGTAAATCAAAGTGGTTACTATAGTTATTCTTTACTTTAATCTTACATATCTTGAAATACCATAGGTTTTTATAATCAAGTTCATATTGAAATCATAATTTAGTTTATAAAGGGAATCAATCCTGAAAAAGGGGATTGAACTTAAATTTAAAATTTGTAACTCCTTTTTTCACTACAAAGCAAAGCGAAAACTCTGTATGATTTTTCACTGGCAGTGTAGCGCTATTGTGTGTTATTAACATCTTTAAAAGGTTTTGTTTTGACTCGTCAATAATTAAATAAAATAAATTATGTAAACTTAATTATCACGGTATCTTTTGTATTTGTTTATTAATCCGATGTCAAAAGTAACATAAAATAACTCTATGAACAACATGGAAATTTTTAAACTTTTTAAATGACACAACTTTTCCAATACTTATAAGGGTCATTAAATTAAAATATCCACCGTAGTAGAACTCAAACATTGTATGTAGATAAATTGAGACCACAAACGAAATCAAAAAACCCTAAAATATACCATGTAAAGCATCATTTTATGTTCACAAAAGACAAAGAAAGAACAAACAATGTTTAGACCAAAATTAATTTTATGTCTTTATTTACGAGTATAATGATGCACAAGAACACACACACACATCTTCATTTGCACCACAAAGAGTAACTGTTATGGCCTAGTGCTTGGTATCATTTGTTCAATAAACATAAATTCACTCATATTCTACAGTAACATGTGTAATGAAGAGCATATAGAAAGAGGTGGGGGAAATAAAATTTAATCTAATAAATGATGACGTTTAAAAAATGACACAAAAATGTTCAAATATCTCAAGACTCTACATCAAGAGAAATGGTTAAGTTTATCATGACATAGAAGACATCAGTTCATGAGGCTTAAGGTAAAATCTTGCTTAATTTATAATTGTAAATATTTATACTTCTTGATGCCCCGGACAAAGTAGTGGACATTATGTTTAATTTTCAAGTGTTTGTATATAACGGTTCAAACTATAGGGTAATATAGGTAAATATTTTTCAAATATGGGAGCACCCTTTAATTTTTAAATTCAATTTTATAAGCCAATTTACGTCACCTACGAGATACCTTTTAACTTTTAGATTTATTTTTGTATTACTTTTTGCTATTGGGAGCTATAGTAAAACGATTTTTTTAACTTTTGAAGAAGTGCGCTTTACAGTTCTTAATTCACTTAAAAAACATGTAGGTTGTATGGGGACACCCTTTAATTTTTACGATTATGAAATGTTTTTATAACGAAACCAATCTGTAAGCATAATCTTACAAAATAAGTCTCTGGTTTAAAAAGTTGTGTTTTAAACAGAAGGATTACTTTTAAATGGCCAAAATAAAATGAAGGTAGAATGTATCAACAATATCACAAAAAAAAAAAACAAATGAATTTGTCTCTTGATGTACTTTGCTGGACAAGTTTTCCTCGATATTGGTAAGTTTTGTTTTAATTTACAATAATTTTTGATTAGGATTTGCTTTAAATTCATTACATTACAGGCCACTTTTAAATCACTAAAGACGACTGCAACTCTTCGTTTTACTTCTATTTAAAATAAACATATATCTTTCATAAATTAAATTTAAATTTATTTCGTTTTACAATAAAAAGAAAAAATAAGTTTTTTAACACTTACAACATTAAAGGGTTAATCTTAATTCGTTTTAACCTGAAATTTATCAATAAACCTTAAGTGACACACTGACTAAATTAATTGAAAAAGGTAAAATAATCGCTGTGTGCGACACATGGCTTAATTGAAACATTCGTAAAAATATTAATGACGGCTCAGCAGAAATACGATAGTGTGAGATTTGTACCGCAGCTTAAATTTATATCAACAAAATTAAAATACCAAAAAAAAAAAAAAAACCAAAAGACAAGACCAACCAACATCAACTAAGAGAGCGACGATAAAATGCAAGAAAAATATGAAAATGTCCCACACACGGAGACTGCGCGGCATGGTCAATCAACAACAACAGATTGGAGTGTTATGTAGGTACGTTGCCATGTTTGGTAACGCACCATTAAATGTGACGCGCAGTAAATCGTCACTATTATAAGCCATTAACAAACGATATATACAATATAGACGTTGGTATTTATCGTCATCTTATAATTTGTTTTTTTTTTCATTTTTAAAAATCCCCAGCAAAAACACAGAACAAACTCTGAAAAATATTGGTGTTTAACGGCAGCCTCAACAGCGGGAATTTACACTTTAATCCGACACCAAATATCGCATTAGTGACCAGTATCAACACTCTGCTTATTGATGACAATGACAATGAAGTTTCAACCAGTCAACATTCTCAGTCGACGATCTCTTTATCCACTGTCTTTTTGGTTGTCTGTAGTAGAAACGGCTTTCTGCTATTGCAATTTAATTCTCTCAATGTGACTAAAAAAACCCAATAAAATTATTGTACAGTAGTACTGAAAAAAAAATATTTCTTTAATAAATGTGTTTCTGTGAGCTCAAAGATTAATGATGCAGTACTTTTAACAACTTTTAATTTTTTTATATCACAAAACAACACATACATCTACTAATTATTTTCACGCTTTCAAATTTGTTTTTTCCAATTAATTAAAATGATGCATTTTATTTCCCTTTATAGTACAAAAATATGATTATTTTTAATTTAATAGAATCAAGGAATTTGATCGGTGCACTACGTTTACAAAAGCCGACGACACAGAAAAATACATATATTTCAAAGCAAAACAGAAACATACTGTAAAATCTTATTTTTCTAAAGAATTCTCTGAAAAGGCATTCTTTGCGAAGGTAGGCAGATCGCTCTTAAACTTTAGACAGTCCAGTTTCCAAACTTCTAACAGGGTCTTTCGTTTCTCCTCTTATTTGAAAGTCACCGAACAAGAGAATAAAACAAAAAATCAAACGAAAATTATATTCAATATTTTTATGTATTAAAATTTTTAGGTAATATAATAAGAAAAAAAGGTTTTTGAAATTCGATTTCAAAAACGTGGGTGACTTCCTAAACGCATGTTGCTTTGTAGTAATACATTGCACCCTGTTCGTAAACGCAACCCTGAAAATTTTGACAATGTATCTTGTTCCCTTTTGCAACACTGTTGTAGTTAATACGCAAGGAAAAGCAACAAAGGCATCAAAATAAAAGTAGATGCAAAGCGAATGCAACACAAAACACGATGGCGACGCAGGAAGATAAGTAAGAATTTTTTCTTATAATTTATTATATTTCTCTATTCAGTTTTATTTTTTACTTTTTATTGCAGTAAAAAATGGACGCATAATTTTAAAAATCTATTAATTAATGCAAGGTTGGATATGGAAAAAGAATTTCGTGCAAAAACAAAGAAACGCGTTGTACTATGCGAACGTGTATTGCAAAATATTAAGTCCATAGATGACACGTTCCCATTTTCACGGGACGACATATATAGAAAATTTTTAAATTTCATGGTGACGTATAAGCGCATAATGTTCCTAAACGTTTTCAGTGTTGCAAAGTATTAGTATGCAACGTATTAAAAAAGTAATTATACAATGTATCAACTTGGTGTTAATACTGTATTGATACATTGTAAATATACGTTTAGGAAGTCACCCCGTATTTAATAAGCATGTGTCAAGATAGATAAGTTTTGTTGCAGTTTCCAATTTCAAATTGTATAATAAAATAGTGATTTTATAATTGCAGCAAAATCATCATTTGCACTATCAGCACCGTCATCATTTTCATTCTTCTGCGAAGTTGGAGGCAGCAGAAGTTCCAGAGACCCTCTTACACTGTTGTAAAAATAAACGTAAAATGCAATTGCAGGGTCTCAATAAAATTCAATATTTTTTTTTCGTCAAGACAATTTTTAAGCAGACATTTTATATTAGGTGTTACTTCTCTTAAAGAACATAGGGATTTGGTAATAAGTTTTTAGAGTTGTTGACTTTAAGACACAAGCAGTGTACAAAAACCTCTATAAAAAATTATAAATTCTGTAATCTGTAATGCATTATATTTAATTTATGTATCAAAGAGATCTTTTTTATAGTATTTATTACGCTGCTTTTAACGTATAGTCTTTGCGGCCTACCTGCATTTTTACCTTTTTTAAGTGAATATAGTCTAACCAACTCCATTCTTCAATCTATTTTTGTTCAATTTAAATCTATTGGTATTTTTGCAATTTTGTTTCTTTTTTGTGCAATTTCGGCATTTATCTATTTCCAAGCTTCTATAAAAATTTAAAATAATTTTTTGGTCGGTGGTGGTTGTAAGAGCTATTAGTATTAATTAATGTAATTTTGACTTTATTTAAATAAAATGTTTTGTCCCACTGTCATTTTAGTATTATAATTATATGATTATGTGCGTTTCTCTTGTAGCTGATTGAATAAATTAATTGTCAATGAATGATCCTAATTTTGTGTTGGTAATTTGAAAGTCTTTAAGATTACAGTGTAGAGCAAAACTCACAGATTACAACTTTTATGTGATTTATTTTGTTACTTAGCTTTGAACAATTCTATTCTAGTGTAGAGTTTTAAGATGTCTATTATGAAATTTACTTTTACGAATTTGAAATTATGATGTCTCAGCTTTTTAACGCAAATCGCATATTAGAATTTTTAGGGAAAAAATATGCTCCTGAACCGACTCCAGAAAAAATTTAACCCCGCCCTGAATGTTACTAGGAACTTTTAATAAATGAAATAATTTTTGTCTTCTTAAAGTGCTATCTTGATTAACTTTTTGACGCGTTTGTGAGCACGAATTGCAGTCGCTACATCGCCATAAGTGTAATCTAACATTGGGCGCCAAACCTGAATATCACACCAAAAAGTGATAGCGTCCGCTGACTAATAGCTCTTTTTGAAGTCCAACCAATTCTTCCGTAAATTTAAGTACACCCTTTTAAAAAATATTATTTTGTACATAATCTTAACTGCAAATAGTGAAGGGATATTAATGCAATTTCGTATGACATATTTAATAATTTTTACCGTTTGTCGTGTTTTTTATTTTGCATGAAAAAATTCATTCAAATTGCACCATACAAACTTATTCCTTGTTCAGCGAATTATATTTAAACTCTTTAGTGTTTCAGCGTTTTAACTATTTTATTTATTGTGTTTAGAGCTTGTTTTAAACACCTCTATTTATGCTTGATATCACAATATTTCCATAATGAATCTTTTATGTTATTAAAGCTCTAAGTCAGAGTGTAAATGTTTGTATAAGACCGGCAATGTTTATAGCCGACTGTGACTGACCAAGTGACCGCTTCTAGTTTTGAATTCAAACCTTTTTTGTTATTCTCACTCTTTTTGAATTTCAGGGACTTGTTAGCTCTTTCTTAATATTTTGTCATTTTTTAAAAGAAAAAAAAAAAAAACATTTTTTTATTCTGTTTAAAGGTTGTTGCAGCTGGACTTGACTAAACATGTCCCGCAATATAGATTAAAGACTTTTTCTTTTTTATTTCTTTTGTGACGTTTTATTATGAAACAAATCAGATATTATATTTTTAATGTCATCCCTAGAATGTGCCACACAATGAATGTTGAAACAAATGAACGAAGAATTGAGATTTTCTCGTGTGTTGTTCTTGAGCTTATTAACTGCATTTTTATTAATGGTGGCTTCTTCTTTGATGTTGGTTGTTTTAAATTTATTTATTTTGTTCTTTTGTTTTTATTATTAAGAGTTTTGTTGGGCTCTTACCGTTTTTTATTGCATTTTAACAAGGCCACCAACAACGTTGTTGTTAATAAAATAGAAATAAATAAATTTAATTTAGTACGTAAAAGTTTATGAGAACGTTAAGAGATGTGTATTGAAATAAAAACGTTTATTTTGTTAAACAACAATTTCAACTTGTTACGATTAAGAAAAAATAAAAATCAACAGCTGAAAAGTAGGGCGATTATGGTTCATATTTATTTTTTCGTAGTTTTCTTAAGGTCATAATGATATAAAGCAAATAAATTCTTTTTAAAATAAAGTAAAAAATTTCTCGTTAATTTAATAACTTAATTTGAAATATGTTTTTAAAACCACAAATCATATATGTATTGTCAATTAGTATTAAATATTAATTCAACTTTGTATGTAAATAGCAGTTCATCAATCAATTTACTTAAGAAGTACAGACATTTCTGTGTGTACAGAGATACGTACAAATGGTTTGTCAAACTAAGTTATTGTGGAACGTTATATTTAGATTTCAAATTATAATGCTTAAATTATTAATGGCTTCTAAGTTGGATTAAAAATGTGTAGCCTTTTTTTATAAAAGCAAGTGGCAAATAATCAAACACCAGAAGCAATTTCTAAGCAAAGAGGAGTAACACTTGGACAATAATGCCCACATACTACTTGTGTTACCTTCTTTGGAAAGGTATAGAGTAGTAGAGTGATAGACAGAAAGCTTGATTTTTTAAAACACTGTGATTGCACGTTTTGAAAGCCAGGACAGCCATTTTATTTATTTTTTAATTCGCCGACGATTTTCTGTAGAATAGTTCCATGTTATATATGTAAATTAGTATAATAGACCTTAAATATATTAGAAATATTAAAGTTATTAAATTGAACGTGGCTGAGTTACGAACCCAGGACATAATCTCAATAACAGTTTGGTTGTCAAAGTGCTAACCATTTAATTACAGCACAGTTCTTAAGAAATTTACGGAAACTTTTGCGAAAGAATATATAGCAAATGGTCTTGGTTTCTTTGCTCGATGTCGAGTATTGTTCTTAATCTTAGGTACGCAAATATATATTTAAAAAATGCTTAGTAGTATTGTGAGGCTAAAAGGTCACCCTATTGTTTTTGCTACAATGCCAATCCATCTAGCACAGCCCTTTATATCTACAACCGTGATAAATATAAATGACGTTCATATGGCTTCAGTTTTTCAACCGTAGGTACCAGACATTTAGAATTGCAGATTGTATATGCAACTATGTGTGTAATATAATTAAATAATGTCATGTTTTTCCATACAAGCCATGATTTTTAACTGTTGAAGGCAGATACCCAGAGTGTATAGCACCATGTCCGATATTCGACAATAATAAAAATAATGGGCGTTTCAGCAGGAAATTTGATTATGATGCGCATAATAATAAAACGATAATTATTAAAATAAAGAAAAGACATACATGTTATGGATTACACTTTAACCTGGTTGATTTATTTATTTCAATTAAATAAAGATTTTCTGTGATTAAAAATATTACTTCCTAAAATGATTATTTACCAACTTTTTTTTAAAGTTATCATTTAATTAAGTTAAAACTATAATTTTAACACAAAATTAATTTATTGATCAATAAACTTACAGGGGTTAATAACTGGTAATGTTGAACGTAATGTTAAAAAATTGGCATTAATTTTATTTTATTTGTTTTGTGTGACCTGGAATCCATGTTTTATTAAATTGTTAAAAATAGTGGCTTAAAAGAAGTTGATAAACCTATTTCCCGATTTGAGTAAAATTGTATTTTCATGATTCTAATAAAATGCTACAACGGCTCCTTAATTTATATAATTTATAAAGAGGAATCAAGTAAAAATCGTTCGCTCCTTGAGATCAAATTTGCGTGTTACCAGTAAATTTCTACTGGTTTTGCAATTTCATTACCAGTTAAATTTTACTGACTATTGAAATATTTTCCAGCAGCCATTAAAAATGTTTATGATTTAATGATTACTGCTGTTTTTTGGAAAGAAGTATTTTAAAAAATTTAATTAATCAGATTTACTTGCACATGTTGTCTGCAGATAAAAACTTGGCAATCGACTTCATTTATTTAACATGTAAACAATAATATTTATTATTGGAAATGCAAATAATACTTTAGTAAAATTGCAGTATCAGTAAAAATTTGTTGATTTTGTTTTACAAAATTTTTAAATCGACTAATTTAAATACAACTTTCGCGGTTCCATAAAATTTTCATATTTTTTCACTGGCTTTTATTTAAAATAAACTTAAATATTTTAATGGTTCAAAACAGGGTTAGACATTTTTTTAACTCTTTTGTCTTTTTCGCAACATTTCAAATATTTTTTAGCCGGTTTAATAAATTTAAAATTTTTATGCTTAAATGTTTATTTATTATTTTTTCTGCCTTTTAAATTGTATGCTAATTTAAAATATATTTTTAATTCTAGAACGAAGTAATATTTGCTTCATAAAGAAACGTAGAAAAGTGCTTGGGACCATAAAGTTCGTTACAGACAAACTTCCTTGTTCACGTTTATTTCAAAATTTCAACAAATGTAAAATATAAATTTTTTGAATGACTACGAATATAATTTTTAATTGTTAGCTATTTTGCGTGCAATTTATGCTAAAAAAAAATTCCGTATGAATGATTTCAGGGTATGGTTATTGCTTAAAGGTGCAGTACTCATGATCGAAGTCTTGAATACGGTAAATTTTTTAAGTTACAGGTCAAATATAACAAAAAACAATCGACTGATATCAGCAAAAACAATTAAAGCCCTTAGATCTCCGCGCAGTGATTGATTGAAGTAGTAAAAGGAGGGGACAAAAGTGGTAGCTTTGTTCAGAGTTGATAATGTCAAAGTTTAAGAACAAGACAATTTATCCAGTTTGGTTTAATTATCTGCGCAAATTATACTATAATAATGTGGTTTATTAATTAATACTATAATTAAATAATAGTGACCTATGATAGAGAAAATTTTTTTTAATTTTTTTTTTTTTTTTTTAAAGATCAATAGTGAAATTTTGAGGAATGGGTTCCACTGCCCCAAAAATCTTTTATATATAATTAAAAAAAAACAATGGGTATATAAACCAAAATTAATTTAGATAATATTTTGATTAATATTTTCATGATATTATAGAATACCCAAGTCGGGCATTCCGAAAACAAAAAACTAGCGAAATGTAATAATTCTTACTTCAAGTCACTCTATAGAAAATCCGGTATAGTTTATCCTTTTGGCGTAATATACACATAAGATTATTTAATTAGGCTGATTTAAATGAACTTCCTTCAATTTTTACCTAAAAAAAATCCTGACTGTGATGACACGTCACACAAGAAAAAATCGCTACATCCGCAGCAATAATCATTTATCATTTTTGTCAAATTAAAGTTTGAGGTTTTATTGCTTTGACGATCATTTTATTTGCATGCAGCTATACAATTGCTCATAACACACGTATTTAACTTCATTGAATATTTCCTCAACAACCCAGCAGTTTTAGAAGTTGCATGCCTTCGTTTGAGAGGATGCTTCTAGGAAGTGCTAATTGGTTAACTTACTTTTATTTTATATTCTTTATCAAGTTTTGACTTTTGTACTATTTTCGGTGAAATGTTAAGGCGAGAAGTAACATCTGACAATGTTGCAATGTCATTCTCTTGTTTAACAAAACTGTACAAAGTATTGAAAAGTTGCTTGCACCACTGGAATGCTAATAATATCTGCCCAAACAAAAAAAGAGGAGGAAAAAATATTATTTCCGTTGTTAATATTAGACTCCTGCCTAATAATTATATTAATGCAAGAAACAACAAAGTTAAGCAAAACTTCTCTTTAATATTATGCAAAACGAGTGGAGGAACAATGAAACCAAAAACAAAATGAAAAAAAAACTTGTCAGACGTGTTGCAAAAAACGTTGCCGTTTTTATGAATGAATTCAACAAACTAATAAACAAATAAAAGAGTCTGCTAACAAAACTTGATTGTTTTTTACTTTAACAATATTAACTTCTGTTGCTGTTGCTACTGCTGTTAAAATACAACGACTACGTAAAATGACAACACCCCCGCTGGATTGTCAGCGTATAATTTAATAAAACTTACTCTATGAAGAAATTTCTAATAAATGAATTAAACCAGACAGCGCTAAATTAAATCCAGAGTAACGAAAGTATTTATCCGTAAAAACAAATACTGTACCTTTTGTATTGCTAACTCATTTGTTCATTGTGTTCCTTTTTAACTTTTTTTAAAATTGAATGTGAGTACGTGGTACCAGGCTATTTTCTTGTAAATAAAATTTAGGATTCGTAATATGGTATAAGTTAAGCGTTGCATTACCACATGTTTATATAAAATGGCATAATAAATTCTTTTCTACCATTCATATTTTATGTTAAAAAAAAACAGCTAAAATTTTAAGCTTTGCCTAGGGTTAGTATCCCATCAACTTTCGCTTGTATTCATTTTGTCCTTACCACTTAGTACAAGGTAGTAAAGACAACCACCTACAGGAATACAAAAGAAAGTTGAAAAAAGATATAATATAATTTTTTTTATTATGAACTGTTTTTAAAACGGGAACAAAAAATTTAAACTCTCTCTAGCTCATCTAGTGCCTTGGCGAAGTTGATTTCAACACGAACACGGATAGACAGATGGAAAGACGCATATTGGTCAATCGAATTTGCATTGCGTAAGAGCTCAAAATATATGTATATACATATTTTATGGAGTCTGTAGTAGATATTGTAGAAATCACAAGGGGAATGACAAACTTAAATATATATTTTTTCCACCTGAGGTTGCCCTTCACCTTCAAATCATAAAACAATTCTGATAAACGGTAGGAAATAAGCCGTTGTAAAGAAAAACTTATGACGGGTGCTTAATCAGATTCCTTCTAAATCTGCTTTTACTTTAAATATATCTTTACGACTTTAAATCGTAAAGCGATTTAATACTTTAAAATACTGAATTTTTGTTCAAACCAAATGTTTATTTTCATTTGTCTGTTTATGAGTACCCAACTGCTTTATGCACACATCCCACTTTACTATGCCAAGCACGATTTACGATAAAACATTGTAAAACTTGTCTTTAAAAGAATATTTAAACATTTTGAATGAATAACTAGCAAAAAATTGTTCAAGTTAAATTGGGATGCATTTAGCTGTTGATAATAGTTTATTGAATAAGAAGTTGATTTTAAGGTTAAAAGTTAATTTACTTAAAATATTTGAATTTAGGAATTTATTTATTTATTATTTTTTTTACCCTTTCTTACGATCCCAAACAGACCGCGAATGTATATTCCCTATAAGTAACTAAAATATATTTTTTTCTCTCAAAAAGAATACGAAGCATTATTGTAGTCGATTGTATAGATTGCTGCATCCGTTATTAGTAGTCTTTTGATCCATCTATCTTGGATAGTGTAAATTGTTAGCAATATCTATTCACTCACCCATATTTAAGGAAATACAACTCGAAAAAGTCAAACATACATTTGGGTTTGCTTTATTTAACCATTCGTAAGCAACGAATGGGATTTTAAATTATTCATATTTATTTCTTCCTCCTGCATACCGCTTGTTCTAATCGTACCGATATTTGCAAAGTAAGCTAAATTTTTCGGTGTCCTTACATTCTCGTTTCCTGTTCCCCTAAATTGGTTGGGTAAATATATGAACAAGGTAGACAGGTGCAAATAACATTTTAATACATCTTTAAATAAAATTTGAAATAAGAAAACTAGTGAACTGTAGCCTTCTCCTCGTTTCTATAACTAACGTGAGAAATTTCTCTCATGAAAGTTAGTTATTAATATTCTTTTTTAATATAAAACGATAAAAACGTTTATGAACTCTTATTAGCTCACAATGTGTAGAAAATATTGATTATTTTATATTTCGGTAAGAAGTTATCAATTAAGTTAAAGGAGAATATTACTAACAACAATGTAAGGTGAAGGTTAATGGTGAGTGTCAAAGCAAAAACAAACGTATAATTAATTAATTAACTTCGAAATGATAAAGTAATTAAGATGTAGCGTTGCACTTTACTTACTAGAAACAATTTTTCAGACAAATAAGATATTATTAAATTGAAAAAGGTCGACAATTTTCTATTATTTTTCAAAAAGAGAACAACCGAAGGACCTTAAGATATGATTAGAAATATTAGAACGCCTATTTAAATTCTAGAAAAATGCACAATCATATTAATAATACGGTAAAATCTAATTATATTATCAGACGACGTGCCGGAAAATAACTCGAAGGCATAAGTAATTTAAGGTGCCATTGCCTATTATTAGCTGAGAAAATCTTACATCATATAGAAATGACAAGGGTAGAAATTAAATCATTATGAAAGCTAAAGCTGAGCCTACTACAAAGCATCTCATTTTATTGACAAATTCAATTTTTACCTCTTCAAGAAAAACATTTATGTCGTAAAAAAAACGATCTGTAGTACCAAAACGCATTGCCTCAGTTTTTAGCCTATTTACGGCCAACGAATTGATAGAAGTTCATTTTAAAACAACTTTTGAACAAAAATCTATATTACTTTCCAGAACATCACATAAGACTACATTTTTTGTCTATAGCCTCATAAAGCCTTTCTTGAACTGATCTATATCCATATTTTATGTTCCAAAATTCTAACATTTGAATGCCCTAAAAACTTCCTAGTAAAACGACGTCAGTTAATTATTTAAATTATTAAAGAAACATGTGTTTTTATTTGTTTCATTTAAAGGTCTATATACAGACCTTCAAGAAATAAGGCTGGGTGACTAACTAGTTTTAAAGCCAAAACTATACGCAGTAATTTTACCACGTTCATTTTCTTTTTATTGGATTAAAAAGAAAAGCAAACCAAGTGAGGCTTTCTATTTTTCACATACTTTTAAGTTGATAAAAAACAAATCATCAAGTGTTTAAATTTTATGTGAACAGTTCTTTAATTGAAAACTAAAAGAATCACTGAATAATTAAACTTAAATGGAAGAAAATATAAATATCTAAATTTAGCAAAAAATAATTTACACGCCTTGAACGTTAAAAAAATTCATTCATAAATGTGAAAATTTGTTAGACATCCCCCCATGAGCCAACCATCACTACATCGCAATCGAAATTAACAACTTGTATTCAAATATATTTAATATCTGTAGAAGTATAAAAAGTATACTTTTAGTTACATTTCCGATAAATATGTAAGTGTGTTTGTATGTCGATTTTGTTAGTAAATAAATTTTTATACTGTGTCGATTTTTGCCAATGTTCCAAAGGTTGAAATGGTGACTCATCATCTCCGTTGTTTGTAAAAATGATCGTCATAAAAATATGTTTGTTGAGTAGTTGGGTAAGTAAATTTTTTTGTTGCTGTTGCAGTTTGGTACTGATGGCTGCTGCTAGCTAGCGCCAATTTCATACATTTAACAATTGAAAAGGCAAAAAAAAAAAAAAATAAATAAGAAAGCTGCAACAAATCTGCTTTCAGCTTGAGTATTCGAAAGCAAGTTTATGGGGAATTTCAGTCGACTGTTGCATAAATAAACGGAGTGAAGAACAGACATGGATGATGGAAAACAGGTTTAGGGCGAACAAAGATATTTAAGCAACATTGATGCGAGACGACGCCACTGCGTCACCGCAAATTAACATGTGTAATGTGAGCATGTGCAAATGCTTTTTTGTTTGCTTTTGGTATGAGGAACAAAACCAAACAACATTTAATGAATGAACGCGTCTTTTGTGGTTTTACTTCATTAACACAATCATAACACAGCTGAGTTTACAACTTTGTTTTCCTTCTCCCCTTTTCAAACGATTAAACGAGCGAAGCTAAAACACAATAACGCAGTTTAAATTGTTGACAGATGCATTTTGTTTTTTATGTAGTGTTTTTGTTTTACATCAAAATGATTTATTATAATTGTAATACGTCTGTGTAGATTTTATTTTTAATAAGATTTGCACCATAGTCTTGAAAACTTTTAATTAAGTTAACAAAACTGTCTTATTCTTGTAACGTATCTCTCTATTTTGCGCGATATAAAAAAAGTCTATTTCCACCAACATTTTCACAAGAAAATTAGCAGTGTTGTGTTTTTTTACCAACACATTTACCAACACATTTTACACTCTGCTTTAAAATTTTTTTATAGATCGCTGATATTGTTGGACATCTTTAAATTTTAACCTAACGCATAACGTTTGTGTCTTCAACAATAATATTAACTTATTTTATTTTATAAATTCCACTATGTAGAACTAAAAAAGGGATAAAACTGCTATATTCACTAAGAATAACTACATTACAAGCAGCCAACTCTACTTTCTAACGCACTGTCAAAATCGGATTTTTAATTGCTAAGCGTTGATGCCGTGCTATTATGGTTTGCTTTTTACATTTTGTAACTACATGAGAATTATTGACAGATAAATTGCGCCTTACGCGCTAATTTAGGTTTGGCTTATGCATTTAAAGTTGCCAAATTTTGAATAAAGAAAATCAATTTTAATTTAATTTTCCAGGTCTGATTGGTATTTTGAACACAATCATCCCAAAAGAATTAAGTAATTGTTTAATACTTAAACGTTTTTTTTTTTTTTTTTTTTTTTTATTATAATTTAAATTTTTTTAATTTCAAAATAATGGAAAATTTGTTCTTTACGAATAAACAATCAAGTATATGTACGGCGTTGCCACTATGTATTTTTGAAAACCAATAAAGAGCGATTGATTTTATTATACAAAGAAGTTGTATTATCGAATAAAAGTTAAAGGTCTCTCTATTTCTCACTTAAGCTTAAATAAGTGTAATAACGCCCCTGATTTGTTTTTCTTATAATATAAACAAATGAATAACTTTAACTCGGCTTAGGTTCATGTATATTTTAATTTTTAAGTTTATTAGGCAAGAAAATTTATGTAGAAATTTTTATGTATGTTTTTGTTTTATTATATTTTGGTTCGAGTACGAATTTTATACCAAGAATTCGAATGTTTTTTATTTAGAATTGCTGGTCTATTTTGATTAACTTTTTATGATCTTTAGCAAAAAAGAGATTTTCAATAAATTGAATTTTCAACTTGATCTTAAATATTTAAATTTTACTTAAAAGTTACGTAACTAAGGGTTTTAATGAAATCTTAATATTCATTTCTGGGTTAATTTTTCATAAAAGTTGATACGAAGCAAGAAAATTTGTTTTTTTTTATTTCTGCTGGCACCAGTTTGCGTAATTTTGCAACCAATGAATGAACCATTAATAAATATGGAAAACTAATTACGCATTGACTACAAATTCTCATTCATTCATAAATTAAACCAACTCGTAACCGTATTTGGCTGAACGCCGACGCGTATATAAAAATGTTTGTTTCTTTTATTTTTTTCTTGTCTACAACGCAACGCCAACGGATAAATGTCTAGCGCAAGTTAACTTTTTCGGGTTCAACAACATTTTTCTAATCAAATTCTACAGCAGCAACATATTGCTAAAGTTGTTTGTTGCAAAGTACGACTGCTGCCAATGCAACATTTTTGATTTGGTCGCAGTGCCTGTTGTACATAATTTTAGTCACTGCGTTTGTTTGTTTACAGCTGTAAGCTGTTAAAAGCAACAATATTAATTATACTCTCGTGTCGTTTTTTAATTTTATTTTCAAACACAACTACGAATTATTTATCATGAATGAATTCACTAATAGCACAAATGTTTAGAAGTATTGCATTATTACATACAATAAGTGTTTGTTTATGTGTATTTATTGTACTTGTAGTACGAGTCTTTTAGACGGTTGCCAGTTTGTCTCCATGAGCACCCACACGTTCAACGATTCATATACAAAGTACATTGTAATGAGTAAAAGAAATCATTTTTTGTTTTTGACTCTGTTTGTAACAAAACACTCCTTTTTAAATTTTTAATTCAAGGCATTGGCAATCTGTTTATATTTTTTCGCATTTCATGTATGGATAGTTTTAAATATAAAGAGTTTTTTTTTTGCAACGATTTAAGTTTAAGGCTTGCTTCGTAATGTATCTTTTCGAAAATGTATAGAGTATTTTTTTTGTGATGATATGAATCTTCTATAAATTGATCAATATTCATTTAAAAATTAAAACCGTTCTAATCATTTTTGCAACGGTCAACACTAATTTCTGCATTCATTAATTTACTTGTTTAATTCTATATTTAAAGGGAAAATCCAGATTAATAGGGAAAGGTTTGATTGTATTGTTGCTTATTGAAACATAAATAAAGATTATTAAGACCACAACATCATCTTTAGCATAATATGAACGTTATAAGTTACTTAATATTTCGTTGGTAAAATAAAAGTATTTTCTAATGGATCTTATTTTATTGATATGTTCCTTCCACTCTCTATCTCAAATAACGGACCAATACTCGAACTAAAGATGGATCGTTGAAAGTCAATGCCCATAGTTTGATAAAACTAATAACTCTTTGTCTCTATTAGATGCCGAGGTAACTTGTTGGGTAAAATTCATTTTAGTGTCTACTAAAATCTTCAAGGCACGAAATCAAATCAATTGATTTTAACTGATACCATCTAGATAGAATCTAGATCATGCTGTGTGAAAGTTAAGGTTGCATTTATTATAAAAGCTTTAAAATTTTTTTTATCATTAATAAAAGTAATGAATAAAAATCGTTCTGGTTGGTTGTCTTGGCGAATTTCTTATTTTGCCGTAAAATATTTGGTCAATGTTGTGTCACAACAAACACGACAGTGTCTCCCAATTAAATATGAACTAAGAAAATAAGTTTTTTTTTGTGTAAAATAAAATAAATAACTTTTTTGGACACCAGTGATTAAACTTGGAAAAGAATGAGTCTATAATCAATTTTTTGGAAAGTTTTAAAAGTGCACTAAATTTTGCTGTACCTCTTTAGTGTGCAAAGTTAGTTTTATTTTCTAATTTGCATTTCAAAATGATCTAAGACTTCATCCATAAGTTGGAAAATTAATTATATTCCAGTGATACATTAAATATAATGTCGAAACCAGTTGTAACGGTATGAGTACAACTAATAAGGGAGTATTTTATAACGCCAACGGGTCCACAGCTGACTAAAGACTTAAGTTTTGATTTTTGTTTACGGCAAAAGATATTTACTTTTGAGGGAAGTGACACGCTCACGTGAAATGTAAAAAAATTAACTTTTTTTATTAACCGCATGTCTGATAACTAGGGTTTTGGAAACGCTATCCACAATTTTCCAGAAAAATTTTAACAACATTTCCAGGAAACAGGAAGTTTAAAATCATAAGCACTTAAAAAATACTCCAATGGTTTTTCAAATATTTTGCAAATTTTGTTGTTGGACCTAAATAGTAATTGGTATGGAATACAAAACACCCATTTTTTAAATTTTCACCTGTCAGTGTTCGCAAAACTGCTGGATGGATTTTTGTAAAATTTTTGTAAAACTCTTGTTCAAATATAGAATACTTTTTATTTCATAAAAATATGTCATTTCGTAGAGAAACTAGACGTACCAGGGTGAAGTCACCCAATTTTATCAGTATAATGGTACTAGAACAGTTTTCATTACATTTTATTTTTTTAGATGGAAAGTTTTTAACACTGTTTACAGAACTCTACAACAAATGTTTAAAAACACATTTTTCTAAATTTTAGTTTAAAAATTATTAGAAATGATACGCGGACGAAGTCGTCGGTAATGCTAGTAAAATACTTCATAAAATGATTTTTGCTGTGCGTAAAGAGTTGATTTATTTTGAATTTGAAGAAAAAGCAACAACATAATATTAAAAGCATGTGTTTTTGCATCTCATTTGTACAATAGTGTGGCACGTACGAAGCCATTTTGAAACGATTTTTAAGAAAGGACAGAATTCTGTCAGATTTTTGTGTGATTAAATCGTACGATTGTGTCTTAAGGTATAAAACAGAACTAAGTATTACAAATTTGTTGAAAAAGGATTTTGATCTATTCGAAACCACTAGCATTTAAAACACGAACATGGATAATTTTTATAACGCATTGTTGACAACAGAATCTACCTCAGTAGAAAGTGAAAGGATGTTTTTCTATTGTTGAAAATTTTGCAACAAAAACAAGCAAAAGTATGTCTAGTGAATTGTAAATGCAATTCTAACGACATATATTTCAAAAAATAATTAATAAAATACTTTTTCACTATTTTTATCTTTGTTATCTCTCGTTATGTACTACAAATGTTCATATGAATGCTTTGTCACCTGAATTGTTTTTAAGTTTTGTAAATTGTTAAAACTATTATTAAACAATTATTTTTATTGTTTGTTTATGTCTAAATAAAACTATAAATTTTTTAATTATTATTTCCTTAAATAAACTTGCTTAATTCAAGAATTACTTTTTTCCCGGAAATCCCAGAATTGCGATAAATTTTTCTTGTTACCCGGAAAATAAAACATTCCGAAAAATCCCCAACCATACTGATAACAAAATGTCAAAATTCTAAGAAGATCGATCTTCTGGTGTAGGCAGCTAAAGTTTCCGATAAACATATTTCATGCTTTATATATGTATGAATTAACATAATATGTAGATTGTAGGGTATAATACTAGTGTAACGACCCTACTTCAAATGTTATAACACTTTTAGTAGTTCTATGTTTATTGGTATTCGTATTGAAATATTTGATTTCAATTTTTAATTTCTGTTGCAATCTATTTTTAACATCTAATTGAGTTTAAAGCCACAGACTTAAATATGATTTTAATAAAATGTGTCGGCGGCGGAACTTGATGTTGACATGTTTCAAATCGTTAAACCTAATAAGTAGGCTTTAATATTTTGGTATATGCGCGAAATAGTTTTAATAATTTTTAAGTGTTTCTATGTAAGTAATACCTCTTTATATTGTTTCACTTATTTTTTTATTTTTTTTTTTTTAATTTTTTAATTTTGTTAATTCAAATAGAGCTTACATTTATAAAATACTTGAGCCAGTTGAACATGTGAACAGATATTTGTGTCTTGTAATGATGTGATTTGTTTAAATTTAATACTTAAGTCAGTTTAGTTTTATTTATATGAAAGTAATAAAAAGAAGGTTTAAATAAATATTAAAACTAATTTGTTTTTTTTTTAATTAAGAGTAATTTATCCTTTTACAATGAAAAAGTCAAGCCTTTGTTCAAAAGGCAAATTTTCTAAAAGTTGTATAATTATAAAGAAAAAAGATTTAGATTTAATAAAAAAGTTTACAGATTTAGTTTCTTATCTTTTTTTTAATTTTTATTCTTTTTAGATTTCACTTCAAAAATACAACATGATAGCCTTGTGGCGACTTTGCAAGTACTTAAGGGCCTGTTCGTAAAGGCATCACTGCACTGCATAATATGACTACTTTGCACTGCTACTGCTATTCGGATGTTGCGTATGCCTTGTTTTGCTCATTTTAGTTTGCTTTTGCGAACGAAGAATTACTGCGAAAATGCACAGATTAATAATTAACTTGATTTGTGAACTACATGATACAAAAAAAAAAAAAAAAAAAAATAATAAAAAAAAATTTGTGTAAAAATAATAAAAATAAATAAAAAATAATAAACACAAAGAAATAAATAATAAAAACTGAACAAAAATTCAGCTTTTATTTGAGCATAAATACTTTAGTGATGCATTTACGCATACAACTTTTTGCATATACAAACGTACGGCGCATTATATGCAGTGCAGTGATGTATTTACGAACAGGCTCAACAGCGTACTTTTTACTTCTAATACTTATGCCCTAAACTAAATTAAACTAAATTGACTAAATGAGAATTTGTTTCAGTAAAGAATGCAAAAACACAAAATGGTAATACAAACCGAATTAATTAAAAACAAATATTTAACTCAAAAAAAAAATAATTTTCAAATAAAAAATTTATTATTTTGCCTTTTGATATGGGAGATTTTATTTTTCTCTTACTTACTCTAAATGAAATTATAATTTCCTCTTATCAAAGTTCAGTATCGAGTCATTATTTTACGAATTCTATTTTCCACTTATCTAATATCAAAAGTTCAATACTGAGTAATTTAAAAAATCATAGTGTGCAGTAGAATAATGGTTATTAAGCTTTTTGTCGGTGTATATGATTTGATTAATTATATGTTTGTCACTTTAGAAAAAAAAAAAAAAATACGTATTTTGAATGTAAATAATTTCATTGTTCCTGTTAATGGAGTTATTGTCATAAAGTTGGCTGTTTGGCTGTTAACATTAATTATTTTTTATTCGTCGTAGCACTTCCCTTTGTTTATGATTTTCTGTATAAACCTTAAAATGCAGATGACCTCTTTTGTCAAAGAAAAGCTTTAGAGTTGTGACAATGTTGGGGGTCTTTGACAGGAAATAAAAAATTTATTTGTACTTATATAAAATTAAAAGCTTATACATTTTTTAAGGTTATGTTCTTTCCGCTCAGTTGCATTAATATCTGATGTTTCTTATTTTAATTTTTAAAAATAATCTGTTCATAATTACGGGTCTGAACATAAGAATTTTTTCTCCTTACAATGAAATAAGACGTTAAAGTACTGTTTTGTTTTTATTTATTGAAATTGTTGTATTATAATCTTAAATTTCGATTTGTATGTTGGAACGCTCCACACTTAATTTAAATATATTGCCTTAGTTGAATAAAGCGTTAGAGAGGTTGTGAGATATTTGATTGTTAGTAGCGGAAAATATCTTTCTAACAAAATGTGCAATTAAAAATTTTACGATTAATACTGAAGAAGCTTGTAGTGATTCAAAAAATGCCTTACATTCTGGTGGAGTCGAAACTCTTTCCATTCAACTTTGTTTGTTGAAAAATTTAAAATGATAAAAAAATAAACTTAGGCTTGACTCTAAATAGTTTGTAAGCCTTTCGTATTTTTTCTGGACTCTTCTTTCACTTTATACTTAAATTTTTTCAGATACAATTATAAAATCTTGCAATTTCAAGCGCATTTTTTGCTCGAGTAGCCAACTTGCATCAAAGGCAACAAAAGTTAACCATTCCAGACAGCAGTATAAAGGTTTTAAATCAGCATTATTAATCAGAAATAGTTTAAATAAAAAGCCTCTGGTGTTACAGCAATAAATGGGATAATAACTCAAATGTTATTTTATGTCTTGAAAATATCTTCATCTGAACGATTGAGAATTTGATTATGAAATGTGTTATGATCACGTTATTATTTAAGTTTAGATAATTCTTGCAAAAAATTAAAACGCCTTCAATACACAACAACAAACGTCAAGTTACATTAATTTTTGGGTAACCCCTTAATTATCAAATGAAAATTTTATATTTTTTGTTATAGCGAACGTAGCAATAAGTAAAATTCAGCTGTCTATCTATAGCGGTTCAAAAGTTTGGCCACGTATATGAGTTACATTAATTATTGAAACGCCCTTTAATTTCCAAATCCAAAGTTGTTGTTATAGCAAACTTAGCAGTACAATCTTTTTTTTTTTTGTAAATTTCAACCGTCTGTCTATAAGAGTTTTGCTTTATACATCAAATAACATGAACTATTAGGAAACCCTCAATTCAATTTCCAAGTTAAAATTTAATACTTGTATTTATTTATTTATTTGTATTTCAATCGTCTGTCTATAAGGGTTCAATACTTTGGCCATAAACACAAAATTACATGAACTTTTATAACACACTTTAATTTTAAATGTTTACACTTATTATTGTAACGGTCATACAGACATTCTGTCCAATTTTCCACCGGTTGTCTATAACGGTTAAAGAGATATGGTCATGTAGTAAAAATTGCATCAATTAAGGGTACACTCTTTAATTTATAAATTTAAATTGTGCAATTTTTTTTATAGAGTGGTAAGTAATACAATTTTATTGTAAATTTTAACTGCCATTCTAAAACAGGTTGTGCGTATACACCAAATAATATCAACTATAGGGGCACCCTTTAATTTCCAAATATAAAATTTGTAATTGTTGTTAAAACGGGCCTAGCAATACAAGTTCTTTCAAAGTTTTGTCTATAACTGTTTAAAAAAATGGCCATATACATCAAATTAAACGAAGTATTGGGCCACCCTTTTATTTATAAATGTAAATAATTATATTATAAACCAATCATAGTAATCGATATTCCGTCCTGCGTTTATTGACAAGATTTAGGAGATAGGCCAATATAGTTCAGTTAACGTCACCTATGGGGACTCAATCTAAATTTAAGATACAGTGCTCTTCGAAAAATAAGCAACTTTTTCCCACTACGTAATAATAAACTCATATCTTTTCTTTAAACAAATTTATAGAAAAGTTTTTTTTTTATTTACTACTACACAATGTTTCTATAACCTTAAAATAACAACAAAAATCAAATTCCATTTCTTTGGAAGTTATAATAAAATAAAAACAAAATTAACTTAAAAATTCGCTGTTCAAAACCTAAGCAACTTTTAATATTTGGTATGATATCCTTTGTTTCTTAGGACCTCAGCGCATCTTTTGGGCATAGATTCATTAAGATTCGATAGAATAGATGTTGGTATAGCTTCCCACTCTGATTTTAGACAGTTCATTAACTCCTGTTTATTTTTTAAGCGTCGAGATCCAACTCTCCGTTTTAAAATTTCAAAAAAGTTCCCTATGGGATTCAATTCTGGTGATTGATGAGGCCAATCCAAAACTTGAACTCTATTAGCTGATAACCAATCCTTGACTAACTTCGATGAGTGTTTTGGGTCATTGTGATGTTAAAACACCCATCGAAGTGGCATTTCCCACTCAGCATAGTTATGCACGTGAGTTGCTAAAATGTTGCTGTAAACAAGACGGTCCATTTTAGTTTGAATTTCTACAAAGGGACCAACACCACTGGCCGAAAAACAAGTCCAAACCATCACATTTCCACCCCCATGCTATATTGTGGCTTTTGAGTACCGAGGATGTAGCCGCTTTCCTTTTGGTCTTTTCACGTGGCAAACTCCATCTGAATTTAGTAAGTTAAATTTGGATTTATCACTAAAATAACAGTTCTCTATTTGGATATAGTCCAATCCATATGTGCTCTAGCAAAGTCCAACCTAAACCAACCAAAAAGCTGAGAAAATCAGAGACTACGTTGCAATCAATCAAACAAACTTCTTTTTTAAATGCTTCTTAGTCAGCATAGGCTTCTTAGATGGCATGAAGCTCCTTAAGTTTTGTTCCAATAAACGTTTTCTTACTGTGGAAGAACTAATCTGATGTTCAACCTCATTCACTACGTCTTTCGACGAAACAAATGGATTTTTTTTTTAACTAGACGGAAAATTTTCTGGTCTGTTCGCTCAGAAGTTTTTCGAGGTCGCCCACCGCTATTGACTTCCTCTACTTTCCCAGTATCATTATACTTTTTTGTAAGTCGCGATTTATTGAGTTATTAATATTTAATTGGTTTGCTATAGCAATTTGGGATTTACCGTTATTAAAAAGTTCAATAATCTTTAGCTTAAAAGCTGATCCATAACGTGTTCGCGTCATGGTTGCACTTCTAAAGAATTGGTACTACTTAAATGCATAAAATCGACCAAAATTATTCTTTTCAATAGCGATCATAACGGGACTAAAATTTTTGTTTAAAATTTTTGTTGATGTTTTAGTTAATATTTCGCAACAAATGCAACAATGTAAAAGTTGCTCAGGTTTTGAACAGCGAATTTTTAAGCTAATTTTGTTTTTATTTTATAATTTTTTCCAAAGACATAAAATGTATTTTTTGTTGTTATTATTAGTATGTAGACTATATGTATAATAATAAATAAAAGGGAAATTTTTCATTAATCTATTTAAAGAGAAGATATACGACCATGAGTATTTACTGGGGAAAAGTTGCTTAGGCTTCGAAGAACACTGTATATATTTGTATTATTTTTTGTTGAAGGAAGCTGTAGTGATACCCGGTTTTTTTAAATTTTAAATGATGCTGTTTACGGTTAATAACACACGGAAAAAGCATGTGTGTTGAACAGAGATACCCTTTGATATTTTAAATTATGAACTTTAAGTTTCACCTTTCAAATAAAGAAACAAATTTCTAAATCGGTTTAATATGGATTTAGTTCTGCAGGCAGCATTGAAAAAGAAGTAACATTGATCGATAACCTTTTTCTTTTTTTATAAAGTTGGTTAAAAATAAAGTTTGATCGATTAATTTCTGCACGTGAAGGAATGTTTTTATCTAGAGCCGATAAATTAAAAAAAACTGCATCATTTAATTTGAGAAGCTATTAAAAAACCAGTAGAGAACATAGAGATGCAATTGTGGAACCATCCAATTGTATCACAATAATGGTGCTCAAATAGTTGTCAGCTTATTTTTTTTATGTAGATGGAAAATTTTTAACACTGTTTTCACAACTCTTTAAAAAATATTTAAAAACGCATTTTTCTAAATTTGAAGTTTGAGAAAATTAGAAATGATACTTGGACGAAGTTGTGGGCTCTGCTTGTTTTTCAATAAAATAATGCAAAAACATATACTTTTTCCTAAGACGTATCTCTAGGATATTAAGGAATAGTTGTATTTTTAATAAAAATTTATTTATATTGAGAATTGAACTACTCATAAGCTTAAAATGGTGAAATTAATTATAAAAAATAATAATTATAAAAAAAATAATTATAAGCAATTTTGTATAGATTACCACTCTACCAAAAAGGCAATGGATTTCATAAGAATAATATGTGGATGAAAAATATGGATCAATAATGTTTTCGTTATTTCAAAATGGAACAGCGTGTTATAATAGTTGAAATAATAAATAAAATAAAAAGGGTTTCATTATTATCTTTTTATTTAAAATCTCTAAAGGTTAAAAATAAATTCTAATTAAAAGTAATTTTGAAAAATTATTAATTTCCAATAAAATTTTATTTTACAATGATAGCATTTATGTTGACCTCCGAAAAAGGTGGCATAATGTAGCTAAAATGTTTAAGGTTTTATTTAAAGACTGCATTTAAACATTGTAATAAACGTTTGAAATACATTTATATCTACTAATGTTGAAAGCTATTTGGAAAGGGCTGCGAACATTAATTTTCTAAAGCGGAATTTAAAATCGTTTTACTTAAGGCAAAAGCTTTAAAGGTTTACGGATCTTTAACAATTGTTTAAAAAATATATGTTTAAAAATTCATTACTGAAAACTTATTCATTTCATTCACATCCGTTAAAATCAAGAAAAATATGTGCAATAAAAATAAAACCCCATAAATGTTTGCTGTTGGTTGAGTTACTTATTTCCATTAATTTTTATACATTTTAATGTTTATTAATTCTTTTAGTTGCTAGTCCCGTTTAATCGCTTGAAAGGTTTGATTGTTTGTTTATTTTAAAAATAACCTACATTATGTGCAGGTGTGAGCCATGACGTATCACTAAATCAATGTCGAATTGGCTGGCCGGTTAATTTCTATTCAAATAAGTAACAATAGAAACAAAAATATTACAGCCATGTGCACAGCTAATGCCACAAATAACTCCATCAGTTCTTTTTAATACTGACAATACAATTTAACAAAAGAAAAACAAAAAATTTTATTCGAAGGTATGTTTTTAATATTAAAAGTTTGCTAAATGAGCAATTGTATTGAATTAAGCGGAGAGCACGCGTTTTGACGACTACTGACGCGTGATATGATCGAAAGCCATCTGCATAAGTGGCCAATAATCAAGGCTATTTAGAGATTAAAAATAAAAACATATTCATTGCAGTCAGAATCCGTATAAGAAATTGTGTTTATAAAATTCTGATGAATATCTTAACGATTCAAAGAACAAAGAAGAGGACAAAATAATGTAAAAACGAACAATCAAAAAGGAATGCTCATAGAAATAATGAAAATAACAAATTCAAGAATTTAAATTAACTTCACTATTAAAATGTGTATCGAATTTTCTTTTTTTTAGGAAAACATCTGCTTTTAACTTCAATGATTTCGCATGCTCTATGATGATCATTATTAATAAATGATAATGAAAATTGTTAAATAAACAGTGGAAGTAAGAAAATAACAATCCATTTTAGTTTATAAAAATTGGTAAAAAATAAGGTATTAAAGCTGGATTAATAAGAAAATTCTAGATGCATTTGATGATTTTATCAGGGGCTACTGACGCTTAGTAGTCTTATGAAAAATCTTGGATTATATACAGAAAGAAGTCAAGTTACTATAGAGTTTTAACAACCTCATGTTTTCCTTTTCGTCTTTATTTGCATATGTATTTCGCGTCGAAAAGAGTAAGAAGATCTAGCAAATATCAGAGGTATAGATATGGGCACACTTCTAGAAATTGAATACCTAAACTATTGGTTAGAACATGAAAGGAACATAAACAGTAGTGATATTAGTAGGACACCTGCCCTCCGCTACGTTTAAAATTATCCGAATAAATATGCATTGGCAAAAGTTGATATAACGGACTCTTCCAAAATATGCATGGACTGTAAATTTAATTTATTTTTTTGAGGCATGAAAGTTATTAAAAAAAATATTAACAATTAATAGGTCTGTTCCAGAATTATAACAAAATAGTCCGGACTTTTGAGAGTAAAAGGGAAATTACTCTCTGAATGTGACAAAGTAGTCCGAAATTGCTGGAACGCAAAAATTCACAATTGAATATCCTAAAATGCTAATGGTGCTGACTTAATTAAATAAATTCTATTTTCGTGATTTTAGACGCTTAAAATGAAATATATTTTAAAAACAAAGCGTTTGCGTTTGTCGTCTTGATCAGACTCATTTGAGAAAGTGATAAATATTCACAAATATATGCACAAGTACTTACAACTTCAAGTTTATTTGAAAACTCTTCCATTATGCTTTTAAGTAACAACTTTATGTATTTATTAAAAATTTATTTAATTTTTAAATGTAAAAAAAAAAATTCTAGTCCGAACTTACCCAAAGAAAAAGTTCGTACAACTTTGTACAGGAAATGAAAAATTATACTCTCTCATTTTCTCTCAAAATTGTACAAAAAATTGTTATCTGGAACGTTTTTGGACTAAGTAGTAGTAGTTTGGACTGTCTTGTTATATATCTGGAACGAACCTAATGAATACACTTTATAAAAGTATGGCGGCATCTAACTTATTATATATTTTTTAGCATACAAAATCTCTTGCGAAAATATTTTGCGCAGAATAACGAGGAATGGCCCTCTTTAATTCTCGTTGTAGCACTCAATTGGTGAGTTACAACAACTTTTCTTTCCTTTAGTCTGTCAACACCTTTAATGCTGTGATTTCAGGCTATCGATTTAAAGCTGTAGATCTTTTTATTAACCAACATCAAAAAAAAGAAAGAGGTTATCAATTTAACTGAGTGTTGCTTTTTATGTTTGTGCAGAACTCAGTCATTTTTAAACCGATTTTGAAAAATAATCTTAAAAATTAAAGGGTGTTCCCATACAACATTCATTGCATTATGAAAAGTACTTCTTTGAAATTAAAAAAATGCGTAAATAACTCTTAAAATTAAAAGGTGTCCTCATAGGTAACGGAAATTGACTTATACGCGCCTATCTGTAGTACCGTTATAGACAAACGCTTGAAAACTCAACAGAATATCCACTACTCTGTCTGGTATATTAAAAAGCATAAATATTTAAAGTTATAAGTTATAGGGTGTTAAAATAGTTGCTGTTATTTGGTGTATAAGACAAAACTGTTGAACAGTTGTAAACAGTTGATTGATATTTGCACAGAACCTTTATTGATAAGTCCGCTATAACAAGTAACATACTTGAAATTAGAAATTAAAGGGTGTCCCTAAAACTGATGTAATTTGACCTGTATGGCCCTATCTTTGAAACCGTTATACACAAAATCTTGGAAATTAGACAGAATATCCATTACTATATCAGGTACAATAAAAAATATAAATATTTAAAATTATAAATTATAGTTATAAGCTAACGCTTAGAATTTGAACAAATTTTGTTTTACTGTGCCAGCAATACAAAGTGTAAAAAATAAAGGGTGACCACATAACTGCTGAACTTTCTTGTTTAATTTACATTCATATTTTGTTCAACGACATATAAAAAATCCTGAGGTAATCTGTCTCGAATATAATACAATTAATGTATAACTACCGCTCTAAAGAAATAGGATTTTAAGTTTGTCTGTTTTGAAGCGGTTTTTTTTGCAAGAATTATGTTTTACCCGGCGTGTCTGGGTTAAACTTTAGGATCTTTCTAGGCACTGTAAAATATATTGTAGCTTTGTTTACTATATTTTCTAATCGAAAAAGTAAGTTTGGATTCTTCTGATTGCAAATACGACTATGGGACATAATAAATTCTTTACTTACCTAACTTCTTATGACTCTATCTAGCTACATACTAGATCCTACCCGTCTTTAGGATACTATGGTATCGTATTTACTAAACATGTGTTATTACAAACGCAGCCATCCACGCTACACTACTGTGTTACTCCGGCTAGACATGAACTACTCGATGCCTTGTTTAGTAACTTCAACTAAAACACAGATCTCTCCTCCACCTTGATTTACACCCAAGCTAGTCATCTCTATTAATCCAATAGCCACAACTTAACATTTACCGTACATTGTAATCATTTAGTTACTTTCTTCCGCTAGAACTCTTCTCCTTATTATAAAGGTCGTCTTGACAACTATCCATGGCTTCGCACAATAGTTGTCTTTTTCTTTCCGGGAGGTTTGTACTGCAGTTTCTTAATTTTTAATTGCCTTACACAATTATTATTCTTCCTCTGTAGTCATGTCTAAAGATCTTCTGTTTTACAGCACGCACCTCTACCAACGCAGCCATTGAGGTTGATCAACTTGTGTTAGCTTATCGTCGTATTATTCTATACCCACACCCAATGGTGGTGGAAGTAACTTTTTCACCTTCTATTTTCTTACAACGCACATACGGCCAACAACAACAGGCGTTGCCAGATCTTATGTTCGTAACAATATCAAAAATCTCAGACGAGACATTATCTATCAGATCAAAGCTATTAATTCTGTGACCAAAGGTACACAAATATAGAACTGGATTGGACTTGCACGTTTAAAAAAAGTATCACGATTTTTTGTTTTTTATGAAATTATTAGTTGATATTTTTAAATTATTTTTTGTTCCGTCATTAAAGTTGAATTAACTTCATCAAATGTTTTTCACCTTGATATTCGTATTGCTCGGTTCTTTTATTTTATTTAATTTTTAAAGGAATTTGATTCTACACTAAAACATACAAATATGACTGAATGTCTTATTATGTGATACAATAAAGTCATGTTTTAATTGCCATCTAAGTTACATAACATGTATGTGACCAATTTCCTTCAAGAGCATCTCTGAAAATAAGGAAAAAGCAGATCTTCAAATATGGCTTTAAAATAGCTCTAAGAAATATCGTATAATAAAGGTAAATGAATAATCTATTAACTTTTTGTTAATAAATAGCTCTTGATTTAGATACCAAACCACTGGGTTGATTTTTACGAATATGCTTTAATAACTTCAAGCCAGTATTACCAGTTCAGCTAAATTCCAATTTTACACAAAAATATTTTTAAAAGTTTTAATAAGCAAATTTTGAGTTAATTAATATAAAAAATAATTTTTATTAATTAAAGACTATTAGAACGGTAAACCATAAAATGTTTAAAGTCTATAGAAATAAAAAATACCTTAACATTTTAACTCAATCAGAAATTATAAATACCCTATTTTATTATTAGGACAAATAACTATCCGTGTTTCAACTTTAATTTAAGTCTGCTCAATCACTTAGCTGTGATTGAATCACGTACAAACAAGCAAACAAATAAACTTACAAGCTTACGAAAATATTTTTAATATAAAGGGTCATCCAAAAAACGCGCCTACATGTTTCTTTGAAATAAAACACTAACTATTTGCAATTTTTTCAAGCTGTTTTTTTTTTATTAAAAGTATGATCCATTACAATTATAAATGGAATAGAATATCATTCAAATGTCCATCATGACTGCGTCTGCAGACATCAATCCGAATATCGAAATTTTCAATGACTTTCCGACATGTTGCTGGTGTTATTTCACGAATTGCAACTTGAATGTTGTTTTTTAGATCATTAATTGTTTGTGGCTTATTAGCATACACTCGACTTTTCAAAAAGCCCCACAAAAAAAAAACTAATGGTGTTAGATCACATGACCTTGGAGGCCAATTAAAATCTGCATTTCGTGAAATTACACGTTGAGGAAATTTTGATCGCAAAAGCGTAAGATTTTCTCGAGTTGAGTGACATGTAGCACCGTCTTGCTGGAAATAGACGTCAGACACATCAATATGATTCAACTGTGTCTATAAAAAGTCTCTCAACATTGATTAGTATCGCTCAGCATTCACATTAACAGCATTTCCAGCATCATCTTCGAAGATTCCATTTGCCCAAAATGCACACCAAACAGTAACTTTTTGTGGGTGTAGAAATTTTTCATGAATAACACGAGGATTTTCATCACCCCAGATACGATAATTTTGTCTACTGACGAATCCATACATTCTGAAATGAGGTTCGTCATTAAACAAAATTTTGCTTAAAAACAATGGATCTGTTGTTCGTTGTTCAATAATCCAACTAGCGAAATTACGACGTTGTAAATGGTCTCTTTCTTTCAATTCCTGAGTTAATTGAATTTTATAAGCATGTAAATGCAAATCTTTATGCAAAATCCTCCATAAGGAGCCATAAGATATGGCCAATTCTTGCGAATGATTCGAAATTGATGTTGTCGGTTCATTTTCAACACTTTCACCAACAGCAGCAATATTTTCATTTGTGCGTACAGTTTTTGGTCTTCCACTTTTTGGTTTATCAGTAACACAACCAGTTTCTTCGAATTTGTTCACTAATCTTTGAATTGAAGGTGGATTGGGCCGATTATTTACACCAAAAAAATCACGAATTTTGCGATGGGTATTTTTCAAAGAACGCCCATTTTCATGATAACTTTGAATGATGTAAACGCGTTGTTGCAATGTGTACCTGCCCATGGTTAAAACTGTACTACTTTTTAATAAAACAAAATGGCTTATGTCATTTCAAAAGATGTCACGTGTAAAAATTATATAGTGCTGACATCTAGGCGTCACATTTGGATGACCCTTTATATAAGATACGTGTTTCTTTGGTCTTTATCTACATGCAAGAGACTGCGAGACAGGCATTTTCGTCTCAGCCTCTTCGAAGCAGAGTCTGCAAGTTTTTTTCGGATTTCATCTTAAGTTACCTTTCTCGACATCCTACTAAGTAAAAACTGTCTCAGGAGTGCCTTTGTATTTTAACTAGTTCAATTCTTGCAAAGTATTCTTGTCCATCTATTCCTGGCTCGTCCACTGGTATACAAAAACGTGACTGTCTTTCGAGTCTATTTCTATTTTGTCTATTTTCTTAAAAAAACACATTATTTTAAAACGAATTTTCTTTCTTAATGCAATTATAAGCCATAAAAAATATATAAATTGAGTCGTAACTAAAAATTGATAGAAATTAATATCAATTTATATATGTGACTGATGCAATTTAAAAAAATAATTCCGTATAAATCATCGTACTTTTTAACTTGTTATATAATAAATTTACTGATAAAAGGCGTTCGTGATCTAAAAATCGTTGTTTGTGAAACAGTTTAAAACTGTAACGAAAAAAGGAGAATAGTACGTATGAGGGAATTACCGCTATATTTAAAAGGAGATAAAAAACAGAAGGATAATAACAAAACCTAGTAACAATTAAAATAACTTTGCTTCTTTTAGATATCTGTATGTCGTTTATCTTCCACTCTTAATATACATAATATCTAAGCAGTAGAAATAATTGCAATATATAAAAAAAAAACTAAAATCAGTATAAAAAATTAAAGAAGCAAGCAATCAGTCACATTAAATGCTTTACCTTTCGGAGTCCATAATTATCTAAAACAAAAAAATCTAACATCATCAAAAAAAAAAAAAAAAAAAAACATGTAAAGTATTTGTAAGACCAACAATATGCAAGTCATGTGAATTATTATTTTTTTATTTTAGATTTTTTGAATTGTCATATTAAAATCAAAATTTACTTGGTGCACATTTAAGTGCTAGAAGAAATCTTCTGTTCAGTTGGCCAATCAGTCAATCCGTCAATCAGTTGATTGGTCAATTAGATGTGTGTTTGAAGTTTAAGTTAAATTGCAACAAATTAAATTCTTTGTAGAAATAAAAAACTACCTTCTGTGTTTTGCCGCTAAATGATCAGCACCAGACCATTAAAATGATGGATGCATTTCGTTTAGACCATAAAATGAAGAAAAATACAACATTTACAATTGAATCTTATTTGTGTTTTGAGATCTAAAATAAAGATACGATCGCGTGCGATAACTAATATAAATATTTATTTAACAAGTCAACAATATACACGCATACACATGCACATACACATTCATATATAGACATGGTTACACTTCACAATCCTACCTAAAAAACAAATTATTTATTTTACCCGTAAGTAGTTGAGTCTATTGAAGGAGTCCATTTGGATTGTAGTATTGTGTCAAGTAACGAGTAGTACTAATCATATAAAACCATCATCAGACGTTTGTTGTTTATTTACTTTTTTGTGTTTTGCCTTTGGTCCTGATAATATTGGCCTTGTTAAAACTAACAATAATCATCGTTATGTTTTGTGTGTGATAATGGTAAAAAGAAGAAGCATATAGAAACAACAATATTGTTGAATCCAAATATTAAACATCCTTTTGATGTTGTGCCGCCCTTATTTACACTCGTTTTGTTTGTACGTATTTTTGAAAATGTATCGACGTATTTGAAAAAGGTCTGCGTTTGATGAAAAGCAAAAAAAAAAAAAAAAAAAAAAATTAACAAAGTGAAACAGATTTCATGTGATCCAATAACTAAGTATTAAGTATTTAACGTATTAAAAAAAATTCAAATAAAAATTTTTAAAGTAAAATGTACGAATTTTAAATAAATAATGATGTTTTGAATAAATTATTAATTTTTTTCCCAAAAATTTTCAATATTTTTAATATAAATATTCGGCAGGGATGACTATACCTGTAGATATTCAGGCGAAGATAAAGTTGGCGTGTACACCAGATATCCAGAAATTGTCAACCACCTTAAACACGATCGTGAACTGTTCATACTTCATTCATGATCATATTGCTAATGGGCTGAAAAAGAAGGGACGCTGATAAAAGTCGGGCAAGTTTGATTTTTTTTGCTTATCAGCCTACATGAGGCGTAATGAAGAGCCTACCTGTTAAAATGCTAAAATTATATGGCAAAGTTTGCATAAGTTTAGGACAACACCTGTCCCGTAAATATAGTATACTGCAAATTCAGAGCCCATGTCAAAAGGATAAGGTTCTATTATAATAATTACTGAAGGATCTATCAGTATTTAGAGGAGGAGGAGGAGCAGAGGATAACTCAACTTCTATTCTCTAACGTGGTTTTTGAGATCGGAATCTCGCTAGCCTGTCCGACAAGATAAGTTCCTTTATACGTAGCAGTGGGTACATGACCTACTAACTTCGTTTTTAAGAGATAATTCAACATTTACTTGCAGGTTTCCAATCATTTCTTCAATCATTAACATTTTATCTTTTTTCCTTGCTGCAGGTACCACAATGCCCTTTAGGCGGACTTAAATGAGCCGCTCAAACTAACTTTGAAAGTGCAAAGCGTCAAAGTTTTAGATTAATGTTTGTTTAAAGTAAAAAATTCGAACGCATAGCATCTCTCCTAAAATGTCAAACCCCATATTAAAAACAGCTCAAATTCCATCAACATTTCATTGTACTTGGTAAACTAAGTAATCATTGGAAAACATATAAGATGATATTAGAACTAAAAATTTCAACATTCTTATTGTTATCGTCACAGAGATAGAGGGAAATTTTGCTGAAAACAATAGGGTTACGTTTTTACGTTTGAGTACAAAAGTTTTTAGCCTGCATTATTAGCACGTTAAGGATGTAGCAGAACTACAATCCCAACTAAATACTACTTTTTGTAGTTTTTTTAAAGGTATTAACGATTCCTACGAAAAGTATACTTACATCTGTATGTCTGTTTGTTCGTATGTCTGTATGTATGTCTGTGTTCGCATCACGTAAAAACTGCTGAATGGATTTGAATACAATTTTCTCAGGTGGTTCTTTAGATCCTTAGCTCAAACATAAAATACTTTTTTCTTCTAAAAATAAGTAATTTCGTAGAGAAAATTGACATAAGTATATGTGAAAGCACCCAATTTTACTGGTTTAATGGTACTAAAGCAGTTGTCGGCACATTTTATTTTTGTAAATGGAAAATTTTTTACACTCTTTACAGAACTCTACAATTAATATTAAAATACATTTTTCTAAACTTGTATTTTAAGAAAACTAGAAATGACACGCTGACGAAATCATGAGCACTGCTAGTTGTTAATAATTTTCTGACGCGTTAACGCTAGACTTAAAACTATAAAAGTGTTCTTTTTAAAGCTGTTCAAATTCTTACGGCTAATTTAACTTTTTGCAGATTTGTCTTTCAACGTCCATATTTTAATTTTTGCCTAAAGTTTTACTGATTATATTTTATTTTGTTTGATTTTCAAATATAAATTTGTTAATTTGTTTCAACTACTAAATTAAATAATACGTGTGTATTCAGTTTTGCTTTCTTTGTTTCTTAAATAAATATTGAAAACTACCTTAATTGCATTTAGACAAAGTATTATTACACAAAGATATAAAAGGACAACCGCAACTATTGTTGCATGTGGTTAAAGTGTGTGATAAGGAAAATAAGTTCTAATTTGAAAAATTTTACAAAATAAAATTAAACCTAAATTCTGGGAATTTTGTTAAGAAATTGCCAACTGTATACTGTGGCAAACCTCAAAAACATTCAACAAATATATACAATGTTTTTATATGAACAAATACATATGTTGGCAAGTAAATAATAAGTCGAATTTTGTACACAAAATTAGGACACAAGGAATGTAAAAGCCATAGAACACTTTTTCCAATATAAATTGGTTTGATTAGTTTGAAAAATATAATAAAATTTAATTTTTTTTAGACTGTTTATAGTTTGCTACTCTAATTTTATTTTTAAGCTCGTGTAGTAGACAGAGTAATACATATTTTGAATGCCTTAAAAGTAATGCCCTGTGAAAATAATGTTACTAGTAGCTAACCTTTTAGTTTTAATCTTAAGGGTGTGAAGATAAATACGTCAGTTAAATACGTCCTACAAAAATGTTAAATACGTTCCACATAATGCTAACCGCGCTGATAAAGTTACATGTACATTAAAAAAACTTCTAAGCTATGAATAATTAAAATTATTAAAAAAAAAAATAATTTAAAATTTTACAAAAACAAAAAAAAAACATTGTTGGCTCCATTATACCCGTCTAACGTTTTAAGAGAAAAAAAAAAAACATATATAAAAGAGCATATTTTGAAGTGGACCAAGTGGGTATTTAGAGAAGACATGAATCGGGTCACCGGCATAGTGGGAGTAGCCTAGGACTAGTAGATTCCAGCAGTGTGCAATCTACGTCTGGATTCAGCCCGATATCGGAGATATAAATTTTTGAAAATTTTGCTTTTAGAGAAAATTAATATGAAAAAAGAGCATATTTTGAAGTGGACCAAGTGGGTATTTAGAGAAGACATGAATCGGGTCACCGCCATAGTGGGAGTAGCCTAGGACTAGTAGATTCCAGCAGTGTGCAATCTACGTCTGGATTCAGCCCGATATCGGAGATATAAATTTTTGAAAATTTTGCTTTTAGAGAAAATTAATATGAAAAAAGAGCATATTTTGAAGTGGACCAAGTGGGTATTTAGAGAAGACATGAATCGGGTCACCGCCATAGTGGGAGTAGCCTAGGACTAGTAGATTCCAGCAGTGTGCAATCTACGTCTGGATTCAGCCCGATATCGGAGATATAAATTTTTGAAAATTTTGCTTTTAGAGAAAATTAATATGAAAAAAAGAGCTTATTTTGAAGTGGACCAAGTGGGTATTTAGAGAAGACATGAATCGGGTCACCGCCATAGTGGGAGTAGCCTAGGACTAGTAGATTCCAGCAGTGTGCAATCTACGTCTGGATTCAGCCCAATATCGGAGATATAAATTTTTTAAAACTTTGCTTTTAGAGAAAATTAATATGAAAAAAGAGCATATTTTGAAGTGGACCAAGTGGGTATTTAGAGAAGACACGAATCGGGTCACCGGCATAGTGGGAGTAGCCTAGGACTAGTAGATTTCAGCAGTGTGCAATCTACGTCTGGATTCAGCCCGATATCGGAGATATAAATTTTTGAAAATTTTGCTTTTAGAGAAAATTAATATGAAAAAAGAGCATATTTTGAAGTGGACCAAGTGGGTATTTAGAGAAGACATGAATCGGGTCACCGGCATAGTGGGAGTAGCCTAGGACTAGTAGATTCCAGCAGTGTGCAATCTACGTCTGGATTCAGCCCGATATCGGAGATATAAATTTTTTAAAACTTTGCTTTTAGAGAAAAATAATATGAAAAAAGAGCATATTTTGAAGTGGACCAAGTGGGTATTTAGAGAAGACATGAATCGGGTCACCGGCATAGTGGAAGTAGCCTAGGACTAGTAGATTTTAGCAGTGTGCAATCTACGTCTGGATTCAGCCCGATATCGGAGATATAAATTTTTGAAAATTTTGCTTTTAGAGAAAATTAATATGAAAAAAGAGCATATTTTGAAGTGGACCAAGTGGGTATTTAGAGAAGACGTGAATCGGGTCACCGGCATAGTGGGAGTAGCCTAGGACTAGTAGATTCCAGCAGTGTGCAATCTACGTCTGGATTCAGCCCGATATCGGAGATATAAATTTTTGAAAATTTTGCTTTTAGAGAAAATTAATATGAAAAAAGAGCATATTTTGAAGTGGACCAAATGGGTATTTAGAGAAGACATGAATCGGGTCACCGGCATAGTGGGAGTAGCCCAGGACTAGTAGATTCCAGCAGTGTGCAATCTACGTCTGGACTCAGCCCGATATCGGAGATATAAATTTTTGAAAATTTTGCTTTTAGAGAAAATTAATATGAAAAAAGAGCATATTTTGAAGTGGACCAAGTGGGTATTTAGAGAAGACATGAATCGGGTCACCGGCATAGTGGTAGTAGCTTAGGACCAGTAGATTCCAGCAGTGTGCAATCTACGTCTGGATTCAGCCCGATGTCGGAGATATTAATTTTTGAAAATTTTGCTTTTAGAGAAAATTAATATGAAAAAAGAGCATATTTTGAAGTGGACCAAATGGGTATTTAGAGAAGACATGAATCGGGTCACCGGCATAGTGGGAGTAGCCCAGGACTAGTAGATTCCAGCAGTGTGCAATCTACGTCTGGATTCAGCCCGATATCGGAGATATAAATTTTTGAAAATTTTGCTTTTAGAGAAAATTAATATGAAAAAAGAGCATATTTTGAAGTGGACCAAGTGGGTATTTAGAGAAGACATGAATCGGGTCACCGCCATAGTGGGAGTAGCCTAGGACTAGTAGATTCCAGCAGTGTGCAATCTACGTCTGGATTCAGCCCGATATCGGAGATATAAATTTTTTAAAACTTTGCTTTTAGAGAAAATTAATATGAAAAAAGAGCATATTTTGAAGTGGACCAAGTGGGTATTTAGAGAAGACATGAATCGGGTCACCGCCATAGTGGGAGTAGCCTAGGACTAGTAGATTCCAGCAGTGTGCAATCTACGTCTGGATTCAGCCCGATATCGGAGATATAAATTTTTTAAAATAAATTAAATTTTTTAAATTTATATCTCTGATATCGGGCTGAATCCAGACGTAGATTGCAATGTGCTGGAATCTACTAGTCCCAAGCTACTCCCACTATGCCGGTGACCCGATTCATGTCTTCTCTAAATACCCCTTTGGTCCACTTCAAAATATGCTCTTTTTTCATATTATTTTTCTCTAAAAGCAAAATTTTCAAAAATTAATATCTCCGATATCGGGCTGAATCCAGACGTAGATTGCACACTGCTGGAATCTACTAGTCCTAAGCTACTCCCGGTATGCCGGTGACCCTATTCATGTCTTCTCTAAATACCCACTTGGTCCACTTCAAAATATGCTCTTTTTTCATATTAATTTTCTCTAAAAGCAAAATTTAAAAAAATTTATATCTCCGATATCGGGCTGATTCCAGACGTAGATTGCACACTGCTGGAATCTACTAGTCCTGGGCTACTCCCACTATGCCGGTGACCCGATTCATGTCTTCTCTAAATACCCATTTGGTCCACTTCAAAATATGCTCTTTTTTCATATTAATTTTCTCTAAAAGCAAAATTTAAAAAAATTTATATCTCCGATATCGGGCTGATTCCAGACGTAGATTGCACACTGCTGGAATCTACTAGTCCTGGGCTACTCCCACTATGCCGGTGACCCGATTCATGTCTTCTCTAAATACCCATTTGGTCCACTTCAAAATATGCTCTTTTTTCATATTAATTTTCTCTAAAAGCAAAATTTTCAAAAATTTATATCTCCGATATCGGGCTGAGTCCAGACGTAGATTGCACACTGCTGGAATCTACTAGTCCTGGGCTACTCCCACTATGCCGGTGACCCGATTCATGTCTTCTCTAAATACCCATTTGGTGTACTTTTAAATATGCTCTTTTTTCATATTATTTTTCTGTAAAAGCAAAATTTTCAAAAATGTATATCTCTGATATCGGGCTGAATCCAGACATAGATTGCACACTGCTGGAATCTACTAGTCCTGGGCTACTCCCACTATGCCGGTGACCCGATTTATGTCTTCTCTAAATACCCACTTGGTCCACTTCAAAATATGCTCTTTTTTCATATTATTTTTCTCTAAAAGCAAAATTTTCAAAAATTAATATCTCCGATATCGGGCTGAATCCAGACGTAGATTGCACACTGCTGGAATCTACTAGTCCTAAGCTACTCCCAAAATGCCGGTCACCGGATTCATGTCTTCTCTAAATACCCATTTGGTCCACTTGAAAATATGCTCTTTTTTCATATTATTTTTCTGTAGAAGCAAAATTTTCAAAAATGTATATGTCTGATATCGGGCTGAATCCAGACGTAGATTGCACACTGCTGAAATCTACTAGTCCCAAGCTACTCCCACTATGCCGGTGACCCGATTCATGTCTTTTCTAAATACCCACTTGGTCTACTTCAAAATATGCTCTTTTTTCATATTATTTTTCTCTAAAAGCAAAATTTTCAAAAATTAATATCTCCGATATCGGGCTGAATCCAGACGTAGATTGCACACTGCTGGAATCTACTAGTCCTAAGCTACTCCCACTATGCCGGTGACCCGATTCATGTCTTCTCTAAATACCCACTTGGTCCACTTCAAAATATGCTCTTTTTTATATGTTTTTTTTTTTTTCTTAAAACGTTAGACGTGTATAATGGAGCCAAGAATGTTTTTTTTGTTTTTGTAAAATTTTTAATTATTTTTTTCTTTAATAATTTTAATTACTCATAGCTTAAAAGTTTTTTTAATGTACATGTAACTTTATCAGCGCAGTTAGCATTATGTGGAACGTATTTAACATTTTTGTAGGACGTATTTAACTGACGTATTTATCTTCACACCCTTTTTAATCTTTATAGTTTCTTTTTCAGTGAACATACATACATACATACACACATACTCTGCATAAGTTTATAGCCTCACATTAAACTTATTTTTTGACCGACGGTCAGATACGGCTCCGAAAACGGAACAGAAAGAAAGAACATAGGCATTGAAGGGAATAAAAAAACTTATTATTATTCAGTCAGTTCTAAACTACAGATCAACAGTAAAAGTTTACACAGGCGATATATTGTTGGTAGTCGTTTTATTTTTTTATTTTTCTTGCTAAGAGCTATTTTAGTTTACATGAAACTAGTTTAATGAAATTTTTGTTTGTTGGCAATAGGTTTAGAGACGCAAGCGGGACAGACAAACTTTTAGGGCTTGAATTTTGAGGGGATGTTTTTACATTTGGTTTGTGTACGTTCCTGCATACGTTTTAGTGTTTGTATATTATTTGAAATAACACAAACATCTAAATTAACGAATGTGAAACTAAAATCGAAATGTACAAATTCCAGCGACATGAAGAATTTTAAAGTATAGGGGTGAGATAAAACACGCTAAAACTTTTAAGACGGATTCAAAACAAGTAAGAGGGGTTTATATGGCTATGCCGGATCTTATATACCCTTCACCATCTATATAAATCTAGTTTAGTGAAGTAACTAAAATCACAAAAACAAATAAATTGGGTGACAGAGAATTTAAAATTAGAAAAGAAAATTTTAAGTATTACATGTATATAATTTTACATAAAAATGCCATCATCTCTTAATGGGTTAAGCATTTTTAAGACATTTTAGTACCTGCTTAAAGAGTTTTAGGTTGACACCCATATTGATATTTTAAAAATTTGGAAAATTTTAGAGTCCTGTATATCGGAAAATATTGGCAATTGCAAAGTTTTTTGCGTGATGTTTTTTCTTATTTTTTAACTCTTTATTGGAGTTACTTCATAATGTGAACGAATTAAAGGTAAGCGTAATGTTTGCCCGCTGCCTCTAAGGATACGGACCGATCGTACTGATTTCCAGTAGAACGTTTTTCGAAACTATGTCTGATCGATTGGCGTATTTAAATTTCTCTAGCTGGTCTAGTGCCTCGACAAACTTCACTTCAACACAGACGGAAACCGCTCAATCGACTTTGCTATGCATAGGAAGTCAGAATATGTATACATTATGGGGTCGGAATTAGTTCTTGTAGAATTTGCAAACGGAATGACAAACTTAGTTATATCCTTTTTCCACTTTCGTGATGAGGGGTATAGCGATGCAGAAAAAAATACATGTTGTAAAATGGCTCTAATCAAGAAAGAGTAAATAAATTAAAAAACCCCTGTAAAAAATTACAAGTGGTAAATAAGGGGGAATACCTTTTTATGATTTTTTCGACTGGAGTATCGCCGGTGTGAAAAATTGCCACTACGAGTGAAGATGTCGCTTCAAGTCAAAATCCTATTTTGGAGAGTATAAAGTCTTAAAGGAAGACCATGTGAAAAACTAATACAATTTTCTGAAACTAATGTATCAGGCCAAAAAAAAAAAAAATAATAAAATTAATAAATAAATAAATAAAACTAATTCCTTTAGAGTTCACTGACACTTTTTATTTTAATTTTGTTTAGATAATCACCCAATTGTTTCGTGAAATTCGTCATCATATAATTTTCTTTTAATAAAAGTTGTAATTATTGGTAAACAACTGTTTGCTAAATTACAGTTTGGCGTGTCTGTTTACAATTATATTTTGCCGTCGTGCTTTTGTCTTCAAAATTACCATAAAATTGTTATTTAAACTCGTCACATTATTTGCTAAATAAACAAATAATTATTACTTGTATAAGAAAACGCGAAATTTGTGAAAAAAAAAACACTTTTGTGGAGGTGGATCAAGAGCAGCTATTAATGTTGCCGTGCAATAGAATCATAATAGAATTATTTTACAAATGCGTAAAGGTTCAATAAAAAAATTTTGCTTAAAGAAAATTTGGTGAAAAAAAAATTAATAGTCCATTTACATTTGCAAGTCTAAAACAAGTTTAATTTTAAATGTTTGTTTGCAAAACTATACCTTTTATAGAGGCATATATGACGAAAATTTCACGATTACAGTTATTATAACAACAGCATAGAAAATATTGTTCTCCATGAACAAACACAAAACAAATACGACTTTTTAATTCTTAAAGTTCTTGAATTCTCGCACATAAAAAAACGATACGGCTTTGAGTTAGCTGTCGAGCATAGACGTGTTTTTCAACCAATTGAAAAAATATTAAAAGGCTTCGAAAAAATTATATATATACATAATAAATAAAATATTTTTTTTTTCAAATTTCATTTTACTCAAAATAAATTAAACTAAAATAAATCTACGTTCTGCAATCTTTTAATTAAAAAAAAAAAAAGGAATAAACAACCACAGGTCCTTTTTCAATTGCTTTGTCTTTAATAGTTTCAAACCTTTCAAGAACAATTTTTAAGAGAAAGATGGATGATCCCGGGGGCAGTTGCCCACCGGCAAAAAATCGTGAAATCGTTGTTGAGAAAAGAAAGCTGAAGGCGAGTGAAATGGCATTAGCTATTAGGAATGAAGCAGGTAAGTCGAATTTCCCTTCAACTAATGCGAGTAAGTGCGATTCAGTGACCGTGGCGACTAACGTGGTATCTGACCATAACTGTTCTGTACAACGTGAACGCCGTTTTGATTATAAATATGATTCTGATCATAAGGGTCCATTTATGGTATATGTTGACTCGTTTGATGCATCGGGCTTACGCAAATTTCTGAGCGCTATAGCAGTGAGCAAAATTCTCATTAAACTCGGTATTCCTGATGTTGTCGAAGTAATTAAAATCGGATACGGTCGTTGTAAAGTCACGTTTTAGAACCACCAGGCAGCAAATAATTTTTCTTCTGACCCTAGACTTATTAAATACGAGCTAATTCCAAAAATTTTTGAACATTTTATTTCAAAAATTGCAATTGTTTTTGATATCCCAACCGATATCAGTGAAGAGGAATTCAAGGCCGGCATTATCTCGCCAGTAGAAGTAATTAGATGCATTAGGCCGTTACGCCGTCTTAAGGGTCAGGATGGTGAGGAGATGAAAAATCCATCAAAAAATATGAAGATTGTGTTTAAAGGTAATGACATTCCTAATGAAATAATTTTCGGCTACGTTAAATTACCAGTTAAACATTTTATTTCCTTTGCCCAATGCTACAAATGTTTTCGGTATAACCATTTTGCACAACATTGCAAACAGAATTTTGATTTATGCCGTTCTTGTTATAGTCAACATAATGCTGAAGAAAATTGCGCGGAGTTATCTTGTTTAAATTGTAAAGGTAATCACAACCCAATGTTCAAAAATTGTCCAGCGCGTGCTAAAGCTTTTGCAGTTAAAAAAATGATGACCCTCGAAAACCTTTCCTTAAAAGAAGCTAGAATGCGTTTTAAAAGTGTATTTTCAAACAGATTTTCTGAATTGGAGGATGATTGTTCTGCCTTTCCTCCTCTTAGACAGATGGGAACAAAGGATAATATCCAGAATAACCACCGAACGGCAGCAAAGGCTCTTCATGACATTATGCCGTTTTCTAAAGTACTTAAAAATAACGCTAATAAAATAAGAGAAGAAACTAAGGCTAGAAATACAATGAATAGACACAGAGAAGTATTAGAGGAACATTTTTATCGTTGTCAACATGAAAAGCTGGCTTTTCCACCACATCCTCAAAACCTGAATACAATCCAAAAACCTGACTCGAACCGTAATATAGCCTTGAACTTTTTAGCAAAAACTTCTAATGATACTGAATCCTTTTTAAAAAATATTGATAATAGTACATATGGTAGAGTAACGGCATCTAAATTTGTAGCTCAACTAAGAGATAATATTAACTTAAGTTTGAATTATCTAGATCCGGATTTATTAAATTGCTCAATGTCTCAAGATGTCAATATATAAATAATGGCTTACGAAATTAAACTATTACAATATATTATTCAAAGCCTAAAAAAGCCTGGTAATAAAGAACTATTAGAAATATTTCTTCACAATCACGACATTGACATCGCGCTTTTAACTGAGACTTGGCTGACAGATAATACCTGTTCAAGTCTCAAGAACTACAATTTCGTTTGTAAAAATAGAAACGATGGCTTCGGCGGTGTAGGCATATATGTAAAAAAAGATATAAAATTCGCTATTATTAATACCAGTTCAACACTTGATACCATAGGAATATCCACCCTGAACTTGAGCAGCAATATTAATGTAATCATCAACTACAGTCCACCAAACTTAAGATTGATAGACTTTGAACATGAATTAAATCGTATTTTTGTACTGGGCAATCAACTTAAAGGAACAACGCTAATATGCGGTGACTTCAATGCCAAATCTTCACTTTGGGGAGCAAGGCACTCTGACAACAAAGGAGTGCTTTTAGAAAGCCTAGCTAATAGTTTTGATTTTGTATGTATGAATGATGGTAAGCCAACCTTTTCAACAGCTTCTACATCATCATCGGTTCTTGATGTATCCTTCGTGGGTACACCTTTAGTAGACTTTACTTGGAATTCATTGGACTCTAAAATTACGGGTAGTAACCACCATCCAGTTATTATATCGTTGGGGGGTAGTTGCAGACCTTCTAGATCTAAAACTTATCTGCTACGAAATCGTTTTTATTCAGATGTAAGAAAATTTGTAGTACAAGGAAATATTGATTCCTTTGAATCGGATCTAAGAGATTTATACAAAAAACACACAATAAGGTTGTCGGATAATAATAGATACATTCCTAAAAGATGGTGGAACAATGAATTGAACAGACTATTCCGACTTAGAAATGCTGCTAGGAAAAAATATTTTAAGTCAAAAACTCTGGATGACTGCGCAGCACTGTTAAGAGCTGAAAGGAAACTAAAATCTTACATTTTTGCGGCCAAAAAAGATGACTTTGCTGATTTGTTATCAGAATTATCGAGTCCTTCTTCACCTAAGCAATTTTGGACGAAACTTGCTCATTTAAAAAAATATAATCTTACAAAAAAAATTAAAAGCTCTTGGAATGATACACAGACTCGAAGTTTTTTAGATGGGTTAGTTGGACAGTTTTTTCGTTCACCTTCCCCAAATTTTGATATACCTCCATCGGCTAATGTTCCAGTTTTTGATTTTGAGGATTTCGACGCATATATTAACTCAAGGAACCCAGACTCGGCAGCTGGGCCAGATGGTATTTCTTATCGTGTTCTTATAAATCTCTCAACTTTCAGCAGGAAATCTATTTTCAACCAAATTATGTTGCTGTGGTCCAATGGAATTGTTCCACCATCATGGCGTGCAATAAAAGTTTGCCCAATTTTAAAAAAGGATAAAGATCCTACATTAATCACAAGCTACAGGCCCATATGTTTGATGTCCGTCTTACTTAAGGCTTTAGAACATCTAATCAAACGCCACATTGTAGCTCACTGTGAAGTAAATGATATCGTTCCCGCTAGATCATACGCTTTTCGGAAAAATAGATCTTCTGCTAATTGTATTAATGATGTTATAAATACAGTTTACACCTTTAAGAAGAGAGGTCTTCATGTTGTTGCTGCTTGCTTAGACGTTGATAAAGCTTACGATGCTACTGATCCCTTGTTACTTTGCCGATTATTAGTGGATCTTAATTTTAACCATCATGTCATTAATTGGATTTATTCTTTTCTAAGTGATAGAAAGTTAATCGTTAATGGGCAAGTAGCGACTACTGCAATGGGCCTAGCCCAAGGAAGTACTCTCTCTCCAAGTCTGTTTAATATTTTTACGGCAAAATTTCATGAAATTTCAACTGATAAAGAAGTTCTATTTCAGTTTGCGGATGACTTCTTCTTAATTTGTGCCCACCGTGACTTTATAACTGCGAAGCAGTCTTTAACAAGGAAACTAAGTAAGCTTAGTCAGCTTTGCACCCTACGAGATCTCTCTTTCAATCCTGAAAAATCAAAAGTCATTCATTTCAACAGGAAACCCCGCCCTCTTAACATCACAATTAATAACTTATTAATTCCTCAAGTAAATTCAATAAAATTTCTTGGAAGAGTAATAACACCTAATAATTCTTCAGTACCGCATGCCACTCACGTTATCGACTCAGTACGCAAAACCTGCAGTTTCCTTAGGATATTAAATAATCGTTTTTCTGGCGTCAATCCTGCACGTGCACTGCAAATGTATAAAGTTTTCGCAAGACCAAAAATAGAGTACGCTGTATCTACATTTTCTAATATGTCCAAAAAAGCTTTATCCAAAATTCAAGTTTATATCAATGACGCTCTTAAACGTTCCTTGGGCCTTATTAAATCAACTCCCAATATTGTCGCTTTTCATATGGCTGCAGAACTTCCTCCGACATATCGTTTCATAATGGTCACTGCTAAAGAAATTACCAAGTCTTTTACTTACAATCTCCCAATTTCCAAAGCTCTATGTTTGTCGAACTCAAGTCTTAACATTAGCATTTCAAAAGTATTTCATCGATTTAGAGATATATTCATGGATTTAGGTTGCATTAAGCCAAGGCACAATAAACCTCAAAGTATAGCTATTTATTTAGATTTCTTTGGTAATACGGCTACTAGTAAAAAGAATGCTAGCAATGACATAATCAGAATATTGGCAAAGGAAAAACTTAACTCGTTGGTGGAAAATGGTTTTGAAATTTTGTTCACTGATGGTTCCGTGATCGGTGAGTCTACTGGATTTGCGTTTTACCATTTAAGATCTGATTCAGTTTACCGATATTATACTAATAAATCTCTGTCTTCAACTTCAGCAGAGGTGTTAGCTATTGAAAAAGCTATAGAATTTGCAACACGTTCTGGCTTTACTAAGGTTGCTATTTTAACTGATTCAAAATCAGGACTGTATAGTATTAAAGGAGAAGATCAAATCAACTACATTTCTAATGATATTCTTATAAAGATTGCCGATTCTTCATTAACTGCTATTGAGTTACACTATATCCCTGCTCATGCGACAATTATTGGTAACGAAAGAGCTGATGCAGCCTCCAAAGAGGCCCACTGCCTTGGCGTTTTTGTAACGGTTAAATGGTCTTACCACGATGCCATCAGGCGAATCGAGACTTTACTGCTAGATGATTGGCAAAGGGAATACGACTTACTACGACAGACTAAGGGCAGACTATATGGTACTATTTTTCCAACTATTGTTAAAACACCATGGTTTCATAAAATTAGTTGTGGCGCTAGAGCAAAACTTTCATCTAAAATAAGAACTGCCAATAGAATACTTTCTGGACACACTTTTTCTAAAGCTACCCTTTTTAAAGTTGGAGTGACAAACTCTGATCTATGTGATTTATGTGGTGTCTATGAAGATGTATCTCATGTAATTTTTAATTGCCCCCGTTTCAATTCCCAAAGATTAAATTTTCCCTCTATTCTTCGCTACAATAATATTATGGATTTCCTTACTGGAGAGGACTTGACAAATATTATGACGCTGGCTGATTTTGTGGAGACAATAGAATTAAAACTCTAGTAATTATCATTAAAGTAATTTTTTGTTTGTTTTTAGTTTACGAGTTTTTAGTTTTTGTGTTTGTATTGTTAGTATGATTATATATATATATATATATATATATATATATATATATATATATATATGCGTGTGTGTTTATGTACGTATGTGTATGTACATATGTGTATGTACTCGTATATATGTATTTGTGTGTATATTTATGTTTATGTGTATGTGTTTATATGAGTGTGTACGTATATTTATTTATATATTTGCTTGTTATTTATTATTTTGTTTGCTTTGGTTTTCTGGTGGTTTATACCTTAATTTGTAATGGCTATATGAACACTTTCGAGGCCAAATAATTCTTTAGTCCTACTAAAGTAACTTAAATCTACAAAAAAAAAAAAAAAAAAAAACGACAACAGACCAGTGCTGCCACCAACAAATTTTATATTACACATGGATCATACGAAAATTACACATAAAATTAGGAATTACACATGCTCTCTTTCTTTGCGGAATAACGTGTTTTGCTTTGATTTTAAGAAATTAACTATTTATAGTTTTTTTTAATCAACAATTTATAATTATTTTATTCGACAAAAATAACAGCTAAAAACAAAACAAAAAATTCGTACTATTATACATACATACGAGTAGTAGTTTTTAACTCAAAAATAAGCAAAATAAAATTTTAAAAAATTTATATTGAGATCAAATTTTTTAATTTTTCAAGGTGTTTAAGCTTCCACTTTTTGTTTATCATTTTTTGAGTAGGCTCAAAATTTTGTTCACCATTTCTGTATATTCCTTAATAAAAGGAAATGGTATCAGATGACAGTTTATTTATTAAATCTTTTTTTTTTAATTACGACAAGCACTTAGGAGACGACACCTACTTATGCAATGCATTGTGCCAGAACTAGGAAACTAGGTTGCGGAAAGAAGGATAGAGGGAGTAGTGCTTGTGGACATTTGATTTGAATCTTTGCACATTGAAAGTCTTAGGAAAGACCTCTGCAGGGAGTTTCTTCCACATACGAACTGTTCGACTAAAAAATAAATTTTCTCACTGGCCAATCGATCACAAAAAAATGCGCTGTTGATGTAGAGCGCGTTGCGCGTACGAAATTACGGTTCTCAGGAACAAGTTCCCTGATTCCAGAAGAGCAAATTCCGTTGTAGTAACGAGTAAACAGTGAAACACAACCCACATTGAGTCAATTCTCCAGTGAGTAAATAGAGCTGGATACTCTACTGTCACCGATGAGCTTCTTCGCTCTCTCCTGCACGCGGTCGAGTAACTCCAAAATAGACATTGAAGCACCGGCCCATACATGAGAGTTGTATTCCATTTTCGTTCTGATAGAGGTGACAAAGATAACAAGGAGATCAGATGTAGTGAAGTATTCCTCCATGGCTAGTACTGTTCAAAACATGGCGAAATCATGTACCAGGTGGTGGCAGTTGCGAATTTCATTCATTTTCGCCGTTGCAGAAAATGTCAAATTTCATATAAAAAAATGTTCGCTTATTTTTGATGTATGGAGTTTGACATTTTCTGCAACGGCGAAAATGGATAAATTCGCCACTGCCACCACCTTGCAAAATTATATTGCCATGGTTCAAAAATAATAAAAAAAGCAGTGCTCAAAAGCGTTAAAATTTCGAATTACACATCAGTTACACATGCAGCCAATTACACATGGGCTACACAAGTAAAAAATTACACATTGATAGTTATTAACTTATTGTTTATATTATATTCGAAAATTTCGTAGAATAAATATGTATGTCAAATATTATTACATTTTATTGTGATACCCTAAAATTTCTAATTTGATAATTTTTATTTTTTCCTCCTTGGAAATAAATTTTATTGTAGATTATATTGTAGCATCCTTTAATTTATATTTTAAAATTTTATACTTCTAATTAAATCATTGTCTAATTTTCAAGTGTTTTTGCTATAACGATAAATGAAATAAGGCAATAAAGGTCATGGGTGTTCCAATAATTGATGTACATTTATAGGAACACCCTTAAGTTTTTATAGTCATATTATATACTTATTATTATAGCGAATTTAGCAATACAGTTTCTTTTTAATTTTCAAGCATCTGTCTACAACTCTTTTGCATATTATTACATGTTTTATTAGCCCTCATAGCAATCGACATTGTATCCAATTTAAAGCGTTTTTCTGTATCGGTTCAAAAGCTAGACCCATATGGGAAAATTAACGTCACGTCTGACGAGACCCTTTAATTTTGGGATTTATTTTTGTACTACTCTTTGCCATTAGAAGCTATAGCGATACGTTGAAATAAAGAAAAACAATTTAAAATCATTTTAGAGTTGACTCAGTCTGCGGGCGCAAACATAAAAAAGCAGTATTTAGACGAATTGATAAGCTTATTTATTCTTTTTTAAATCGATTAAAAACAGTAATAACTAGAAACGAAAGACTATATAATAATTGAGTTAACTAGTTAAAGTGAACCTTATTATTTGAATGATTATTTTTTTGTTGAGACGTAGAAGGTGTATGAAAAGTGTTTCACCCTCTTTGTTGAGGGTCGGTTTTGTTGCTATGTTAAGTACAGTAGCCCACGTCAGTTTATTTAGCGATGCTTGACGAATGCTGAACTTTTATTAACCTATTATACACTTTTAATCTATGTTCGTTTTATGTATGGCTAGCGTTGCAAAAAAAATTTAAAAAGCAGAGTTGCTAAAAGCCAAATCTACCTGCTTGTAACACAAGCCACATTAAAGGTTTGTGTTATAAACAAGTGAACACTTAGCTTATTAGTTGTTTTGAAGAACAGATTTTAAATTTAAAAGTAAATGTGGTTATTACAATAATCCAATATAAACGCGTAATAAATCGTAAGTGGCATTAACGCATAAGAAAAACTAAACGAAAGTAGAAAGAAAGTAGATTTAGAAATATTCGTTTTTGCATCTGAAAAATAAATTATGTTTAATAAAGCTTTGGACTTCCTTCCTTAACAGACAGATGGCATAGCATTTCTAATTTCAAAACTTTAAAAAAAATAATAGTAATTGAAATTGCTTTTCATGTCCACATATAGCCCAAATAAATACCACATAATTCAGAAAGAACTCACCGTTTTAAGATTACAATCGATGCATGAACATGTGAGCACACTTAGCCTCCAATACGGCAATTTGACAAAAAAAGAGCTGTTATATTACACGATATTGCATAATTCGTTCAAGTCCTCTATTGCAACATTTAAAAATTTTCGTTACTAAAAGGGTGGAGATATAGGCATATTTAAACTCCTCTTCTATACGTACTCTCAACTATTAAGTTTTTTTCAACTGACAGTCAGTTTGGTACTGACTAGTTGACTTTAAAAGACCTTTCCAACGTCAAAAATTTTTCACTTCCACATCCATGAGCTAAGCATTTTTTAACAACTTTCTATGGTAACAGGCTTCGTGCAGGAGTAAATCTATTAAACGCATGTTTTTTTCGTTCTACTTTAATGGCAGTTTTAAAAACTATAAACATACACTCATTCATGTACAGTACGGCTGAAGTTAACTGGCACAAATAACAAGAAGTTATTTTAATCACTTTCTAGAATTTTATTGACGGAAGCAACGAAAATAGCAGTATATAAAACATTTCGAACTGTGTTGACGTTTATGACTTCTGTTGAATTTTTATACATTTGTTTTACTTTTCTGTACGAACTTATTTTTTTTTTTTTAATAGGAAGAAAAAAATTGGTAATAAGAAATGCTCAAGTTTAACTAAAAATAGTTGAAACTAAAATAAAATGGAGTAATGTAACACTATGTTCCATTGAGAGTGATATGTCCTATAAACATTAAAAAAATAAAGACTACTCCCTCGATCAGCATAGACATTCTTTTTAAAAGCCCATAGTTCACCATGTCATTGACATAACTTTGAAATGAAGTAAAAAGTTCAAAACTGCTTTTTTGTGTAACCAATTTTTAAATCTTTTGAAAAGCTTGACACCGTCTAGAAAAGTTATTTTTATTTCTGGATTGATAACTAATGTAAATTTATTTTTATCTAATAAACCATTTTTTTAATGGAACTACGCAAGTTAGAGCCTTAAAAAATGTTAAAAAAATAATAAATGCTGTTCCTAAGTTATCGATTTGAAGTTGCACCCAAACAGCAGTTTTATTTGGAATAATGAAACACTTTTGAAATGGCGTTTAATTTGAAAAGCTGTTGAGGTTATTGCCGCTGAAATTACTAACTGTACAAATGAAGCAACTCATAGAAGAAGTACTATTTTTAGCTTAGTCTGCAAGCTTCTACTTCATAATGTGATAGTGAAAAAATAACAATATTTCTCTTAAGGCGGATATTACAGTCAACTTGTTTCTATTTATTCCATCGCCAAAATATTAGCGAATTATAATGTAAATCCTTTTTTTAAATGAATGTGAACTTAAGCCGAATTAAGATTATTTATTTGTTCTAATATATAGAAAAACAAATAATTATTCAATTTTGCTCCACTGTACTAAATTTTTGTAATTACTTTTAATGGTTTCTTTTTAGTACTGAGCAGAAAAATTACAATTTTTGCAATTTTAATTGCCAGTTGTAAACAGAACAACACGACTACACTACAAATATTTTAGAGAAGATTTTCTTTTTACTACAAAAAATTATTATTTTCCATTAATTTCCCTAAAGGTTTAAACTGAAAAAAATAGGAAATTTAATTGCAGTCTTTAAATGTGCACAAAATAGAAAATATCATAACATCAAAACTTTATTTGAAAATTTTATTAAAAATTTAATTTTTTGTTTTTCAAAATGAGTTAATTTTAAAAATGAACAACATATGCAATTTCATTGCTATGGCTTTAGAAGAAACCTTGAATATTAACCAAACAAATATTATTTCCATGATGTTACAAAAACAGATCAAATTTCATTTAGCAGGAATTATATAATTTCACACACATACGCACTTATTAATACATTTAGCCATTCACAAATTTTATTAATTAAAAAGAAAAAATACAAATCGCCCTCGACATGAGTTAAAATCAAAGGTGGTTTCTTAGGATATTTTTCCTTCTTGCTTTTTGTTTTAAAAGGACAGCGTGTGTCAAAGGATACAATTTCCTTTCTTTACATGTGTAATGTATTTTACGTACATGACCTAAACAAGATATTTAACACAATGGGGAACATGACCTCTAACACCCGGCTAAACTGACTGATTGGCTGGGTTGCTATTTTTAAATTTCATTCATTCATTGCATTGAATATTAAATACCCATTTTTTTCATTGACATATGGAAAACAAGGTGTCTGTTGTTCGTACTGGGATTCGTTGAAAGGTTATATAAACACAGAAATACCATTGTAAATAATATGTTACTGCAATGTTTTAAAAGTTGCTTGTATGCAGATAATTGAAAATTTTGTTTACCCAATTTGTAACTTAAGTAGTGGCCTTCTGACTTTATTGAAAAGTATTTAGGTTTTTAAAAATAAATTCTTAGCACATGCCATAGAACACTGGTTGTTCCTTAGCTAAAAGTAAAACAAAGGGAACAGTTTCCAATTACAATAATTTAGGAAGTTTGAAATATAGGAAAAACACCTTTTGCTACATTTAAACAAATCATTTGCAACGAGGCATTTTTTTCTTTCATTTTACGGAAGCTTCGAAATAAACAAATTTTGCCAAGTCTGGAAAATCATATTTAGTTTCAGATATTAAAAAAATTTTTATAATTAACAAAATTTTATTACATTTTTTGATATTTAGATAGTAGAAAGAAATGAAAATATTAATTTAGACTTAACAAGAACTGTGACAGGTTATGAAGGCTGTAGCCAGTATTTTTTAACTAAAAAACTTCAGTAAAAATATTTAAAAGTAAAAAAAGTAACAAAAATAAAACGAAGATACTATGAAAAACCGTATCTGGTTATAAATTGCTCATCATGCGGAGTCAGAAAATGACCCTGTATCATATGCAGTTAGATAGCTATCGTTACCGGTTGTTTCATCAGTAATTATGGATTGCTTAAGTATTTAGGAATCGGAAGATGTTTTTGGCGTAAAAATTCAGAGTGATGTTTGATGGACTGAACACATTTTTAAAGTTTGAAAGGAAACTTACAAGAGCCTCAGTTTTTTTAAACGGTGTAAAAGTTCTGATTTTCTCAATATTTATATCCCCTACATCCAGCCAAAAAAAAATTTAATAAAACTCTCAACTATGAGCTGGTGCTCCAAAGTCTGCTTTAGGATTAATCAACCGCGTGTGGGAGGGGGCGAAAAGGCTCATAGGGGACAGTATTTAACTCTATAGACTTTCTTGAGCATTGAAGCAATGTGGGTTGTGTTTTGCTGTATATTCGATACTACAATGGCATCTGCATGTTTTAGCCTACAACACGTTTTTCATTAAGAGCTTTTTTATCTGTGGTCGCACTATGCGGAATCTTCTTCCTTCAGAAAGATATGGCAGGCTTTTTTAGTTCTTTGTTCTTAAAAGTTGTAAAGGATAAAATTGCGTTCAGGTTATACAAGGAATCTTGAGCAAAATCTAGCTAGTATTTCACTACAATCGGAAGTGACAGTAAATTTAATAGCATTTTCAAACTTACGTGAAAAAAAGAGATAGATATCATGACCTTTTTAAAGGATTTACCTAAAATTAAAAGAAAAATATAAAACAATGCCAATAACCCCTATTCTGCGTTTTGATTCGAATTGAAATTTTCTCCGTCTGACAATTTTGGTATTCTGCGTTTCGATTCCGTTCAGTTTTTTTCGTATTCTGCATTACGATCGGAGCTCCGTTTTTCTCAGTCGGTTTTTTGTTAACGGAGGGGTTTTGTCATTTGTGTTTTTTAGTTAAAAAATGAAAAAATTTAAGTAGAAAATCAGATAAAATGTTCAGAAACGGTTTAAACAAACATCTAAAATTATTCTTCATTAATTTATTTAATTAAATTATTTTGAACTGTTGATTTTTGTACCGCAATCTGGTGTTTTTTTATGTATTAGCGGTCAAAAACAACGACACCAGAGCAGCATGAAAAACTGGCAAATTAATTTACATCTAAAGCAGACATTGCTTGTGGATGTCACCAGCGGTCAAAGGAAGAAGTAGCAGCGTTCTGAGAGAAAGTTGCAGGAATCCTCAATGATCTAGGTTCTCCAACAAAAAATGCCAGCGCAATAAATGCCATGAACAACTAATTTTTATTTTGTTTTTATATTTTTTAATTTATTTAATATTTTTTTCATTAAACTTTATTAATAAATTATTTTTAATTATGTATACATACAACTTTTTGTATTAATTTTGACACTGGTTTATGAAAATGATAACAAATTTTCTTATTTTGCTATTTCATTTCCATATTCCACATTGACGCTTATAATTTTGTAAACATTGTTATCTTCTTCTTTTTCTTTCGATTTCGTTTTTCTACAGAATACCAGATTTCGATCGCAACGGGACTGAATGTGGAGACTTAATCGAAATGCAGAATAGGAGTGAATATATTGTGAGTACAAGATTTTGTTATAGAAAAATGTGTATCCTTTTGTTTATTTTTTACGATTATTCGGAATAGTGACATTTAACTGGAAGATAAGCATTAAATACAAAAAAGAGAATACTGCAATCCACTAAAAGCTTTATGCAGTTTAAGTAAAGATTTGCGCGTGGTACGCAGATCTCTATGCAGGTCTATTATTATTTCTTATGCCATAGGCTAGATCGTATCGAACTCTTCAAGAAGTAAAAGTCTAAAATATTTACTCTAAAACTTAACTCAAAATTGGTAAAACCACGGCATAAATTGTGTACGTTAACCGCAATAGCAGTTCAGTTTCTCGAAGAAGATTATTGTCATATGCTGTAATTATTGAGGTAACAATATTGTTCCTGGCTTTACGAAAATTTGATTTCGTTGCATTTTAAAATTAATAATTATTTGAATGAAATTTGTGAGAGGGAAGCATAAAGTTAAGCTTGTTTTGTTGCATTATTTGTTTTATTGTTTTTATATTAAATTATTTCTACTGGCATAAATAATATATTTTAAAGTCATGTGACTTTAAAATATATTATCCTAATGAATATTCTTTCCCCGCAGTAATATATTTCATTTGTAGTAGTTTTAAATAATAAATATTTTATGAGAAAATCAATGAGAATATCATGAAGTATTTGAAATTAAAGGAATCAAGTGCGAATTAAGTAAATTAGAGGGAAAACTAGGTTTTGTTCTAGGCATTTGTTCTATTTCTTCTTTAGTTAATATTGAAAAAGACGTTATGTTTTTTAGCATCTATTATACATGGAAAACAATTTAAAACACATACGTTTTGCTTATCTTCGTCACTTAAACTCTTAATTTAATAAAGGAAAATAAATATCTTCGTTGAGAACATAACAAATTAATTAAATTTGCTTTCCATGCCAGGATTCCTTAAGTATTAAAGGTGGCATAATTATGAGTTCTATTCAAAGATGCAGATACTAAGCAATGTTTACCTTTTTTAAGATTGTGCTTACACTCACGTGGCTCCTTTATAGGTTATATGCCTGATAATTTAAGAAAACAAGGAGTGTTCGTTATTTCATAAGAAAAAATTAAATCCTGCATCCGGTATGAATTTCCCTTTACTTTTTAATTTCACTTTTTAAACTTGCGTAACAGCAGACATGGTAAAACATACTTTGAGTAAATTTAAAATAAAGTCCTGTGAAAATTACGTTACTATTAGAATATCTTTTTATTTTGGTATTTTTTACTAGCGACTTAAACATAATACGATACACACCCTGCGTAAATTCATAGTCGCGATCTATTACGGTTCTAAAAAGGCCATTCTTTTAAAAATTACGACACTATTGGGATAACTTTCATTTTCTTTTAATTTTTTTAATTGTCCTTATAGCAGACATATCAGTACATCTTATGCAGAAAATTTAAGAGTCTGCTTGTAACGTCCTCTAGAAATACCCTTTAATTTAAAAATTTATTGTTTAGAATTTATTTTTATAGCGGACATATTTTGCATACTTTATGTGAATAATTAATGCCTGCCTACTAGGGTGAAAAAGCTAAAGCCATAAAAACGAAAATCACGTCAATATTAGAATACACTTTAACTTAAAGTGCTATTGTTTTTACTCTCTATATCTTTCTAGTGCACATAATTTTATTGACGTGCCTGTCAATTAGAGTTCAAAAGATATCAATATTTTTATGAATATCACATCGCCTTCAAAGTACAATTTAATTTTAAAATTTTTTACTCACAATTTTATATTACATTTTTTTAATACATCTTCTGTGAAAATTTCAAGAGTTTACCTACTTCGGTTCTAGAGATAGAGGGCTGTGTATGAAAAACGGGCGAACAGGCATTAAAAAAAACAACAGGGTAACGTTTTTAAACTTTGTGTACGGAACCTTTAAAAACGAAGGGTTTTTTAGATATAAAATAAAAATTCATCCAGATATTTTTAAGGCCAATCTATAAGCCAGATTGAGCGTATGTCAAAAAGCTTACGAAAAGCCTATCAAAGGCTTAGGTAACCCATTAAAGAATTTAAGGTGACCACAATGTACATACATTAACTTTGTAACTAATTTGCTACAGTTGCACATTAATGTTTATTTGTAGTTTTGCCAAAAATAATTTCTTTATCAGTAAACAAAATGTTTAAACAAATATTTAATAACATTTACATACATACATATTTATATTTTTAATTCAATAAAAAGTACTACAAGTTGTTTTTTCTGTTTTTGTATTTGTGGCCAACCATACAAAAAGTGTAACAATGGTGTACATCACTTAAATCATCACACACAATTAAAAATTTTTTTTTTGTTAATTACCTTTGTAAAAAATGGCAAAGAAGTAAATAAACATTTTTTTCTTAATTTTCTATCAAAAACTAAAAATTAAGCAGTGTAGGTCATCATTGCAATTTTTCCTTTGAATGTATAATACAAATCACAATCAGCTGTTTCCGCACGGTCAAAGTTTTTCTTTAGTACATTATAGTTTGCTATATAAATTTTAATGAGTTTGAACAATTGTTTAATTTTGATTAAGTTGTCTTATGTGTATTATAGTTGGGTCTTTACAAAGTTTTGAAACTATACAGACAAAAGAGCTTTTTATCAAATGGTGAAATAAAACTGTTTTTTATGATTTTAACATATAAATTCCCGGAATGGAAAAATTGTCCAAAATGTTTGTTTTGTTTTTACTGCTTCCCTGCCTTTGTTATTTATTTTTTATTTATTTTATTTTATTTATTACAGTAACCAACCGAGCCCTTAGGGCCATATATAGTTGGTAGACTACGGGCTGTCAAATTATCTTTGGGGTACTAAGCCAACCGTTGTAAATTTTTACTTAATTTTTTTTCCGTATTTGCTATAGGCTCTCCTTAAAATGGTTTGAAAAAATTTGTTCGTATCAGGGTAAATTTAAAATATAACCACCTTTTTGGGGCAAATACTTAAATTTTTTCATCTTCTCTTAATTTAGAGGCTTGTAACTTTTTAACGAAAAGTGTTTTTAGGACTAAACTTTAAACTTGTTTATTCTAAATTTTATTAAGAGTATATTATAGTATAGCAAATGTTTTACAGTAATAATCCGATCATTATCAAGTACACTACTCAAAGAACAATAAGTTAAGGTCAAAAGGCATAACCTACAAATATATAAACATTATTTTTTAGGTATTTTCAAATTCTAATCAGATTATATTCGCATAAAATTATATGCCCAAGGTACCCAGAAGCCACAATTCACCGTTTATAAATACCGAATTATGTCCAAACCATTACAACGTTCTTTAAATGAAGTAGACATTATAAAATTATAATGAAGTAGACATTATTAAACGGAGTGGAAAATTTACTCCAAGGATAAACTTCACTGCATTTTTTATATTTTTATATTGAATTAAGAAAAACAAAAAAAAAATGATAATAAGTATTTACGAATTATAATTAAACTTGTATCATTGAACGGAAATTAAAAAAATTGCACAACTGTTGTTCAACTAACAAACTGCAAATTTTTGCAAAAAGTTTATTTTAAATATAAAAACCTAGATGTGACGAAAAAAACCGTAAAAAAAAATAAAAACATCTTAAATTTGTGTGGCGTGAAATTTGATATGAATCAAATGCCACGTGGCTGCTTAATATGCAGCACCAAATATTTACAAAAAAAAAAAAGAAATACAAAAAAATTCTACTGGTGATTGTCATATGTTTAATATTTAATTACCGAAGGGGTTCCACTTTAACATTATCTAAAACTAAAATTTAAACAATAATACAAGTATTAAAAAACAACAAAATATAAAGTTTTGTTTTTAACAGTTGCAACACATTTAGCCAGCGCCAGACAATCGCTGGATTATGGCCAACTGCAATGAAAAAACAAAAAAAGAACAAATATAACTGGAGGTGTTAACTGATCTTGTTAAACCGCAACTTGTTAAACGGTACAAAACCTCGTTTCTATAAGATGACTGTGAACCTTTACTGTTTTTCCGTCTCTTACAGTTACTCTGTCCGCTAACTCTTTAAGATAAATGATCAAATAAGAACGTGCGCCTCCTTCTCACTGACGGCTTGCAATAATTTATCGTAGTTGATTCGTATTTAAGCGTACAATAACAGTAACTGAGTGAGTAAATAAACAGTAAGTGACGCATGCATCATCACTATTTGCCCATCTGTGGCATTCTTGGTTTGATCATATCGTATCATGCACATGCCACACAGTTTGTGTGCAATCCCCATCATGATTCCTTAAGTTTTTTTTTTTTTTTTTTACGAAAAATACAATTGTGCCTAATCAGCGAATTAGCATGAAAATAAGGGCTGGTTTCTTTTTTATTTATTTATTTTTGTTTATTTCAGTCTTATATACGTGGTTTGTTCCTTCAGGTTATAATTTATTGCATCTTGTTAAACACTTTTTTCATTTGGTACTTTTGCACACTTCAGGAACATTTTAAGGAAAAAAGGAGTTATTTACTCGTTTGGTTTTTTTTTATCGAAAAAGATCAACAATTAAGATCTTGTTTTTTGCTTATTTTTGGTGGGCCATATGTTGTGTTTGTAATGCAAGAAAAAATTATTCTATCTTTTTATTTTGGTTTCTGTTTTTTAATTTTCGTTCGTATTTTAGGACACATGTTTGACATGTTAAAAGCCTTTAAGTAAAAATTTGGCAACAACATATGCATGCAAATGCAAAAAAGTAAAAAAAATAGTTTTCTTAGTATTAATTTAAATTATCCAAAAAAAAAAAAACAAAAACAAAAAAATATAATAAACACAAATACAATTTTTATTGTCCACTCATTAGTATGTACTCAATATTTTTGTAGAATTCCTCAGGCAATTTTGGCATAAATTAACTATATTCCATTATTTTATTTTTATGCGTAATAAACAAAAAAAAAAACAGAAACATATTTAGTGTTTTAAGGAGTCAAACCCAAAGTGACGAAAAATATTGTTTTTAAATATTTTCTTAATGTTTGTTTTATACCCCTTACCCCTTACAGGTGGAGAGTTTTTATGTACAGCTAACTTGACTGATGACCTAGAGAAATACGCCAATCGATCAAACAAAGTTTTGAAAATTTTGTTTCTGAAAATCATAAAGACCGGTCCATCCCCTTCGAGGCAGTGGGCAAAACACCTCGTCTATCTCTAGTTTTTCTATATCATATCAAATATACAAAATCAAGTGAAAAAATTGACGCTCGCCTATATTTCCCTGGTTATGTGCCTCTGAATTTTTTTATAGAAAAGAACATTTGTCCACGATATTTTTTAAGATATCAATATGGGTATTATTTAAAAGCTTTTAAGGATATCTTCCAGTAAAAGCTAAAATTAAAAAAAAATGATTAACCTATTAAGAGCCAATGACATTTTGATGTAAAATTATATGTTGTATTTTATTTTTTCGTACTTTTTAGTCCTTTGTAACCCCAATATTAATTTTCTTTTTTTGGATGGAGTTACCTAATCTAGATGCGCAAAGATGCGCAGGGTGGGAAGGGTAACTATTAATTTGATAAACTACATAAAGAATTATTTTAGTGAATCAATTGACGTTTGAAATAGATTTCGGTAATGTGATGCGTTCATGATGTAATCCGTAGTTTTACCTGTAGAAAATAAGGCTGTATGAGAAAAAATATTGATCCTTACAACGTCTCTCCATCTTTCACAGTGCTTTATCTCCGAATCAGTAATAGATTGACACAAAAAATGCTAAAATAAATGGCAAAGTAAAGGGTTCCCTAAATAGATGTTATTTCTAGGTATAAGGAGTAATATTTTAAGTCGTAAAACACACATGACACATAAAATAAACGCAGAGAAGACAGTTCGCAATAATGACAAGTGTGAACCCAGAATGAAGTGGTTTTCAGGTATAGGACCATATTTTTAAACTATTCTACGAGGAACATGCCTGTTATAGAAAATGGTAAAACATAAATTTAAAAATTTACCGGTTTCCCCACGATCTTTTCAAATATGTATGTAGCATAATAAAACGAAAGGATAATAAAAGGATAAGAAAGGGGATATGTGGCCTCATCTTTTAACCAGGTAGCCAGAGAAATACTATATGGCCTCTAAAATAACAAGAACAAAAAAAGAGGAGAAAGAAAAAAGCAAGAGTGCTCCTGTAAAATATTCGTCCATTTATATGACGTCCATTTAAGGCGTTTAACAAAATGCCCATTGTATTTAAATTTCGATATTACGCATTCTAAAATCGTTTAAGGCGTTCATTTTAATTTTCACAAAAAATGATTTGTCATGCACACTGGAAAATTGAATTTAACCTTTTCTCCAGTATTAATATTTTCAGGAATGTGAAGAAGTATTAGAGTTGAGAATGAGGTTGCCAGATGCCCTCTATTGTTCTGGTTCATGTTACCACTTACCAGTTAAAATACAATTTGTACACTTAATAACGAATTTCTTTAATTTTGAAAAATAATTTTTTTATTAAATATTTTTTTCAATTCATTACATTAATATTTTCTTTAAAAAAAATTATTAAATAGAAATAAAAAAAAATATGTTGTTTACTTATACAACGAATGTAAATATAATTAGTTGATTTTTTTTCTAACACTAACTAATACCTTTATTTTTACATCAGTGACAATTTATAACCAAAAAAAAATATGTTTTCTCGCAAAGGCTGAAATTTAAATAAAAGATGTCAAAATTAAAAAATGTTTGCCTACAACTAAAGCAAAAGAGTTTACTAAATTCTGTTGATCAAAAAATAAAATATAAGTATATGATCAAAAAAAATTGATATAAAGAAATTTTTAAATTGTCCAGCTATTTTTTTTAATCCTGGTAAATTTTTTTTCATTATCTAGCTATTTGACTTCATGTATCTGGCAAGCCTAGTTCAGAAACAAATTAGTCGTACGAAGAGCTAGCAAAGAAAACTAAAGCTCTGCTTTCTCATAAATTTCTTATATTTGGCTTGAGTTTACAAATGACCAAAGTATTTTTTCTTTGGGTCGAATTACTCTACAAAAAGTTAAATCGTACCAAATTCCCGCTGCCAAATTCTAATTTTACCGAAACTGTTTAATAAAAAAATAATAAGAATATTTTTTTACTCCTTCTTAGAGTAACTTTAAATAATTGTTTATGTTTCCTGTATTATTTCTCTGCTTCCAGCTAACGTGCGTAGTTGTTGTCAAATCTGACAAATACACACCAAACTAGTGACAAATACATGTGTACGCAACATTATACTGAATACTTCAAAAGGAAAGTAAATTTACAAAAATACAAACAAACCAATCAAGAAACCTTTTAGATAATTTACACTCAATATATCTTGAATTGCATGAAATTGACAAATAAGTCAATTTGTAATTGTGTTTTGTAAGTGTCAAGCAAAAATCAATTTGTATTCGTCAAAAGCAAAATCAAAAAATTTTAAGCACCTGACTACAAAAAGTAGTTGTATTTTTGTGTTTTTGATTCTCAATATTTTCAATGTTGGCTAGCTGACGTTTTTCTCTGTAAAGAAGTTTAACATTTTCTTAGCCATGCCGCTTAGATCCATACACCATCATACGTAAAGAAATTGTATGCTGTCGTGTAATTTAATCCATGTAAATAAACATTTTACATGACTTCTACAACTCTGTTTTCTTAAACGACGTGTCCTTAACGAAATTAATTAACATCTGCAGGCTAAACGAGTCATAGAGCCTCCTTTAATTCCAACTTAATCTTCTTCAGACATCAAACACACTGAACTATAAATTGTACTGAAAACATCAAATGCAGCAACAGCTACAGTAGGAATGGCTGATGAATATGTTTTGTGTCAACAAGGCCATGTGTCAAGTTGTCGCCACGCGCTGCACTGAACTATTTGAACCAACGCATACATTTATATATGTACAAATGTATGCTTGATTTTATGTACATATGTTTATAGGGTTGACTTAAGAGGTGCCTCTATTTAAGAAATTTGTTTTAAGAGAAGCTAAAATAACAAGGATACAACATGCAAACATACATATGTCGCGTCCCTAAACAAACAAATCAATGCCCGCGCGTGTCCTTTAAACACAGCTGCAACACAGCCAACTTGTATTCTTTTTATTTATTAATATTTTCTGTATCATAAATTACACGCCGTTGACAATTTCTTCAATTTGGTTAATCCATTACTATGTTTTAAAAAGGATGTTTAATTATTTTTATAAGATTTTGTTTTCCTTTTATTGTTTTAAGATTATAGTTTGTTTTGTAGCTGCCACCAAAGCCGCGCTCTTTCACCTTTTATGCTCCCTATTAACCGTTATTAGTGTTATTTTACTTCTAATATTCAAGTGGTTGTTGTTTAAGATTTTTTTAACAGTCCACTTGGGAGTCTTTTACTGTTGCTCTTTTCGGTGGCTGCTATTTAAATTAAGAAAAGGGATACTGCTTGATACTGTAGCAAGCTGCATCTTGTTTCATACACTCCATGTGCATTGAGTATTGAAAACATATTAAATAAGAATTCAAATTAGTACATGGCTGTCAGCAAATAAAATTTACTGTTTAACACTTCCACTTTCTACAGCAGAGCAGATGTTAAAGTTTGAAATTAGAAATCAAAACTAATTGAAGACATAAAATTAATTTATTTGCCTATTTTTTTTGAAGACTTATTAATATGATGTTACAGGTTTCAAATGGAATTGTATATTTTAACCTAAAGTTTTTAAGGATTTTTTTTTAAAGAGAAGTAGTACTTCAGGCAATAATGCCTATTTAATTATTTTTCGTAACCGTGCTACATTCTTTAGGAAAGGGATAGATGAGAGATAAGACAGGTGGAGAAAAGAGAAAGATAGATATAGCCATTTTATTAGTTATTTTACTTCGCCGGCGAATATGCTATTAAGAAGTACCGACGAAGGAGGCTGCATGTTTAATGTTAATTCTGGATATGTATTTATACCATTAAACAGAAAAAAATATTTTTAATTTTTGGTTGCCGCAGGAGTTGAACCCTGGCCAACTAGGTTTGTAGCCAACGTGTCTACCACTTTGTTGTCCACTGGGCAAGTTTGTACTTAAAGCAGGTCCAAAAGTTATTCATGAATATCATTTCATTCAAAGTGTTATTCCTTTTCCATAATTGCAAACGTAAACAATTTCCGTGAATAATCTTTGAGGTGAAAAGAAGATCCCTTGATTTTAAATAAATTTTTCTCTTGAATATTGTTTCCCTTTCTCTTGGTTTTTTTTCGCTTGTATTTACTTGTGTCTCATTTGTTGTTGCTGTTCAAACTACTATATTGTATCCGGCGTTGTCTTTATTCTAATTTTAGGGCCTTTCTAGAAACTGTAAAATATATAATTGCCTTGTTTGCTATAGGGAACATATGAGAAACATTGACTGATAACCGAAAGAGTAGTTTTTGAGATGAAATATTATAAATTTTGACAGAGGCGTTACCTATCATGTCGAAGCTATCAAATCAGTTTGGATCTTCGACATCTTATGATGTATAAAACAGCAGCTTAGACGAAGACTTATGGTGACGCTACAGCTCAAAATATCCTTGAATGTTGACAATACTTAAGCATTGACTAAGAATTGATTCACAATAACCTGAAAACAGTTAAAACTATTTCTAAATTGCAAAAAAAAAAAAATATAAGTGATGTCACGCAATACTAAAATTTGTTTTCTGTATTGTACAAACTTTTTGGTCGACATAATAACAATTAAGTTTTAACAACTGGAAATTTGTTTTTTCATTTTTTTATTTTGAAAATATATGAAAAATAAAATTAAAAATTAAGTGATGTACAAATTTTTAAATAAAATGTATTTAAAATGCCAATAAATATTAAAATTCAATTCGTATGTTAATGAAAGAAAAACAAAATTCAATTCATATCTGTGGAAACGGCATGAATATCGAGTTGATGCATATCACCAATAATAAAATACTTTGTTTTAGATAAAATTGATTTGAACAGCTGTTTTATATGGTTATGGCGCGTCTAATTGAACCCATAACTAAAATAATACGTAACGTCGAAAAATCTTTTGGCCAATTATTTTCTAACTATATTTTTCCTTAGAACAAATGTTGTGTTCATAAAAAAAATTCTATGAAGTCCATAATATTGACCGTAGCATATTAACCGTGGTGGAATGAGTGTATATTTGACAAGAATTTAAATTTTCAAATTGGCGAACGAAAACATAATGAAGCAAAAAAGCAGCTGAAAAGGTTTGCCCTTAACATTGTTCCACATTGTACTGTGGGATATTCTAGTCCCCTTTAATCCAGCTTTTCATACAGGCCGATTATTTAATTTATTTGTAGTCTTTTCAGACTGCTCGTGTTTTCCATGTGTTTATTACTTGTATACTATTGCTAAGTCAATAGAACTCTGAGCAACTCTGCGAGAGTACAATACTCATACTGTTGTCATACCTTTCGGTGAAGACCGCCTTCTTGTGGCTGTTTGTTTTGTTTTGTTGTTTCGATTTATTTGATAAGTGAAATTGCATTCTTAAATACAACTTTTCGGTAGTTTTCGTTTGTAAAAGTAAAAATTAATTTTAAAAATTTTTTAGAAATCGAGAAAAATAGTTTTCGGAAAAGCCACTCTAACTAAAAACGCTCAGATGCAATTTTTCAAATCGACTATCCCAACTCTAGATCCAGATCAACAGATAACTCTCCAAAAAATAAAATAAATATTTATGCAGTTTAATAATCGCACATTATATTTTTTATATATCTCTTGTTTTGAATTTACGATCTAAGATTTCTTAAGCAGGGTCTGCGTTATAAAATGCAATATAGAAGGTGTCATTAATTTTTATTGAACTGCATTTTAGTTTTTATTTTATATAATTTATTTATTTTCTGCTATCTTTTTTTTTATTTATTTTCTGTAACTTGTCTACTAAATGGTAAAATTTTTAACGGCCCTTCCGTACTTTTTATGACCATTTATTTTTATTGCATTTTTACTGTCATCACTTCTTAAGCAATTAATTATTTTGAATACAAAACATTTTTGTGATTTTTTACGAGAAGAATGTCACAACATTATGACAACAACTGTGACCAAATTGGTGCACAGCAGTTTAACTTGATAAAAACATTCATGCAATTAAATTGAAAACCATAAATAAACACTAACACACACACCCACTAAACTCCTCAATTCATGTTCCATATATCCTTTAAGATGAATACTCTGCAGGACAAAATGTGTAATTTTTGTATAAAAAATTTTTATTATTTAAGGCGTTGAATATTTGTTATCCTTTATGCCATCATAAAAAATAAATAATATATTTTTGTTATGGATTTAAGGTCTGAATTGGAATGTTTTGGCTTTTATTTCCAATAATTTTATCTGTTTATGTTTGGAGGAGTTTTTATTGTCCAATTTTATTTTGACTGCATTGCATATTTTTATGTTTTTCATCTCTTATTTATTTATAATATGTTTTTATTGGTAATTCACCTGCCAATGTTACAGTTGGTGCTGTTGTAGTAAAATTTATATTTTCTGCCATTGTGATTGGTTGCGTTCGTATAATATTTAAAAAGATATGTAAAAATTTTACAAAAACCTAAAGGGAGTAGTGCTTATTTTACTCTTCACCTGAAAACATATCAAAAAAAAAAAAAAAAATATCTGTTTTGGTTAAAAAAAATAATCGGAGTAGCACTCACACAAAGGCTCCAAATTAACAAAATAAAAGCTAAAACACGTCACAGTAAAATTTTAGCCCTAAGTTATAAAAGATTTTAAACATTATGTATTTACCTTTATTACAGCGGACATTTAATCACACCCATATGTATCTATAAAATTTATAAAAAATTTTATTTTTATTCACGTAGGAATTGTTTGCTTTGTTTATTTTTAATATAAATACTCGTAATCATACATATGTATCTTTACAAATTAATGCTTTTAAACAAAACTGTCATAATAGGGGATCACAGATATTGTGTGCCCTGCACAAATCAGCAACAAACGACGCATGCCCTCATCGCTGGAATTATTGAAAATTCTGTTTAGGGTCTAAATTTTAAAATTTTACTTAAAGCAGCATAAAAATCTATTTTATGTATCGTCTTAAAAATTTATTATTTGTTTGGCTTTCTCCTCTTATGCCCTTTACGATTCTCACATTATATTCTAAAAATTTTGTTCTTTTTTCTAAATATTTTAGAATGACCAAGCATATCACGCACACCAATTTATTGGGCAATAGTTAGCATTCTTGATTATTGTAAAATTTTTAATAACATCAACGTTATTAAAGGTATTAAAAGTTTCTTTATTTATGTTTATTTTCGAAAAATATCAAGATTCGTTTTATATACATATATACAGATAAACATACATACTTACCTAGATTAAAAAAGTAGGTTACATTTAGAAGTATTAAAACAAATGAATTAAATAATTTCGGCTTAAATTTGCTTATTTTTATTTTCTAAATTGTTTTTAAGAAAGAAAATTATTTACAAATGTACGTGTGTAGCTATGAACATACATAGTTCCGTAAATTTGTAAAATATTCTTGTATGGTAACAGTGTTAAACATTATGTAATTTGGCTTTCAAAAAACGTAAAATATTAATTTAGTCAAAATATCGATAAAATTTGTGTAAAAAAACAAAATCAGTGTGTCAGTTAAGACTTATAAGTACATTTTGACTTTGATGTGTAAAAGCCTAAAGAGGTGGTTAGATTAGTCAAATATTAGGCCAATTCTCAATTACTTTCAAAAAAATTAACGATATGATTTTACATTTATTATATTATGAATCTAAATGATACGTTTCAGAAAAATTTGAACAAGCATTTGTAAAAATAGTGGTAATGCTTTTTCGGTCAAATATTTGACTAATCTGACCGCACCTTAACAAATAAACCTATGTCTATGAACTTTATATTTTTTTAATATTTTTCTTTTTTGAAAAATTTTTCATGTATCTAACATGAAATTTTTTTGTTGGTGAAGTAAGAGGGGTAAGAAATATCGTATTGCTTGAATTTTGAGGGGATGTTACTATTGCTTTAATTTTTGTTTTTAATAACGCATATTGCTGCTGGACTTTTTCAGTTTTTTTTAGTTCTACAAAGACTGTGAGAGTTTTCTTCAGTCTTATGACAACCTTGATGAAAATATCTAACAAAGTCTTTGTCGTATGCTTAACGAAAAGTAAAAACTTGATGGTAAGATTTGTGTACATGTGTTTTTTAATATCCTGCTATCCATTATCTATGCTTATAATTAAACAGTAATGACGTCATTTCTGTACATCAAATACTTTTTTTAAATTTTGGTGTTGGTAAGATATTAATCTAAATGGAATACAAACCACTTTTTTTCAAAATGCTAGGTGGATTTCAACATTGGTTGAAATATAGATACTTTTTGTTTAATATAAATAAGTAATTTCGTAGTGAAACTACAGATACAAATGAAAAGTCACACAATTTTATCGTTATAATGGTACTAAAACAATTGTCAGCACATTTTATTTTTATAGATTGAAATTTTTAAAAAAGCTTATAAATCTCTACAATAAATAATTAAAAACACATTTTTCTAAGTTGGAATTTTAAGAAAATTATATATGACAAGCGGACAAAGTCATGGGCACTGCTAGTAATAAGTAACTGCACTCTTGAACTGCGCACTACTATCTAAGTCCTACTGACACTATTATAAAATTATTAAGACTTGCATTTGATTTTGTAAGAAAGAAATCTAATGAGATTTATTGTAATTGTCAAAAAAAAAAAAAAAAAAAAAAAAAAAAAAAAACAAACGGAACATTACATTTTGTTTAAGACTTCAAGTAGAAAGAAAATTCCTACGCTCATTTAGAGTACAAAAAACAATGTTTTGCCATCCTAAGCCTTTAGAAATGAGGGATTTTTTCTACTTAACGGATTCTTAATATATTTTAATAATAATAATGCGTGATGTGGTGTCCAATTTTTTTTTTAACTAACAAGGGCCCTGTCTGTGTAAGATAGAAAAATATTAATAATTTCATTCGAATTCCTTTCTAAAACTGGCCCAAAATTCTCTTTTTTAACGACCATAAATATTTGTTATGCAATTATTTTTTTTTAAATATTCAAATAAAATATTTTTGGTATAAGATAAGAGTAAAAGAGTGGAGTCTTTATTTTTCAAATCCCAGCTGTGTGGTTTAAACTATAAAAATATTAACTTTACGGCTCATACCTGAAAATTTTTAAAATTTGATGAAAAACGTAAAAAAGCTTCAGATTTTTACATATCCGAGGTGACCTAATGTGTGACTCTTTGGCGTTGCGCTTTAAAGGTTGAAAAACCTCAAACTCTTAAGTTAAGCACAAATACTTCTCCTCTATTATTACGAAAAATTTTATATAGTTCAGCTCATTTTAAATTTGTATCAGAATCGGCAATTAAAAAATTCTTACCTCCTGCAGTTTTTAACGCTTTGATTTCCGCGCTAAAACTCAAAACTAAGTTACAATTTCTATGTGAGTAAATTAGAATGGTTTTTGCCATTTATCATTTTAAATATAACTTATTAAAAAAGAACATATTTTAATGCTGAGTTCTTCTGGTTTTCTCTAAAATATTGTAAGAATTCATTTTTAATGGGAAATCAATTTTTAGTAGTTTATTTTTCTAAATTAAGAATTTATTTTTAACACAAGACTAGACAGCGTTTTTTTTTAATCACATTTAATTTCTTGGTTAAAATTGACTTATGGAAATAAAGTAATAGGAAAGTTACTGAAAAATAAGTGAACCTACCCTACTTTCTCGTAATAAACTTGTGAAATTTATTGTTTTTTCAGTTTATTTGCAACCACTCAAGACAGCAACGGGGGTTACACTGTTCAAGTACAAGTTTAAATACATATTTAAATTTTTATACTTTTATTTGGTTGTGTAGTTAGAAGAAAAAGTTAAATATAAATTTAAAATAATGTGAACTTCCTATGTCAAATAGTGACATGCTCAACAAATTTTTTTAAAGCTGCAGCCATATGTGGCAACATACACTCGATCGTATACACGTACACATGCTTAAGAAATTGTTATAAACATTTGGGCCAACACGAAAAAACTTTATAATTCTCATGAAAAACACGTACTATAATATTGGAATTTTATTAATTTCTCTATGACATGGTGACACTCAAATGAAATGAATTAAATTTTAAAGCGAAAAGCGTATCAAAGCAAAAAAAAAGAAAAAAAAAGAAAAAAAAAATAGAGTGATAAGTGTCAGGACAATGTTTTGCAGGTTGTGTGAAAAGACTTTTGTGTACTTTAAAAGAACTTGTTCTTAATCTACGAACAAAAAGAACTTTTATCTTATATGGCTGCATAAAATTTCTATGAAAATTTACTTTTGAAGCGGATTAATTAATCATTCCATAAATATAACAGAATATTGTCACTAAATTGGCTATTTTGCTTTCATTATTACAAATGGAATAAGATAGGAGTTTTATAAAGGCACTAGACAATATTTCAAAATCTTTTACTGGAAATAACTTCTAAAGGCACGGCTAACCAACCGATACGTTTCTTTTCAACTTTTCAGTAAACAAATGAGGATGAAATTGTGAAAAGAACTTGCGATTATAAAGTTTTTATTTTTTATTTTTGATAGTTCTAAGCTCAGAAAAATGTTTTTGTAAAACCAAGTGCGAGGTTGAGTTTATCAACTAACAGGCCTGCTTATAATTGTCATATATTTGTCCTATAGACAGCTGAATATGTGTAAAGTGTCTTTGAAGTTCATAAAGGCTGTAAATTTTAAAAGCTCGTAGAAATATATTAGGAAGTGCTCGATGAAGAAAATTTAAAAAAAAATCCAATAACTAACAAGTGTTGTGGTTATCGTATTAAATTTTTGTTATACGGATCAACTCGATGTTGTTTTAGGTTTATTTATTTTGTTAAAATATAAAGGTTTTTTCCTAGAAATAGTATTCCTTTAAATTCCTTTTCTTTTAGGCATAAAAGTTGTATGTCTGTCTAGATTAAAAGGCACTCGTATCTTGAAATAAGGTCAGTTGTCAAAAAAAAGTAAACACATCTCGTTATATTCGCTTCATATGTTTAAATGCAATTTCCCATTTGTGAAAAATAGTTTGTGTTTAAAAGTTTATATTGAATAAGTTTTTACAAATGATGCATAACACCACACCACACCAGTCACTAACTGACTTACAAGTAACATGTAGACAATAAATTTAGAAGTTTAATATTGGTACCGAGCTACTCGACATGTTACATATGAACCAATTGAGTTTTTAATTAGTTTTTTGAATTTTCAATGGTCTTTTTAATTCTTTTCACTGCTTTTATTTTGAGCTTCTTCGTTTTCTTGTGTATTTGTGTCACTAAAATGCTTTACTGTTGTGGCAATTGTTGCAGATATTGATCCCAGATGTTGCAGTCACACACAACTTATTTTTGTGGAAACCTTTTGGTAAACAATTTTTATGTACTTTTCATGAATCTATTACATTGGCAGTAGATAGTGTACATACGGGTCATGTCTTATTTCTTCGTTGGTCATCTATGCGCTTCAATGTGTCTAAATAAATTTTGTTGTTAATTAGTGTTTCTTTATAAAGTATTTTCGGCTTGACATTACTAATACGTGTTTGTATTTTATCACTTTCAATATTTTTGGTAGCACTTGAAATAAATTTGATATTTAATTATCTTACTTTTCAATTGTAGTGAGTTCTGCTGTAAATAAATTAATTAATTTAGTGTAAAATAATACTCATGACACTGGTTATTTATAAGTTTGGATCTTTTTTATCAAAAATTATTTCACTAGATTTGAAAACTGACCTAAGCTTCTATTCAATTGTTTTTTTTATTACCCTGTTAGTATTTGTTGCTTTTTTTGTTATGGCCGTTGAAATAAAAAAAGAAAACATAGAACCGTTTTTGTTTTTGTTTTGTATTGATTTAACAAGACCGAGTTCATGTAAGATACCTGGCTTCTAACGAACATTTTTTTGTTTAAAAGCCTTACAACTTACAATAATTATGTCTCCGAGGATAATGGCCACACGCTACCGCTCCTGACATGGTGAAAGTATGGTAATGTTAGCTGACTTAATACAAACGTATCTGCAGTAAAAAAGATTTTATAAGAATCTTGTAATCACCATTTAAATTCTAAAACTTTTAAAAGCTTCAGTTTGCTTATTCTTGCTATAGTTGGGCCTTTGGAATTGTGGCAAAACATTAACAAGAACTTTCTTTTTAATAGTGGTAAAACCAAAAATTATAGTTTTAATGTGTTCATAGTTGAATTCAATTTCCTTCGAAAATCACATTAAAACAATTAAAATCTATTATGAAAATTTATTCAGAAACAACCCGTTGGTTTTTTAGAAAAAATGATTTTTTCAGACGTATCAAATTTTCACGTAATAGGGTATGTCAACAAGCGAAATTGCTGCTTTTAGGCTTCTAAAAATCTTAGATTTATTATTAAAAAGCCTTTGTATGTTCTCTGTATAAGCTAAGGTAGGCAAGAAAGATATTAGCTTAGCATTTTTCCTTACGAAGGTTTTCTGTCATCTGCCGCCAGACAATAGAAACCAAACCACATATTCCGGGGTGACCACGTATCACTTTGAATTGTCGTGTTTTGATTGATTTTACTTCTTAAATGTTATTTTTGGTGGGTAGCCAATTTATTAGATTGTAAAAGTAAGGTACCTGTTAATTGAATTGAATTATTTGTGAACTAATCTACCTAAAGAAAGAAGTGCCCCAGCATTCCTTGCTAAAAACGCCAACAAATTTAAATCCTTTTATACGTGATTTTGATAAAAAACCAAACTAACTATGCCATATTTGCCGAATTAACGGCATTTTGCCGTTTTTTCTCTCATAGTGCCGATTTAAAGATTTTTGCAAAAAAATGCTGATTTTTTTTTTTCTTTGGAAAACTTTAAAGTACGGTATTATTGTTTATTTAAGTTAAAAATTTTACTTTTGGGAATCACTAGAATACTTGTTACATTAAAAAAATATCGTTAATAAGTTTTTGTTCCCTGGAAATATGTACTTAATAATGAAAGTGATGTAAGTCAAAATAAAAAAATAAAAAATGAACCATAAATAAAATTAGTTTAAACTAAAAAAATTTTGAAATTGGGTTTATAATCGTCAAATAATATTAAGAGATCAAAAGCTTTTGATATCTAGTCATACCTTTCCGCCTTATGACCTTGATTTTAAATTGACAGAAATGAAAATGAAATATAAAAACTAGAATTACTTATGTAATCCTGGCCATTAGTATGTATTGATTGAACAGTACAGTAAAAAAAAATATCTTTTCATACAAAGAATGTCTCTAAATCCAATGGAAGAGATTCCTGAAAGATAAACCTTATGGTTTAAAAAACTGCTTTTAACGGAAACGCGATTAATCGGCCAAAAATTCATTTGCAAAACCCTTATTTTTATTTATTTTTTGTTTTTTTATGTTGCCAACATTATTAAATACTGAATTTTTCTAATTTGTTATATTTTGTTAATAAAAATAATAAAATAAAATTATGAATAATTATAATATTTTAATTTGCATTTAAAATTTTTGGTTTGGTTTTTTTCAAATAAATGGTCGATAATTTTTTTGTAAATATGCCGATTTTTTATCCCTAAGCGAAACATTCTTTCAAGAAAAAGATATAGAGAAAGTATTACTTCTCCTCTTCCCCAGAATAGAAAATTTATTAGCAAAAAGTATCATTTAGACCTCACAAATATTGATAAAATATGTATGTCGAAAATATTTGAAGAATCAGTTACATATAAGTTGCGGTCAAAAATACATTGGACTAAAGATATTATTTTTTGTGGTTTTCTAGATATTCCTCAAGTTCTTGGCCAGAAGTCCTATATTTAAGGGAGATTCAAGCGATACTATGCCATGGTAGAATCTTCGGTCCAATCTTTTAATTACGCACGAGACTGCTTTTACGATGGTTGTCAATAATCATATAAGGAAATATATTTATTTATATGTATTTCAGTTATAAAATGCGTAAAGGAATTTTTGTAGAAGAAATGTTATTAAACAGTCTAAGAAATAAGAAAAAGCGAGAAAATCACAAAGATTACCTCGCCACATTCCAAATTATAGACTAAAAAAAGATGTTATTGTTTTTAGAACTCCACATGAGAACAGTAACTATAGAGCACAAAATTTATAATAATTACATAAGTAGTCGAAGTGGTTAACACGTTGACTACAAACTTGGTTGTCCAGGGTTCGACCCCTGCGGCAATCAAAAAATAAAAATGTTTATTTTCTGTTTAATGGTATAAATACATATTCAGAATTAACATGAAAACGTGCAGCCTCCTTCGTCGGTACTTGGTCATAGGATATTCGCCGGCGAAGTAAAATAACTAACTCGCTATCTCTCTCCTTCACCACCTGTCTTATCTCTCATCTATCCCTTTCCTAAAGAATGTAGCACGGTTACCAAAAATAACTTCATAGGTACTAATGCTTGAAGTGCTACTTCTCTTTAAAAAAAAAATTAAAAAAAATGTTTACGGGAATAACAAAAAAGAGTACTTCTGTGAACTAAAAACTTTCGCTGCAAGTCTACTTTGAGCTAAAAATTTATTTGATGCAGCAACGTCTTTGCAGAATGCGTTCAAACAAGAAAAATTTTTTTCCTACTGCATAGGGGGGCAGAATCAAACTATTTGAAAATTATGCAGCCACTTTAAAACGTCTCTACCGATTGATCCATTTAATTTGAGCACAGCAGCGGAATACATGAGCTTAAGGTTTTCTTCTTAAATCCCTTTCCTGGTCTAAGAGTGGGTACCTCGCACCTGCAAATTTTTCTAATGCTTAAATTTTTTCAATTTTTGTCTGATTTTTGAAAACTATGCATTGTCATAACGGCCTAGTCAGTATCTACAAAAAGATGCCTTAACCTGCATATCTATGTTTTCAAATGAAAAAATGTAATAAGCAACAGGACTTTGCTTATTTACTTTGGTTAATTTTTTTCAAAATATTGGGTAAAATTTTGACAAACTTTTTTAAATTTTTTATCGTAGTCAAATTCAATATATTTCGAAGAAGTTTGGGGATTATATCTTTCCTGACTTAAAAATTATTCGATTATCAACTTAAAAATTGCCAAAATATTGCATTATTGTATATTTTAGTAGAAAAAGGGCCATCAAGTGCTTGCTTAAAGGGAAATAAAAATTTTTGTATTTATATCCATTAAAAATTTATTTTTTATTAAAAAAAATAAGTGATGGTTTCTTTAGGACGAAATTTACAAAAATGCATTAATTTGCAATTTTTAGGTTAAAAATCGTATAAATTTTAAGTCAAGTTTTTTACAAAATATTTTAAATTATGCAAAAATTGCAAAAAATGCTAAAATTGCAAAAAATTTTACCCATTTTTTTGAAAAACTAGACCAGAGAATTATAATATCCAAAACGTTAATTTTAAATGCTTATTACTCGATCATTTTAAAATGCAAACAAGCAGATTGCGGTACCATTTTGTAGGTGTTGATCAGGCCTTTAAAACTATGTATAATTTTTAAAAGTGAAGAAATGCTAAGCACTTGAAAACTTTGCTAGTGCGAGGTATCCAACTTTAAGACAATATATTGCTGTCCCTGCAAACTATATGGTACCCAACACCAAAACTTAAGGTTAGATACTCTTCTGCTATGCTCATGTAAAATTTTGAATCAATTCTCGTAACCATTTAGAAATGGTTGAGTTATTTTAAAAATATTTTTCTATTTTACTCCACTGTGCACTGGTTGAAATACAACCTTGAAGTTATGTGTTGGTTTTCTACCAATAAAATTTGTTTTTATTACATCTAGCCAAATCAAGCTCTTTTCCACCGCAAAAAGAGAAGGATAATACTATATTTTTGTTACGATTAAGAAGACAAGAGCTGAGAGAGTGTAAGGTAATTGCAAAGAGATCAGCATTATCAAGCAAAAGTTGTCTGGCAATACATTTGGAATAATTGTCTGGGTCAACAAGCAATAGCTGCCTTTCTAACGTCTTTAATTCACGTAAATATAATTCAAATTTTATATTTAATTTAGTGACCGTCTCTGCCTTGTCTTCACTAAAAGTTCTTAAAAGTAGTTAGTCGTTTATTAACATCACCATCAAATTAACTTTTATTTGTATTGAATAAATTAATCGATTAGAAATGTTTTCCAAATACATTGTATTTCCTCTTAATGAAAGTAAACTTTGCTGTTAAACTGAAAATTATTTCTAAAGATGTTATCAAACTATAAATTTAAATATTCCATTTTAATTCATGTAAAACGCGTGTTGAATGATGCCAGACTTTTTGCTTGCACAAGTGCATGATTATCTTACTCGCCTACATAATATTCATTTTAACCATTTTCTTACAATTATCTTTAAAAATAAATAAAATCATAATAAAATGTTTTTATTAACAGCATTCATTTAACATTGTTTATCAATATTCAGGCATGTCACACATTCCGATCAGAATGGTTTTAATTACGTATTAACCATTCCAATCGATTTTGTTTTACTTTTTCGGATTCCGATCGTTTTTGTTTATTTCTGAAAAGTATTGAATCTCCACTATTTATTTAAATGTGGTAATATTTTGCACACCAAAGTTAACAACAGGGCTGATCTAAGTAGGACACAACACAAAAATAAATTTAAGAACCGCAAATAACAAAATTCAAGGAAATTAAATTCCACTCTGAAACTTAAAAATGGTTTCATTCCGAAGAAATTTTTCGGTTTTAGTTTTCTGAAGAAGCAATTTGTGAAACTGAAATCAATTTCAATCGAAACTGAGTTCTGTCACATGCCTGATTATTTTGCTTTTTCATTTTAATTTCTAATCGGCCTTTCCCTTAAAAGTATTTTGTTATTATGTTATTGTTCTCTTATATTTTATTACATCTTTGAACTATTTACGTGATAAACAAATGTTTGGAAAGTTATTCAAATATCATTTTACAAAAGAATTTTTAAAATAAGTATTTGTTTTCAGTATTAAACTATTCGTTTATTTTTATATTTTATTTATTAAAGACAAAAGATAAAATAACTGTTTTGTAATCATTTGCTTGAGATACATCTATTGGATAAGCACCACTGTATTTAAGAACAATAATAGACAAACAAGAAACAAAAGTCAATAATCCAATGTGCTGGCTGCTTAACCTGCATGAAATCGATATTATTCGTTTGGTAAAAGTGATCATCTCATTTAACTAATTATGTGATTAAATAACAGCTTTTATTCTTTTACACACAAATCAAATGATCTTTTTTAACTGACTTCTTAAACGTTACACAAATATAAAATATTAAATTACAGATGATTTTACAGTTATTTACTTCACGAATTATCTCTATTCTAATTCTGTACTAAACTCACATTTATTGAAAGAGCTGTTAATATTTTAAACTGAAGGATTTCGCAGCTTACACGATGAATGTTTTATATTAAAAACGTATTTCTCATCTCGTTCGAGTAAAATTTATTTTCATTTTTTATTTGATAAAACAAATTACAAAGCGTTGTACAGGTCTAATAAAGTGTTTGCTTTTTATTTTTAATAGTAACCAAGTAACCCTGACTTAATAACTTATTTTAAAAATTTTGAACATCTTGGTGTGATTTATTTTGAAAATAATTGTTCACGACGGCAGTAAACGTGGTCCCAGACGTGGTATTTCTTATATAAATTAAATTTTAATTCTCACATATTTTTTGAACTGACTTAGCCAAAATCTTTATGATTTGTATGAATAAGTTTAAGTTGCCTTAGTTGAGCCAAAAATAGATATGATTAGAATAGAGTCTATATCACTTTACATAGGAAGTATTTATTAACATAAGGTTTTTTAATGGAACCAGCACTCAGGGGATGACCCCTGCTTACGCGACTCATTGTGTGAGAACTAGGAAATAGGGCAATGGGACGAAGGATAGAAGAAGTAGTGCTTATGGACCTTCGATATCAATTTTCTTGCATTGAAAGTGCCATGAAAAACCTCCACAGGGAATTTATTCCACACACGAACTGTTCGGCTTAAAAACGAATTTTTTCTGTAATGTGTTATACGATTCACTGGGCAATCGACCGCAAAGGAAATTGTGGTTTTCAGGAACAAGCTCCGTTAAAGTAACAATAAAACACATTGTGTCAATTATTCAGTGAGTCAATAGACTTGATGATAAATTTTTTCGCTCTCTTCTGCACACAGTCAAGTAATTCCAAAAGAGTTTTGAGGCGCTGCCACATGCTAGTGAATTGTATTCAATTTTTGGTTGGATAAAAGTGACATAAGTAGCAAGAAGATCAGTTGGAGTGAAGTATTTCTTACACCGTTTCAGAAAGCAGAGGCACTGGAGTACTTCTTTTGCGACTTGAAAAATATGCTTGTTCCAATGAACATTACATTGAATTTTCATGTCAAGAACACTAAGAGCCTCTGATTCCTTTATATCGATACAAGCCTGTGTACGCCTGCGCAAAAGAATAGATAGAGAGAAAAGTGGGAGAAGGTATTTTAAAAATCTTGAAATACATTCAAACTCTCTAACCTGCAGAAGTTTAAATAGTCATGTTTTCGTTTTTAAGTCAAACCTATCGCTGAAACTTAGCTTTGGGAAGAAATATAAAAATAATTTTGTCAAGCACCAAATTTTTTTTTACATATTTTCCAAAAAAAAAAAAAAAAAATTAAGCCGTAGATCACATACATACGTTTGTAATTCATTTCAAACTTTTGGCGATTTGCATTTAGCTAAGTTAACATGGAATGTAGTAATATGATATTAAATGACCACTTAACAGTTCCACACATTCTACGTAATCGTCATCTTAAGCAGAACAATAACAGCAGAACAAATAAATGACCACAATCAACTACAAGTTACGGGAATTGTTGATTATTCTGGTGAATTAGAGTTAAACAGTTGATGATGTTTAGTCTGGATGTTATTCTATGATTGTAAGCAAAAAACAATGACCAACCATGTTGCATCACTGAACATGCGAGTGTCAAATGAAATTGCCAAAACAGATGACGTGATACTGATAAAAGTGTAAAGTCAAGTCAATGGTGATTTACTTATTATAAGTGTCGTTTGCGTTTGCAGTTTTACGTATACGCATCATATTTATACCTGCTAAAGACGAGTGTCCTTCCATATGGTAGAACTCGTGATTAAACTCATAGAAAATGCTGTGACTGACAAATAAGTTTTGTTCCAAAATTCTGAAATAGGAATTTTTAAGGTTGGTTATTGTTGTACTAAACTTAATACTGACATTTGCTGCTGTTTTATTTTCAGTTATATTGTTTTTGTTGTAAAGCTGCATTGTCATTGCCATTGTTTCGATGTAGAGTCACAGATAAAGCCAGAGAATTTATTGTGAATAAGCGTCATACAAAATTCGCAATGTAACAGCAAAAACAACAACAATAATGTACAACCATCAACTCAATATCGTACAGCGACCAGACACATCAACGACATTGCTTCGTTGTTGTTGTTATTGCAATTGCTTCTACTGTAGTAACTGCTTCTGTTGTTGTCATTACTGTGCTGTTATTGTTGCAATTTAAGAGCGATTACATGCTCAATGGCATTTTAAATGGCCATTGTGGTTGTACGTCAATGTCGCACGCCTCAGGGTGTGTAGATGGCGTTTACCTTAAACCAGCGATATGAACTCACACATAAAATTGTATATTAAATGGTTATGACGAATCTTGAACACCTTGCTTTTTTGTAGTTTAAATATTTAAATTTTCACAAACTCATTCCTTAAGCTTGAAAGTTACTTTTTTATGTGCGATGTGTGAACTCTAATTATTTATTATGGATTTTTTTTTTATATTGCGACGGTCCTAGAAAATTCTGTTATGAAAAGATTCGAATAATATATAATCTACATATGTTCTAATATGTGAACTTTTCAGCAGTTAGGATATGTTATGTTACATTTGAATTTTTATTTCTAAATAAATATTTTAAATCAAAGTTTACCAACAAAGTAAAACATTATTTTACCCATCATCATTTTGATAGTGGATTAAATAAAAAAGGTCATAATAACAAAAAATTATTTGGGTGCAATACACATTAAGTAGTTCTTGCAATGAAGAAGATTCTTTACTTGCACTCTTGCTTAGCGTAATGTTATCATCTGCCTTTGTGCGTGCAGTTGCTGGAAGGGAATGCTGTTAAAAGCGCTGATAATCTTGGAAATATGAGAATATAGATGCGAACCAATGTGTAGGCGCAGGTTTTTAAATACCTGCTTGTCTGTCTCATAGACTTAGTGTCAGTTTTATAAATTAGTTGTAAAACTGTGTAAAATATCTACATAAAATATATATAAATTTGTCATATGAAATTGAATATAAATTCATAGGAAATAAAACGAACTAAAACTTTTTTTTTAATTTTTCCTATTATTTTTTGTGGACAAATGAATTTTTCAAAAAACAATAGAGATATAAAGAGTTAATACAGACATCTCATAGAACCCAATTCCGACATAAGGTATTTAAAATCGTTATTCAGACAATCAAAAACAAAAAATTTTTATTTAGTTTTCAGTTTTGGTTTTTGAATTTACTTGTATTATAAATTCTTATTAAAATTATCCTTGTTCGTTAATTTGGTGAGCATAATATTGACACATTAAAATTAAAATTTTAAGAATTAACAAAATCGATTAAAATCTAAAGAAGAAAAATTAAATTGAAATAGAACGTGTTCATTTCCGATATAATTAATTATTTATAATTCCTCTTTTTAAATGTTGAAAAAGGAGAGTACATTATTTTATTAAGATTATTTTAGCTTACGTGTTGATGAGTAATCCTCACATTTCTAATGGTCTTCTTAGGCAAAGAACAAAAACAATTCCCTGCATTCGCTTCAGGGTTTATCATACATATCCTATTACCCTTATTTTATTCTGATGCTTTATTGATTTATTTATATCGAAGCAGAAAAAGTGCAATCATCCGAAAAAAACTAATTTGACCTCAGTATGGTGTGATCCTATTTGACGGTTTGCAGACTAGTGGGCCTCCCGTTGATCTGTTATCTGCTCTTTGTATACTGCTTATTGCACACTAGGGTCTATTGTCATCCCCTAAAGACCATTGCTTTTTCTAGTGTTTAATTCTTTTGATATGAAATGAAGAGAAACGAGCCTTCTGCTGACTCAATTGCGCACTATGGGGGCCTATTGGGCTTCCTCTATAGTTAACTGTCCACCCCCTGAGATCTTTTATCGTCTATGACTTTTTAGCACATAAAAGTCAAACAATATATACAATTTTTGTAGCACAGACACAAAATTTAACGCAACGGATCCCTTCGCCAACTTGGGACTTGTTGGCTGTCTTATATCCATTGGTTGTAACCTGTAGCCTATTGGCTTTTTTCTAAGAATTACTATCACTATTTTCTCCTTTTATATATTACTCCCTTTTCCCACAGTGGGTTCACTTATCGCCCCTAGGGCCAATTGGCTGCACTTCATGATCATTATGATCCTTAGTAATATTCATAACCACCTCTTAGGGTCTTGTATACATATCAATGCAAAAAATCATAGCATCCTGAAAAAAATAAACAAAACTTGGCTCTCTACCCAGTGTCTTATTGTCACACTAGCGGCCGAATAGGAGTCTTTTTTATATCACAAAATGAAAACTACAGCCAATTTGCGTCTGCAGTCTATTAATGGTTTTTGGAATTTTTTTTATCATCATGTAAAGATTCATTGGCCCCCAATAAGTTTGATTTAGCACTTCTATTAGATCAGTACCTCAATTACCGCTACTGTGAGCAGACGTATGCGCGTTTATGTCCTTCGTCTGTCAAAAGATCAATACAGATCAGCAAAAATGTATAATAACCTAAGTAACACAATGTAAAGAACAAGTAAAAAATGGCAAGCTTAGTTTCTTAGCTCAGCCATCTATGGGCTGATTGTGTTAAAGTTAAGGTGTTAACGCACTGTGGTATATGTGGTGCTTTTCTTTATTGCATCTTATTATTGCGAAATTAAAAATATTTTTCTATGATAATTTTAATGTTTCTTGTTTAGTGTATTTTTAGTTAAATAATTTATTAAATACCCATAAAGATGATATTTCAAGAATACCGAAATATTGGTTTAACTCGTTAAGTATTTAAAAAGAAAAACGGATATCAAGCATATTGAAAATCTATTATTATTATTATTATTATTGAAATGTAGAATAAAATCGAAATATTATAAATTTTCAGAGTTTGACAAAAACACATGCAAACAAATTTAAAAGCAGATGAAAAACACAAGAAAAAAAAAGAACTTAAAAAGAACTTTCAAATCTATTAAAAATAATAACGCTCTATTTATTAATTGGTTTTTCTATCTTTTTCTTATAGGAATTAAAATATGTAACAAAAAAAACTAACACTTTTATCTTACTTAAATACTTTTTGTGAGCCAGCGCGATTTTTTCTATTCTCTATAATCGAAAGTTAAATAAAGATGTTTTTACAAAGTAGGACACTTTTAAAATTATATAATAAACCAAGTATTAATAAGTTTTCAACAAATTTTAGAAAGGTAATAAGTTATCAAATATTTTTTACTTTTTAAGAAGTCCTTTATTATTATTAATAACTTCTATATTAGCGGAAATTGAATGACTCTCTATGACTTTAAGAAAGAATAGGCAACATTTTTTTTAGATTTTTTATACTGTCTTCTGCTATTTATAATCTTCTATACACTTATATTTTTTTCAAAAATTAAACTCGTTAACAGAGAAACAAGTCGTGCGGCTCACAGCCGGCTGAAAGCCGCCGCCGATATTTTCTTAATAGTCGAGCCGTCGCCGATTGGTGTGGCTTGTCACGACTCAAAAATGTTAGCCGCTAATTTTCATAATTTAAATTTTGTGTATTTAAATTACTTTCTGTAAAGAAAATTTTCAAATTTTTCAAATTTTAATTTATAATTTTAAGCTGTTATTTTAAATTGATTGAAATAGAAATATATTTCTATAGAAAACAATGCATAACTTATTTAATGTATGTAAATAAAATAATTTAATTAATTTTTAAGATCTTGCGTCTTTATTTGTAAACTTAAGATGAAGTAAATATCTTAAGTTTGTTTATTTATGTTGTTCTTCTTCTTCCTAACACAATACACAAGAACTCCTTGATAGTCGGTTTTAGCTGACTTACAGCTTATTCAGACTGGGTTTGATCCCTTCATAGTTGGATTGTTTAGGAGTTTTTTTCAAGATAGGTGTTGTTTTGTGTCTGCAATACTTTTTGCAGACAATACAAAATAAAACGAATTTTTATTTTTATAAAATTAGTTTGCGCTTGATGCGCTTACTTTTACTTTATTAAATCGAATGACAAAATTAAAATACAAAATTGAACAAGAACCACCAAAATAAGAATTTAATACGTACAAGCAAACAAACATGAGTATGTACATACAATTCCACACAAAAAATTATTTCTCAAGAAGAGATTTAATATGTGTGTTATTATGCACAAATATGTATATACATGTACATACATATTTATTTTAAATGATAATCTCTTTGTTGAACTACTATTATAAGAGATTTAGAAACGAGAGGCTAAGTGTGTATGTTTATATGCAAATATTATGCATGTATGTACGCATGCTTGTTCGATTTACAGTTTAACTATTTTTAAAAGAAAGAAATGTAAAGAATTTCAAGGTTAACAAAAATTGAAGTTCAAGGCTAAACAATTTAATATAAAAAATATTTAAAGCAAAATCCAGGGACGTATCTGCTGTTAACATCCTCCCCCCGTTGAAGGGTTGGGGCCTTCAACAGAAATTTCTATTGGCAGAACAGCAAGTTTAGAAACTGCACGTCTAATTAGGCCATTATTTGTGTGAACAACTGCAACACGAGCTACACCATCATCGCCAAAAATAACATCAGATATACGGCCTATTTGCCATTTTAGAGGTGGTTGATTTTCATCCTTTATAAGCACCATTACACCACAAGTTATTTCTTTACCTTTTTCACACCATTTTACGCGCTCTTGCAGGAGAGATAGATACGAGTTGCTCCATTTTTTCCAAAAAATTTGCTGTATTTGGGAAACACTTTGCCATCTACTGAGGCGGCTTATGTCTATTTCGGTGTAACTGGGCTCAACTATGGTGACTAAAGGACCACCTACTAAGAAATGCGCAGGCGTTAATACATCGAGGTCATTAGGATTCTCGGAAATCGGAGACAAGGGCCGTGAATTTAAAATTGCAGAAATTTGGCATACTAAAGTGCGTAGCTCATCAAAAGTTAGCTTGTTGAGACCGACGGTACGGTAAAAATGATACTTGGCTGACTTAACGGCAGCCTCCCACAATCCGCCAAAATGCGGCGACCTTGGTGGAATAAATTTCCATTCTATTCCGTCTTCAATGCACTGCTGACGTAGTAGCTTTTGATGAGACTGGCTGCAAAACATCTGCCTTAAATCTGCTAGCTCATTTTTAGCGCCTACAAAATTCGTCGCGTTGTCTGACCAAATTGTTTTGGGTTTGCCTCGGATGGCCACAAATCGATTAAGGGCAGACAAAAATGACAGTGTTGATAAGTCTTGAACTAACTCCAAATGTGTAGCTTTTGTTGAAAAACATATAAAAATACATACATAGCATTTGACTGCAGGACGATTTCTTACTTCTGACTTGTAGTAGAAAGGGCCACAAAAATCCACTCCAGTAGTGTGAAAGGCCTTATTTGGCGTTACCCGATCGGCGGGCAAGTTACCCATCACATGTTGATATAGTTTTGGCTTCATTCTGAAACACCGCAGACATTTTGATATTACAGTGCTTACCAGTTTACGACCTCCAATAGGCCAATACTGCTGCCGAATTGAAGCCAACAAAAATTGAGGGCCAGCATGCAATAATTTTTCATGAAAATGTATTATCAGGGACGACGTAAAAGGATGATGTTTGGGCAAAATAATAGGGTGCTGGGCATCAAAATTAAGAGTTGAATGCTGAAGACGTCCGCCTACACGAATTAATCCAAATGAGTCAATTATAGGCATCAGTGATAGAAGCTTGCTGGATGACGAAATGTTTTGATTGTCCTTTAGGGCCTTATACTCTGCTGCAAAATGAACTTGCTGTATATTTTTTATTAAAAGATTTGTTCCATTTTTGACGTCAATTGGTGTTAAAGTTGCACTTTGGTTTCTCAATGTAGGATATAAAAATTTAAAAACGTACGCAAATATTCGTTGCATTTTAGTAAAAGAATTGTGATACTTACATTGCATCGACAAGTCTGATAGTGAAACCGTTATCAATACATTTCGACGTCGCTCAGGTAATTCGGCTAAAAATGTTATATTTGCAGGCCACTTTGAAGGTCCGTGATTTAAGAAACTTGGCCCATTTTTCCATAATGTTGAGTGAAGCAGCTCTTTGGGCGATGTACCTCTTGAAAGTATGTCTGCTGGATTTAAGTTTGTTGGAACGTAATGCCACGTCATTTTACTTGTTAGTGTTTGTATACGAGACACTCTGTTCGACACGAAAACGTTAAAATTTGAAGGCTGTTCTTGAAGCCACGAAAGTACGACCATTGAATCGGACCAGCAGTGCACATCACAATTATACGACAGCGTTTCAACGACCACGTCCACAAGCTCTGCTAAAAGAAACGCTGCAGCTAACTCAAGTTTTGGGACAGTCAAACTTTTAAGTGGGGAAACTCTCGATTTAGAACAAAGCAATGATGTTTTCACGATTTTATTAGATTCTGACCTTATGTATACACAAGCGCCATAAGCCGCTAAGCTGGCATCACAAAATGCATGAATTTGCATCTTTGAATTCGACATTGATACACAGCGGGGAAAATTGAAATGCTGAATTGAGCCAAACTGGGAAGTATATTCGAGCCATGAAGAATGCAATGCCTGTGGGAGGCTTTCATCCCACTGTAACTGAAGCTTCCATAAATGTTGCATAAAAATTTTCGCCTTTGTAATAACTGGGCCAATTAAACCCAATGGGTCATATAGACGAGCAATTGATGATAGTATTGTACGTTTGTTAATTACCTTGCTGTATTCAAAAGGGGTAAATGAAAATATAAAGTTGTCACTTTTTGGGTCCCAAATAAGTCCGAGCGTTTTAGTGACATCAGTTCCGTCGCTAAATTTCAAAAATTTTTCGCATTCATCCACATTTATGCCATCTAATACTGCAGGAACGTTCGAGCACCATTTTCTTATAATAAATTTGCCTTTTTCTAGCAGCGCCCTTACTTGCTGCCTAATCGCCACTACCTCTTCAACTGAGTCACCGCCAGAAATCAGGTCGTCTACATAAAAGTCACGCTTCACAATTTTTGCAGCCAATGGGAAAAAGGGTTCTTCTTCATTTGCGAGCTGGTGCATAGCACGAATTGCCAAAAATGCAGCAGGCTTTGTACCATAAGTCACCGTATTCAATTTGTATGTTTTTAACTCTTGGTCTTCATTTTCTCTCCATAGTATGCATTGCAGGTAGTCATCTGGATGAGAAACTCGTACACATCTGTACATTTTACAAACATCACCACTCAGAGCTACCTTAAAAAACCGATATCGCAAAAGTGTGTTAAAAAGCTTTGGCTGAATAGTTGGGCCAGCATACAATACGTCGTTGAGTGATAAGCCACTTGTTGTTTTTGCAGAACCATCAAAAACGACCCTTAACTTGGTTGTTGTACTATCAAGTTTTTGTACACAATGATGCGGGAGAAAATATTGTTTCTGCTTCACCTGCGGCGAAATTAACGACATGTGGCTTAAAGAAATATACTCACTCATAAATGCTGTGTATTGAGTCTTTATGTCAAAAAACCTTTTGAATTTTTTCTCCAAGCCTTTAAATCGCTGTAGAGCATGCTGATATGAGTCCCCAAGCAAATGTGTTCCTCCTTCTTCTATTGCAGGTAGACGAACAGAAAAAGCACCAGAACTAAGACGAACAGTATTTTTTACAAAATGATTTTCACAAAAAATTTCTTCATCGGAGAACGTATCGCAGCTACCGAAATTATTTTCGATTTCCCAAAAGCCTTTAACTATTGAGCACAACTGGTCCTCCTGTTTAATTTTTGAACTGACAGCCAAGGACCACGAATGACAAGGACTAGGGCCACCGCCAGCAATCACCCAACCTAGCAATGTTTTTTGTAGCACAGGTAGCTTTTTAGCTAATTTAATTTGTCCGATTGACATTAAATCAAAAAACAACTGAGCTCCAATTAAAACATCGATGCGGCCACACTTGTAAAATAACGGATCTGCCAACTGTATATTTTGCGGTATTTTCCAATCTGATGTGTCGATGTTAATGTTGGGTTGATAATCGGTTATACTAGGAACTACCATAGTCTTCAAAGATGTTGAATATTTTCCGTTCGTTGATTTAATAACTATATCAGCAGACTTATCTATTGTTACATTTCCATCGCCTATACCAGAAATAGTCGCAAAAGTCTTGCTGCATTTCAAATTTAAATGGTTCACAAAACGGCTTGTGATAAGGTTCAGCTGCGATGCAGAATCTAATATAGCGCGACAAGGTACAAAATTACCAAATTTATTTTTGACCATAATAATGGCTGTTGCTAGTAAAACACCCATGGCAGGAGCTGACGTTTTTGCGGTAACTCTATCACTTGAAGAAAGAAGCACTGCTTGAGAAGAGCTGGGTTCTACCGATGCCGATTCGGGCTGAGAATGAGCGTAATCAATGTGGAGCAATGTGTGATGTTTCAAAGCGCACTGACGGCAGTCACCTGAAGGACATCTTTTGAGCATGTGGCCTCTTTTTAAACAATTTAGACACAACTTCAACTTTTTTGCTTCTTTAAACCGAAGAGAGGGCGACAAATTTAAAAAATTCAAGCAACTGGTGATAAAATGCTCCTTAGAATCACAAAAGGAACACAACTTAGCTGGAGTGGCGACCGAAACATGAACATGTCGACTGTGGGGAATAGATTTTTTTAAAACGGGTTGCTTTATGGTCTTACTTACCACAGAATTTTCTATGTTTTCTGCCATTCGGCACCTACGCTCTAAAAATGTTGACATGGAAGCCCAAGTTGGCAACTCGTTGTTTGGTAGATTTTCTTCCCATTTTATTAGCGACGTTGGGTCCAATTTTGTTGTTACTAAATGTATTAGTAACCCATCTGCAATGCTTTGTTCACTGCCAATTGTCTTCAGAGCACGCAAATGCGCATTTATGCTGTCGCTTAATCGACGTAAGCCGGCAGCCGAGCTATTTTCAACACAATTAAGAGCAAAAATTGCTTTTATGTGTGTTTGAAAATTTAAAAGCTTATTGTCGAAACGATTTTTCAGCAATACTAATGCTTCTTCATAATTTGTTTCGTTAAGCTCCAACGATGCAATTATGTCCAGAGCAGTTCCACCTAAGCTGGCTCTCAAATAGTGAAACTTCTCAAGGCTGCTTAACTCATTGTTATCGTGTATAACAGTTGTAAATAATGTAGAGAAATTTGGCCAATCCGAATAAGAACCAAAAAATTTAGGCAACTGAATTTCAGGTACCTTTGTTTTGCGACACGAAGTTTGAGAAGATGGCGTGTCATCGATTGAGAATTGCCTAAATGTTGAAGATTGAGGGCCAGGACTTGTCTTACGAGCGACACCAATTTGACGAACCATCTTAGCTTTTACCTCAAAGTATAGAGCTACAAAATTCATACGGTCCGTGCAAGTTAACTCACCGCTATCATTTATTTCTATGACACTTTGAGCCTCTTCATAATTTTTCCTTACATCCTCTATGAAGCCCATACGAACAGACAGATCCGCCTCGTCTAGCTCATTTAGTTGAGATGTTGCCAATGATTGGCTGAGATTTTCCAGCTGCTTGAATAATGCAGCAGCTCTAGATTTATAGGGCAACAAATTCTTGATGCATTCTTCCTTCTCCTTGGGGGCAGATTTCTTTTGGTTGCTGGTCGACATCTTATTGATTTACAAATATCCGAATTGATATTTATTTGTTTAATCAAATATCCAAAATGATATTTGCACAAAAGTGATCTCTAAATAGATCACGTCGGGGTCACCAAATGTTTTGTGTCTGCAATACTTTTTGCAGACAATACAAAATAAAACGAATTTTTATTTTTATAAAATTAGTTTGCGCTTGATGCGCTTACTTTTACTTTATTAAATCGAATGACAAAATTAAAATACAAAATTGAACAAGAACCACCAAAATAAGAATTTAATACGTACAAGCAAACAAACATGAGTATGTACATACAATTCCACACAAAAAATTATTTCTCAAGAAGAGATTTAATATGTGTGTTATTATGCACAAATATGTATATACATGTACATACATATTTATTTTAAATGATAATCTCTTTGTTGAACTACTATTATAAGAGATTTAGAAACGAGAGGCTAAGTGTGTATGTTTATATGCAAATATTATGCATGTATGTACGCATGCTTGTTCGATTTACAGTTTAACTATTTTTAAAAGAAAGAAATGTAAAGAATTTCAAGGTTAACAAAAATTGAAGTTCAAGGCTAAACAATTTAATATAAAAAATATTTAAAGCAAAATCCAGGGACGTATCTGCTGTTAACAGGTGTTTTTTGAAAATAAATAAAGTTTTTTCTTGCATAAATAAGTTTTTAATAAGTTCTCTAAGTCTTTATATTGTCTCCTGTACTTTAAAGTACTTTAGCTTATGACTTTCCTCATTACTTGGCTGTTTCTAAAAGCATTCCTTATGCTGATTACTCTCTGACACACATTCAAACTCTGCTCATGAAGGAGTTTCTTTACATTTTATAGAAGCTAAGAGATAAAAAATAACCGCAGTAAATCTGAGGTGATTTGTTTCAGGAATCCATCTGGAAAGTGTCCGCAAAGTAAACTGTTAAAATTGACTTGTTGTTACTTTTAGTAAACTCTTAAAATTTAATGAACATACGTGGATTAAAAAAGCCTAGGCGCAAAAAATTAAAAATATGTTTACGAAACTGTTGACTAACAACCGCCTTATTCCGGGATCAAAGTTTTTGATATAAAAGGTAAGCATCAGACCTCTACTGTTATATGGGTTCTCTGTATGGTTTACCATTTGTCCTACAGAAAAAAAAAATAAATATTGCAATCGTGTTCAATCGATAGTTGATAAAAGAGCAAAACTAAATGTACAAGACAAGTTACACAGAGAACAGTGAAAAAATACTTAAGTTTGTGTGTCGACTTCGTCTTACCAAATTAATATTGATATGAATGATCCTCGTATTCTTATTTAAAAAATTAGTTGGTTAAAAAGATGATGTTTACAATGTTCACAACCTAAGATAGATAGATGCAAAGAATACTGATGAAGGTTGTAGCGATTCTGAAAATGCGGTATTTCATTCTGCTAGTGTCTAATTTTTCTTGTTTTCTTTGGAAAACGTCCGCATACATTTGAAAATAATTTTTCTTTCCAAAGAATTTTAAGTAATTCATATATATCTCATGTTTTACATATCATAGTTTCTGCTATTATTTATAAATAACTGTTTGTTTTTTTTTTTTGCATTCCTTTTAATGTTGTGCCGGGAGAAACCACATTTTTATCTTTATCAGTTTTGATATCCAGCTTTTTTCTTATGTAGTTTCGTGTTAAATGATTGGAACCATTCACAAAGTTCTAAGTTCTTAATTCTTACCAAAGAAATTTTTTAAAATCAAGTTTGTAATATTATTTTCATTTCTCAATGAAATCAACTTAAGTTAAGAATCAAAAAAGAGTACACGTATACTATTTTAACTCGAATTACATTATAGAAATCACGACTTTTTGTAAGAACTGGTGTTTTTCATAGAGTATCAAATAAACAAGAAAGCTTTTTTGTTTAATAACAAAGACAACAGCTATATTTTTAATGAGTTGTCTTATATTTTTTTATTTTAAATTGGGGAGTTCTACTGATTTTGTCATAACTTAGAAGGTTTTGTGTGGTTTTTATAAACTGATTCTGCTTTTCCCAATAAAATGTTTTATCCAAAACCAATTTATACAGACAAAATAGCATTAAAACTTTACTTTTATTTATACTATCTTGAAGTCTTTAGAGGTATCAGGAACGTTATTGCGAAAAATTTTCAGACAATTTTTTCTTAAATTAAACTAAAAAATATAACACCATAATAATCACTGGAAACGTTGTTAAAATAAAGCCTTACTTATTTTTTTAAATAATATAAATAACATTTGAAGAATATTATTATTAGTGAACTTTTTAAAAATATTGTTGTTATATTAAGTTGTATCGAAATCAAATTTATTTGTGAACATTTTCATCTCCACTGTTCGTGTTCATATCATTTGTTAAATAGAAAACTTACAATTGATAGATGTTGTCAACGGATATTTTAACTTTGATGTCTAAGCTACTTAAATGTGTATTTGCTTCATTCACAGACGGATCGATATTTGTTGTTCTTCAAATAAGTAAGAGTAAATTAAGTATCTTACCATTTCCATTGGTTAACTGGAATTTACTGAAGTAGTGTATTTTATTTTATACTGATCAAAGAGTGTTTTAATATTAAGAGGGATTCCAAGTTTTTACACAGAGCGTCCAGGAGTCTTAGCAGTTTTAATTTTGACTTCAGGTATTTATTTTACGTGTATATGTATTAAACCTTTTTTCTAATTACTAAGAGTCTTTTAAGGTGTAAAAATATAATATCAGTAAAAAGCGATATTATGTTCTTCTTTCATTTCTACAATCAGTAATTAGAGGCAGTCAGAAGTTTTTTTTTTTTTTTTTTTTTTTTTTTTTTTTTTTTTTTTTTTAAGAGAAGTAGCACTTCAGGCATTATTACCTATTTAGTTATTTTGGTAACCGTGCTACATTCTTTAGGAAAGGGATAGATGAGAGATAAGACAGGTGGTGAAAGGAGAGAGATAGATAGTTAGTTATTTTACTTCGCCGGCGAATATGATATGAATAAGTACCGACGAAGGAGACTGCAAGTTTTCATGTTAATTTTGAATATGTATTTATACCATTAAACAGAAAAACGTCTTTCATTTTTTGATTGCCACAGGAGTTGAACCCTAGGCAACCAGGTTTGTAGTCGACGTGCTTACCACTTTGACTACAGCAGTCTCAGCAGCTTGATGGATAAAGTAATAAACTTCTCGTTTACAAGGTATTAAAGTTGTTAAAAATTTTTAATCGGATTTTAATTTCAAGTCTTGGATGCTTTAAGAATTTAAATCAAGGAAAAGTTTCGGATGTTAATTTAAATGGGTATTAAATAAGGATTTATAAATAAAAAAGGTAATATTTGTAAAACTAACTTATAAAATGTAATCCAGTGATGGAAAAGTGGATACAGACTTACTTTTTTGATGACACTGTTGAGGAATAATATAAAGTACAACGTAAAAATATTTTTAAAGCCGAAAAAAATTTTCATATCTGCAACAGAAGGGAGGCAACAAAAGGTAAAGCCAGCTATTTTTTACTTTCGCAAAAAAATTAAAAAAAAGGTTACGTATTGCTGGTATTTCCTGCACTTCCTGGCTGTATTTATCGATTTAAAAAAAAAAAAAAATTGCGCTATGTGCTGATGTAAATGGTGTAGTTTCAGATTATAAAACATTGTTGCTTACAATTCAACTTTACTTGCAACACATTAAATCCACTTTACTTTATTCTAAAAAGTATTCAAGTACATTTGTACAACATAATGCAATTGTGTACGTACGTGTATTAGATGATGCCTGCTACTAATAAAGTTGTATGCAAATAAAAAATAGTTCTATAAGCAATGTCTGTCTGTTTATTTGTCTGTATGTAATAGTTCCAAGTCCAAGTTTGTGTACGTGCAGCATTCTTATGTCTTAATGTTTTGTTTTTGTTGGTTTCTATTGATTTATTTAAATGTTTGATTTCCTACTTTCAATTCTTATACGGCCTGTTTGAATGCATGATACTGCTGTTGCTAAAGCATCGCATATTTGTTTACTCTACCTCGTATTTGAATTCGAAATATTAAGTGTTAGATGATGTGTGTATTGACAGCTTCTGAAGGAAAGTTATGCACACTTACTTAACATTTCAAAATACTCCAATGCCCCCACATTAATGTGTAGAGCATTGTACTTGAAATTGAGCACAATGTCTGTAGGTGTTTGTGCTAGTAATGCATTAAAAGTAGCAGTACTTGAAAATTAAAGAATCTTATTTATATGTTCAAACCGTATATGAGGTGTTATTAATGTTTATTTGCGTTAAAGTGCTGTGATGTCTATTGAGTTAAGACCGCTGCAATAAAAAATAATCTGGTAACTATTTTCTCACCTATAATATCAACAGAATAAATGCCTGTGATCAACGAGACCAACAGCAAACAAGTGCCAGCAAGTAAAATAAAATTAAACGAGTTGGAGTTCATTTAATTTGTTTATTTGTCTAGAAATTTCAACAGTGGCATCTGTTGATTTTACATCGAACATTTTAAACTGTGAATAATAAAACACTTTACGACTGCTAACATTCTTCTTATAGAAAATTAATCTATTCGATTTAGTTGAATCGTTTTTTGTTATAAAAAGACTGAATTTAATTTGAGTAGTTTTTAATTAAGGAATATATTTTCCTATTTTTGATAATTTCACAAACGTGTTGGATATGCATTTATTTTAAAAGTGCAGTATTAAAACAATATGTAAAAAAAAATTAAAAATGTTTTTACCTTTGATTCCCTTTATTCTTTTTATATATTTTTTTTTAATTACGGTCATCTAATTTTAAAGAAAGCATAAATTTTTTTAGTATAATTTTTTGTTAAACAATCTAAATTAACATTTAGCCATCGATTTTTATCTTGAAAGTTGCATAAGTCACTTTGCTTTTAAGCTGATAGAGTATTGTGGTTCATAGATTTTAAAAGTATTCAGTCTAAATCTCAAGAAGACATACTTGCATTTATTATCTCAGCATGTGTGGTGTGGCAACTCTTAAAATATATTTTTTGTTTTTTTTTAGTGAATTATGTCACAAACAATCCTAAGGTGAATCAAGTACCTTTTGGCAGCTCAGATTAATTCACTATTTAGAGCTGCTAATTATTATTGTCGGACTTCATAAATAAAAAGTTTATATGATTTTAATCAGGACGAATTAATACCATGATTGTAATGTAATGTTTTACAAAAAATGTTGTGATTAACAGTGTCGAAAGCGTTAAAAGGATCCAAAAGTAATAAAGGTACGCTCAGATTAGGCAAATGTTTGAGCATTAAATTATAGAAAGAAATTTCTATCCTTTTCAAATACTTATTCAGAAATATAAGATCTTACTCGATACAAAAGATACGTAATTTAATTTATTATATGTTAAATTTTTATTCCTCATGATACGTATTGAATAATTATTTGTAAAAAAAAGTGGTTACGCTTTGTTGGTCAAATATTTGACTAATATGACCACACCTTAAGAATGTAACGTTACGACAATCAACTTGTTGTCCAATATATTTCGAAACATCCACTAGGGGCGTTATACAGTTGTGTTTTTTACGAAATCCAGACTGACAATTGCAAGAATGTTATTATTTTCGAGGTTGCAAGTTACCTGATTATGAATCAGCCTTTCAAAAACTTTTGAGAATGGTAAGATTGCTATCGGTCTATATATTTAGAGTTTGATGTCGTTATTGGGATGATTTTCGCAAGTTTCCCTGTTTTTGGATAACTGTTGGTATTTAAGACCCTGTTAAAAAATGAATGTTGCAATGGGATCAAGTTGTGGTAAGAGAATCTTAAGAAGCTTTGGATCAATGCGATCAACTCCTATTGCATTGGACTTCACTGACAGCAGACTATAGAGTACATCATTCCGCGTGACATTAGTGAAATAAATATCATTGTCTGAAGCAGTGGAAAAGCAATGTATTTACCAATTCGCTTAACAAAATTGCTTATTAAATAAATATTATTTCTTTAAAGAGTCTCTAAGCATAGTTTTTTATTTATTTTCGTTAGTTAGTTATTATCAAACAATGAACATTAAATTTAGTTAAGTCGATAAAGTCAGTAAATATTTGAGTATTTTTATATACAGTTTCACCTTACGGCGAATTGTAATTTATTATCATTTTGTTTGAACCTAAACTTGTATTTAAAGAGGAACCCTTAACGGATAGAATTGTGAACCCCCATTTTACAGAAAGTAAATCTAATGTGCAAACAGGTATTTTTTTTTCATTTTTGTTACATTTTAACCAAAACCGTGGTTCAAAACTCATAAATCTGCATTAAATAGAGCTCAAATAAGGCAAATTTATAGAATTATAACTGGTCATACTTTTAGCCGTTACTCCTTATCTCGGATGAGGATTAATGCGGCAGGTGATGGCCGTTATGATACTTGTAATATAAAAGAGGATGAATCACATATTCTATTTGCATGCAAAAAATATGAATTGCATCGTACAAATTATCCACTTTTAAAGAAAAACAGGGATATACTAAAGTTATTTACAAATGCGAAAATATCAGAATATATTCAGATCATCCATTTTTTGGAGAAATCTGCAATAACGCTATGATTTAACTTGGATGTAATTTTTGATGGCGTTTTGTTCCTTTGGACCAGCGAAATAATTCTCTGCTCATTCAAGATTCTAGAAGAGCAGAGGAGTAATTTCAAATTTATAAAAAGAACAAATCTAGTTTAGTAAAGTAACTCCAATCAAAAGAAGAAAAAAAGCAAATACATAGAGAGAATTAGAAAATAAAAAAGCGATAAAGTGAAAAAAATTGTAATCGCCTATATTTTCCATCCTCTAAACTTTTCATAGCAGAGAATGATTATGCACAAAATTTTGGAAGACATGAATTTAATACGGATAACATTTACAGGCTTTTGAAGAAATCCCGAAAAATTTCTAAGTATCATATTAATGTTACGTAGAAAAATGTATGTCAATAAAGTTTAAGTATTCAAAATTTGGAACAATTGTTTGAAAAATTGCAGTTGCTCTACAAATCAGCAAATATCATTGAGCTCTTTGTTTCCTTCTTTTATAAAAATGCGTTTTAAAAACATAAAACTCTTAAAGCATTTTTAAGCTGCGTTAGCCACATTTAAACATTTAATTAAAACGAACATTATTTGCTTTCGCTTAAGAAGTTAATTCCCATCTAATTTTTTTTGTCAACTTAAGCAGCTTCTTTATAATTTAAAACAATACAACAGGCAGATACTTTTAGCAGACATTTTTTTACTAAAATTTAGGTTTATGAGGTGGAAATTTACTTATTTCTCGAACTTCACATATTTTTGTGTTCTTTCTCTTTGGTAAATTCTTAGGCATTAGTCGATTTAGAGATTCCTCATTATCTGATTCTTGGAATTCTTGCTGCTCTGCTGGCTCTACAGATTCCTCAGATTCAGTTTCTTCTGAACACTCACAATATTGACAGTCGTCCGACTCACTAGAGCTTTCATCAAAAGCGCAATCAACTGGACATTGATGTAGTTCTCGTTTTTCTATGCAGGGATCAGGTTTGTCATCCTTGTCAATTCTAAACCATTGACATTCGAAAGGACCCTGGGAACAATCGATTGCTAAAATGCCAGTATCCGGTTCTATATTGCAGTCACAAATCAACTCAGGACAATTGCATTGGTAACACCGTGGCAGATTTAGGTCAACATTTTTAGGTTTTTTCTTCTTTTTGACAACTTCAGTATGTGAACGCGATTCAAAGGTTTTCTCTGAACCGAAAGCAATTTCACAGGAGTTGCTTAAACGGTTATCACAATAAAAAGGAAATTCTTTGTCTGGCAAACTGTTGATGTAAGCTTTTAGTTCTTCAATTTTTTGACATTTTTCTACGCATTTTGGTTTTTCGTATATCTTGGGTGGCGACTTGGTGCCTACAATAACTTTTTTAACACAGCCTCTGGGATGATAGTCCTCGATTATTACAGGATCAGCTCGTTTTACTATGCGTTCATGTAACTCTTTGTACAATTGCGAAATTTTATTTGCATAATTTTTATCGGCGTCATAGAAGATGTTCTCGAAACGCTGGAAAAGCTGATTGGTCCTTGTAGCGGCATGCTGCCATATTTTTTCTTGGTTCTTTAGTAAAACAGCCTCCGTAATAGGACTTCTAATACTGAAATCTGGTGTTCCATGATAAAAAGCTTTTACGGCTCTCTTTATGATTGTATATGCCAATAAAGCTTCCATATACGTCATCATCAATATGCGTTGAAATCCACATACTATGTCATTTCTGGTAATTCCACATTTAATAGCGTCATCGAATCGATGGCGCTTGATATCGTAGAACTTGAATGCTCTCCTAATTATAGGTTTTGTGCTATTTGCCTTGCAACAAGGGATGCCACAAACAACCATAATCTAAATGAATTTGTTGCTATTACTAATTTTTTGTTATTAATATAAACATATTACCTGCGCCAAGGTCTCAGCTATATCCTTGATGTTTTCCAAAAATAATGGATCAAAGGACTTTGTATCTCTACAGACACTGAAGTCATGCTTATGATATGGACTTTTTGGTGGTTGACATTTTGTATTCATTTTTATTAAACTTAAATTTTAAGCAAAATTACAAACAATTTTTTAGTCAAGTTTTCTAGATATGAAGCTGTCAAAACTTTTTTTATATGTAGATACCTACGTATGTGTGTTTTAATTATTCACTCCTTACCCAATTAGCATTTTTTAAATTATTAATCATATTCGAGACTTTTTTAATTCTCTATACGTTTATGCGCTCGTTTAAGAATCGAAAATTATTGTGAACGAGTTCCTTTTGAATCACGGTTTTAGTCATTTTTCGATACTGTTTTCAATCGTACTTATCGTAAAACACGAGAGTTTTTCAAGCCCTTTTTTGGTCATATTCTTTGAGTTAAACGCACATTTCTAATTTTTTTTTTTCTCAATAAAAAAAAACAACATGACAAATTTCATTTTGCTAGCAGGGCCCACGACTTCGTCATTTCAAATTTTTTTTTAAATCGAGCTTAGAAAAATATTTGTTAATATAAATTGTTAAATTCTGTAAACAGCGTTAAAAATTGTCCATTTACAAAATTAAATGTGTTGACGAATATCGATAAAATTGGGTTTTCTGACATTTGTATCTCAACTTTCTCTATAAAATGACATATTTTTAAGAATAATAAAAAAAAAAAAAAAATAAAATTCATCGTTAGGCTGCAAGAATTTGCTGATTATTCAGATGTGCATTTAAAAAGAGACTCCAATATAATTTTGACCAACGCAAAGAATGCAATTTGTTAAAAAATAAAATGTGCAGAATTTGTGAAAATTATTATTTGATCAAGCAAAGTTTCGAAATGTGAAGAAGACTCGTAGTTTGATAAAATAATGGCTCAAAAAAAGTTTCCAATTTAAAAAAAAATATGATTGAAAAAAGTACAAAAGATGAGTCAAAAACGCGGTTTAATAAGTACTCGTGCAGAAAAGTCGCTGCTTGGGTTTCGTTTGCTATATACACGACATGTTTTTAACATTTGACTTTTTAACTGTTTAAGTCATATGTAATTTTATATGTGTGTCAAAATTGGTATTTTACAGAAGACTTTTAATACTTGGTCACAACCGTAAATGAACATTTACGTCTGACATAATTACTATTTGTTTACAACACTGATCTGCTCGCAAATTTAATTAAAATTTTTTTTGTTATGTGATTATTTGAAAAAATGGATTCAAAAACCAAAACAATTGAATTGTGTAGTGTTATTTCATATTTACTCTAAATATGAAGAAGATTAGAGTGCATTAAACTGTGATACAGAATTTACATATTTGTCATCAAATAGCTAAAAGCAATTTCAGATTTTGGTCACATAAAATATTACCCACAGCCGGCTTATGCTACCGCCAATATTTAACCGCCGTTGATTGTTTTCATACGTCATAGGTTTTTGGCAATATTTTTAAAAATTTTTAAATAGCGAATGTTGGTTGATTTGTCAGATCAAAATAGAACACGTTCTAAACGAAATTTTGTCAGATGACTTTTCACATATATTTTACAGAAGCAATGGTTTAACAGTCCTACACGACATGTATGTGTTTTACAGTGGGAAATTTGACATGTCAGATGTAAAAGTCATGTCGAGTATGGGTAGCTTTAGTGCAACAGATCAATTTATTTGCAGTATGTCAATAATGTCTTTATACACAAAATAAAATCTAGTTTTTTCATATTTCCTATGAAAAAACTCTTTTTATTTTATGAAATATAAAGTTCTTTTAATTTATTATAATTATATACACTAAAAAGTATAAAGCAAAAAAAAAAAAAAACGCAATTTTTACTAAAAAACAAAAACAAAAACTACTCCATTTTTTAAGTTAAGAAACTCTTTGCACAATTGTTGACATTTTTGTTTGCATCTATCAGCATTGCAATCTCTTTTTCATAGAACAGATTACTTTTTAAAGTCGCAGTTGGATGGTATAATTTGCCACTCTTCTAAAATTGTTTTTTTAAGCATTCCAAATAGATGGCTGGGGTCTAGCAACCCTTTTTTTTAAATCCGGACCTTGAGCAGGTGTATCAATGACTTTGCCGTAATATATGTTACTTATAATTGGGATCGTTATCTTGATAAATTTTAAATACAGACTAATTCTCTCTATTAAATTTCTTTGTACTATTAACTAAATGGGTCTGCAAAATGCTTAGATATTGTCGCGCATCCATTGTTGTTTCTGTGAAAGCCAAATTACCCACCCCTTTGCCAGATATACACAAGCAAATCATCACAGACATTTTCCAAATTTGACTGTAGGTACGATGCCGGATGCGAGATATTCGGGATTGCGAAGGAAAGACGCTTCTCTATGCTTTTTAAAGAGAGTAACCGTTTTTTACGTACAACTCTTGAAGAGTATTTGTTCTTAGTTATAGCCTGTCAAACTGTTTCATCGCAAATAATTATTCTGCACTCTTCCTAAAGCTCCTTTGCAAATGCTTTTGTAGAAATTTGAGGGTTCTGTGCAAGTTTTCTAATAATGAGGCGCTCTGCTCGTTTATTTATTTTAGGCTTACGACCATCTCCACACATTAACTGCAATTTACCTTTCTTTTCAGCTTGATTAAGCACATTGTAAATGGTCCTTCGTGACGTTCCTAAGCACTTGGTGCTTGTAGTAATTCAGTTGAAGCACTTCGTACGATAATTTTTTGCCTGGCACTATTTACTCACAATAATTTTAAAAATGACAAGAGCAACGAACATTTTTATCGCCAACTGACGTTAAATATTACAGAAATATAACCACGTACGTGATAAATAACGGTTAATTTAAATTGACCGTAAAGTAAGTGCAAAAACGAAAGAAAATATATTTTATGTAAAATGTTTCTTGAAATCAGAAAAAATGGAGTTTGTTTTCGTTAAAATTTTTCTTTATGTTTTTGTAAAAATTGTGTTTTTTTTATTTTATACTTTAACAGATAGTGTAAATAATTATAATAAATAAAAAAACTTTATATTTTATAAAATAAAAGCGTTTTTTTATAAGAAATACGAAAAAACTAAAATTTTTATGTGTGTAAAGATATTATTGAAATACTGATATTTGGATTAACCTAACGACAATTTAAAATCTGTGACAAAAATGTTTCTATCAGCTGCAGTTTTAAAAATATTGCATAAGAGAATTTTTACAAAAACACAACTATTCAATTCACGAGTCCCTGTTATCATATCATAGGGTTTGTTATTTTTCACTAATTTTTGTTTAGTTTTTGTAAGGTGCACTAGAAAATTTTGTATAAATATCCAATTTCATTTCATATGTTTTGAAAATATTCTATTAACACCATCTATGCGTGGGATTTACTCCTGTATCTGACTAACTTTAAAAACTTGACATCTGAAATTAAGCTTTATTTTTATAACTAGCAGTGCCCACGACTTCATCAACCTGACATTTTTAATTTTCTTAAAACTTGAGTTTTACATTTGTGTCTCTATTTTCTAAACGAAATGATTATTTTTACGAACTAAAAGTGTTCTATATTTGAACTTAAGGCCGGGGCACGTAGAATCCGTCATACGTTAAACTTTGACGTATTCAACTGACAAGTGAGTTAAAATACGTGTTTTCTTATGTGCGTTCTCACAACCAATAGGTTTCCGTCAACGCAAAGTACGAAAGTTGCTCAACTTTTGACGTACGTTGAATGCTTTGATAGCTTTCGATTGCTTTTTCTTTTTTGTTTCCTTTTAACTCTTGTTGTGTTTAAATCCATCAAGTAGTTTTTACGTGATGCAAGCACAGTCAGACAAAAAATCCAAAAACTTGTCCTTTTTATTCCATATAAGTTACTATCTACACCAACAACATTTAAAAAAAAAATATTTAATGTACAGAAGTAATCCCAGTTTGAAGTAAAATTTGTTGTTGTCAAAAGTTTCCATGTCTAATTCAATTGTATAATATTTTTGGCAACTTATAAAATAACATTGACTTTTCACAACTATATACAAGAAAAGTGTATTTTAATAAATGATACACAGTACATCAGGAGCTTTTGAATTAAGAAATTTTTTAAAATTTTTAGGTTTAAAATTTTGTCCTTCTATAACGCTCTTATGCAGAAGTTCAAAAGGGAAATCGGTCACTTTCATCCTACACCGAAGCATAAGAAGTAGGTTTCTTAGTTATTGAAAGTTCAAACAAGTCGTATTTCTCAAAAAAAAAAAAAAAAAAATCAACATTACAATCCAAACGAATTTCTGCTAAATTTTCAGTCTCTGTTATACGACGGCTGCTTTATATATATCTGACCTAATAGTGAAAATGCTAATATTTATAATCAAAAATGGTTTTATTGTTTTTCAAAGTATTCTCCAGCATGATTTATACACTTTTGCATGCGCTCAAACCAGTTGTCAAAGCACTTTTTCCACTCCGATTGAGACACCTTTAACACATGGTTTTTGAACACTTCAGCAGCTTCTTCTGGCGACGAAAATCGTTGACCACGCATTTATTTCTTGATGTGCGGAAACAAGAAGGAGTCATTAGGTGCCAAGTCAGGGCTGTATGGCGGATGACTCATTAATTCGACGTTTTGGCAGGTCAAAAATGCTCTGGTTTGAGCCGATGTGTGAAAGCTCGCATTGTCATGGTGAACAAGAATTCGTCTTCACTTGTTGCTTTTTGGAATTTCTTCGATGACTTCAGGCAAACAAATTGTAGTGTACCACTCAGAAGTGACCATCCTACGTTGCTCAAGCGGAACAGTCGCCACATGACCAGTTTTGCCGAAGAAAAAGGCGACCATTTGCTTCGAAGTGCTTCTTCCACAACAACTTTCGTTGGATTTTGCTCGTCTTTGAATACCCACACGGTCGATTGTTGTTTATTTTCGGGCTCATAAGCATAGATCCATGATTCGTCACCTGTGACGATCTTATAAACGTCTTTTGAAGCACCGCAATCGTATTTTTGCAACATTTCTTTGCACCAATCCATACGAGCCTTTTTTTGAGCCACTTTCAAATTGTAAAGGATCCAACGAAAACAAACCTTTTTTACGGCCAGGTGTTCATGCAGTATCAAATGTATGCTGGTGAAAGAAATGTCCAAGGATGTCTCTATCTCTCGGTATGTCGCATGTCGATCTTGCATTATGAGTTCACGCACGGCATCAATGTTCTTTGGCACAGCAGCCGTTTTTGAACGACCTTCACGGAATTCGTCTTTGAGCGAGCTTCGGCCACGATTAAATTCATTATACCAATTTTTCACAGTGCTATAGGATGGTGCTTCATCGCCATACAAAGGTTTAGGTTCATCAATGCACTCTTGTCGTGATAATCCACGTCGAAAGTTGTGAAAAATGATGGCATGAAAATGTTCACAAGTTAATTCCATTTGTTTCTATATTAATTTTTTTCAAGTCACTGTAAACAACACTAATAATGGTCGTACGTCAAAACGTTTTGAGTACGATTATGCTTAAAAATAACAAACTTTCAAATGGAAATGTCAGATTGCACTTGGCAGCACTCAGTGTTGCCAGGTCAGAAATATATATAGCAGCCCTCGTAGTGCAGATCTATGATTAGGTCGCTTAAATCATCTTGGTTCAATGCTTTCTAGCTCACATTTGACATCACTACTGTCAATTCCTTTTGTGATTTTGTAAAGCATCAGCTCAGGGTTCAGCAAGGATAAAACGGCAATCGCCGTAAGGGTTCAATGGCCCATTCAACATCAAAAAATTTTTGTGGCGAAAACTATTTATTTTCTTATTGTTTTAAAACAATAAAAATTCAACGAATGTTTCACCTACCTTTTGCGAAAACCAAGGCTTAGTTTTAACTTCCAGGTGGTGTCTCAAGTAATTTTCGAAAGCCTCATTCATAAAGGCTATTCTTAAAATATTTGATTTCCGCAGTTGAGAAAAAAATGGTTTTGATCAATTGCTAAAACTCTTCTTGAATTTTTAGTTAGCAGTAAATAAATCATGTCAGAATAGTTTATAAACAACAGCTGTTGAAAAATAAATCAGGTCATAGGTAGAATTAGCGACGTTAAATTATTAAACATAATGGCAGATATGTCATACATCAGCCAAAAAGTTAAAAACTGTTGTTTAGTGCTATGAACTAAAAGTACTAGATCTCACAAGAACGAAACTTGAACATGTGTAGGGTATTAACAATTTTCGAAAACACCATAAAATATAAAAACACTAAATATCATATTTAATAATGTATGTATTTTACAGACACTCGATCAAACAATAAATTATAAGGCAAAACTAAAACGCCAATGATCTTGTGATTTGAAATAAAAGTGATGACTTTGTTGTTTCTTTTCTTAAAACAACTAAAATTCTTAAAAAAAAAAAAAAAAACTCAATCATTTAACTGCATCTGCGAACAGATGATGATGATGATGCTGACATGACGAAATAAAATATACATAAATTTATCATTGTTATAAGATTCTGTCTGTCTATCTGAATATATGTTCGAACATAATAACGGCGCTATAGCGCGAAATTTAAGTCAAGTTAAGAAAACATTTCTGTTGTGAGACGGTCAGGCTTTAAAGTTTAAGACACTTTTTTTTGCAAATAAAAGGCAAATGGACAGGTAGTAAAGTGCATATCAGTGATTGTTTTAGGACAGAAATCAAAACAAAAGATACAGAAAACAAAAACAAATGAGTTAGAAGAAGTCCGAAGAGCCATCAAAAGTGAAAACAGAAGATATTAGAAACAAAACAAATTATTGGAGGGACGAAAGAAGCCATCATTTGTATGCGAAATTATTCGTATGCGTATTAATGCAACTATCTGAAGCTTTGATTTGTGATATAAACATTTATTTTGTAAGACTTCTGACAAGATCCAATGCTGTTTGAATCCTGATAATTGCCTGGCTTTGATTCATATAATCAAGCGGTTTGAATGTTAAATTTGTATTATAGTTCTTTGGAATTTTGTCGGCTTGTATTTGTTTTTGTTATATGATGGCTCTACACATTTTTTTTTACATAAAAAAAAGAAATCACAAAATCCAGCTTTTGTTTATGCATATAATTTGGATAGCATTTTTTCTGGCGAATTTTTATTTATTTTTTTTTATCTTAAAAATTCGTGAAGTATGTTTATGATTGTTTTTGTGGCATCATTTAAATTGAACATGTTGTAATGTTTGCTTTTTCTTAAGGTTTTTATTAAATATTTATTAAATAAATATTGTTGATATGAAGATTCAAATAAAAGATTTATTAAAGTAAGATATTTTCTTTTATCATTTAAAGTATGGATTCAGATTCATGATGATTCGTCTAATGATGCTTAAATAGTTAAAAATGTATGATAATTCTCTGAAAAATAGTTTGATTTATTGATAAATTAATTAATTCTGAATATTAATGCTTCAAATTTTTTCCGAGTCCAAAACAAGCTACGAACAACTTGACGTCGAATCTCAAATATAAATTTTAATACAACAAATGAGTAAACATACGCCCATGTGAGTCGCATCTTTTGTGGGGTATCCATTAAATTTTCGGTTTAAAGGGTGAAACTAGAGACGAATTTATAAAATTTTCCATTTTAGCAATTAACAATCTTACGTTCAGAAATTATGTTTTTTCTTTTTTTTTTTGTTTTTGAATAATATTTATGCAATATGTGACGTGAAATTTATACTTAAAAAAATATTAATTAAGAGACAAACGAGAACATCGTTTTCAAAAAAAAAAAAAAAAAAAATTAACAAACATTAAGTTTTACCCTATTCTTTATCAAATGAAATAATAAAAACTGAAAAATATAAGCAAATTAAAATATCCCTTAAGAATACTTTCTTGAACTTTTTCAAAACACACATTTTTTAAAAACTACTTTTTCACGTAGATTTTTAGTTATTTAGACCTGATTAACCCACTTTTAAATAAAAAAATAATAATAAATCACGTTCTCTCTTTCTCTTTCACTTTTTCTTTTTTTTATGATTTTTTTTTTCAAGAAGCTGGTCCTTCATTACAAATAACAGAAATAGATAAGGACATTTTGCAAGAAGTGCCACAATTATTCAAGCTATAAACTCTGAATTTGAAATTGATGGCGAAAATTTTGAGACAGTCAGAAAACCTGCAGAGGAATTAACATGGTACTAACTCCCTCCATCGGTACACAAAATTCTGACCCATAGAACTGAGGAGATCAAGAAAGCAGCTAAAGCGAAAATAAAACAGTTTAAATTGCAACATACGAGGAAAAAATATCGAGCATTGCTACATATACAGATATTTTAAATAGACTTTTTAAGTTCAATTCTATTAATTTCTAAAGCCCAAAATTTACCAATTAGTCAGTTAGTTTTAATTTGCTTAAAAGTTTATATTTTAATAGTTGATATCCTCTTTTACCTTATAACCTTATATTTCTTTACAATACGTGATATTACATATTATAACTTTATATACATTTTTAATTTAGTTTTTTGCAGTGTATGTTTCGAATAAATTAAAATAGAATAAAAATTTGCATACTAAATTTTCTATTGAAATACTTCATTTAAGAAAATCATACAACATATCTATAAGCTAATTAACCCTTCAAGGATGAAATGGCTACTATGGCTACAGTTGTAAATATATTTTCCTTAAATCTGAAAACTATAACTTCTTATGAGCTGACAAATTTAAGAGACACTAGCTTCCTTGGTCTTGGAGATATAGATTTTTGACCGCTTCTTCATATAAAGGAGACCACTCTAAAATGGAGTGTGTTAGAATAATTTACACGTGAGAATATAGAAAACGAAATTGAAGTTTTTTGAAACGGCCTTAAACTATATTTATTTTTTATTTTATGTTTTCTTTGTCTCTGAATCGAATGTATGATTGCAAATATTTGCAGTTAATTTCTTCGAGTCTAGGTGAAGCATGAACATGATCATATGGATAAATTAACGCTATAAGTATAGCACTTCTTTTTGCGATTCTTTGTTATCTCTCCGATCTTTCCCAAAGAGATTAGAAAAAGAAGTTCTCACATCTTTTTTCTTTTACGGTTTAACCTCCATATTAACAGAAACTAGTTCCAACATAATGTTATGATTTTTAACCTCGTTTCAGAATGGTTGCAAAAATTGATTATGTAGTTAACCTCTACTTGCAAAGTCATCACATCTTTCTCGTTTTTTTTTTTCTATGGTCATTCGTTTTGAAGGTTTGAATTTAAAATAAAGTTGATAGTAACTATAATTTTAGGTCGCATAAAAACATAGAAAAGATATGCTGCGCCAAAAAAACTATCCGAATCAATTGTTATCTGGATTTTATAATTTTTTTAACAAAAGAGTTTGGCATCTCAGCTACTCAATTGTATTTATTAAATTTAGTTACATTTTTTTAATATTTTCTTTTTCCTTTTTTTTAATTACCTTGAATTTGTATGTTTTCTAATTGTTTGCGGCTAAACGGCCCTCGTTGCACAACCAAACTAATTGTTTTACTCACTAAACTGTAGCTTTTAGACTTCGTTATTGATTTTCCCACAAAAGGGTTTCACATTAATTTGAACTATTTACTATAAACACTAATTGTTAAATTTTATTTGGTGTCTTGTTTGGTTGCCCGAGTATCGTTTTTAAGCTTTCTAATCAATAATTTAAACAAATTGATAACGAGTCACTACTTCTGTTTCATTGTTTGGTTAAGTATCAATGGCTATGAAGTACTATTATTTGTTTATTTGTATGCATGACTATGATTTCATTATGAATAATGATTGTGGGAAATGTTCCTTAAGGGCCAAAAAAAAAAATATACAAATAAATTTTTTTAATACTTTTTGTACAAAAGATGTTGTACCGACACTTTTCCATGTGATAAAATTTTTCTCAATTTTACCTGTTTTATTTTTCTTGTTTGTTTATTTGTTTGCTGGTGTTTTTTATCTTTCTTATTTTTTATTCTAACAAAAAGTTATTGTTGTAAACTTAAAAATGTTACACAACAAACTTAAAAATGTTAGACACCAGCAACAATAAAAGTTATTAATAATAATAGTAATAACAATAATAACAAATGCAAACAATAGATATCATGAGAACATTTTCTAAAAGTTATTCAATTTTTATTTGGTATTTCAATACGCATCCATTTGAACGACATTAGGACCAGGGCAAGTAAAGAACCGTTTCATAAAAAAAATTTTAACTTTATAGGCGTTGCATATTGTTATACATTTTGGGAAATTTAAACCAAAATTCCATAACTGTTTGTTAAATTATTCACAATAGACTTCTTTTGTAGAAGATACTACGAAATAGTTTAACAGTGGTTACACTAAAAAAGTAGATTATGAACAAGACTAAATTAGTTCCGTTTTACATTGTTTATTCATTGTATTAAATTTAAAGCCTATATTAGCCTATTATTATAAATTAATTAATTATCAATTTTTCTTAATTTGAGAATAATTAGAAACTTCGAAAATTTCTGATATCATTGGCATTTAGTTTCATTTGTGCAGAACAATTTTTAAAGTGTTTCTTTTTTCCTGAAACCAACTTTTTTTTGTAATTTTCCCTCGTGTGTATATATTGATATTTATTTTCAAATAGTTTTAAATGTCTGAAGTCGGAATAAAAATGTTGGTCTAATTTTCATCCAAGTTGGATGTAGGTTGCTGCCGCATTATGCATATTTGTATGTATTTGAATGCATCACATTTGAAGCAATTCTGTAGCTTCTGTGTGTTTTGTAACTTGAGGTGGTATTTTCCCAACACTTTGTTTTCTGTCGTTCATTATCACATCTTTGTAATTGTTTGCTGAAACTGTTTTACTGTTTTACTTGATTATTTGACTTTTAAGACTAAATATGTTTTGTTTGAATTCATTTTGTGCAGTTGACAGTGGTAACGATCGTAAAGCTGGCATATACTTATGATGTAGATGATTGAATTTTTTCATTTAAATTAGATATTAATCTGGGTATTATTATTATAAGATATAGCTGATATTTGCTCAAGAGAGCGAGCATTTTTTTTTTTTTTTTGGTTTAAGAATTTTTAAAAATTTTTTTTCTTTACGATGTTAATATTTTATGCATAAAAGACTTTAACTAAACTCATTATCAATCATTTTTTATATGTACACACAGAAAAAAGATTGGTAAAAATCGGTCCTTGTCTTCAAAATTTAACTACATAATTGAATTGTTAAAACTAATAAAATATAACCTTGATACATTATTTAAGAACCAAAAATTATATTTGTCTTTAAAAGTTAAGTTGACCGACATGAGTCTCTACTTAAATCTATTTTGTAAACAGAAAGATGTAGCGAAAGTTCTTAAGGACGTTAGGACTGAAATCCAAATACTGAAAGTTAGAATGATAAATCTCTATTGCGTTACTTTTCTTGAAAACGAAATAGTTTTTTTTGGCTTAGTAATTTAAAGTTTCGATATAAAATAAAAAAGGAAAGCAATAAAATTTTCCAGTATTGATTTAAATGTAGTTAAAAACGACTTTGTAAATAAAAATTTGGCAAAATACTTCTTGTCACTTTCAATATGCAAGCAATCAAATCAAACCACCACAAACTCTTCTCCCTTTATTTTTGTGTTTTAAATGATAACTTAGTCATTTAAACAGTTAATATGAAAATATATCACTTTGTTTTATTTAATTTTATTTTCAAATGATTCTCTTTCCCAGGATCGTTTTATAAAAATAAGTCGCGCAAAAAGTCATTCTTTTTTTAAAAAGTATTTAACGCAATAAGGTCGCGTTGTCTCTTCGTCTTAATTAAGCCATTTATACTTGAGTTCTCAATCTCTTTAATGATAATGCGAAATATAACTACTCAGTTTCACTGATTTTCTCTAACTATGACCTCATATCAATAATTTATTTTGTATTAAATTTACAGCTGTTTTAAAAAATAATCGCTTAACAAAACAACAAAAAAAAAAGTCGCAGCATTTTCCTTTAGTTTGATTATAATATTTTATACAATATTAAATCCAAATATTTTATATACAAATTATCATTTTCAATATTTTATAAAAGTAATTGTAAATAAAAAACAATACGAGATATTTTCCAAATATTTTATGGATTTCTCAAAAATTGTTGTGGTTTTTAGGAAAAAACTTTTAACAATGTTTTTTATGTAACAAAAGAGAAAATGGTACTATCCGTTAATAACATTATATTGCAAAAATATATAATTATAATTATTTGTGCATATGTATAAATATCAACAGAATACTTAATGATATATCACATGAAGAGTTGTCTTTATTTTGCAACGGGAAACATCAATAACGATCTTTTTTTTTTTTTTTTTTGTAAATATTGCTTTTAAGGATATTGTAAATACGTCTTTTTCTAATTTACGCTAAAAGTCAAGTTAAGGTACAAATGTTGTTAATGAATACAAATGTTATTAATGAAGGAGTATAAGAAATCTAAGCGAATTCTGCTAAACTTCACAAACACGCGTTCCGTAACTGAAGAGAAGAAGAATTTATATTATAGAAACCGGAGTTTAGGGTTTTTTTATTTTTATATAGAAATCTTAATCATGATAAAATGACTTTTCTCAATTACATTAACAAAATTTTAAATAAAATTTCAAATGACACTACTGTGCAAGTTATAAAATTATTGTAAAATGAACTATTTAACTTTCCACTATTTACGTCATTGTAAACGAAAACAAACATCGCCGCCAAACAAAAAAAAAAAAAAAAAGAAACAACAAAACATAACTGCCAACATTCAAGTTTTTCGTCTTTTGTAAAAAAGAATGTTAAAAAACAAAAAACAGAGAAAATTTCGTAAATTTCTACTTAAGTCAATCAAATAGAACTTATGAGCCGAGTTAAAATGGTAAAGTTATCGCCAGCAAATAACAATTAGAAAAGAATGTTATATGTAAACGCAACAAGCAACGGTAAACAAAAGAAAAAAGTTTGTTTATATGTGAAAACCCATGAATAGTAACTGCATATGTTTCAATATTCAAAAATTTCCCATGACAAGTTCAGTTTCTTTGTTTGAATGGGTGTGTGCGTTTGTTATTTCTTTTCTTTTCTGTATTATATAGGAATGTTATTTTTATTTATTTTTTAATATTATTAGTATTATTGTACTTTTAATCTTCTGTAATTGTTTGTTATTATTGTTAATTATCTTCGTTCTTTATTAAATTGTGATAGATTTAAGAGTCGCGCATTATAAGGGCCAAAAATAGAAAGAGATACAAGATTTTTCTTTAATACAGTTTGGTTTTCAGACTTATAAATATTCCTCATCCCTTTCTGTCATTAGTCTAGCTTCCATTCAATCTTGCGCGTCTGCCAGGAATTAGAGTTTCATTATGCTCAACCCTTGTTGCAAGAATCCGGTCAGATTTTTTCCATAATGGGCTTCAATAAAATTATATTTTTTTTATTGTAGTTTTGTATTCCGAGAATGTTGGCCTAATGTAGTTATACTTAAGGCAAATCTACATATTTTTAGCCTAATTCAACAAGTTGATTCAGCATTTCTCCTTTAAGCTTTAAGGTTTTTTGCAGAAAACTTAGTCCTTTCTATTCAAAGGCAACATAGTTTATCCTTTTCAGTGATATCCTTTCATCCAACTTTTAAATGTTTTATTCCTTTCTACTTAATAATTTGTTTAATCAGGAGATGTGTACAGTAATTAAAATAGGATGCCTCGCAAGAAGCTATTTTCCAGAATAAAAATAAAATAATTATTATTACTGTTTATCTAATTTCCTCTGTTGACTGTACGTCTACCCAGATTGCTTATTTACACACGAAACCGGTCAGCAATTTATTTTCAGTAAAGTTGGGAATATAAAATACTAATAATTGGCGAATGATTTTAAAAAATAAAATAATAAAATAAAACAAAAATGCATTTTAGAACTGATCACTTTTACACCAGAAAGTTATAAACTAAAAGACCAATTCGTTACCGTGGTCAAGTCCCTTCGGACTCACGTATACAATATAACCACAAAGAATCAACAAAGAGAGTATAATACATCACACTAGCTAGCTGTCAAAAAGGCATTCTTTAAGGTAATATTTGAATATTTTAAAGCAAACAAAAAATATAAATTTTTAATTCTAACGCAATTACTATCAGTGCAAAGCCAACAATAGAGATGTACATACTCATTTAAAGCCCATTCTCTGGATGACTACCTTTGCTTATAACACATAATTTTCAAAGCAGAATAACTAAAATTATATATTTTAGAATTCTTACTTTTTCATTCAATTTAAATTTGCTTACATTAATGAAACCTGGCCTTATGTCTATTTTAGTGATCTTTAAAAAATTTCATGGAAAAATAAATAATTCAAATTAAGGTAAAGTTCTTTCAAATATTTTAGTGTAGTGCCTAAATAAATGAAATTTTTAGAATTTAATATACTTTATAATATAACAGCTATTGACCTTTTTAGATCTTTGAAAATGGGTTTGCTATTCATAACATTTTCACTTTTAACAAAATTTGTAAAATTTTTTATTTAAATTTTTTTTTGTTAATTGGAAATCATATTTTTTTAAGAAACTGTTGACAAATCTAGCAGTGAGTGAAAACTAAAGCAATTAGGAGAACAACTTACCTTACGGCAGGTCACTTGAGTTAACCAGACTCTTAAAAACATGCTTATGTGTGTAAAACAATTAAAAAGTAAATGCCTCACACAGTGAGAAACAACGACCTTTTTTTCTACAGTTTGTACGTTCCCTTTAATTATCCGTAAAATAATCGAGTACCGAGTAAAAAAAAAACTGCAAAAACTCTAACAACAAACGAAATAAAATTATACCGCCATTGACGCCACAACTTAAGTCAACTCAATTACCTCAACCAGATATACAATGAAAAAAGAAAAAAGGAGCGCTGTCAAGGATTAACACATACAATTAAGAAAAACACACCAAACACGAAACATTCAAAACAAAAACAACGAAAATTCACCAAGAATTAAGAATCAAAACAAAAATATATTTTAATAAAACAAAACGAGTTTAATCCAAATAAAAGGAATTAAATAAAAAAAGGAAAGAGGACAGAAACAACTAACCACACATTTGTATTAATTGACTGACTGCCTGGCTGACTTAAATTAACATGTAATTATCTCAGTTTTTTTTTTGTTGTTCTTTTTCGAATTAAAGACACCTTCTTTCAACTACGAATTTTATATCCTACACATATGTTCTTGTACACACATATACATACGTATACTGGGTATAAAAATTTATCAAATCTTGTAAACGTTCATTGACCAACAATTCCAAAGACTTGAATGTGAAACAATGATGTCAGAAGTTCCAAGTAATGCAGTCTCAAAGAAGAGTTCCTGTGATTTTTTTTTATAATTTTTTATTTGTTCGTCTTTGTTTAAAAAAATACCGCAAACAAGCACCGAAAGAAGAGATTATTTTTAATTTTTCAACATGAGATGTTTCAGATTCGATTTGTTTCAATTTAAACGCTCTTAGATGTTTTTGTTGTAAAGCTTAGATTTTTTTTTTAATTCGGTTAAAAAAAATTATTAAGGTCATTGTTTCACCAAAACTGAACAATTAAGTACCGAAAGATCGCAAAAAGGTCGCTAATTTCTTCTTGGCTTCATAAAACCTTTTTTAATGGCTTCCACGATTCAGTCAATTCAAACCGAAATCTTCGATCATCACCTAGCAAAATTTTTATTTCAAATGATCAATAATCAAACTGCAAACTGCAAAGCTTAAGCTCAAGCAGTTTATAAATTATTGTCAAGACAATTCATTTCTCATCGACTGTATACTATCAAGTTATACAATGAACAAAATATTTCACAGCAGAAAAGCTGAAAGATTTATTTATTAAATAAAAACAAAAAGAGCACATTCTTTTAAATCCTCACTTAAGCCACTATTTATGTACTTTTGCTGTTGTTGTTCCTTTTTTTTTTGCACATTGATAGTTTGTGATGATGTTCTTGTAGTTTTTAATCACAAAATGAAACGCAACGAATTGTCGGCGACACCCAACAGAAAACAAACTCTTTAAAACACCTTAAATTAGCCCTTACTGCCATCCCTAAATTACGACGTAAAGCGCAAGATATCTGTCAAAATTTCTCATGTACATACAAAATGTATGAAGCATCCCTAAATAGCACGGCGTCAACGCTTAGCAATTGGAAAATCCAATTTTGACAGCGCGTAAGATAATGCAGTTGCCTGCAAGCTACTGTTGTTTACATATTTTGTTGTAGTATTTAGAACACGTTGCAAAACAGTAATGACATTTTTGCTTTTTTCGGGCTTACATAGCGTTTTTATCACTGTTTTGCATTTTATTTTATAGGGTTTTATTAAAAGTGATAGGTTAACATTACTGTTCACAACAAAACGTTGCGCTTTTATTTAGGTATGCACCTTCAGCGTAAAAGCCATGCGTTATTTTGCGTCGCGTCTTACGCGCTAATTTAGGGATGGCAGTTAAGGAGGTGCGTCATATACTTACCCAGGCAACAAATAAACATACACAAATACACACATGATCATGTTTGATTTGCTTTACACTTTATAAATTGGCCTGTAAAGTTGCGTGTTGCATGCATCACTCATTGACTACATTTTAAGGTGTGTCACTTTAGGGCTAAGAAGATGATGAGGACTATGATACAGCCGCTGCTGCTGTTGCTGCTGATCCACTCAGCCCAACAACAGTCTGTTCTATGAACAAACAATAAGCTGATTAAGAAAGTAAAAAAATATGCGTGAGCGTTTATTTCCTTTCCCTATCATTAACGCCGTAGTCTGACTTTTTGTTTGTCTTTTTATTTTTAATAATGCCGCTTGACCACCCGCACTTATTTTATTAACATGGACCAGAAAAGAAAACAAGTTTTAGCTACTTACATTCTGCCTAATTATTATAATGAAATGTCAAAGTCTCGAATAAAAATTATTTAATAAAATTTGTATGATAATTGCATTTCTAATATTGTCTATGTTCATCTAGTCCCAGAAACATAACTTCGCTATTGGTTTGCTCACTACTTGTTTCTATTTGTTAACTGAATTGAAAAAAAGGAGGTTATCAATTCGAGTGAATGTCGCTTTCTTGTAATTTTATGGATTATGTTTACAGATTGGTCCCCATTAGCAACAAGTAATACAAAAATAAATCTTAAAATTAAAGGGTGTCCCCATAGGTGATATAAATTGACTTATTTGCACCTATCTTTTGAACCGTTATAGAAAAACGCTTGAAAACTGGACAGGATGTCGATTACTATGACCGTTATTATAACAAGTATAAACATTAAAAACTATAAAGTAAAGGGCGCCCCAATAGTTAATGTAATTTAAAGTATGTAGTCAAACTTTTAAACTGTTATAGCCAGATAACTATAATTTACAAAGACGCTTTATTGCCAAGTCTGCTGTAATAACAAGTATAAGATTTGTATTTGGAAATTAAAAGGTGTCCCAATAGTTAATGTAAGCACAGTGTCCACTACTTTGTTTGATATATTAAAAAGTACAAATATTTCAAATTTTTAATTATAGGGTGCCACAATAGTTGCTGTTATATTGTATGTATATGGCAAAAGTTTTGGGTAGTTGTAGACAGTTGATTAAAATTTGCAATTAATCCACCATAACAAATTGCAAACATAAAATTTGAAATTATGGGTACCCCTACAACTGATTTAATTGACCTACATATGTGGCCTTATCTTTGAAACCGTTACAGACAAACTCTTGAAAAGTAGACAAGTATAAATATTTAAAATTAGCAAATTAAAGGGTTCCCACTCAGCTTAAAAGTTGAAAAATCTGATTTTTCGAAAGGACTTAATTACCTGCGTGTGCATCTCTGTCATTAGGCAGAAATGCACTTTTAAACACAAGATGACATCTGCCACTATTTGATTTGTGCTTGGGATTGCAGAAAAATTATAGGAGTAATTTAGAATAATGCTCTGAAGCGTATTACATTACTCTGTTTATATCTCTTTAGCCCTAAATGAATTTAAAATTCCTACTTTTTTAATTCTTTTAAATCTCACCACGTCTTAAATTCCTCTTGTCACACAATCGACCAAAATTTAGTAAGCTTTATCGTCTTTCTGACTTATTTTATCTTAAGCTTGCATGCCGATAAGCAAAGATTTCAAAACCTCCAGCAGATTTCTGACTATTTATTTATTCCCTTTCATTCGTTATAGGTCACCAGATCTCTCTCTCTCTCTCTCTCGTTTTGTACCTCCTCGCTGTAATATTGGTCTTATGTTCACCCGTTGTCTTCTCATTTGTTTTTTCACGCTTCTATTCCAATATGAAAACTTAAGGTCGATTAATGTCCATATCCGCTTACTAACGAGCAAACTCCTCACAGTCATATTATACGAACAGTTTAAAGCGGCACTATTGTTTAAAAGACTTAAAAAAACTTCATACCTTCCTCCATAATCTATCAAAAAGTAACGCCGCTTGTTGTAGATATGATCAGATCTTAGTTGAAGTTTAAGCCCGAATGTTTGTTATGTCTTATTGTTTGATATCAAAAGTAGTAAATGTAAATTGCCTTTCTGCAATATGAAAATATTCTTTCACTATTTTTATATTAAATATAAAAAGCCTCACTAAACATACTCTGCATGAGGTATGTTTATCCATTAAAATTTTAAAAGTCAGTTCGAAGTGAGAAGTTATAAAAATTAAAAGTGAAAGAGAAGCGAGAAGATAAGAATTGCAGTGACGTGTCATATATAAAGAAATCATTTTAAAATAGAAGCTACAAGGAGGTCTTTTGAAAGGCGACCGCACAGTTTTGTTTGTGTTCGTATGTTTAGGATTTTTTTTTTAATAAAAGATATGACTTCGTAAAGAACTAATGTGCTTATAAATATAAACATTGAGGCTAAATTTGTAACACAAATATACAAAATCGAAACCATTTTTTATTTTGTGCTGCCAAATACATAATTATGGATGTGGCGCTTAAAAAGAAAACATCTTTAGATTATTTGACTAAAGGCGACGATTTTACACATTAATTAACTGTTATCTAGGGACCTTCTCATTAACTTAATTGCCCGATATAAACGATGTTGATGGTCTGACGTTAAATCCTTCGTGGCCATTATTTTGTTTGTGTGCGAGTTCTCATATAATATTTCTGTGTGGTTGTTTGGGGTTGGCTCTTTTCGGCATTATCGTTTTATGATCATGTTTGTTTCTTTATTGCCCCTTTTTGAATTTCATTTAATCATCAGTTAATCAGAGTATGCGCTTGTGGGTGTTTTTTATTTCGTCGTGTGCGTGCCTGCGTGCATGAGAATTCTCAAAAAAGGTGAACAAGATAAACAAAATAATTTCATTACAAATTTTTATCGTTTTTAATGCTTGTTAAAAATGAGTCACTTACTTGTTGTTCGTACAAAGGAGAAGTGTTACAATTATTTCTTTACATTTTTATATATTTTAAATTAAATTTGTATGCAAGGCCACTACTCTTCAACTTACTAATGTACAATCCAACAAAACAGAGCGGACCAAACTAAAGCCGCCAATAAATATAAAAGATTTGTTTTGTATGACTTTATGTGCTCCCGCCAAAAAAATAACAAATACAATGAGAACATTATTCACATTGACACATATTTGCACTTGTTTTTGATTTCACTCTGTGTACTCAATTGACGCCATCATCACCAGCGTCATCAATATTTGAACAAAAAACACAATGCGGAGTAGGACAAGGCATTATTAAATCATACAATTCACACATAAAAATGAGTAATAAAAGCATTAAAGACAAAAGCAAAAGTTGTACAAAATTTGAATTGAGTGTGAGAACATTAATGTTATTTATTTATCAAGAAAGTAAAAGTTATTGTTAAGCCTTTAGTTTAATTTTTTATTTTTTTATAATGGTTAAGTTTAACAGCGTACAGTTGCAAACCACAATAGTTAATCCATAAATAAACTTCTATTTTTTGTTTCTGAACTCAATCAGGATTGCTTAAAATTCTTAGTTTTTTTTATAAAAATCATAAAACAAATTATATACATTCTGAAGGATACGTCAAGGTCAATTTCAACACGTTTGTATTAAAAAAATTATAATTTTTCTTTTCTAATTTATCAAGCATCTACCAGGTCGGTTTTTTAAAATAAGAATGTTGTATTTTTTTGGGTGGCATCTTCAGATAGAAAAAAATAAATTGAAAAAATTTGTTAAACAAGCGCAAAAGATTAAAAATCAATATTATTCAGTTAATAATTTGACTAGATTTATTTCCACAAGAATCTATACATATAATAAAACTGTAATGGGGTTATTTCTGTAAATAAAACAATTTTTGAAGATTTTGGTGTTAGTGGAGATAGTCGTCGATATCGAATACAAAACACCTATTTTTGGAATTTTTGAATAAAATTTTGTAAGGAGGTATTTTAAAACCTTGGTTCCAATATAGAATAATTTTTTTTTCCTTAAAAATATGTCCTTTCGTAGAGAAAATGGAGATACAAATGTGAAAGTAACCAATTTTAGCGGTAAAATGGTACTAAAACAGCTTTTAGCATATTTTATTATTGTAAATGGAACACTTTTAACACTGTCTAAAAACTGTACAATTAATATTTAAAAACATATTTCTAAATTTGAATTCTAAGAAAATTAGAAATGCAAGTTTTGTTTTAGTATATGATTTTCATTCAATGCCGAGTTTACACACGTAAACTTTTCTTGAAGAAAGTCTGTGCTCTGCAAAAGAGAAAAAAGTGTAGAATTCTTTTACTTCTCTTTTTCTTTCCTACAAAAATCAGAATTGCTGCAAAAACATTTACGTGCCTTAACTCGGTAATATAACAGGTTCGATGACAATACAAATATTAAAAAAATTAAAGTTGATTTCAGTAAAGTTTAACAACAAACTACTTAAAAATATTTCAAAGCAAATAAATAAGAAAATTAAAAATCCAAAAATTGTTTACATTATTTTAAGCTTTAGCAAACAACTGATAAGGCAACTTGAAACATTCAGCTGCTAATAAAAAAAGTTTACAATCAATATCGACGGTCTAATTCATAAAAAATTCCTATTTAAGATTTAAAGTTTACAACAGTTATTGAACACTTTTCATTTAATAAACAGTTTTTAAAATTTTATATAAAAAACACACCTAATAACAGTTCTATAACTAATCTTTACTTCTGTCTTTTACCTGGGAAAAACTATTATCATTTATTATTTGGTCCTTAAAAAAACTAATTTTCAAATAACCCGAAAACCGAATGTGGTTTTTTCTTTATATTTATTTTTTGCAAAACAAGGAACCTTTTTAGTGAAAATATGTATTTTTGGTTACAGCAAAATACCTGACCAATAAATGTAATAAAGAAAACTATAAATAAATATTCATTGTGCAGAATAAATTATGTACAGAATATATGTGCAGAATAAATTTATTTGTAATAGTTTATTTTTCTTTGTGCCCGTTTATGTTTGAGTGTTGTTACTACCGAATTTTTTGAAAAAAAAAATTTACAAAAAAAAAGTACGGCAATATCTTTTAAACAAATTCCGTTTATTTTTTGTATTTATAAAGGATTAGGAAAAAGTTCATTTTTTTTATTAACATCATATTAAAATAAATTTAATTTGGAATGCTCAAAATATCAATTTTATATAGCAAACTGAAAGCGGTTTCATTCCGAAAATTTTTAATCTTACGTTTTCTATAGAAGCAAAATACGGAATCAATTCCACTTCCGAACGGAATTTTGTTCTATGACATGGCTGATAGTTTAGCCCAGTAGCTCCAAATGAAATAAAAAAGTTTCCGGGATTTAAAAAAAGTCAATTTAAAGCAGAAAATTGTATGTGATAAATCCTGGGAAACCTCATATTTTCAGAATTATGAACCTCTGAAGGTTCTATCGTCGGAAAGCTTTTTTAATAAACTATCAGGATCCTTACAAAATTATGTTGAAAACTTTTTATACATTACTTTGTATGAATTCCGGGTTACTTGCTAAAATTAGATTTAAGGGCTAGTTTTTCATTTTTATTGCTTGAGAGTTCTGTTGGTTCATAATGGGTTAAAACTTGCTTGCGATATCTGTGGCTCTTGATATTGTCCCGCCCTGAAACAAAGCGTTGAGATATCTCAAAATATTTATAAACACTTTAGTGAAACGTAACCTCGAAAATATGGGCTACGCACAGTCAGCTTATATTTTCTTCTTAAAATTACTTCTTCTACTCCAGGATAAACTTTTATTGAAAAAAATATTAATAACAAAATTCATTTTATTTTTGGTTTAAAGTGGGGTAGAGGCTACAATTATAAACTGATATTTTTTAAGGGTTTATTAAAGGCTTTTTAGGCTATTAAACGTTTATGAATACTGTTTTGTCGACTTTTTAGACTGCAAAAATATTGCATTTAGAAATTTTCTAGTACATCTTAATGTTTGGGTTTCTTTCCGTGTGCCATATGATTCTTACCTCTGGCTAAGTGACATCTAGACAAGTAACATCTAGAATTAAAGCGTGCCCCAAAAAGGTGTGTTTTACCCATATGAAGTTACAGCAATAAAACAGAAATAATAAAAAGATACAAATTAAAACTAAAGGGTGAACCATATATGTCATAAAATTATTTGTATTTTAGTCTATAGAAGCAGAGCTCTCTGTGAATTTAACAAATATATTGCTTAGTTCCCTCTCCCTTCGGCAAATTCGAAATAAACATATTGATAGGATACTTTATGGTAAAAATCCATTTTTATTTCATCTCTATACATTTTAATTATAGTTATTTTATTAAAAAATTACAAGTGCCGCGTGTTATTTATTTTTTTTTCGTAAAATACAAATTTAGAAAATGTGGTTTTAAACACTTGGTGTAGAGTTCTGCAAACAGTGTTAAAAATTTTCCATCTACAAAAATAAAATTAGTTGCTTTCACATCTTTATGAAAAAAGTACCTTATATATGAACCAAAGTCCTCACAAAATTTTATTCGAACCCCAAAAACAGTTTTTACGTGATGCGATTACAGACAGAAAGCAGAAATTCTAAAAATAGGCGTTTTGTATTTCATATCGATTACTTTATACATCGACGTTTTTACTCTTTTATTATACGTATAGATTAGAAATTATACTTTCTAACTTATACGACAATCAAAACATCAACGAAATAGTGGATATTGAAAAAACGATACTAAAACAAAACTACTTTTGATATAAAAATAACTTGTATAAATTACCTGGTGGACGCGGCATAGGAAACTCGACATCCGCAATTTTCACAGAGATTTTTATGCAAGACCTAGAACAAATTCACGTTAAAACACTGATGGAAAAACATCAAGTAACTCATTATTACAGATAGGTTGACGACATAATATGCATCCTAGAAAAGTACAACGCTAAAAAAATTCTGACAGATTTATGCACAATACATTAGAAAGTCACATATACAGTGGAAAAAGAGCAAGACGAAACTTTACACTATCTTGATATAACAATAACGCGAGGAACTGGCTCCTTAAACTTTGACATTTATAGAAAACCAACCACAACAGATACAACTATCCACAGTTCCTCACACAATCCCACCCACCATTAACTCACAGCATTTAGACATGTGATTGACCGACTTAAGACAGTCCAACTTTCTTCAGCAACACTTACAAAAAACTCGACCCAATTTATACTACAGATAAAAATAACGGTTACAACTGCACTACTATCGACAAACTACATACAACACTAAAAACAAAAAGAAAGAAAACAAGAGGACAATCGACACAACACGGCGACCTATTTTTACTTACACAGGACCAGAATTATACAGATTAACTTACCTTTTTCAGAAAGAAGGTTTACAGACAACAATAAAACGAGCAACACTCTACGAAACAATCTCAAGTCATCAACAGAAACAACCGATAAATTTAATACCAGCAAAGTATACAGAATTACTACCCAGTAAAAAAAGTGAGGAAAAAAATGTGATGAAAACATGGCATCAACTACTAACGAAGTGGTGCAAATTTGGGTTAATTTTACATAGGCATATCATTGAAGGCATGTCGTTGGTTTTTAAAAGTATTGAACTACTTCTTATCCGCTTTCTAAATACTGAAAAAAACTTAAGTTTAATTCAAAAATGTTGTCATTATGCAAGGAAAAATGTAATTCTAAGAAGTATATCAACATGTTATTTCAAAAAAACAATGAAAATAAAGCTTACAAACCCTACAAAATGTATATTAGCTTTTTTGGATGTAAATAAGATGCCCTTCCTTAAGAATGACATCCATTATTTTCTACTGGGTAGCAATTGCAACCACACATACATAGAACAAACTTCACGAATATTGAAAACAAGGTTCACAGAAAACATACGATCATAGAAACGGAAAAGAGAAGACTCCAACTTTAGAATACACCTTAACACACATGAACAAGTGCCAAGGGAAGTAGATGAATGGATGACATTAATACATCCTAGTGAAAAGGACGAAGACTAGACATTCTTGAGAACATTCAAATATAAAAAACACGAACTTTTAACGGAGATGTTATTAAAGAACAGGTAAATACAACCTCTGTCACAATTCTTACACCACTAAAATTATTAAAAAACTCTAACAAATTGGAAACACCCACTGATATTCACATCTACCTACCCAATAATAAAAGACTAAAATGTTCAAACTATGTATCCTCTATAAATATGAGAGATATAAAGGAATCTACCTGCATAACGCCATTCTAATAGACTCTATCCTAACGGACAAAACTATCTGAATCACCCACTATCTACGCAAAAAATACCTAACACTATCGCTCCAGTACTAATCAAAACGCGGCTTGAAAATTATATTTTCATGTCGAAAGCACTTGACAAACGTACCAAATAAACTGCCAGTGACGACGGTCTTTACCGAAAGGTATGACTACAATAGAATTTGCTTGTGCGAGTTAAGTGTAGTAGACAAAGTCATCAAAAGTCTAAAATAGAAAAAAAAATTGGAAGTCATACAGAATGATTTTAGAAAAGTCATGCTCACAATTCAGTAAGTCTTCTTAATCTACTACTTACTGTTAGACTATTAAAACAACTTCATTTTCCAAATGTGAATAAAATTTATACTCCAATTGGTATATCTCAGAGAAGGATAAAAACTATAAAGGAACTTTTGAAATGTTCTTAGACCAAAAACACTAAATTATCTATCTTGGGAAGCACCTATTACATAATTTACTTATTTTATTTAACAATGCAGCCAACTTAGCTTCCCTTTTGCCCAAAAAGCAACCACAATTTTCAAAAAGAAAACAAAAATCAGATTATGTTAACCCAAAAATACGATAAACGATTTCAATGTTCCAATTGTTTGAGTTTGCAATTATTGGGCATTCAGAATAGCCCACAGCAATAATAATTCCTTAAAGCTTTTGCCTTAAAATCATTCATTTCAAGAAGTCCAGTCAGAAAATAAAATGATATTAAGACAAGATGCTGCTCCAAGTTAAAAAAAAGTTTCTTTTGCGATCAACCAAAGACATTTGAAACATTCCATTTAATTTTAAATTTACATATCTGTGCCGCATTAATCCTGGCTTGAATTTAAACTAAACATCACAACAAAGATAATAAATTACCTGAGCGATTCCTATTAATAACTTTAATTAAAAAAAATAAACCCTTTTTTTGTTAAACTCAACAACAATAACACAACAAATATAAAATGAGAATCCTTTTAACAAACTTGTAAAATGGCAGAAGGCCTAAAATATGTTGTGCATGAAGGCACGCTCTGATACCTTTTGCCCAACCGCAAATAAAACTGTAGAAAAGGAATCTGTATTTGACCAGACATGGCAGAAAAACAGACATATTTACAAAAAAATAAAAAAAAAATAAATGAGAAGACAGACACACAGATATTGCTACTCAAGTTATATAGTGTGGGAACTGAATTATTCAAATCAAACAGAACAAAAGCAAGAGAATTTAAGAGCCTCTTTTAAAGTCAACCCAAGAAGAACTCCTAAATATTAAAACTATTTATTTTATGAATATTATATGTATGGTTTTCTTAAAGGATTGTTGCAAATCTTTTATTTAGTTTTGGCATTTAATTTTTCGTTTTGGTTACTCATATGCATATTTATTGCATTTTCTTCGTTGCGGTAACGCCCCCATATTCACAATGGAATTTCAATTTCATTAAAGCAATCCATAAAAATTCATTAAAAACCAAAGCAGATTTAACTGCACAAGATTAAAATATTTACGAGGTTAGTTTTAGTCTACAACCAACGAATAAATAAAACTATTTTTAACCACAACAAACATTTCACAACTTTTTTGTGGTGTTAAAGTTCTGATGAGTACCAGCAATCAGTTGTTTTGAAGCGCTTCGAATGAAATCCAAATACTCGAAGTTGAGAGGTAAGTGAATGAATTTCGAGTTTAAATTAACATCAAAGAGTTATATTTGTTCATTGCAGATAATGCTGTTTTTCTAAAGTAAGGAAAAAATTAAGCCGTCAATTTCAACATCAGTTTCAGTAGGACACCCAGGCTTATCAGCATAGAATGTATCGGGAGTCAGAAATATAAGAAGGTTTTACATCAGTAATTGATTATCGTCTGATAGCGTTCATAGTCTAAGAAGAGTACAGGATCATCAATTTGGGCTATCTGTCAGAGGCCTTTATTTCTAAAATCATATTTTCGTACAAGTTACATATTTACAGCCACTACAACAACAAGTATGATCGTTGTAAATTGGTTAGTCAAAACTAAAATGTTTGTACAGTACCGAGCATAAAAAATGCAACGCTATGATAAGTAGAATGTCATTTGGTCCAATTTCTTTTAATAAATCCTATGAATTTTTTTTAAACATTTTTAGGGTTAGCTGGCCGTCATGTTGTGGCGTAGTTTTCATGATGTCTGTTTTGAAAAATAAGACGAAAGTTTAATGCGAACGAAGAAATAGCAACCTTTAAATATTCCTTCTTATTACTTTTTTTATACCCTAAAAAGTGGAAAACGGGTGTAACTAATTGTGTTATTCCATTTTTTATATCTGCAATATCCGTTTCCGACCCAATAAAGCACATATATTCTGACTTCTTATGCATAGAAGAGTCGATTAAGCGATGTCTTTTGTCCGTTCGTGTTAATGTTGAAATCAAATTTGCCGAGGCACTAGATCAGCCTTTAAAAATCAGCAAGATCGGTCATTGTCCTTCAACGCAGCGGGCAAAACACCACGCCTGCCTCTATAACATTTCTATATCATTTGAAACAATGAAGTAACTCCAATCGAAAAAAAATAAATAGTGCGATAGAGAACTTAAAAATAAGAAAAAAATATCAAGTGAAAAAATTGGCGCTCGCCTATATTTTTTCCGAGTTACGACGGGCCTCACAAATTTTCAAATTTTTTAAAATATCAATATGGATATCATTTTAAAGCTTTTGAAGAGATCTTTAAGGAAATACTAATTTTTTTTTAAATGCTTAACCAATTAAGAGCCGATGTCACTTTTATGTAAAATTATGTATATGCGGTACCATTTTTTTAGTTTTAAAATCGCTCACCCCAATATTTGCTTTTTAGATTGGAGTTACTTCACCAAACTATATTTCCATAGATAGTGAAGGGTATATAAGATTCGGCATAGCCGAATATAGCACTCTTACTTGTTTTAATTGTTATTAATAATTTTGTATAAAAAACTAATATTTGGTGCTGCATCCATTATTTTTTATCAATTTTTTTAACCTTGGGGCATGGAGTCCACTATTCACAGATATTCTGTTCCATTCAGATTTTAGTAATTCTTTCAAATCTTTTTAATATTTGTAAAAGCCCCCTTAGATGTTCTATTGGGTTAAGATTCGGTAATTGTGGCCGCCGTTCCAAAACTTACATATAATTGTCACTTATGAATGGTCGGGCTAACGACCCCCGTCCCCGTTTCCTTTTTTTCTTGAAGATGACACAGCATGAGATTTTATAGAATTCCACAGTATTTCGCTGAATTTATAGTTCTATTGATTTTTGTCAATGGTCCTACTCTATTACAAGAAAATTAACCTAATAATAATTAAAAATTAATTAAAATTTTATAACATAGTAAACGTTGCATACCCCACATCATTACAGAACCTCCATAATGCTTCACTGTTGGTAGCTGATATCTAGGCGAAAGTCTTTTATTTCGTAGACGCCATATATAATTTTTGCCATCGTAGCCGAATAAATTAAATTAGCTTTCTTCGCCTCAAAGCACCTTTGACCAATCCTCTCTTGTCCAGTTTAAGTGACGCCTTGCGAAGTCAAGACGGTTTCCCTTATTAACTCTGCTTATTAGTGGTTTTTACAGGGACATCTAAAAAAAAAGTTGACTTCATTGCATTTCATTTGTATGCTACTTGCGACACCCATTTTGGTATTTGCATAATGAGCAACATCCACTGCAGTCTTTCGTGGATAAATTTTTATTGGCCTTAGCATTTTCCTGGGCTTCTATCTATATTTCTTGATAAATTAAATTTTGAGAAAATTCGAAAAACTATTGATTTGGGTACACCGAATACTACTTCAACATCGCTCATAGCCATACCTTGTTCCAAAGCTTTTATTATTGCTACTTTGCTGTCGTCTATTTTTTGAAAAATTCACAATGAAAATATTTTTCTATAAATCATATAATTTGCTTACTTTAACCGCACGTTGCATTTTTATGCTTGTAAAAAATTTGTGCATTTTATTATAAATAAGATGTTGTGATGAAGTTACAAAAGATAATCCACTGATAATATTAAGTGTGCATCTTTTTTGTTACAAATTTCGTATTATAAGAAGTAGAGTTGCATTTTTTATGTTCACTACTGCATATATATAATAGTCTCGAACACTAATTTTTACTGGAATATTTTTTATCGCAGCATCAACTTTTTGCACTTAATTTGTGTACTTTACAAATGTTTTAATAATGACTCAGATTTTAAAATTTACTTAATAGATTCATATGTTTACTGTTGTTCATGTTTGTACACTCAATTTCAATTGATTGCATCCGGAATTTCTATTAAGACTAAATTAAAATCAACATAAATTATTTTAAACGTTAGATAAACACATCCATTTACGAAATTTTACAATAATACATTTGTTGTACATGTGTTGTGCACACATATACAAATATAAATTTATTCCTAAAAGACATAAGTATTTTTATGATGTACTTTTGTCATTTGACCTAATGCGACAAATGTTTTCTCAAAAACTTAATGAACAAAAGCCCACTCACTGGACAATTTAAATAAATGCCATTTCGTTAGAGATGATGACTTAAACTATCACAATCGCAGTTGCCAGAGAAAATTTATATTAAAATTTGGCGTGAAAAACGTCAAATGCTGTTGTATATCGCCTTTAAAACGTCAGTGTGAATCTTCTTTCAATTCCCTTCACCACAAAAAGTGGAAAAAGGGTATAACTAAGTTTGTCATCCCGTTTGCAATTTCTAAATATCCATTTCCGAATCCATAAAGCATATATATTCTGACTTCTTATGCGTAGCAAAGTCAATTGAGCATTGTCAGTCCGTGCTAGTGTTGAAATCAAATTTGCCGAGGTGCTAGATCAGCTATAATAAATTTAAATACGTCAATCGATCATACGTCAAAATAAGAATTGGAAATCAGCATGATCGGTCCGTGCCCTTTGAGGCAACGGGCAAAACACCACGCAGTCTTTAATTTTTTCACATCATTTGAAGTAACTCCAATCTAAAAAACATATATGGGGCGATAGACAATTACAACATAAAAAAAAAAACATCAAGTGAAATAATTGGTGACCGCCCATATTTTTCGAGTTACGGGCTTCTGAAATTTTAAAAGCTTTTGAAGAGATCTTTAAGGAAATACTAAAATTTTCATTAAATGCTTAACGCATTAAAAGCCGACGGCATTTTTATGTAAAATTATATGTATATAGTACTTACAATATTTTTCTTATAATTTTAATCTCTGTCACCCCAGTATTTGCTTTTTACTTAACTAGATTTACATAGATGGTGATAGATATATAAGATTCGGAATAGCTGAATATAGCGGTCTTATTTTTCCGAATGTTTTAGATTTATAGTTTGCAAATAAAAAAATATAATAGTTATTATAAGGGCTGAGTTGAATTGTTCAGAAATAAGTACCTATTTAATAAATTTACACATTCAAATGGGCTATTAAAACAGTATTGACATATTTACAAAAATTAGTTTTAGTTTTTTAACATGGTTTCCTGTGCAACATTTCAAATGCTTTTAAAATCCCATATAAAAAATATGTTCGATGTATGTATATATAAAAAAAATTTGTAAAATGTCACGAAATGTTTATTAATAGCAAAATGTGTCAAATAATAGAAGCTGCACTTATTTCGTGCGGTATTTCAAAAACCAGCACACAATTTTATGTTCTAAAAGGCAACAATTTCCATCTTACATTAAATTTCCTTCGTGGTGTTGCCACCACTAGCTAATAAAAATTTTTTAAATGACATAAGTTTAGTTGCTAAAACTGTTCATCAAATTTAAACAAAAATCAAAGTTATTATTAATTTTTTAGCTTTTAACATGTAGAGATCATACACAAGTTATTTTGGAAGCACTTGTTTCACAGGAACTGTGTACTTGAACTTCTATAAAAGTTCCCACGATTTTGTACCTTTTTCCTTTCATTAATTTCTTATATAACAAAAATATTTTAAACAATAATAACAACAAGTACGAGCGTTACTGTATCGTTTTTAGGCCCAAGTTATAGAAGAACCAAAATTTTTCTGTTATAAAACACTCGTATTAAAAGTATATTTTAAAATTACTACACGTATGCAAAAAAAAAAATCACACTATTTTTTTAATAAAGGGCAAATAAATAAAACATATTTTTGGGAATACTAAAATTTCTAAAAATTAAAAAATTATACATGTAGCTTTCAAATGAAATTTATTCAAACAACACATTTTCACATTTGACCGGTAAATGGTTCGTTTCATTAAAACAAAAACCCATTTTTTACTAACTTTACAGTAACAAGGGAGTTCGTGCTATGATCTATTCATTGATTTAATATACTTTATATATACGAGCGAATTATTTGCAAATAAAAGTAAATATGTATATTGCTTTAAAATTGTTTTATTTTGATTCAAAACTTATTACGGCTTGTAAATAATATTTATTAATGAAAAAAATTATAAAATGTTGCCACTTGTTTAATTTTATTTTTAGTTGTACTGATATATAATTTTAATTTGAAATCCGCTCAGTCTGATTTCCAAATAATAATTGATGGCATTAAAGGCATGTGGATTATTTTTTTGAGAAAAAAAAACTTAAAAACGTCCTTCACTGCATTTAAAATAAAACATTCAACTTTTGACTTGACCAACTGGTAACGCTGGTTAGATTTATATCAAAAATATTGATCGCACGAAAATAAACTTAAAATTTGTTTAAGCATCTATCAGGCATGAATCTTGTTTAGTATCCATTACAAACAAAATCTGTAACTATTTGATTTGTAATTTTTTCAGAATTTAAATTACAATTCAATGTAGCAAAATTAATTTTATAATTTTATTACCTAAAAAAGACCTCTAGAAGGTTTAAGAAGAAGGCTATATATGTTGTCTAGCCCTATAAAGTTCTTTTTTTTATTAAGGCTGTTAAGATACATTGAACTCCAACCAAGTTTCTATTGCCCTCTAGTGTGGCCTTTTGGCCGGCCCTTAAGACATCTTGGAATCTATCGACTGTTAGGCATCTGTGTTTTATTTGAACAAAAATGTAACTGCGGTGCAAATAAGCAGGGTTAATAAAAATGAAATATTCCCTACCTGTGACTAAAACAATATTAGACGCAAACAGGGAAACTTGATGAAACAGCCATGTTTGGCCTCAGTTGGTGCTGACGGGCGATCGTCTTGTGAGCATACAATATTATCTTTCTAAAGGCCCACTGTGTGACAAAACAAAGATGATTGTTTACAATTTTTATTCGATGTCGTTCCTACTAGAAATATAAATTTAAATATTGTGATATTTCACATGATACAAAATGTACTACTAAAGTTGATGATAATGATTATGACGATAATAAAATGTATGGCGCCAAGTTAATTTATTTTTTATAAAAAAAAGTACAAGTTTATACGTTTATGACAAATTTACTGAAACCAAGGTAATGATTTCATAGTCATATTCATTTTCATTTACTTAAACTTTTTGTTTATCTCATAGTCAAAGAGCTGATTGATTTAAAACAAAGGATATGTCAAAAATAAAACAAAAGCAATATTAAAATTATTGTTAATAATCAGTTTATGGTCAGTTCAGTTTAGTGTGTGATTCCTTCTTGGTCATAAATTTTATGCAGATTAAATAAAAATTGTATTTATAAAACATTACTGGCCCTGCCAATGTTACAAATCATTTTGTTATTAAATTATTTTAAGTTCTTTGCAAATATATATTTTATTTTTTTCTACATGTCTGTACAGGCAAATAATAATTAATTAGTGCCGGTTGGTACAACGAGCAAAAATTTATTTTTTATTTTCACACTCATCTTATGAATACCAGAAATACAATTTTGGTCGCTTGGGTTACATAAAAAATCGATATGTCAATTTATCTATAAGGCTCTCAACAAATACAGAAAAAGTTCCTTAAACTAAATTAAATAAATTTCCTAAAATAATACTTAAGGTTTTGAAAAATAGTTTAACTTTTATTTAAGAAAAAATGAAATCGACTCACATTAACTGACAAATTCCTTCGACAAAAAGAATACAATGTTATTGGTCCATACCTTGGACCAAAAAAACAAAAATTCTCTTAGACCCACTGCTCTACGTCACATCAAATATTGCCCATGTATATCTCACATTGTTGAAAAGTTTTTCGAGGACTTTATCTATTCGATTGAAGAGCGTTTTTTTCAGTCGACTTTCCACTTTCAACAACAAATCAAGTTTTTCAAATCGTTTAAAACCGGGGACTCGAACAGTTTTTAAACAAAAGAGTTTTCTTATCTTTATAAATTTTGCTACTGTAAATAGAATATGATGCCTTTTTCATGGTTAATTTATATTAATAATAACCTAAATTATTAAAGTTTTGTTGCAACTGTAAAAAGCAAAAAATTTCAAACTACTAGCAGAATTAAGAATACGGAAATACTTAAAACTTAAACCTGCATCTTTAAAGGGTTTAGTGGTATGGTCAGAAGAAATCCTGCTTTTAGGTTACAATCAAGAGCTTTTTATCGTTGCAAATAAAAATATTATGACACCTAAAATTTTTCAATGTAATGGCATTTAATTAAATAAAAATAGCTTGTCTACAAAACAACCAAACGACTTATTTTTAGATCACAATATAATGGCAATAAGTAATTTTAATAATAAGTTACATAAAGAACTCTTTATCGAAAAAAAAAATATCTTTTTTTTTTTTTTTTTTAATTATTTAATTGTGCCAGAACTAGGAAATTAGGTTTAGGGATGGGGGATAGAGGGAGTAGTGTTTGTGAACATTTGATTTGAATCTTTGCACATTGAAAGTGGCAGGAAAAACCTCTGCAGGGAGTTTATTCCACATACGAACTGTTCGGCTAAAAAACGAATTCTCTCTGTAATGCGTTGTGCGATTCACTGGCCAATCGACCACAAAGGAATGCGCTCTTGATGCAGATCGCGTTGCGCGTATGAAATTACGGTTTTCAGGAACAAGTTCCCTGATTTCATAAGAGCACATTCCGTTGTAGTAACGATAAAACAGTGAAACACACCCCACATTGCGTCGATGCTCCAGTGAGTCAATAGAGCTGGATACCCTACTGTCACCGATGAGTTTCTTCGCTCTCTCCTGTACGCGGTCGAGTAACTCCAAAATAGACTTTGAAGCACCGGCCCATACATGAGAGTTGTATTCCATTTTCGGTCTGATAAAGGTGACATAGATAGTAAGGAGATCAGATGGAGTGAAGTATTTCTTCCACCGTTTTAGAAAACCTAGGCACTTGAATGCTTCTTTTGCAACATGAAAAATGTGCTTGTTCCAACGAACATCGCATTGAATTTTCATGCCAAGAACATCGAGAGCTTCTGATTCCTTAATATATGTATCACCCATAATTACAGATGACGTAGCATGTTCAGCAGTACGCCTGTGCGAAAGCACACAGCACTGGGTTTTATTAGCGTTAAACTGAACCCTGTTCGCCAGGCCAAATTCGGAAATTACTAAAAGGTCGCGATTAAGGGTATCGTCCATGTGCTTTCTCACAGCCCCAATTTCCTGAAGGCTTGGTCTACTGCGAAACGAAAATGAATGGCATATGCTACTGTCATCTTAAAAATGAATGCAGTTGCAACAGAATCTGCATTATTATTAGAATTTTCTTTAGTACTTCTTGTTTTGAACTCGCCTTTCAAAAACCCTTTAAAATAAAAAAGATTTTTGAAATCATTTGTTATAAAGAAAAAGAAGGTTTTACAGCTCTACTAGACAGCTAGTTACTGCATATTAATTACTCAGCAGATTCCACTAAGAATAGTCTTTCAATTGTTCAGAAAATTATTAAATTTATTCTTTTGCATCCAGAGTACAATAAAATGAATCAGCCATGTGCAGGCTTGACTCACACACGAATTTATTATCATGCTTGGTACATCCTTTAATTTTCTTTGTTGTTAAACAGCTACTCTCTTCTATTACGGTTCAAAAGATTAAATATAATTCGTAAAAATCAGAACACCAATAGGAGTTATTTTCTAACTTTTAAATATTTATATTTACGGTTAGCACATCTTGCGTGTATGTGACGAGATGTTTAAGAGATGAAACATTATATGTAAAAACTAATTCCTCATAGGGACACTCTATAGTTTTTATTTCCTATACTTGCTGCTTTAGCCGATATAGAGATGGAAATGACGCTTCGTCGGCAACATGTTTAGACTGGACGTAGTAGTTCATAGTCTATAGCGGACATAGTACTACTTACTCTAAGAAAATTTTCAGTGTATTGTTAAAGCAAGGATTAAAAAAAAAATCGCAAATATATAAACTGAGTTCGCATACATTTGGCAACATATTGAGAGAAGCTGCGAAACCCAAACAAACTTTGATTAAAACAAATCATGTTTTATTTAGATCAACGGTTCTCAAATGGGGGTCCGTAGCAACCATTCAAGGGGTCCGCATGAAGAACCGAAGAAACAGTATTTTCAAAAATAATTAAAGTTTTATTTTGAACTTGGGCTTTAGAGGGGTCCGCGAAAAAAAAATGGTTAATAGGGGTCCGTGAGCAGGATTTTGATGAGAACCCCTGATTTAGATCTAAATACTTTAAAAAAATAAATATAAAAAGTGTTAAGCGAATTGAAATAGGTTACCTTTCATATTTTCTTCGACTGTCACCAATTGAATAAATGTAGGGTGAGCAAAATAAGAGAAAAAACGATTTTTTGTAGTAAAATAGCTAAACGTGTCTTCGTTTATTTTTGCTCATCTCTTTAAAACTGAATGTGACGTGACACACATTCGTAATTCGTATTTTGTGAACTGCATTCGATTTGGGTGTATTTTGCATTGAATTGCATGACATTATATTGTATGGTTTTGCTGTTTCTTCTTAAATTGACAATTTTATGAAACACAATTGTTTAAATTCGCTCAATTACTAACAACTTTTTACTGTTTTTAGAAAAACGAGGTTGCGATTTTCTTGTTTTCTAATCACATTTGTTTGTAACATTCAAATGTAACACAATTAGACTGATCCGTTTTAATAGTGTGATTTACTTATGAAGATATCTTTTAAATTCCTAAGCAAAATTTGTAGATAAAATAAAGATTTTATTTTCTGACATCAATGAGTGAAAACATGCCAAACCATCATGCCATTCGGGTACTACACTTCTGATTTTAATAAAATTCACTAAAACTGTTGTATGTCATTGGATTTTTTTTTTTTTTTTTTTTTTTTGTAAATATGATTTATTTTTTGAAGAAGAGTTTAAAAATATTTGCTAAATGGCTAAATCCTTAGACACAGCCAAGAAAAGTTATGAAAAAAATTATACACTTCCTTATTATACCCTTTACCATAGAAAGTGGAAAAAGGGTATAACTAATTTTGACATTTCGTTTGTAATAGCTGCAATATCCATTTCCGATCCCATAAAGCTGACTTCTTATGCATAGCGAAGTCGATTGAGCGATGTCCATCTGTGTTAGTGTTGAAATTAAGTTTACCGAGGTATTAGATCAGCTCGACATAGTGTCGAGAGAGATGCTAATGGAAATTAGCAACATCGGTCCATGTCCATCGACGCAGCGGGCAAAACACAACGCCTACCTCTAATCCATATCATTTGGGACAATGAAGTAAATCCAATAAAAAAAATATGTGTCACTGGCCTCCAAAATTTAAAATTCTTTAAAACATCATAATGGGTAAAATTTAAAGCTTTTGAAAAGATCTTTAAGGAAATACTAAAAATTTTTAACCTATTAAGAGCCGATGACATTTTTATGTGAAATTGTATGTGGTACTTAAATATTTTTTTCTTAATTTTTTTTCTTTTAATTCTCTGTCATCCCAAAATTTGCTTTTTTGATTGGAATTGCTGCACTAAACTAGATTTGCATAAATGGTGAATGGCTTTTTAAACTTATCTTCATTCAGCTTGACGCATATATTGTATAACACATATTATAATCGTGTTTTAGTTGGCTCTTGTTACAGCGACAATCTTAACATTCGATTTTAATCCCAAGTAGCACATTTTACAAAAAGGCCTAGAGTTTTTTCTCTAATTAGTTTTCGATCTTAAAAAGCAGTTAGATTGTTTTAAAGAAGACACTTAAAAACTAAAACATCTAATAATTCGGTTTTCTATAACATTATTTTGGATCGAGATGATAATAGTGATTTTTTTTTTGTGATCCAGAGGCGGTTGCCTCAATTGCTAACGAAACAGGAAAACTGTAAAAAACTGTTTTTTAGGGAATTATGCTCTCGACAGTTTGTAAAATGTTACACAGCGGGAAAAACATTATTCAACAAAATATGTTGCCAATTGGAGAATTGTCAAAGGAATCTCTAGCTAAGATGCACACATGTAAGACATCCTTCGCAGGCTCAATTTAACGAAACATTAATATGTGGCACCAAAACGTTTAACATCTTGATATAAACTTACTTCAATTAGATCAGAAGATGTCATGTTTAATAAATTAGCACCAATGATATTTGTAATGAATTCTGAGCATTTAAAACACTTCGTTTAATTTCTGATGTTACGTCTTTAGTCACCTGGAAGTTAAATTTTTTGATTTCGATCTGTATTTATACTTAGAATTTTTCATAACTTGTGAGCAATGAATGCAATTTCCTATGTTTATCGGAATTTAATTTATATAAAAATACATGTAGAATGTTAACAAATTTATGAGTCAGATTCCGGGAGGAAATTTATTCCCGACAATATTAATTAGTGAAATGATTTAAAGAAATGTTAACACCTCGACCTTAGTTTAAAAAACATAAGCCATTAAAACAAATTCTAGTACATTATCTTAAAAATTAATATTTCCGTAATAGTTTCATTGTAAAAGAACTCATGAAATAAAAAGGACTGAAAAGAAAGCCATATATAAATAATGATATTTGCTTGCTTTTATTTAAATAGTAATAATTTCCATTAACGTAAAAGTTCATATGTTTAATATCTCTATCTATTATCTCTAAAATATACTTTTCTAAATGTCAGTTTATAAAATTAATATTCCAAATTGAAGTCGTAAGTGTTACCATCTTACATAAAACAAGTGAAGGTGATATATTACGCTATCCCGAATCTTATATTTCCTTCAACATACATGTAAATATAATTGAGTAAATTAACTGCAAGATCTCTTCAAAAGCTTTTAAATGAGACCAATATTGATATCTTAAAAAATATGGTACCCAGTCTTACTTTCCTATGGAAAGTTTAGAGGCCCATAACTCGGAAAACATTGGCGAGCGCCAATTTTTTTGCTAGTTGACTTATGTTTTTTATTTTTATTCTCTATCGCCCCATATATTTATTTTTTTATTTGAGTTACTCCACTAAACTATATCTGTTCCAAATTATAATGAAAATTTAGAGGCAGGCATGCTGTTTCAAAGAATCGGTTTTATTTTCAATAGGAAAATTTTCGAAACTATTTATGATCGATTTTTTTTCTAGCTCATCAGGTACCTTAGCACAGTTGATTTTAAACCGAACACGGACGGACAGACGCACATAGCTCAATCGACTTCGCTATTTATAAGAAGGCAGACTATATATGCTCTACGGGGTCAGAAATGGATACTGCAGATATTACAAACGAAATGACAAACCAATATATACCATTTCTCCACCTTTGGTACAGGTTACACAAACAGCGTTAACAAATATCAAGAAAAATAAAACTTCCATCAAAAATTTCAAAATCTTTACTGGCTCCTTGTATACATCCCAGGGTCCGCCTAGACATTTTGTTATGATTGGTTCTTTCTTCGAATCGATGCTAAGGCTATGCAATAATTTTGGTTAGTATTTGCAGTTTATCGATAAATCATTTTTAAGTAAATCGATGTGGACAACAAGACACCTAGCTAAGACAAGACGGCTTCTATAGCCAACAGATCGATAAAAGTCGTCTTTATTAAGAATTTTGATAACAACCAGTAATATTTTGTAACTAAAGCGCTATTTATTTGTTAGAGGAACGCGAAAGAGCTTGTAATTTCTAATTTAAATTTCGAAGTTCTTGTAATAATCCAGCAAAAAAATGAAGTAGTTCAAAAATCATAAGTATTTTCATTGCTCCTCTTGCTATTGTTTTTTATAATGCATTTTGAATAAGTTCGTTTATTCTAATTAAGTTATAACATATGAACCCATGAAAAATTCATGAAAAAGAAAATTATAAAAAACAAAAATTATTGAAAAAACGTATCTTAATCATTGAATTTTCACTGGTTTTAAGCATTTATTTAAATGTCAAGCTGTGTAAACCCATGCTAGCAAGTGACAAACTAATGTTAAAATCATACGTTTTTCCACTAAATTGAACCAGTTCGTTTGATGTAGAACCCATAAATTACCTACTTCTTTTGCATGTCTTTTGTTTTGCTGGGAATTAATATACATTTAGCATTTGGATCAAGGTTTCCTGCTCGAGCAACCAGCAAAATACGTGTAGGTACCAACTTGGCGCTCCACAAGAAGAATAAACAAAAAAAATTTTTAGTTTGTTCTTTTTGTGTCAAAATAACCAAGTGTTAATTTTAATTGACTGCAGATGCAATTCATATTTGTATTCGTGCAAGGTATATAAAAATATTATTCTTTTTTTTTTTTTTTTTTTAATAAAGACCTCACGGCTTCGGTAAAAAAAATTGTCTCCTTGTCAGCTAATTACTAAGAGATAAAATAATTAAAGTATCATTATGGGTGGCATAATTTCAATCAATTTTTTTAAATATTTTTTGTACTAATTTAAACGTTGATCACACAATTGCGGCACATAAAAACCAGCAACATCTTAAAGCTACATTTAACCAAACAAAACGGTATCTGGTTACTTAGGTTTTTTTTTTTTGACACATAAAACACCTGCTGGCGAAATGTTTATAATTTTAAAGATGCCTGTTTGCATTTCATAATTCACAAAAAATATGAGTTGATTGTATAAATTTTCTCTATCGGCTTTTGTTGCTGTCGATTTTTTCATGCTCACTTAGACGTATGTATCAGATTATATATTTCTTTTCGCTTTTTCCTCATCGCAAACATCAGATAGCCACGCGTTTGATATATAAAATTACCTTACGTGCTTTATCTATCAAATACTTAACCACAACAACCACAGAAGCAGCAATTACGATACAAGCAAAATATTTAACGTTCAAGTTACTTCATTGTAGGCGGTCCATTTGCTAAAAGATAAAAAACTTAATAAAACATGTAAATTGATAGTATTCCATATGTACTTAGGGTTTTCCTTAAAAAAATTGTTGCTTTTTAATCTTTTTTTTTTATAAAACTGATTCTGAAAGTGTGAAAATGATAAAAATATATTAGATCACCAATCTAGTTTACATTTCTTTATGGACATCACGTGAATATATCTGACCAAAGATGCATCACTCATTTATCATAAATATGGAATTTATTTAAGGTGTACCATTTGCTTAACATTTCGTGCGGCCATGAGTCGTATATATACGCAAGACACAACACTTAAACGTATCAAAGATTACTAAAATTATGTATACTCTACATTTCGCCAGTTATCCATTTCAGCAGCTTCAGTGATAAAAATTTGCAAACAATTATTGCCAACGAGATTTAAAGAAACAGGTTGGCTCAAAAAGATTCTTACAAAACCGATAACACTAGAGGTTTCTTACATTTGTTTGAAATAAGGGACACCCTTTAATCTTGATACTTAACGTACATAAAATTTAGTATCTAAAATAACCAACAAGTGATACGAGCTGGTTATTGCTACATGTTTATATTTTGTGCAACTTTATGATGCACACTTGATTGACTTAACAAAGTTCGTACGTATAAATAAGCAAATCATAAAAAAATTATCATAAAAAAGGTGGTAAGATCATTCATCTGGTCAAATGCACCGTCTGCCAAAAACCGAAATTATCATACCCTATAGAAAAAAGCATTTTTTTCACAGTGTATTACAGGCGGTAGGTAAGGTAGTTTTTATTTTATTGTAATTTTATAATCCATATGCTATATTTTGGTCATTATATTTAAGAAGATGTTTTATTAGTAAAAATTATTGACAGTGGGTGGCCTGCTGCGGAAATAAATAAGAAGCTTTAAAACACTGAAATTGTTTCCATTTTTGAAGTAAAAACTCTGCTTGGAAATACTATTTATAAAAGCATCCTTGTTTTTAATGATATTTGATGCTATAAAAAAAACTAAAATCGTTAGCTAGAGCATTACCAAAAGTTAATTCCAAGGATTGATAAAGAATTTGAAAAATGCGGTAGACAGATAATTTTTATAAAATTATTTACAACGCATAGAGGAATTTTGGCAATCTAGCCAGACATTAATTTGTATTTTATATTGGCTATGAAAAGTTATTTAATCAATAAAACCTGGCAGAACTACATATTGTTGTCATCGGCTGTTAGGGGTTGAATTGGGATAAAGCGGTTCAAAGAAAAACAACTTTTAAGGAAGTCACCGAAAGCTTAAATCCTGGAAGACTTTAAAATAATATTTTCGGCCTGTACCTTTTTACGGGCGGTGACTAAAAATATTAATTAAGAAAATGTTATTATGGAAAGGTGTGGAATACACATGTCACAATAACACTAAAATTAATTTTTTTTAGTTCTTATGCGCAGACATCCCCGTGAATTTTTTTTAATTTATTTCCAAAAAATTTATCTCAAAGATTTTTTGTCGAATTTAAGGTATCTCCACAATGCCTAATACTCTAAGTCCAATATATTAATGAAAATAACTTTAGTAATTTATTAATGTATAATAATAAATGATCTATAAAAATAATAATTTTTTTTGTTTACGATAATGATGAGTGGCAAGGTTCGTTTTCGTCCCTTTCTTTGAAGAATTTATTCTTATACTAGTAACTAGTGGGTCAGAGCGTAAAAAACAAAAGCCTATTAATAATGTCTATGTTACACTAAACGATTGCAAACTTTCTAGCAAAATTCTGTCTGTAAAGCCAAAAGTGCTTGTTGTTTTTTGGCTCTGTCGCTTAATCTTCTGCTATCGTGTTACCACTTTTGATGTTTCATTTCCAGTCTCCGGCACAAGCAAAATAATTCTAATTCACTTCTAAATTTAAGGCCTTTAAAAAACTCCCACATGTAAAAAAACATGCAGTAAATATTAAAATGAAGCAACTTCGGTCCATTTCAAGCTGGGCTTTTGCTTGAAAACGAACTCTATTCATAGATTAACATACACCAAAACTAGAGGTCTTCTTTGTTGTGGTTCTCCAGATGTGGGATAATCTAAAATTCAAATGGCGCCTACCCTTTTCCATTACTTTTTATCATATCTACACAATCTACATCAAATTAAGGGAGTTGAATTATTCTGATGGATTATAATTAAGCATAACTTGATGCGTGGTGTAACCGCCTTATCAATTTTGTAGTCCAGGCTTTTACTTGAGCACGTACTTTTCTGTCCGAATAACCTTTATAAAGTTTAGGAAGTTACAAAACTACTTTACTATATTCTGTTATGGGGGCATCATTTTCTCACCCCGTTTAAAACCGTTTAACCTACAAGAAAGTCTTACGATATTTCTATAATGTCTGCTTCGATATTTAATTAGATCGCAATCACAAAACTGATATATAAACAAGAGTTAAAATGCTTTTTATATAAAACAAATATTACCAACCATAAACCAAAATTGTTGGAGATGAATTCCAAAGCAAAAAATTTTACTTGAATTTGGTGAATTCGTGAGAACTAAATGACACTTGACATTTTAATAAAATGACAAACTTACAAATGACGACTGCAACAAAAGACTCTGTGTTGTTATTTTAAATGTTTTCTGTAATTTCTTTATTAACTCCCAGAGAAAAGGCAGAAGAAAATTCCCACAACAATTTTATACACAAATATTCACATTTAAATGTACTTGACGCTTAAGATATAAAAATTAAATTAATTTGAAAACATGCTCTAGATTCTTTCATTTCTGAAATAAAAACAAATTTAACAAGAAGACAACTGATTGCAATACTTTTATTTTTCTCTTGGTAAAAATAATGTTATAAAGTTAAAGACGAATTTTAGAAGCTTTTATAAATGTTAAAACGAGCTTTAATAAACTTATATTTAGTGCTGTTAGATATGTCAAGTGCTCAGTTTTAGAAGAATACTTCACCATTTTTTTCTTAAGAATCAAAATGTAAGACACGACTATTCAATGAAACTTAACCATGACATCAGTGACACTAACAATTGCCGCAAGTGTAAGAACAACATAAACTTTATTAAAAAAAATCCCGATACAAAACTACATTTTTGTTTAATATTTAAGAGTCCCATAAGAACAGATTCCGAAGATATTTTGTATATTTTTTGTAGTTTATTGTTGTTTTGCCACTAAAAAATCTGTCATACAGTCAGTCATTTATGTTTATGTTCATTTATAAAGAATAAGTTCTTCGTTTTCTAAATAGGGTATCCCAGATAGTTTTTATTTAATTCCAAAACTGTTTGCTGTACATAACAATGTTCTTAAAACTGAGTTCCAAACTTAGTAGTAAAGGCACGTCTAAAACTAATGTCCAAAAATAAACTTATAATTTATCTGCTTAAGTAACTTCTCACTTTTTTTATTAATTAAATTACTTTTTTTATATATATTGTTATGAAAATAATATCTGGCAACGGCAAAGTGATGTATATAGATAATACGACAATTAGACACACTGAGTCTCGGTGGTAGTGTTGGCAGATGCGTGTGCTTGCTGTATAAGAGATGGTCGAGAAGTTCATAAGTTTTGCGACTCCACCATCGGACATGCGTACAAAGGAAAAATATAATTGTAGTACAAGAGTAATTAGAGGTAAAACGTCAATATGAACCTTCGGGTATTTTAACTAATATTGAACAGCACTGACTCCTGAAATGCCTTGTGACAGAACTAGGAAATAAAGTTATGGGAAAGTAGATAAAAAGAAAAAATTTGTGAATATTCGATTTGATATTTCCCATATTGAAAGTGACATGAAAGACAATTTTGTATACAACTGTTCGGCTAAAAAACGAATTCTTTTTGTAATACATAGTGCGACTGGCTAATCGTGCAGATATCGGGAACGAGTGCCCAGCGAAACACAACCCACATTGTTTTGGTTTTCAAATAAGTCAATAGAGTTAGATACCCTACTGTCTTTGTGCTACTATATTATGAGCCTCTCTGCCCTCTCCCACAATGAAAAAAAAGTCATTGCATTAAATAAAAATACCAAATTCATTAAAGAATTCTCTTTTCACCATAAGAAGAAATAATTAAATTAGTTTTTTGAAGACAATTGATTAGTAGTAACACGGATACATATTTACGAAATTTCTGACATTGAGTGTTAAATTTGTTAATTTTAGATTTACGTTAAGATTCTACATTCTATAGCAGTTCTTTTCAGAATCAATATACATATATTTGTGATATTTGAAGAAGTTGATGTCTATTACTGTGGACAAAAGGCTCAGCAGGCAGCTGTATCGCCACAACCCACTTGGGTCCACTCTTTGTGTTACCTGCATTTGATGAAGATAAAGAAAAGGAAAGAAAAGAAGATAAAGAATACCAAATAGAGAGAGTAGTGGGCGCGAACCTGCCAAAACAAAAATCCAGCTGGCCAAGATGTATACTCAAACCATTTTTTGAGTCACTGAACCACGCACTACACCTTAAAAAGGAACTGATCGTTCCTAGTCAGACAAGCCCTCATTATACCGTTGACCGAGGTGTCCCTGTTGTATATATTCTAGCGAGGTACACAGACATAGGTGGTGTTCGTCTTGACAACTTCTAAGGACACCAGGTCGCACAAACGATTCTTCAGCACCCGCAGAAGTGCATCCGCCCTGTTCTGATCTAAAGTGAATCAGATAGTCCTGGCGGTAGAACGTGTCAGCTCGTTTGACCATCTAAACTGGCAAAAGGAATACAACCGCATATTTTTGTTTCTTTATTTTTGATACCTAAAGATGTATTTAATTTAAAATATTGTACACCCTATTTGAAAAATTCTTGTACATCATAAAGCACATTTCTTTATTCGCTTAAAAAAATCGAGTTGTTATAAAAAGCTATAAAACTTATAAATTTAAACTTTTTCAACATTTCTAGAGTTGTTGTTATTGTAACTTTATTTTTGGTGTTACGAGTAAGATACAAACAAAATTTACAAGTTTGTTGTTTTACAAATATATTTTTAAGTTTTAGTGTTTTTCATGTTTTTAGTTTTTGGTAAAATTTAGTGACAAGAGTTCTAGTTTCGTTTGTAGTTGTCTTGAAAAAAAAGATACATTTAATAATTGTCTGTGGGAAAATGTCACGTTTTTTCTGTTAAATTTTTTTTCTTTTGTTTGTTAAAATTTTAAAGATAAAAATGGTAAGTGAAATGAAACATGGTCAATGACACTTTATTTTTATACTAACACAAGCAAAAAGGTTGGTGAATGGTTTCATTATTACAAAACAGAATTATGTTAATGGGTACATAAGTTAAGACTTCAAGTTAATGCATTTTTGTGCAATTGATAGTTTAAATGCAGGAAAAATACACACATTTGTGTTTTGTCATTGAATTATTGTTAACACTGTAAAAAATAATAAAACCTTTTTTGTATAATTTTTTGTGTAATTTTTGCTGAAGAAGGATTTTCTGCGCCAAATAAATGCAATACGTAACTAATGTGACCCTACCAATGCACCCTCTCGTTTTGATACCCTTCACCACACGTTAAAAGGGTATATAAAAGATTATCATTCCATTTGAAATTTTCATATCCTTTACCACAAAGCATATATATTCCTGATCCTTATACGTAGTCGAGTCGAGACATCCATCTTTGTACAATCGCGTTAAAGTTAGTTTTGCTATGTATCCATTTAAGCTACAAAAAATATTTTACGATCATTCTGTCAGACATAGTTTCGAAAGGGTTTCTATTAATTTTTAGTAAAGTCGATCATAAATGATGAAGATATTTCAGAAAATGGTAAGCGGCTTTTATTTTCTTTAACTTTTCAGATTTAATTGCGCTTTACTTGTTGGTTGTTGTTGTAGTTGTTTTCGCTTTGTTGAATTGAAAACCGAAATTTTACAAAAAAAAAAATTTAATAAATTACCAGGTGATTGAAATATCAATAAACTATCTAAGCTTCTCTAAAATATTAAATTTTTACAAAGAAATTGAAAACTTTGCTACATAATTGCTTTTGAAAATTTTTTTTTGAAGTTTCATTAAAACCCGAAAAAAACGATTAAAGTTTTCGGAAAAAATTTACTATAAATTTTTATTTTTCCAACACTGCAATATAAACTTTGAAAATTTATTTAAAATTGAAAATAGACAAAAAATTTTAAAGTTTTCTAAGAAATCCTTTATTAAATTAAATTAAATTAATATTGGTTATCTGCAAATGTATGTGGGGGTTTCCCAAGGAGAACAGAAAAAATAAGACACCAGCAGAATGTAACGCCAGAGTTCCTGGATTGCTACATCTACCTCCAGCATACTTCGCATTTCTCTCCACCAGTTTGTGTACATTTTAGACAGCATCTATTTAACTAACTTATTTTGTTAATAAGAAAACATACGAGGAATATTCAGAAACAATATTAATTTGTATAGGCGAATTCCATTAAAAAGCCGACGCATTTCTCTGTTGTTCTCTCTAGAAATCGTCATGTACACTTATTCCTGCTTTTTTGTATACCATCGGTACAGCCAGAAATGCAATTTTTATTATTTTTAAACTTTCTATTTTAGTATCATACTGATTGCTTTACAATAAGTGTTATAATGTGCATAAACTGCGCCTTGCATTTAATTAAATTTTAATGAAATTATTAGTTGAATTGTTCGATGTTTTAAAAAAATGATTTAGTCAATCTTCTTTCTTTATTTTTTTTTTTTTTTTTAACTGAAATATAACTCAACTTAAGCCAAATTTCATTTAATTTATTTTTTATACGAGTAATATCAACGAGTTCGACTAATAATTTAATAAAAATCCAATATTTTTAGAAAATAAATAAAGAATTCTTTTGGTGAAGGGTATATAATTTTTGGCACAGCACAATACAGCACTCATACTTGTTAACTTTGAAGTTTATTTATTAATTTATGAATCACAGTTGTATTACCCACCCTTTTTTATATCATTTTAGTTTTACTTTTCTGTTAATAGAAAATAAGAGCATCTTACAATTTTTTTTCTAATGTTGTAATTATTTTTGTAATTTGATTATTTATAAAATTTTTAAAATGTTAATATATGTATTTTCGGTGGACTACTCTCCCACGCATTGTTTTTGTTAACTTTTGTTGGAACTTATATTTTAGTGATGTAAATAAAGTGGTTTTTATTCAGTACATGCAACTGACAGAGTAAAATGATTCTATGTCTGATGTAATTATTTTTCCATCATAGTTTAAATAGTGTTAACTGAAGACTTAATGCTACCGCACCATTGTGGGTGAGTTTGCGTTTGTTAAATCTGTGTTGTTACTTTTACATGATTTTGTGCAATATTTGCATTTCGTATGTAATTAAAAAACATAATATCTTTTGCCATTTTATGCTTAGTAAAGAAAAAAAAAATAGGGTTAATCAGTTCACACCCATCAAGTTAGTGTTCACATAAAAATTAAATTAATTTCTATACTTATACACAATCTCTTCTCAATTAAATTAACAAATCAAGCGTAATTAGTAATTGGAAATATCTGATCCTGTCAAAAATCGATTACGTCGATATAAGTTTCGAAACGCATCATACTGTGCTAACTTTTTGTCATTTATGTTAATTATATACTGACATCAACTTAAATATATCAATTGACGTTTTGTAATCAAGGAAAAAAAATGAATACTAAAACTTTTAACAAACAAGCTTAATAACATTCTTGTCTTATTTAAATGAAGACCAAATTCCATTAAGAGTTAAGTTCTGCTCTACAAACTATAACAAAATCTATAAATTTTCAGTTTTCTTGCAGATGACATCCGGCCACAAGTATTTTTGAGGCAACTAAAATGTCTAAATAAAATGAAATTTAAAGAAAAAGCGAATTTAAGCCAAACAAGTAGGAGTGCTTTATTCGGCTATGGCGAATCTTATATGCCTTTCTCCATACATTTTTAATCACATGTACCATAGTGCAAATTTTCTATTAAATAAAAATCGGCATAAGAATTTCTTGCTGCATCTGGTGAAAAGCTCACCAATTTTCTTATCTCATTAATTTTCTATTGTGGACATAGCCACCTGCAGAAATACAAATGAAAGTTGAAATAAAATAACATATAAAAAAATCAGAGGCGAACGTAGTGGTTTTCCCGCTGCCTTAAAGCACATGGACCGATTTAATTTCCAATACCCAATCTTTGAAACAATGTCTGATCGATTGGCGTATTTAGATTTTTTGTTGCAAAGTTTATTTCAACACGGACACGAAAGGACAGATGGACATTGCATAATTGATTTCGCTTTGCAAAAGAACTCAGAATATATGAATGTAATTGGGATCGGGAATTGATTTTATAAAAATTTCCTTGGGTAAAGTAATTGTTTCCACAATATTTACTAGCATCTCTGTAAAGTGTCCAAATTTTAAAACTTTTAAGAATTTTAATGATGTCTGTCTATATATCTCCCCATTTTGGTTAATCAGATTTTTTTCACAAACGATAAACAATGAGCTCATGAGGCGGTCAGGTTGTTATGCTTTCTTTCGACAGACGCCTCCTCCCTCTGGTAATAGATTTACGTAGATGAGAGCTGAAAAAGAGATGGTTAATAAATACTTTTAATGGAAATTTAATTATCGGGGGAGAATATATTAAGTCCTTAAATGTTTGTGTCTTAATAAACATAAAAATTAAAACATACACGAACCTAAGATGAACGAAAAATATTCAAATTAACCAATAAAATCTCACACAAGGCATTTATGTTTACTTGTTAACTATGATTATAATAATTGGTACTGAGAGGAAAAGAGGAAAGAATAAAATTAAAATTGCATTAATAAATAGAACAAATAATGAAAGCTTAAATCGTTGTTCAGACGACTTCTAAACAAATTAAAATTGATTAATTTTTAAAATACCTCGTACTGTTAATTAACTTATTATTTTATTGAATGGGCAGTGTTGATGTAACGAACCAGAAAACGCTGCCTTACATTCTGCCAGTCTAGCGGTTTTTCTTTGTTCTTTTACAACTTACACAGAAATTTAAAAGTAATTAAATTATACGTGAAATTAAGCCGCATTAAAATGAATAATTTGTTATAAATAATTATTTAAAACTTTGCTAAAATTTTGAGTATATGTACGTATGGATGTGTGTAGGTATGTGTTTGTATTGTATAGAGGTCTGTAGAAGAAAACAAGTAACAAAATTTAATGCACTACGCTATATTTTTCTTCAACTTTTGCAATTTTTATTTATTTAAGTAAAAATAGAATACAAGAATCAAAAATTTTTCTATTTTTTATAAATCCTTTAAATAATTCAATCAAAAATTGTTCTAATTTTTATAAATCATTAAATTTTATAATTATTTTGGAAGAATGTCATTATTTATTTTTATAACCGGTTCAGAGCGAATTTTGTATGCACACTACCGGGACCCTCAGTAGAAGTTTAATTGAAATTTTTTTCGGCAAATTAATTTGTTTGGCTTCTTTATAATCTGATAGATTTAGATGGTAAAAAATTAGTATAAGTTAAATAAATTTTCATTTAGGTCTTCTTAGCTTTTAAACGATACCATATTAATTAACAAGGTTGCAACAGTGACATCATTTATAACAATAGTTCTACCAGAATAATAAAATCTAAAGAAACTTGTTTCAAAACTACAATTAACTTTCTCTACAACTTAATATATTTTCTTTTTCAGATCTACTTGTACTACTTTTAATATGAAAAGTACTTGCACCCGTGTGAACGTATTAAATTTTTATTAATGCTAAAATGCCATAAAAGTTAAATTTTAAGAAAAATGTACATTTTTTTATCTTACAACATGCCACACACATGCTTTTTATTAATATGTTTGTATGCGCCAGTATATTACTAAAAATGAAATTAACTTAAACAAAAGAAAAACAAAAAAAGTAATCATAATAATGAAAAGGAAAAAAGAAAAAAAGTTAACATCAAATGCAACACCGTGATTTTTCTCTTAATTAATAAATGTTTTTGTGCTGCAAACATGATTTGGCTTTTTATGACCACACGAAAAGCTGAAAAAAAATTAAAACAACTAAATGAAAAAACCAAGAAAAAAAACTACAAGATATTAATCAACAATGGTGGCAGCTACAAAACGAAGTGTTTCAAATTAAAGCCATAAAACACAATCGTATTTAATGTCAACTTAGAAATAAAAAAGTATCTTTGAAATAATCTTATAAAAAATTAATTAAACTTTATTTTTTATTTAAACTGTTTTATAAACAGCAGAAGCAATCATTCATTGAATAGAGATGCTTAATAAGTTCATTTCAGAGTCTGGTATTTGGATGCATTTTAGATGTTATAATTAAAATACCGTTTATTTAAATAAATTGAATTAAGAAATCTCTTAACAATATAAATTTACTAACTTAATGTAGAACTTAAAAGGGGGTAAGCAGCTTCGGTGGCAAAAAATGATTCAAGCTTGAAATTGTTTTTGATCTCTTCGTTTTTTGAGAATTTTTCAAAGTCTTTTAGGAATTGTTAGCTGGTGAAAGTGCGTAAAACTACACTGAGGCTTTTTCTAATTCAAGCGATTAAAAACTCCTGAAACAAGATCTCGTTTAATAATTGTTATGATTCAATTAAAATTTGATGTTATTTTTGAAACGAAAAACTTAATTTTAATGGTTTTAATTATATCATTTTAAGTAAAATTGTTTAAATTGTTCTAAACATATGAACGGAAAATTTATAAACCTTTTGTTTTTTAATGAAAAAGTCAGCATCATTGCGTTTTAGCCTATGTTTTTATAAATAAATAAAAAATAAAAATTTGTACACATAATTAATTTTTGGTAAAAAGCTACTAAGTAAAACTTAAATTAATGTAAAATATTAAAAAAAATATTTGTTTTACATGCCATCTATGGTAAAAGAGGGTAAGAATATCGCAATTAAAATTATTAAATTTCTTTTTAAGTTGTTTAATAATTAAATTTAACAGAAAACATAAAATATTCGTGTTATGTGAATAACATAAATCCAACAAATCATATTTTTTTTTTTTTTTTGTTAAAACTTGTTTTCGCGCATATGTGTCATCTTAAGACTACCGCTTACTTATAATGCCGGCTTTAAGGGAATTATTTTAAAACTTACTTGAACTTAGAAAACCTTTGACTCTATAACAACATTTTGACAAAAAATTTAACAGAAAAAATCACACGAAATATTTTGTTTCTTGAATATGGGTGGGCAACTTCAAGGGCCACAAAGGGCTTTTATTATTCTTTTATCTGGTTTTTAAATTTATTAATTTAGTTTTTGTTATCTGACTAAATTTAGTTTATAAAAGAACTTGAGTGTTACTTGTCAGCAAATGGTTGATCAGATGCATACACACAAATGAATATACACACACAAGCAAAAAGAAAAACAAAAACAATCGTTTGGAAATGAAATATTATAAGAAGTGAACATACCGCTATCAGGAAACAAGGTGATTGATTATTTAAATTAAAGTCATCAATAATGTTTAAGTAAAAGTTCTATTTTTATTTCTCTCAGAAAAATTGCATGTTTACCCATCCATCCATCCCCCTATCTTTCAAATAAATCAAAACTATTAAAAGTTTTTCATGCTTTTAAAAAAGTAAAGGGTCAACCAAATGTGACGCCTAGATGTCAGCATTATATAATTTTTACACATGACATCTTTTCAAATGACATAAGCCATTTTGTTTTATTAGAAGGTAGTACAGTTTTAACCATGGACAGTAGACTTGTGCCACATAGTTCAATTTAGTGATCGCTCTTTTTAGTTCAATGTTTGAAAATAAGCTAGTTCAAAATTTAGTTCAAAGGCTCTCTTTAGTTCAAAATCTCTCTTATTTCATATGTTCTGTTGACATATTGTTCGCACTTTCAACTTTTAGTTCAAACGCTTTCTTTAGTTCAAAAGCTCTTTTAGTTCAAAAGTTCTTTTAAAAATATAATGGCACCAATACCATAGCATTGCCGTAATGAATGTTAAATAAGACGCGTGGTAGCACTAATTTTTTGTCGTAAATAGTCAACAAGGAAACACAGTTATGTATTCTAGTTTATCTTGTCTGGTAGCTTAATTACAAATTATAGTTAAAAAATGAACTAGTTAACTTAGTTCAATCAATGGAATCGTTTAAATAAACTAGTTCGTTTATGAACTACACAAGTGTGATGGACAGGTACACATTGTAACAACGCGTTTACATCATTCAAAATTATTATGAAAATGGGCATTCTTTGAAAAATACCCATCGCAAAAGTCGTGATTTTTTGGTGTAAATAATCGGCCAAATCAATCTTCAATTCAAAGACTAGTAAAAAAATCGAAGAAGCTGGTTGTGTTACTGATAAACCAAAAAGTGGAAGACCAAAAGCTGTACGCAAAAATGAAAATATTGCTGCTGTTGGTGAAAGTGTTGAAAATGAACCGACAACATCAATTTCGCATCGTTCTCAAGAATTGGGCATATCTTATGGCTCCTTATGGAGGATTTTGCATAAAGATTTGCATTTACATGCTTATTAAATTCAATTAACCCAGGAATTGAAAGAAAGAGACCATTTACAACGTCGTAATTTTGCTAGTTGGATTATTGAACAACGAACAACAGATCCATTGTTTTCAAGCAAAATTTTGTTTAGTGACGAAGCTCATTTAAGAATGGATGGATTCGTCAATAAGCAAAATTGTCGTATCTGGGGTGATGAAAATCCTCGTGTTATTCATGAAAAATCTCTACACCCACAAAAGGTTACTGTTTGGTGTGCATTTTGGGCAAATGGAACAATTGGGCCATTTTTCTTCGAAGATGATGCTAGAAATGCTGTTACTGTGCATGCTGAGCGATACCAATCAATGTTGAAAGACTTTTTGTGGACACAGTTGAATCATATTGATGTGTCTGACGTCTATTTCCAGCAAGACGGTGCTACATGTCACACAACTCGAGAAAACATTACGCTTTTGCGATCAAAATTTCCTCAACGTGTAATTTCACAAAATGCAGATTTCAATTGGCCTCCAAGGTCATGTGATCTAACACCATTAGATTTTTTTTGTGGAGTTTTTTGAAAAGTCGAGTGTATGCTAACAAGCCACAAACAATTAATGATCTAAAGAACAACATTCAAGTTGCAATTCGTGAAATAACACCAGCAACATGTCGGAAAGTCATTGAAAATTTCGATATTCGGATTGATGTCTGCAGACGCAGTCATAGTGGAAATTTGAATGATATTCTATTCCACTTATAATTGTAATGGATCATACTTTTAATAAAAAAACAGCTTAAAAAAAATTGCAAATAGTTTGTGTTTTATTTCAAAGAAACATGTAGGCGCGTTTTTTGGATGACCCTTTATAATAAAACTATTATCATCTCAATAGTATCTTAAAAAGGAATCGCATCCTCGCAGTGAACTACTCGATGTACCGCACTTTTTCGAAAATATCATCAGTATCACGATATCAAGCCTTTGCCTTGAGAAGGACATATTAAAAAGTCACGGACTAAATAAATTGCCTCTTAGACTTTAAACTTTGTTACAATCCCTTGGAAGCCAGGAATAACGTTCTCCTCTTATCTGTGAATCACATGGTGCTTAAGCCAGCGTGATGTTATTTGCTTTTGCTATATAATAAATTTCCTTGTTGAAACACCTCGGGTATTTTGAGCTACTATTTTTTTTTTCAAGTAGTGTGTTATAAAATGAACACTTAAAATGGTATGGGACTTATTTATTCATCATGTTAGATGCAGACGCAAACAAATTATAAGTATATAATTAAAAAATAGAAAAGGAAAAAATTAAATTTAAAATAACTGACCCAGTTATTATGAGTTGCCTGTATTAACTGCCCGAGCTGCCATTTCGAGAATAACCAATTTCAAGAAGTCAATATATATTAGAGAAGCAAGTTGGTTTCCCCAATATATTTTATTCCCCATTGTTGTCTGTTCTTTGTTATTTCAAAATTCTTGGTTTCGAAGTTTCTAAATTCTTAATTTCAAATTTAAAGAAGAGCGTTCCATTACAAAATTAAATTCAATTTAAAAAAAAAGGAAAAACGAATTAAGTTTTGAATTTATAATTTGCTTTTACCATATTTATCACGATTTCGCAAATGTTTACTTACATGTGTTGTTACATGAAAATAATTATTATAATGGTGGGTGCTAAAGTAAATGCTTTTTGGTAAATTTATTACAATTTTGATGTGGTTGCTGGTGTACGACTCATTACCATTCTTGTGTAATCATTAAGTTTTTTCATCGTTTTTAAAACAATGAAAAGATATTAAAAGTTAAAAAAAAATATTGCAAATGAATGGTTACATAAAATAAAAAATGCCAAAAAAAAAGCAACAGACATAGTGCGCAACTGTGCGAAACATACCGCAAACACATTTGTATAAATGTGGCGGTTGTGGTGGTAAGTGGCACCTGCCCATGTTGAAATATTACCCATTGTCAGATAAAAACGCTACAATAAAAACTTAATAACAAATAAGAGACAACAACTACAACAAACAAACATAAAAATAATGTCGAACATTTAAAGAAACAATGTTAAATAACCTCAACATCAAGAGAGAAAAAAAGAAACAAATTGTCGTCATTTAACAGCAAAATATTCTTGTCTTTTTTATAACACTTTTTCTTTAATTTATTTATTTTTATTTCTGTTTTTTTTTTTAGCCAAATAATGGCTGGTTCATATCTTCTTGTTGAGTTACGGCCACAATATTTTAGGGTTTTTGTTTTACAAATTTTATTTATTTTGTTAATGTTATTTTTTTTCGTTGCCAAAAAACGATATTATTAAATTGTCGCTGCAGGAAAATTGCATGCATGGATGATCCAAAAGTGTTGTTTTTCTTTGCATACGATTAATTGTTTGGGGTTTAATGTTTAACTTTATCAATATTTCTGTAAAAATTTTACACGGTTACGATGAAACAGTTAAATTGTTAAAAGTAAAAGGTGTTTGCAAAAAACAAAATATTTAAAAGACAATTAAAAAAAGTTTGCTTAAATATTCAAAATGCAGACGAAACATTCGATACTTAATGTTTTAAAATACAATTGAACACTGAGTAGTAAACATCAATAAGTCGTTAGCAATGAGATGGTTTATTCCACTCATTTACTTTTACCTTCAGTTAATACGTCAATATAAAAGAAATAATTTCTGTATCTGCAGCTTCGTGGTTTGAATATATAAATCTCCATTATTTTTGTTGGCATCTTTGATGGACTTTCCTCCAATTATATATCTTTTTTTTTTTGTATACAATTTATAATTTTATAAAAAGTACTCTTTGTAGAGAAAAAGTATGTTTTTGTATACTGATTAAAAGTAAGGAGAAGGTGCATATATCGCATATAATTAAAGTAATTATCACAAAGGAATAAAAGCGAAAAGTACGCACTGCTAAAATAATATAAATCTGCAAGTGCGAGCTGGACTCACACCCGAAGGTTTCTGTAGCATCTATGAGTCAACTGCTTATTTGATGTTGTTGTTATGTGTTATTAAAAATTGAAAGACTAAAAGAGCGCATTCCCCGTAGGGTCCAGCAACCATTTAACGTAAAAAGAAAATTTATTGCAATGCCCTTTTATTTGTAATATTCTTAGAGGAGGTAAACTTCAAGACTCCGGCAGGTATTACAGCAAAACTCATATGGCAAAATTTTTACCCGGAGCATCTAAAACATTACTTTGCCAACTTTTTAACCTCTCTCTAGACTTAACATCATTCTTGGCTAACTCATAAGTTCTCATTTGGCTTATTAAAACAATTATTGAGTATCACTAAAAAATAGTATCTGTTGGTACTTTTATGGTTTTTCTAAGGCATGGGAAAAGAAATCCTTATTTTCCCGAAAATTTTATTAATAACTAGCAGTGCCCACGACTTCACCTGCGTATCATTTCTAATTTTCTTAAAATTGAAATTTGGTAAAATACTTGTTGTATAGTTATGCAAAGCGTGTTAAAGACTTTCTATGTACAAAAATAAAATGTTATAGTATCAGTAGTATAGTGGGTGCTTTCACATTTGTATCTCTAGTTTCTCTACGAAATGACATATTTTTATGGAAAAAAGTATCCTTTATTTGAATCAAGGTTCTAGGGTACCTCCTTAAAAAAACTTTTATTCAAATCTACCCAGCAGAGAGACAAAAAAAATTCTAAAAATAGGTGTTTTGCATTCCATATCGATTATTATCTACACCGACATCAAAATTAAAAAAAAAATTATGTACAGAAATTATCTTGTTACTGTTTTATTATACATACGTATAAATATAGATAGTTCACAACTTAATTCATAATTTGTATTCGTATATTCTAATTTCTAGATTTACTGGGTTCTTACTTCTCTCATAATAATTTCTGCTGTTATGCACAAAACGGAAAGTACTAATTAATTTCAGCCAATCCGGTGGTCAATGATAAGTTTATAAAAAATTCTAAGAATACTATTGATATAAGAACTAGGATCGTTTATCCGTTTTCGAAAATCTTATTTCACTTGGAATTTTTATCCCTCTAGAATATTTACAGAAATTGCTTGGTGTCTTGAAATTGAAATTTGAAATTTGAAACCTTTGAAGATTTTGGTGGAAAATATAGAAATATAAATATATTTTATACATAAAATATAATTTTATATATACATACATATGTATAAAACTATCTTAACTAATTGTCATCTTCTTATTAACGCATTCTTTTAAATTGTGCCTATTTGGGATGTTACTTACTTCAAGTAATTTTGATACTGTTGTACTACTTTTTAATTAATATAAAGATAATAGTCAGAACCAGCAATTAGGCAATAAGATATCTGAAATCTTTTTGACATAATGTTACTTAAATAAAGCGATTGCAACCTGTTATTTAAGTTAATCAATTACTTTTGAAAACAGACTAATTTGAAAAGCCGATTTTATGTAACCGTTGCCTATAACCATTGTCTATAAAAACATATTTATTTCAATTTAAATTTTTTATCAAAGCTTTAATATTTAAAAGTATTGAAATTAAAAATTATTGATGCGTTATGAAGTTCCCTAAAAATTATTATTAAAACTTGTAATTAATGAGTAATTATTCTGTAATACATATAATCACGTGTATTAAAAATACATTTAGGTCGATTGCGTATCTTGATATGTATATTGCGAATTCTTTAAAATTATGTGAAGATATTTACTACACTGTGCAACATAATAATAACGAAATAATTACAAAAAAGTGAATTATTGCTTGATGGTCTACCCAAGTACCCTCTGTGAGCCACAGTGGGTCTATTGACAACATTTTTTGTAATAAAATAAAAATTATTTATTTGAATTTAGAACCTTAGAAAAGCAGTAAGGCTTTCAGAATATTTTCTTCAAAATTTTGTATCAAAAATACCATCTTCTCTTAGTTATAAGAAGGTTGGTGTCATAATATTTTTAATGCTTTAGACTGTGGGAATAATTATTACACGGGTTTATTACATTTCGCATTACATTTTCATGAAAAAGCTCTTTGTGCTTTTTTTAACTGAAGCAAAAATTTATCTAAAGAATTAAAAGTCCAACAACTCCGAGCGAACATGCACCTAAATATGTCTTAACTTTTTATATCGGACAACTGGGCCATGATTGCTATTTTGTGGGATGCATACAATATCTTCGCATAAAAAAAATATACCCAAATTATGCTTTAGGCTTTTACTTTATCATGAAAATTTACCATAAACCGTGTTTCTGTTTATGAAACAGAAAAAATATCTTGGTTGTTTTGATTTAAATTTTATTATTGAAACAAGCAAGGATAAAATTTCGTGGACTTATTTATTTATTTGGGAGCTATAAGAAAAATAAAAGATGGTCTAAAAGAATGAAGTTACAATTCTGGCAAAAAAAAAAAAAACTGACCGCAAAACATATTTCATTTGTATGTCTATAATGGCTCAAGATTATGGACACATTCACCAAATTACATTAACTATTGGGACATCCTTATATTCCTTCTCCTATTTTTGTACTTGTTCAACTGTTTAACAGCTTGGAAATACAGCAAGTGTTAGCAACTGTAGGAACACGCTTTAATTAATAAATTAAAATATTAATATTTCTTCTTACACATTCTGTTTGGTTTTAAAGTTAAGGCAAGTTACATTAATTTTGGGAATACCCTTCAATTACTAAATTCAAATTATAAACTTCTTGCTATAGCGGACTTATCAATGCAATTTCAGCGTTTGTCTATAACGGTTTCAAAGTTCGGCCACATACATTAACTATTTCCAGATCCAAATCTATACTTTTTATAGCGGAGTAAGCAATACAAGTGCGTTGTAAATTTCAAAAATAACAATTTATATGACAAAAATTATTTTTAAGTAACACAGTGTTAGTATTCAGTCAAAACACACCATAATTTAATAATCACTTTATGAGAATTGACAATTTATCAGATATTCTGTGCTATTACTGCTTACTACGTGAATTTGTGTTTGTTGTTTTTTGAACGAATTTATTTTAAAGGACTTTTTTATGTTTAACATTCATGTTAATAACAAACGTACTAACACTGTGAGTATATTTAACGTACGTGATAGTATGTTTGATTATATTTTTATTTTTAATTAGTCAGAGAGTTCTTTTTAGAAAAGGAAAATGCCATCTGATATTGTGATAAATATTTATTGCTTGTGCAGATATGAATGCAAAATAATTTATAAAAACTAAAAAAATTATTGATTAATTGTTAAAGTAATTTTTATATTAAAGTGATATGTAAATTGTATGTAGACAATTTTAATAATACTTTTTATTTCTTTCTGTGCCGTATCTTAAGGTGTTTCGCTTATTGAATAAATAAAAAAATTTTACTATGTTGGATTGTAATATTTTTAACAGGAGATAATATGTCGGTTAAATAGGTTTATTAACTATTTAAAAGAAATAGTTGAAAAAAAAACAAATTAAAAATATTACTAACCTGTACCTTTAGCTGCCTACTGAAAGGTTAATTGTTATAAGCAATTAACATAATATTTTTGAGAGTGGTGATATTATAAAACACTTACACTTAATGAAAAAAAACATATTTGTGATATAGTCACAATAATCATAATATGTTCTTTAAGACAATGTACAGATGGGGTGAATAAATTATAATTGTTTTATTTATACTTTAATCACGACAAATATTTTTCTGTTAACCTTTATTCTTTATACAGTTACTATGAACATGAAATGCAACAAAGTTTGTTTAAGCTAAAAAAATTTCGAACCACAATCAAAGTTTTATAAATTATAACAAACCTATGTTTAATGTTTAACCATAGCATTTTATTATTATTATTAAAGTTTGATTAAAAGCAAACAAATTTTATTCACTTTTAAGAATATTTTCTTCTAACCCTTAGCAGAATCTTGTCAGTTCCTATGTTAAACACTTACTGTTGAAATAGTTGGAGAAAAACAATTAATTAAATAATAAAGAAAATATCGAAAAGGTAAGCAAAATATTTCAAAAATAGTAAAAATTTAATGCTATTCGACTCAGGTATAACGTGTTTACCTTTTAAACATAATTATGTTTACAGCTGAGCATGTTATCGTTAGGTAGACAACAATATGGTTTTAAGAGCAACTATATTATAATTAAATGTAACAATACTATGTTCTGCTTACAACCATAGTATGTAGTGCATAGATTTTGCATATCTCACCATGTTTTTTCTTTGCGTGTAGGTTAATTAAAAGTGTCGCTTCTGCAAATAACTTTTTATGCAGAATTAATTACATTAATTAATTAATTAACCACTAAACTGAAATCAGAACAAATAAATAATCACAACTCGGCTTAACTTCAAGTAATCCTTTATTTATGAATTTATTAAGAAAGCAAAATTAATTTAAAATTTTTGTGTTAATTTTGAAAGAAAACAAGAAAATTTAAGCACCAGCATCTTATGGATCGCTACATCCTATATCAGCATTCTCCTCATATAACTACCTTAGACTATGTACAATGTAATTAGCATCTATAAAATATACATTGCAATTTTGTAAATTAGAATACGAGGAATAATTTTATTTAATCGATCAATATTAATTTGATTACACGAAGTCGACTCAGAACCCATTATTTTGTAACTTACAAGGGGTGTATTAGAGTAAAATAAAAATTTATAGAGTCAGTTGTTTTTGTGCCGTGTGAAATTAAAATTTTATATTTATTAAGACTTTCAGCAGCAGGTTCCCCGGTATTCAATTGTAGCAACTTTTAAACAGTGAAACGCATTTGAAATCGCATCAATTCTTCAGTGGAGTAATAAAACTTGGATATGTTACCCTGATGTCATTGACGAGCTTCTTTTTTTTTCTCCTGCATTCGGTCGAATACCTTCAAAATAATCTTAAAGCTTTGGGTAATACATGGGAGTTGTATTTTATTTTCGATCTTATATCAGGTGAAGTATCTTTGTATCGATTCAGAAAACCAAGAACTTTGAATGCCTACTTTATGACCCGAAAAAGGCTTGTTCTACTCAAAAAGCTTTTGTTTAAATAAGCTGTGAATATATCAAAGAAAATTATTTGTAAATGGAAAACATTTGAACAAAAATATAAAATTTTGTGAACTTATCATTTCTGGGTTATAATTTTTGACATTCGTACACTTCAGCTGTTACAAAATAAACATCTTCAGTTCATTGACCACATCAATGTTAAATAAGTTTTAAAAGTGCAATAAAATTAGTGGGATTTTTTTAAACAAATAACAGATTAATTATAGCAATTCATTAATAAAAACATTTAAAGAGGTAAAAACTTTTTTATTACACATACGATGAGTGGTCAAAAACAGAAGCAAGTCAGTCGCAATGTACGATTCATTCTGTAAACACACATATCAATGCAGCACACCTTTTTTACATCAAACAAAAAACTAAATAAAAATATAAGTGTTATGGATAATAAAAGAATGTGCTCAATGGGACCAAAAATGATGGTGGTCATAAAGTTGTTGTTTTAGTTATCAAAAGTGACCAACCCAATGTTTCCTATCGTTTTAGTTTTCTGTCAAGTACCATACAAAAAAGCATTGGATTTAAAAGATACTGAAATAAAAAAAGCCACACACAAAGAACGCCGCGCCGCACTTCTTTTTCCTATTCAGTTCAATTTTTTGAAATTTCTTGTGTTTTTTGTATTTAAATCTGGAGATATTAAATTAATTGAAATGTTTTTTTTTTTTTCAACATAAAAAAATTGTGTTCAAATGAGTTCATGCATGTTCATGCATAGTGGCTTGCTTTATTGATTGTATCGAAATACAGTGCGTAGTATGTTGAAAACTAATCTATCAACAACAACATGTCTATCTATCATCACATTTGTAGCCATCTATTTATAAATGAAGTCAAACAACACAGCGCTCTTCTTACAGTTGCGTCAAGTTGCAACCACATTCAAATCTACATATTTTCAACTATGAATTGTAGATTTATCTTAAGCTTATTTTAAAATTCGAAAACGGATAAGCAATTGTTATTGAAATTGAAATGAATGTTGAAAATGGGCGTTAAACAACTCAACATGGTGGGTAATAAACATCAAAGTTATAGTTACCGATTCTCAGCCTCACATAGACTGCGTTGCACAAAAATAACTATTTGCATCGTGTGAGTACCAACAGACTAATGGCGTCCACCCCATGGGGAATCCCCAGTTTGTAGATGAAATAGGCAAAAAAAAAATGTTAAAATGTTTTATTAAAACATCCATCAATTGAAAGCAGAGATTCCGGTCAATAAATTACACAGTTTTAAATTGATTATGTTCTTGGCGCAATGCGTATCATCAACAGTTTCATAGTCAATCAAAAGAACCATACGAACTTTACAAATGTTTCGATTGTCAGTGGGTTTTTTTATTTTTTTATTTGATTTAAAGTTTCTGCTTGATCTCAATGCAATCATCCTCAGTATGCGTAGCTGAGAATTTAAAAATAAAGTATTAATTAATTTAAGCCCTGCTTTTAACAACATATTTATTAGAACTGTTATTTATCAAGAGGACCACACAGGGTTTCAGAATACAAAACAAATTATAAGAAATAATATGACGATGAAAGTTTTTTCATTCATAATTTGATTAAAAAATCCTGAGAAAGTTTACTGTGTTAAGCTTCGTGAAAAAAATTGTTTTGGCCTTTAAATTTATTATAAGTCATTTGAAAAGCAGTGTGGCTTTTTAAGTTAACCCTTTTTTGCAATGCGTTTTTTATCGAACTCTATTTGCGAATTCCGAATGATCTACTGTGTTTAATTTCTTATTTTATCTTGATTTATTTGCAGGTAGTACCAGAGTTGGTCTTGGAAACCGCACTAAATATTATTACAAAACTAACACAGGATATATGATGCAAAATCTTTAACATTGGTCGATATAATCGTGCATACAGTGTTGTAATGAATCACATAAAAATGTTATATAGAATATTTATTATTATTTAACGTGAAAACCGTAATTTAGACAACTTTTGTATATACATATATATAATAAAATAGTAACAGGATTATTTCAGAACATAAAAAATTTTGGAAAATTTTGATGTCGGATTTTTTGTCTGTTTGTGTTCACATCACGTAAAAACTGCTTGATTGATTTGAATAAGATTTTGCTAGGAGGTCCCTTAAAAGGTAAGTTCAAATATACAATACATTTTATTTCATAAAAGTATGTCATTTTGTTGAGAAACTAGAGATACAAATGTAAAAGCTATAAATTTTACCGGTATAATGGTACTAGAACAGTTATCAGTACACTTTATTTTTGTTGATAAAAAATCTTTGACTCTGTTAACAGAACTCTGTTAACAGGCGGACGAAAAAATAAAATATTATTAAGTCAAAAGTAAAACAAAAAAATATTTTATGTGATTTTTACTGTATCAAATTTACTTATTATCTATAAATGGACAGATTAAAAATATATATGAAAAAAGTTAGATATTTTCATTCCATATTTTTAATCTCAAAATCTAAAATTTTTATATTATGGAATTAAACATACTTCCTCACGAGAACATTCGTAGTGGTGCAGTTTTTTTTTTTTTCATCTAATACATGGAATTAAGTCTTGAATCCTTTTCTAATATTTAACAAATTTTATATGGCGTATATTTTTTTTTAATTTCAAAGCAAACGGTGCTCACACGCGCACACCACCAGGTTGAACTAAAATCAATACTTTGATTTAAGCTTTCAAATGCTTTTAATTTTAATCAAAAACAAAACAATTGAAATGTAATTGAAATAAAACAATTATAAAAAAAACTTTTTTTTATTACTGAATTCGTTTGAAAATTCAGTGGAGATAATTAATTTAATTAGTTTTTTCCATCTTGCTGTTGTGCAAATATTTCAACACACCTCTAGAGCATATTAAACAATATCTTTGCAACATGCAGCACCCTGTCGAAGCAAAAACCTTCTGACAAATGTGCGCTTAAAAGTTTTTAAGTTGAAAAGTGTAATTGGAATAAATGCAAAATTTAAACCTAATAGTTTGTAAATGTATCTTTAGAAATTCATGTATGTGTAAATGAATTTTCTGCAAGTTCTTTCATAAGCAACATCAATCTTATTAATTGTCAATCACAAGAAATATCTCTAGCGATGCATCTGGCAAAATTTTAAGGGCAGTTTTTTAAAGGCTTAAAATGTTCTTATTATTTTTTCTTTCTTTGTACCCCTTTCTACCTCTTAGTAAAGAGGTATTAGCAGAGACTTCTAAACTTCGTCCGTAAGGTATAAACTAGAAGGGTACATGAGTTTGTGACGTTAAGGAAAGACAGTTATTCTCAGTTATTTTCTTTTAAATATTTTATAAATTCTTTAAATATTAAATTAAAACAAACGTCTTAATAACAGTTTCTCTACTGTGATCTTTAAACTTTCTATTACAACAAATTTTTACGCCAGTGAAATAAAAAATTTATTTTAGTAATCATTATTTGACCCTTTTTTTATTAAATTATTTTCTATTTTATTAAGCTTTGGGTCCTTATATTTTTTTATTAATATTATATTTCAATATTTCGGTACTTTTTGCGTACCTTCTTCAGGAAATAAAATTAATATTGAAAGCCAAAATAACAAAATTAATTAACAATTGAAAAAAAATTTTTTCGTAAAAATAAGAAAATCTTATTGCTTAAAGAAACTATTGTTTCGACCTTAAAAATTTTATAATAAATATTTTTTCCCATTTCATTTTATCTCATTCTTGCCAAAAATACAGACGCACAACTAAAACTGCAATGCATGCAGTTTTATCTTTAAGTACAAATAAGAAAATTTTTCTATTTTTGAAATGCAAGGATTTTTATTACAATAAAAAAAAAAATAAATAAAAGAAAATGTAGCAAAAATATGAATGAAGACATAACTTAAGACATTTATCTGGACTTGCAAGCAGCACTATTTACTATCAAATTTTTACATTTTCGCTGATGTTAAAATATATTTTAGTCAAATATAAAACGGAGACAATCACAAATATTAATGGAATTTACAAAAATGATAAAAAAATTTTCTAACTGATGGTGTGAATTAAATATAATTTATGTGATAGTTTGCATTAGAACTTTTGTGTAGTCTTTTTATAACTACAACTCAGCCAAAATTTATAAGAATGAAAAAAAAAAACTATTTCAGGATGTGCTGCTGGTAGCACAAGAACTCTAATAATTTTAAACGATGCTGATGAGGACATTAATAGAATTCACAGGTTATAAGGCTTTAATTTATTTTGCTGCTAATTAGTGATAAAACAACGTTATAATTCACAACTAAACTTTTACAAATCTGTGACACCCCTTAAGTTGAATGTGTGTCTTACATTTACTGAAAGAAATAAAATAAAAATTAATTTATATTTAAATTAATTTATTTTCATTTAAATATAAATTAATTTTTATATTTTTTAATTTAAATATAATTAATTTTTATAAGTTTAATGAAAATGTTGCATTTATTAATAAACTTTTAACGTTTCTACTGGAAGGTGTTTATTAGCATTTATGTTGCTTTTGCACTGTGCCATTTCTAATGACGATTTAAAATCTGTGATAAAAATTGTCCGATCAGCTTTATTTTGTCAAATGAACATTATTACAATAAACACAATATATTTAGTTGTTAAGGTAATAAAATGCTCCAGCTTTAGTCAGCCATCATGTGTACTTTCCAGAAATCTTGATGGCGTTCCTCAAGTGATTGAATCATTCGTCTTATTTTTACTTAGATCCAGGTTATTATTAATAAATTGTATTTTTATGGTTATTATTATATCCAAGAACATAAAAGTGGCTCCTTAATTGTTCGACGTGTTGAGAATAGTCTAAACATTTCTTATTTCCCAAAAAAATGTTTAACAAGTCATCACTTTTATTTTCTAAATTTCTGAAATAGTGTTCGTGCGACTGATGGAGATCTCTGACCAGAACACATATTGGTGCAGTTGTTTTAGCGTAGGTCGCATTCAAAGCCACTTTCACTACTGTCCGTTTTCGTGTTAAAGTCAATTGATTTCTTTGGCTTAAAACTCAGGTCTTAAGATTAAGGACACGTCTATGTGCCAGTCGTATGCTAGAATGTTTCCATTTAGCACGATATTATCAGTTAATGCCAGTTATGTCTATCTAATAAAAATAGCAATCATCATGGTTCTTTAGTGATTCATTCCATATCATAAAGGTTAAGTAGCAGTTTTTTTTTTAAGTCGCGCATTCTTTAAACATTTAATAATTTACCGTTTTACTTTTTTAGGGCTCCATTTAACAAGGAAACTAAAAATTGCTAATTCGCTTAAATTGATATTTTAATACTTCAGAAGAAAAGCCTTTTACACAAAAAAGTAGCCGTTTAGCGAAGTTGAAGCTTTTTTTTTAAATTCCATAAAAAAATAATTTATTCTGGTGGCGGATTAGCCCACCCTTTTTGAAATAATACAAGACAAAATTACGGATATGGGATTTAATTAGACTTAAAATCATATAGAGAATATTGTACTTTTTAGATATTGCAACGTTTTTTCTTTATTGTGTATTTATTTCCTAATATTTCATTGGCTTTAAAAAATTCAAACATCTATTCCCCTTTCTTCCTAGAAAAAACTGGATTATAAAGATGACAAAAGTGACACTAGAATTTTCTCTTTTTTTTCACAAAACAGCCAAACAGAATCACAAATTTTCGCATTGTATACGTTTTAATGAAATTATTACCAGTTACAAAGGATTCAATTGAGTGATAGGAAATTATTATTAATTTAAAAATAAATTTTCCAATGAAGTCAATTTCAAATTAAAATAGTAAATCAAACAGAATTAAATCATGTTGCACACGATTGAATTTCATTTATTAATGTTTAATGAAATGAGTTTTGTTCAGAATAAATCCTAATTAAAAATAGATACATATTAATTCGAAAATCAATTTGAAATTAAGAAACAATTTAAAGCCTGCAAGGTTCTTAAGAAATGATTTAATACGAATAAAATAAAGTTGAAAAGGAAATGTTAAAAAATTATGAAAATTAATATGTGCGTGCATAAGCTAGCTAAAAATCAATCAATTATATTAAAAATATTTTACCAAACAATATAAAAACCAAATTAATAATGTTGGCCCAATCGTTGAGTTCCAAGGAAATTTTATAAAACGCAGACAATGATTTAATATTAAATATTCTCATACATAAAATAATGTTTTGACAATCCAGTAAAAATAATTGTGTTCAAGGAAAACTATCACTTGTTTTGTGTTCAAAGTAACAAAAATAAATAAAAAATAAAATAATTAAAGGAACCATGCCACACCGCATCATACCAAAGCGTACTGAATGTTAGTGTCGCATAATTTAAAAAACTTGTAGATTTAATATTTTATAGATGTTATGTAGCATGTAATAATAGTTATGACGCGACAAACGTCTCGCACCTTGTTTTTCTTTTTCTTACTTTTTTTTAGCTATCGAACCTTCAACGGAGTACATAATTGTGTAAAAGAATATATTTTCAAGAACAATCGGACAAGTGCAATTCGTAGTAAATGCAATAAATTATGGATGCATTTAAAATTATGTGACAAATGTATTTGAATTCTACGAATTATTTGCTTAAATATTTTACAAATATGCGCTGGCATGCACACAAACATTAAAAGGAAAAAAAGTTGGAAAATATTTAATATTATCGGGGTTATTAAAATTATTAATTTAATTAATGTGTGTTCTTCTTCTCCTATCTAAAGTTAAAATTTATTTATTACAGACCTTTTACTTTAAATGCCAAGTTGTCACTAAATATTTTTTATATAAACGTGTTTGTTAAAAATGTATTTGTACTTCACGTTGGTCTGGTTTAATATCACTAACTTGGTTCCCATGTACTTTATTTTTGTTTATTGTCTTACTAATCAATCCTAAATGTAGTAATTTTATATTTATTTAAAATTTTAAATATTAAAAGAATAAAACATAATATAAAATTAAAAGTAAAAAGCCTAAAGTTGACTGACAGAGAAGTGAGTACAATGTTTCGGCCAACTTATAATTTTAAATTTTATGTTGTGTTTAATTATTGTTGAAAACTTAAGATTTTTTGCGGTATTAAAAATTACAATTACGATGTCTAGATATTTTTCCTATTAAACATTACACATTCTATTCCGTTGATGCATGATAATGCAAGAAAAGAGATATTGCGTTTTCTCGTTCAGATTTTTTAGCAATTTTTTTATCATCGCTATCTTAGCCATTATTGTAGACACTGCTAGAGAGTATTCAAGTTTCCCCTTGCATTAAACTCACATCTTTTTATCAAAAATTTTGTGTGTAGCAGCATTTATGAATAAACCTTGACACATAAATATAGAGAAGAACTTATCACTTTTTTTATATTTTGCAACTTATTTTTAGCCTCAAATAATAAATGTCACTAAGGCTGTCATCACCATCATATTTAAACATCCACGATAAACAGCAATTGATATTTTTGTTATGATTTTTATTTGTATGTGTGCAATATTATAGAGGAAGAAGATTAAAAATTAATTACGAACGACAACAGCCTCTCAAGTAGATGCGTGAACTTTACTGTCAAAACAAAATTGTCTGTTAAATAGATGAAACAAAGAAAATATGAAAACAAACTGTGAATCGAAAAATCTTCAATAGGGATAAATAGGACAATAAAAATCCAATCATTCGCTTACAAAGCCTATCAAATGCACTTACAGAAACACACACACACGTTCACTACATTTGACAGTAGTATTTGCTAATTTAATTTCTCATACTATTGCTGCCTGTGACATCTTTATAGTGCAACATTCTGCTTTCACACACGATTCCAAGTAACAAAAAAAAAAAAAAAGAAAACGCTCACCGGGCAGTATAAATATTATGGTTATGGTCTCGTACCCTGTAAGCCGTAGTAGCTGGTGTAAAAAATGTTATCCTTCTTTCAAGCTGGGCAAACAATTAACACAACATTAGTGCCAAGACAGCGAGAGAACAACTGAAGAAAATATTATTTGTAATGTTTATTTTCAAGGTGCTTGACCTCGTCTAGGTCGACTTCTCTACAGCTCAGTTCTTATCTTTTGGCGACAGAAACATTTATTCATCTTATTTACTAGAACTGAACAAAAACAAAAACAACAGACAATACTAAACCAAAAAGAATCTGTTTGTGTGTCCTTGTTTGTTTTTATGTTAAAACAATAAAATAATAAAGAATATTAATAAATACCTACATGAGTATGTGTGTGCTGGTGTTTGTGCGTGTATATGTTTATACTTGCGTTTCTGACTATGACTATGACTGCATGTAATTGTCCTTTTTGCGGTAAACTATTTGTCTTCATTTGATTATTCTCTTGTCCTGCAAATGCAGAGGCATGTGGAGACTTTATTATTTTATAAAATGCAGTGCGTTTAGTACACCTACCAACGCACATTTACACTCTGAAGCCCATTCCATTATCCTTTAAAAATCATAAATTTAAAAAATCACAACAATAAAAATACTTTAAAAGTTTCCACACATTTATTTCTTAATTACAAACTTGGCGCCACTTGTTCAAAAGTCAAACACAAAAAAAAAAAAATAAGCAATATAATAAAAATACTCTGTCATTAAGGGACAGCGTAATGCATTTAGTTATTGAGTGTAGATTGATTTAAGTGCATTTATTCTAAATCCTTAGAAATCTGCCTGCGAATTTTAATTGATGACCTTGTAAAATGTTAGTTCCAGTGCCTCTAAAAACAAATTATATGAATGAACAAGTAAAAGTGCTATATTCGGCTATGCCAAATCTTATATACCCTTCACTACCTATTAAAATCTAGTTTAGTGAAGTAACTCCAATTAAAGAATAAAATATTGGGATGACAGAGAATTAAGAAATAAGTAAAATATTTTTTGGTACTACATATATATACAATTTAATATAAAAATGTCATCGGCTTTTAATGGTTTTAGCATTTTTAAAAAAAATTTAGTATTTCCTTTAAGATCTCTTCAAAAGCTTTAAAATGATACCTATTTGATATTTTAAAGTATTTGATCTGAGGTAGATCTAGCGATCTAGGAAATGCTGCATTTCATTCTGCTGGTGTCTAATTTTTCTTGTTTTCTTTGAAAAATTTCCGCATATATTTGCAAATTAATTTTTCTTTCTTTTTATTTGAAATTAAAAGAATGAGCTTAAACCAAAAATAAATTTTAATTCAATATTTGAAAATTTCAGAGTCCCGTAACTCGGAAAATATGGACAAGCGGCAATTTTTTCACTTGATGTTTTTTTCTTCTTATTTTGAGTTCTTTACCGTTCCGTATATTTGTTTTTTAATTGGAGTTATTTTATTGTTCCAAATGATTTGCGTGGCGTTTTTCCCGCTGTCTAGAAGTTTATGAAGTCCATGAACTTCTTTGACATGGACCAATCAGGCTGATTTCTAATAGCGCCCTTTTCGACACTATGTCTGATCGATTGGCGTATTTAAAATTTCTTTAGCTGAATAAGTGGCTCGGCAAACTTGATTTCAACACTAACACGGACAGACATCACTCAATCGACTTCGCTATGCATAAAGAGTCAAAATATATCTACTTTATGGGGTCGGAAATGGATATTGTAGCAATTACAAACGGAATGACAGACTAAGATACACCCTTTTTTTATGCGATAGCTAGTTTATTATTTGGACATGCTATTCCCACATTAATCAATTATTGTGTTTATATAACAACGCATATTTTGTGAGAATATTGTTAGAAATTGTTAGAAAACAGCGTTTTAAAAGAATTAAGTATCCTTTGCTCTACTAAAATTAATTATTGTAGTATAAAAGTGGTTTCAGATAAAGCTAAGAAAATACTTAACCCAAAGTATCACTTTTCTATAAACTTGAAGTAAAATATTTTGTCTTTATTAGGCGCGCTAAACTATTGGAAATATAATTTTTAATAGCATAAGATTTTAAGAGACTAACAAATAAATAGTAACAACAAGTAATAACTAGTAAATAAATAAATAAAAAAAATTTAATATACAAGGCGATTTTTACTCGATTTTAATTTTAAAACTATAATTTGTATTTGAATAAATATTTCTCGATAAAACTTTCCTAAAACAGGTATTAAATATGATTTTAAAAAATATTTCGAATGAAAGTTTTCAATAAATAATTCTTCCAATAATTATAAAAGAAAGAAAAGTTTACACTTTTTATTATGTTACTTCGCATTTGTTTTGTGTACTTAAGTTACCGAAAACCGGGTTATTGAAAATGCATATTCACAAAATAACAGAATTCCTAATTACGAATAAAAAAATAGTATTCATATCTGCTTACATGAAATTGTAACACTTTAGGACGATAAATATTTTGTTTTATTGGATGCAATTTTTCTTTCAAATGAAGTTTAGATTCTTTTCATCCCATTTTGACCCATTTCATTTCATTTTTAATTTCTGAAACATAAATAAACTCAAAGATTAACAGCTGATACAACAGCCAAATTCCTCAAAAGTACTTTTTCAACAAATGTATTCAAAAAGAACCAATAAAATATATTTTTAAACTTCTTTTTTTTATTAAAAAGGGTTATACGAGGGCTGCTCTATATATTTCTGGCCTAATAGTGAAAATGCGAATATTTATTATCAAAAATGGTTTTATTTTTTTTTCAAAGTATTCTCCAGCATGATTTATACACTTTTGCATGCGCTCAAACCAGTTGTCGAAGCACTTTTTCCACTCCGATTGAGACACCTCTAAAACATGGTTTTTGAACACTTCAACAGCTTCTTCTGGCGACGAAAATCGTTGACCACGCATTTTTTTCGTGATGTGCGGAAACAAGAAGAAGCCACTAGTTGCCAAGTCAGGGCTGTACGGCGGATGACCCATTAATTCGACGTTTTGGCCGGTCAAAAACGCTCTGGTTTGAGCCGATTTGTGAGAGCTCGCATTGTCATGGTGAACAATGATTCGTCTTCTCTTGTTGGTTTTTCGAATTTCTCCGATGACTTCAGGCAAACAAATTGTAGTGTACCACTCAGAAGTGTCCGTCCTACGTTGCTCAAGCGGAACAGTCGCCACATGACCAGTTTTGCCGAAGAAACAGGCGACCATTTGCTTCTAAGTGCTTCTTCCACAACAACTTTCGTTGAATTTTGCTCGTTATTGAAGACCCACACGGTCAATTGTTGTTTCGTTTCGGGCTCATACGCATAGATCCATGATTCGTCACCTGTGACGATCATATAAACGTTTTTTGAAGCACCGCAATCGTATTTTTGCAACATTTCTTTGCAGCAATCGACACGAGCCTTTTTTTGAGCGACTTTCAAATTGTGCGGGATCCAACGAGAACAAACTTTTTTTTGCGGCCAGGTGTTCATGCAGTATCGAATGTATGCTGGTAGAAAATATGTCCAAGGATGTCTCTATCTCTCGGCATGTCGCATGTCGATCTTGCATTATGAGTTCACACACGGCATCAATGTTCTCTGGCACAACAGCCGTTTTTGGAATTTGTCTTTGAGCGAGCTTCGGCCACGATTAAATTCATTATACCAATTTTTCACAGTGCTATAGGATGGTGCTTCATCGCCATACAAAGATTTAAGTTCATCAATGCACTCTTGTCGTGATAATCCACTTCGAAAGTTGTGAAAAATGATGGCACGAAAATGTTCACGAGTTAATTCCATTTTTTTCTATATTAATTTTTTCACGTCACTGTAAACAACACAAATAGTGGTCGTACGTCAAAACGTTTTGAGTACGATTATGCTTAAAAATGACAAACTTTCCAATGGAAATGTCAGATTGCACTTGGCAGCACTCAATGTTGCCAGGCCAAAAATATATATAGCAGCCCTCGTATGTGACTAAGTATATCATTTTAATAGTAAAAAGGATAGATTTTTGGACAGGTTAGAAAAAGTAAGTTTTAAATACTATAGACGAACAGGTCAATCAAAATAGAAGCGAAAACGTTTAAGGATAATTTTATGAAACAAACAATTGCGCTAAAAATCTTGTTGCCAAATTTCTATAAACTCGGCTTATAGACGATTAAGATATAGAGAAATACTGGATAGAAAATAACTTGAAAACATATTTCTACTTATCATGGTAACTCTTCCTCTGTGTATTTGATTTTCTTGTTTAACAGTATGCCACACTCAGATTTACAAATATTTTGACATAATTTTTTGCTACCTTTTGTTTTGATATACTTTTTTCTAGATACCGATAAAAATTTATACCGATGCTAACAAAAAAATAAAATTAAATTCGATTATGACAAAGACGTAAAACTTTATTTAAATAATTTAACATAAGAGAATCAGGAAATAATTTTTGGTTTAAGGTCTACGATAATAAATTTTCGTTTTTTTTAAATAATACAACATTGCAATGGAGAATAAAAATAAATTTAAAGAAAATGTTTGATTTGTGAGATATAAACAGAGAGGGAAATTTTATACAAATTTTGACATGCTTCGACATGACACCAAATAAAAATTCCTTTTGTTACACTGTCAAATGCTATTAGTAGTTTTAAATATTTAACATAGAAATAATTAATAGTTTAACAAATGGATGCGGTGTGAATAGAAAAATATCTCTAATGTCAACTGAACATTTTTTAAATGGAAGAAGGTGTTGCTTAAAAAAATTTTCTAAAAAAATACATTTATACATATATTTAATCTTTTTTGGCGGTGTTGTCTTTTGTGTATTTTGTTTAAAATATTAACACATTAAAAATGTTCTCATATTGAAACTTTAAAGTATTAAAAGTGTTTAGATTTTTTGTTGTGTTAAAAAAAAATGTTTATTAATAGAAAATATAAAAGAAGATATTTCACTTCTTAGTTTATTGAAATAAATGAAATAAAGATTTACATATTTACTAATCTAATCTAATAAAAACACGAAAAAAATTTTTAGTTCTATTAAAAAGTTTTAATTCTGTGTGATATTTCTACTTTATATTTATAGGCTTAGGAAGAGAAGTGCTAAATATACATAATCACACTTCAACCCAGATTGAAAATTAAATGATTTTGATTTAAATTAACTTAAATTAAATATTTTTTTTTTTTGGATTCGCTAACCTTAGTGAAAAAAATATCACTGAAGTTTATGACGACCACCCCTTTTTAGAATTCATATACTGTTAATTGCAAACTTTCCAGTCCTTGTTCTGCCTGACTGACTTTTCAACCTGTAGTCCATTTCTTTATTCCTATACTTTCGGGGAGTTAACCAAAGATGCCACACCGATAATCTTCTGCAATACTTTCATAAATCTGGAAGTATGAAAACTTTAAGAAGATTCAAGCTCGGGGTAAACATTAGACTCACGGCCCAGCTTCCATAATTATTCTATTAAATTTTTTAAAAAGGCGCTCTAATTGCTACAGTAATTGCCATCTTATAAAGTATTTTTAATAATATCTCATAATTTTAAAATTTAATTCTTAAGTTCATTATACAGGCCTAAACGGAAAGAAGTCACTTAATCAGATTGACTGAACCGATCCATATAAAATGAAATTTATTTTCAATTTCTGAAAAGACTTACTTTCTTCACTCGCTTGTTTTTTATTTAATGAATTTATATCATTTAGCATTTTGACTTATTAATTAAAAACTAAATGTTCTCGCCTGCAGTGTTACATGTTAACTGCCGTATTGCTTTAGTGATGTTGATGTGGGATAAAGTATCTTTAAGCAAATTTTTAACAAAAACCAAATAAGGAAAACTTATGCTAAATACAAGAACTTGTTCTTTCGATGTAAAGTTAGATAACTTAATATTTATTTTAACTAAAAATACTTCATACATAAAAGCCACATGTTTCAAATAGACAGTTATCTGTTTAATATATTGAAAAAATATTTCAAGAATTTTTACTGGAGCCAAGTCTAAGAAAAGAGCAATGAATTTCCCAGAGTACTTAAATGAAATGTACTAAAATTACGTGCCTCTATATAATTTTTTTTTTCTCGATTATCCAATATATTAAACTCCTGTGTACAAAGCTTTCAGCCACATGTTTTATCGTTAAAAATATAAAATATAAAAAATAATTTTTAAAGATGATTTGCTTTAATTTAATGTCTACAAAGTTTTCATAGTATTTAAATTTTGGACCTTTGAACCTCGAATAATTCATATCCACTTAAGAAAATTTTTGGAACTGATACTCTTACGAATCATAGAAGTTGAAAAACTATGTTTTTTTACATGTAAACTTATGCGCATTTTAAAAATTGGACTCTTCTGCAATGCTATAATTTTTTTCCGGGGTGTTGTTTGGGTTGCAGTATTTATTATTTTTAAATCGTATCTTAAATTACTAGTTACACTGTATTAAGTATAAAAAATATTATATTTTTCATTCACTCAATAATTATGGCAATAAGTTTGAGCCTACAATATTACGAATATCGATTCAACTTGTTATTTAGTTTATTATAGACATTACAAAATTATCAAGTTTCTTTTTTTTAAGTTAACTGTATTAGAAGATAAAAACTAAGACTGAATTTTTAATTTTTATGATCTTTTTGTGTCTGTATTTGTATTCATCTGTGACGCTACAAATAACTTACGATCAGTTGCGTTATTTAGATCTAAAAGAAAAAACTATCTGAAGTTAATAATAAAATTTATTTTTTACGATTTATTTACAAACATTTACAACAGAACAAAAACAAAAGCAACTCTTTGGCTGTTGTTATTTTCATTCATTCTTTTACGCACTCCAGCGTTTAATGATCCCCATCATCACTAAAATCTTAATTACTCAAAATAAACAAAACACAACACGCTGATGAGCTGCTGTGGTTTCTCTTCTTTATGCCTACAGTTGCACAGTGGTACATTAAAAATTCTACTCAAATTGAATATATTTTAAAGTTGAACGGGGAAATATAAACATTATTCATGTTTCAGAACAAACTAATTTGAAATCACCATTTACATTTTTATATAGTTTCTCATTTCGTCTGTGCATCTCCTCATAGCTATGGAGAAACTTAAGTTGTAGTTTCAAATAAAATCATATTTACTAATCAGTTTCAATCTAAATGGAGGTTACCTTATTTTAATTCCGCTTAAGCAGTAATTGTTGATCACGAGGTATTCTATATTATATTTAGTAAGTTATAACACTCTTTATTATACAAGTTGTTTTACATTACAATGTCAAGATTAAGACATATTCAAGAATAAAAGTTGTAACTAAGTATTCATCGATTGAAGATAAAGATATTTTCCTACAAACCTTAAATTATTTTTTTAGGAGTTACGGAGTTTCACTGAACTGCATAACTATATAAAAAGAATTAAATTTAACATTATTTACATATTTAAAATTATAATTTATAAATAGCTTCTAAAAATTTAATCTAATGTATGTACACGCTTCAATCGTCTAGTTACATATCTGTCTGCGGAGTCTAAGAAAGAAATTGCAATAGGATTTGAACGGTAGCTCAATCTTTGGAGATAGTTTTCGCTAAATCTTCGTATTTCTTCGTGGACTGCTGAAATATCAATATCGTTTTGAATAATTTTATTTTCTGTAAACCAATGAGCATTAGTCATCAGTCTAAAAGTTCAAGACTGATATCTCTCCAGTATATCGATAATTAATTTGCTTGACTTTTGTCCCAGTAGCCTGTATAATTTACGAGTTTTTATTTTAAGTTTTTGGATTTTAGCTTGAATATGTGGCTTTCACGTAAGTCGCCTATTTAACGTTATTTCAGAATATTCAACTTTATTTTATTTTTTGATTACTTTTCCATTTATATATAATGACTGGACTTATCAGAAATTACTTTTATTAAATTTAAGTACATTTTTTAAACATTCTGAAAGAAGTTTTTAAATTGTATAGACTGATCACAATACTATGCACAAAAATTTAACATTGTTGGTTTAATAGTGCATTTACATTACACCGAAATCTAGTTGTTATGAGATTTCGAGCAAAATCTAGTTGATTTTTAGTAGATTTTCCATACAAAACCAAATCTACTGCATAACTAGATTTTGAGCAAATCTACTCAAAATCTAATAAAACTTAATGATACAACTATACCCTTTCCCAAATGAGTACCAAAAATTACGGCGCTGTATAATAAAATTTGACATTTTATTAAAATACAAAACAAAATTAATAACAACCAAACATTTTAAAATTTTTTTAATAAAAAAGTTTTCATGTGAAGAAAAAATAGAACTTTAAAAATATGATGCATAAATAAAAAGCAATGAAATTGTTTTAATGCCTATTTTTCTGTTTGTTATGAATGTCAAATTTTGCTAGTGTCAAAAAATACAGTGTAAACGAATGAGATTTAGGGAAAGATTTCAAATCAAATCTAGTAGATTTCGTTCTAATGTAAATGAAGTATAAGTTAAAATAATCGATCCGCAAACAATTGTATCTATTACTCGTATCATTAATGCTCAAAGTATAATAAAAATTAAACAAATAATTTTCGCTTTTAAAAATATTTAGTTCTATGAGCTAAAGGAATGCTTTTCTGTGATGTATTTGTAAGCTATCGGTTCATGTGAAAATGTTCAAAATTGAAGTAATTATTTATTATTGAAAAAAATTAAAAAATAAATATTAATACACAAAACAAATAAAAATTATATACAAAATAACAAAAAGGTAAGAAAACATATCAAAAATCATTGAAACCATAATATTATTAGATTTAATAGTAAAATGTTTACATTTGCCCTTTTTTGGTTAATAAGAAAGCAATATGGTTCCAAGATTAACTATATTATTTTTAAATTTTTGGGTATAATACAATCAATATAATAATGTCATGCTCTAAGATTATGGTAAGCTTAATTATATTTTTCCCATGTCTGCATATATTTCTTTAAGTTGTTCTTGATTTCTGCTTTGCTTTTGTGGCAAAGGCGCCACAGTGCATTGCAGACTTTGTGTTTGTTCTGCTGGCAATGTTTTTGGTGGGGTGAAGTTGTTGTCTATGGCATCCAGTACTGCCTCATATGTGGTAAGTGTGGCAACGACTGTTTATGTTGAATGTAAATATTTAAATGCTATTCATCGTTTTACAATAAAAGAGCCCTGTAAGCATGATTAGTTTATATCAATTCGTTGTAACACTTTAAACGAAATTAAGAGCTCAACTAATTGGCTTAAATCTATGAATAAATGAGTAAGTGCACATTTTATGAAAAGTTAAAAATGCGCATTATGGATCAGCTTATGTTTTTAGTTTTATTATTGGTATTGTACAAATCAAAATTAAATATATTTCAAGCACACGTCGGTCTATTGCTGGAAAATCGTCATGACTCAAAAATTGTGTGCGGCAGCGAATTGGCCATCGATGCGTACTTTTACCCTCAATAATAAATATCGCTGATTTAATAATTTAATCGAAATTAAAAATAGCATGAAATTTAAATAATCAACTAATTTTTTAAAGTATTTCGTAACAGCCCAAGACTTCGTCCGCGTATCATTTATAAATATATTTTTTTTAAATTCAAACTTGGAAAAATCAGGTTTTAAATATTTATTGTAGAGATCTGTAAACAGTGGTGAAAATTTTCCATCTATAAAAATAAAATGTGCTGACAGTTGTTTTAGTACCAATACAGCAATAAAATTGGGTGTTTTCAGATTTGTATCTCTATTTTCTCTACGAAATAACTTGTTTTAACGAAACAAAAAGTATTCTTTATTTGAACTAAAGTACTAAGGAACCTTCACATAAAATTTTATTCAAATCCATTCAGCAGTTTTTACGTGATGCGAACACAGACAGACAGATAAAAATTCCAAAAGTAGGTATTTTATATTCCATATAGATTACTATCTACACTGACATCAAAATTTTCAAAAAATATTTCAAGTACAGAAATGACCATATTATTGTTTTATTATATGTACAGATTGTCCTTACTTGACAGCTGGAAATTTTTTCAGGGCTGCCAAAATTGTAGCACAAAAAGCGGCAAGTTTACATTTCCTGTAAACCTTTAGAAATTACTTCTATACTAAAAAAAGCTATTTTTCCTTTTTGGATTCTAAAACAACCAATTTTTAAATAAAATAAAATAAAGCAAATATACTAAACAAATATTTTAATGCTGCATAATAAAGAAGTATTAAAAAGATTCGAAGCAAATGAAAAATTACTCTAAAATTTGTTTATTGTTAAAACAAATTTTGTAAACAAATTTCCACAAAATGCTCATGTGAACTCTTCGATATCGCAATGAGTTTGTTAAATGAGTTCAAATAAGAAAGCCTATTTTTATTTTTAATATAAACAAATTTTTACAAGAATATTTTTTGTTTGTTTTCAATTTGCACCACTATTTATTATTTTAAGTCATAAAATGTTTTATTAACTCTGTAGCATATTTATCACTGCAAGACTGGCTGGTTGCAATGTGTGTGGTTTTATTTTTTATATGCACTTCTCAATGATAAACGTGGACCAAACGTTTTACAGATTCGTTAAATAAACAAAGTAATAATGAGTTATTAAAATAGGCTAAAGGAGACATTTATTTATATCACCCGAAATAAAAATCGCAATTTAAATATGAAATTAAATTGAAATATTTTCGTGCTTAGATGAAAAATTCAATCAATATTTATATTATGTAAATTTTAATTTTGAAAATGACTACAAAATTACAACCACATACTTTTACTTTAAATATTGCAAAAATTAAAGCACCCCCTAGTTCATCAGCCTGTAGGTTAGAGGTTTTTCACACAAAATATTTTTACATCTATTATCGGTTTTGTTTGTTTTCAGATTAAAAATATATTTAATTTTTAAACGATTTAATTATTTGTTTAACTGGATAATTTTTTAAATTAAAATTATAATTGGTATGATTAATAAGTTGTTTGTTTCTTTTTCAATTAAACATTGAATTGAATTAATTAAAATCTTTATTATAATTTAATAAAAATACAAGAAAAATTTTTAATAGATGCAACAACTTTTTTTCCTCAAATAAAGTATTACAGGCTTATAATATTGCAAAAAAACTGATCTGAATTCTTACAAAAGTGTACACCAATTATTAACAAGTGTTGAAGCTGAACTGTTAAAAATAAACCATGAACTCACGTACCTCTACAAAACATAATTGTTTGGCTGAATTTGCAGTTTTCCATTAACACGATTTTTTAGCAACCAGCGAGAGTTTTTGTACAACAATTATTTTTTTCTATAGTTTAGATTGTGATGGGATTTGAACTTATGATCTTACGACAAACAAGCTGTCACCCTGAACAACACAGTCAACATGGCTCCTTAACACGCATTTGCTAACTTTTCTTTCCATTCTTTTTGTTCTTGCACACAGAGCATGCTTTTTCTTAGTGGTGGAAAGAAACAATATTAAAAAACAAGAACAGCTTCTATATCTTTGTTGTTACAGATATATAAATAGTTTCAAATCTGATAACTCGATCTGCTCTTAAAGCAAATAATAGTTTTAGAAAAATTTATTTAAATTACATAAATCGAAAGTGCAGTGTTTTAATATTATAGAGCAAATACAAAACAGACTTAAACATTTCTGGTCCCTTCTTAACACTGTCATAGCTATTAGTGATAAGGCTTCATCACCATTTTCCGCGCCACTGACAACACTTACCTGTGGACTTATATTTTCTGGTCGTCGATTTGTAAATGTGTAATCTGAGGTGCTTAAAACATTCACATCTACTTTGCTTCTGCTTGTGTTGTTCACTCTATTATCAGGCAGAAAACAATACTAGCACTCATGGATAACCTTTTTTATGACTTCATTAGTATCCTACATGCAAGTCTACATTTAATGTGGAATACACACATACACTAGAGACCTGTCGTCCGGTTCCGACGTACACCACAAAACACTTCCGGCAAATGTTATCTGACGGCTGTCTAGTGCTACATCTGAAAAATCAGTAGAAAAAGATTTTTTAACATGACCATTATTTTAAATGAATATTATTTGCAAGTTGACCAGTTAAGTCCTATTTTAAGTAATCAGGTGACTATTTCACCCTATTTTACCCTATTTTCTGTACACTGCAGGCTGCACATACACACATATGATTTAATTTAAGGCGTTAACCAAATTTAATTATATTATTGCGGTGTAAAATTTATAGTCCCACAACACACATACCCACTCACAGAGAAATATTTTAAAGATATGTATCGTATTAGTGAGCATTAACAATTTGGTGACAGAATTTTATATACGACGTGACAATTAATGTCATCGTAAACTTTTTTTTAATAATTTAATTTAAAGCGTCACATTAAATAATTTATTATTGCTCTCAATGTTTGCATGTTTTGTGCTTTATCTTTATGAATGCCTACATATTAACAGTATTATGCAATGGGGTGGTAACAAGATTATGGACTCAATAATTCGATTTGAAACTTTTAGGCATATACATAAATTATTGTCAAAAATTCATGGTAAATAAAATCCAAAAAATAGAAAACCGTTTGTTAAAAATATATTTAAAATATTTCGATTTTATTATCTACAAAGTTTTAGCAATAGCACTGATTTATTTTGATAATAATGTCTCAAAAACTTCTTAAGGTGCATTATAGCAATTTAAAATGGATTGGAATCAAAACAGATTTCTTATCAGGTTAGTTCCAACGCAATTGGATATTGTGATGTTGACTTATAAAATTTTTGGAACGTAAAGTTTGAATGAGATCTTATTAATGAATAATTGACTACTCTTCTTCTTTCAACCTGGATCAGGTCACTATTGTAGGTTTGAAGGCTCAGCGCTGCTACAGTATGCCACAATATCAATTTTTATATTCAGAAAATTTTGTTTTAAAAATACAATAATAAAAATATATTTAAGTTTAATCGAAATCTACAACAAGACAAACCGTCACCGTTCAACATGAACAGACAAATATAATGCAGTTTACGCGAAATTTTTTTTGTACCTCTGCTTATCCGAATATATATGAAGAAAGCATGAGGAGTAATAATTTTGGCATGATTTTATTATTCTAATTATATTTATCTGACAAATCAATGCTCATTCAAAGTGCAACAAATATTGAAAGACTACTCACAACAAATTTTGTTGTAAGAGGTACCCTTTATGTCACGCCACTGTGTTGACGTAGGTTTACACAAAATATGTTTGGTCTGTGTGTTTAACGGGTTTGTTTTTGTGGAAATGTTTAATATAAAAATACACAGTTTTATACACAAATATTTGATTTCTCACCATCAAAATATGTAATATGTAGTTACATATGTATTCATTTAATATTTTAGGAAAATAAAACAAGCAAACAGACAAACATTTTTGAAAAAAAAAAAACATTTATAATTCTTCAATAGACACAACATTTAATTGCTGGTGGGTGCATTAATAAGCGTGTGGGCGTTTCTGCTACACATGTGATTTTTGTGTCGCTAGACTTTATTTTCAATTTCAAGATCATACAAATTCTATTTTGATAGTAATTAAAGAAAAGTTTTTTTCTCCTACAATATATTTTTTTTGAGCTAAAGACATCAGGCAACAACTTAAAATGTTTTTTTTTTTTCTTTTTTTTTTTTTTTTGCTTAACGGAAAACGTTAATTTTCTCATAAAAACTTTAAATAAAAGTAATTGAAAGGAAGCGGATAAAAGGTAAAATATTTCCACGCACTTTATTTTCTTATAGGAATTAAACATTTTCTGGTGTGTTTCCAATTAATCTGTACATTGTTGCTGTTTAGTTATTACATGAATTAGAAAAAAAGAAAAATTGAAGCCTCTACGTCCTTGTAATGTATCTATATAGAGTTAAAAGGAGAATAGTATTCAATTCCTGCATTTCTGGTAAGAAGCGAAATGATCAGAATTAAACTGGTTTTAAGTCTTTTTTAAATTAATTTTTCGAAAATATAGCAACTATTTTTATGTTTTTTATTAAAAGGGTATACCAGGTCTTATATACCCTACAACATTCATCTTAATCTTAGTGAAGTAACTTTAATAAAAAAAAACAAATACAGAGGTGACAGAGAATTAGAAAATTAAAAAAAAATTACATAAAACTGCTATCGGCTCTTAATGGGTTAAGAATTTTTGAAAATTTTATGTATTTCCTTAAAGATCTCTTCAAATATTTAAAAAAAATTTGGAAATTTTAGACGCCCGTAACTCGGAATATATGGTCGCCAATTTTTTCGCTTGATGTTTCTGCTTATTTCTTAATTCTCTATCGACCCAAATATTTGTTTTTTTTTTATGGGAGTTACCTTATTGTTCCAAATGAAATAGTAAAATTAGAGGTAGGCGGATTGTTTTGCCCTCTACGTCGAAGGACATTTTGCTGATTTCCACCTCTTTCGACACTATGTCTGACCGATAGACGTATTTAAATTTGTTCTAGCTGATCCAGTGCCTAGGCAAACTTTAATATGCATGAGAATACAGAATATAATATAAAGTATATTTATTAGGTCGGAAATGGACACACACAGCAAATAGAATGCACAGTAGCATAGTTCTACATTTTTCTCTTTAGCTCGTTCTCGTTGGGTTTGAATATGATTAAAACGGGCTAGTTTTCTAGCAATTACTAAATATTGTGGCTTAAATTATTATTCAGTTTAATGTCCTTTTCAGATTGATAGTTCTTTTCAGATTGATAGTTCCGTTTATTTCGCTAAGTTTTTATTCTTTGTAAAGGCTGTATATGAACAATTAATACATTACGCTTGTCATTAATACAAATAAAATTATAGTTTCCGTTTTAGTCAGAAACCTATTTATCTAATTTGATATTGATTATGATTGATGATTGATATCTGTGAAGATAACCGCATTTGATTTAAAATCTTTTCATATTTATCTGCAAACTTTTTATTGCGATTCCTTTTGAAAGACATAAATACCGTAAGGCACGAAATTTAGGACAAATATAGTTTTTAATAATTTTTTAGTAACAATTATAACTTCTGCCACATAATGTAATAAAGTTTAATTTTGAAATATTTTTTTAAAGATATTTTTTATAACCACCATTGAAACATCACTTATGGTTCATGGAATTAATTAAATCGTTTTTTTAATCTAAAAAAAGGATAATGCTTTTAGCTGCACCTACTTTATTTTTTGTGCTATTATCCTGACATTTGGACTTATTTCTATATTGTAGTATTAAATGTTCCAATTGGTCGCACCCATAAAAATTAACAGCGGATTTAAAATCCCAGAAAAATAAACAATTGAAAAAATTAAGGATGAGCATAATTCATGCTGGTTCTGCTTTAGCTTAAGTAACTGTCTAGCAGTTCGTCTGTTGATCTGTGTTACAACTAATGTGTTTTAAGTCTTAACTTTGTATAAGAATTTTACTGATATCAGTTGCCAGGTCTGTATGTGTAAAAAGGTATGTTCTAGACCATAGAAGAGCAGTGGTGGCAGGTAATGCTGCATATAAAAATTTGTGCTACAGCATATATACACACATAAATATATATAAATATGTATTTCAACTATAACTACATACTGTTTGCAACCTATTAATTTGAGTCTCATTGTTGTCGTTCAAGCGATGACGTCAACTCAGACTAGACGCCACTATGACGAAATCTATTGTAAAAAACGTAACGAACATGTTTACAACACAAAAAAAAAAAGATTTTGCAGTTTTGTTTCTTGGCCAATTAACTTTTTAAATGTTTTACACTTTAAGTGTTTGCTTACAATTTGTTACGCTTAACAATATTTCTGATGTAAAATCTTTTGTTCTGCTCATTATGCCTTATTAAATATTATTTTTATACAATTTATTTTATTATTTGCAAAATGTATGAGAAAATTGAGTTTTAGAAATAATAAAACATTAAAGGCAAAAACTGCCGTAACATCTGTTAATTATAAATTTTTATGTTGGGTGATAATAAAATCATTGAAAAGAATTTAAATCATCCCAGTTAGGGTAAACGAACTTTAACATTTGATTTTGTTCATTAATTTGCAAAATCAACGAAATACACCTTTTTTGACATTATTGTATTTAAATACGTATAGACGCTATGGTTTTTTATTAAACAAGTGAAAAAAAATTTATTCCTAAATGGGGAGCAGATGCTTCCGTTTTTTTATTTTATAGTTGCATTTGTTGTCGTTGTTGTAAGAAGACAACAATAAATGAGAACATAACTTAAACGTTATGCGGTCCATTAAAAGTCAATTTGCATGTTGTTTAGTTAAGGATTTATGCATCTGACTGAATGTTTAAAAAAAAAAAACAAAATTACATAGCTGCCAGATTATTTTTTAGAAAGAAAATCCTGAATTAATAAATTGAAATTTTACTAATTTCTCTATTCTAGAGAAATTACAAAGTATTTTATAACAAGTTGCTGCACAGAAAAGTAAAAATTGCATGAAAAATATTTAATATTTTCTGCTCAGATGCGATAGCTATATGGATCTATCTATAATCTTTTAATTCTATATATAAATAAGAAACAGCCACTTATGCGACAAAATATTTTTTTTTTAGAATTGCAATGGTTTTGCTAAATGCGCGTGAATGTGAATATAAACAGGATTGTAATGCCAAAAATAAATAAAATTTTATTGGTATCCGACTTCCATTGTTATCCTTAAAATCAATACGGTATTTAAAACTGATATTAGTGTCTGGTCATAATACCCCTTCAATAATACAATCCCTCTTATTTCATGCTATAACACTTAGGACGGAAGCGACCTCCACTCTACACGCTACTAGACCGCTGCTATCAGCGGATTGATTTCGTATATACTTTTAAATAATAATAATAAAGTTTGTCATATAAAGGAATCCAGATAAAATGACAAACTTTCGAGCTTTAAAAAAAATGACTCAAATAAAAAATATATTGCTGTAGCATTGGATTTATGTAGAATAATGTATAAAATTATTTTAAAATCTTCATATTACAAATATGACATCTGGCAACTTTGTTTGACACATGTATCTCAGCAACAATAACTGTATCGAATTCAATTATGCGCTTTATACGTCTCGCACAGTTTGCACAATCAAAACTCATGATAATGACGATGACAACGATAATGACGATCATGTTTTCAGTCTTGAAGTAAACTTAATGGCAAAATATTTAAACTGTAAAACATTAAAAGTTTTACAATAGGTGTATTTGCTCATTTCATCAACATCTTAAGAACAAGATAATGAATTGTGAAGTTTAAAGAAATAGCTTTCGTAGTAAAAATCTATCCCCAGAAATTTATTTATGCGAGGGAATTTTGAATAAAATAAATTAATTAAAAAAATTCTTTTTATCCCGATTAAATTATCAAATCACCGATATTGATTATTAGGGGTGAAAGCACGTTTCTATGGCCGTTTCAGAAAACTTCTCACAAATATTTTAAACAAACTAAAGATTTTTGTCAAAACAATAAAGTAAAGAAAAAAAATCAAACTTTAAGCAAAAACAACAATAATCAACAATGGTTTTATTTTTCTTTATCCACTCTATAAGGCTGACTTTTTCGGCTTTTTTATAAAGTTCAAAGATGTTGAAAAATAAAATAAAAACAACAATAAAATATCACAAAACACTATGATAATTTATTTTTGTTCTATTATCAAATCACCGATATTGATTATTGAGGATTACGCCAGATTCGATGGCCATTACGCTACCGATCATTTAATTCTTCAGGAAACTTCTCACAAATATTTTAAGTAACCAAAGTTTTTTGTCCAAACAATAAAGTAAAGACTGGTTAGGAGCCAATTCTTACGTTGATTGTTGCACATAAAATATGTGTCATAATTAGTTAAACACTAAATCAAACTAGAATTGTAAACAATACCAGTTTCCATTTAGAATCGAACACAAAACCTCCTTTTGATCACACAAAATCTTAAATACTAATAAATTTTGGGGTTCCTTCGTGTCATAGAAATGTTAGTTGCTTTGTAAACTTAAAACTAATAAAAAATTTAGAAACTATTGCTTACGTTCTTTTTTGATTCTACTTTTCAAAAAAGTGCACGAACTGATCTTCCAACTGTGTCTTTGATATATGAAAGTAAATTAAGTTTATTCTCTGTAACTTTCGTAGTTTATTGAATTTATTTCTTTTCGTATGAGAACAAACGATATAATTACACACAATGATCATAAGAAAAAGTAAAAAGAAACATAATTTTTTGGGGGAGAATAATTTTCTTAAAGTGCTAATCTTAAATTGTCATCAAGTCCATTTTCATAATGTTTATGGCCTTTAATGTACTTAGTTTTGATTTTACGTTGTATGTCTGCCAGAATGATGTCGTATATCACATTGCTTCAACACTACAAGTTTCGGTGTCTTTTTAAGATTTTTTGTTTTGCTCTGAACTTGTAAAAAAAAACCCTTGGATTTGGAGTTACAAACATTTACGAATGATTAACAGAGGTATACAAAAGTTATTGTTAAAAAGTTAAATAATAAAATAAAATTAATTACAGAATAAATAATACAACAATAATAAAGCTTTTACAAAAAAGAAAAAATGTATCTTTAAAAAAACAGAAACTGATATTGAAAGTCCTTTTTGCAAAAATTAACAAGAGTTTTAGAAAACTTGTATATATATACTTTCGTTTATTACCACCAGCTTGTTGAAAGAAGAGCAATAAAATATAAAAAGAAATTGTTTACAAACTAATTACACACCTTGTTTCGATGTGTAAAATAAGTAAACTTTTAGTTTTATTAAATTCATGCTTCAAAATGTGTCTTGAAACTTGTTTAATTTTTCTAAGAATTGACTTAATTCTGTAGGTAATGGAATGAATGCATTGGATTTAAGATAAAATCTTAGTTACCTACATGACTGTATGACTCTATGGACGTCTGGGTGTCTTGAGGTTTTATTTTTGTTTTTTGCTTACAAGTAAGAGAATATCTGCAAATAATACTCGTTATGAAAAAATAATCTTCTGCTGTCAGAAATATTTTTGTAACTAACATAAGTCCTGGGAAAATGTGTGGGTGTTGAAGTTAAATAGACACGCACTTTATGGCACTTTTTGTACCAAAAAGCTCAGATTAAGCCAGGGCATAAGTGATGTTGTATAACTATTGCTGGCGCCATTTACAAACTTACGTAAAACAAAGATTATTTTTAAATCTATAACAACATGGACATCTGTATGTAGTATAACAATCATTCAATAGAATTGGAATACATTATCTTAAATTTGGTAGAGATTTAGTTAACATTTCTAACTAGAAAAATATGTTAATTTTAATTAAAGATTTTTTTACTGGGAATTTATTAAATCATTTATAGTAGACAGATAATTTGCTTAGCGTTGCGTTGCTTTCTGTTTGATAACGTCTGAATCCACTAAAAAAAATTCAGAAAAATAACTGGAATAATTTTTTTAAACTCTTGTTATGTTCTTTCAAAATGTAACTTACAAATCTATAAGTTAAGCCAATAATAGACAACCAAAATAAACTCTATTTAATGATACATCTGCTGATGTGAACAATTTATATTGCCAAGAAAGACCACACAAAATTTATTTTTCTATACAAATGCACTTAAAGCAATAGTTTTTTTTCATGTACCATTTTGGCAACTTGTCAAAAAGGAAAACAAATTTTTAATAAGCTGCTTGATGTTATTATTTCTATGAAATACTTTAAGTTCTTTCAGTGTACTGAAACATTTGGAATTACATTGAAGCGAATATGCAACACAACCTCAAAGCTTAACATTAATGGGCGAAAAATGTCAAACAAAAATTAAAGTACTTTACCAATGTTTCCACTCGTAACTAAACAAAATATGTCAATCAATTATACAAGAAATTTTTGTTGTACCCACTTTTAAATAACTCGTCGTTAAGCTTAACATGGAGAAGCACTAAAGACATGTTATTATTAAGTTGTCCTTTTTCAACAGATGCAAAAGGACAAACATATAGAAGGAAATACGTAAAAGAAAAACAAAGCATGCAGCAAAACATTCAACATGGTGGTATGCCACAAACATTAATTCCATTCACAGTCAAACACAAATAATCAGTTCATTTTAAAGCAGATCTTTTAAGAGATTTTAATGTTTTTGTTTAGCATTTGTAGTTTATGTAACAGGAGCTACATCGATGCCTTAATCTTTTAACAACTGGAAACGTAAACGAACAAATAAAATGTGATTTTTATGCATGAACTTGTGAAAAAGTAAAATCAATTGAATTAACTACATACATAAATACATACAAACATACATAAGAACATCATTAACAATTTTAAAACTAGGATTATACACTCAGAATTTTTTTTAGTTCATTTTAGAAACATGCAAAAATTTTAAGAGGTGATAGATTTGACTAATATGCAGAGCAATGCTCAATACTTTTGTAAGTTTTATACAAATATTGTTAAGAGCTTTATTAAAAGACCACAAGGTCCTTTCGTTTCATGACGTGCAGAAATTTTGAGAGGGTAATGCTATGGTCGTTTAGGGGTAATTGGTTGATCCAAAAGAATAGAGCGTAACATTAAAAAATTTTTAAGCATGATATGGCTTGTCTTTTTAATGGATCTACTCTGGACTTTTTATACCCGCGGTTTTTTCTTTCTCTTATCTTCCACTTCTTTTCCTATGTCCTACCTCACTTTAGTTTTCTCTCTATGTTTCCTTTTCTCTTTCCCTTCTGACAGCAGGTAACACAAAGGGACCTGCTTTCGATTCAATGTAGTTCTCATTTAATCAACTTGGCATTACATAAGCATAAGATGAGTTATATGAACAGTAGCGAAATGGCCATATGGCTATGCCTTCCCCGTAGTAATACATTACATTTTTGAGTAATAAATATTACAAATTTTATAAGAATATCATAAAATATTTATATTATAACAAGCACAATGGAAGTAAGTAAAATTGCACATATTAAATTTTATGACTTGGTGCTTTCTCAACAGTGTTTGAGTATAATTTCTACGCATGTTTAAAATTGTCGGTGCCGATTAATCTGCTTGAATCAATGCTTTGAACGCTGTACACATGTAAATGACCGCCTTTCGAATGCCAGCACACGTAGTAGACATCTTGGTTATAATTTTGTTATTCTATTTTGATTGCACTGTTTTTATTAATGATTTTAGTAGCAACACCGCCAGTAAAAAGATAAGCATTTGTGAGTCTAAATTTATTTACGCAACTGTAGAATATAGATCAGTATTAACGGTTAACACTTACCATGAAAAACACCTGAATTTGTGCGTTAGTTTTTCCTGAAGCTGTAATATCGCGTAAGAAGAAAAATTGTAAAGGCTACTTAAAATCCATGATCGCTGCTTTGTAGTTTCTCACTTTTTTATTTGGAATTATAATAAACTAAAACTAAATAAAAAAATTTTCATTCAGATATGTGTATTATTTTATTTCTCCAGTGTTTGACCTATGGGTTAACATAAGGTGGCTCACATTTTTTAACACATGCCGCAAATACCTCGCTTCCATGTTTCTTAGATAATATCTAAAGGCTTACAAAGAAAGAATAGGGCTTTCTTTCATCTTTCACAAACAAAAAATATATATATTAATTAAAAGTACACATTTGGCAGGTGACGCTACCAAATTGCCTTTATTAGATTTGTTTTTAATACAAAAAATATTCTCCAGTGTATCCAATTGAAATTGAAATTTATCTTTGTAACATATTGACTGTTTGTCATTGAGCTGATGAATTTAGTTTACAATTGATTTGTTTTGTCTTTATTACAATTCTAAAGATCATTATTATCATTTAAAATTCCCTTCGCTTCGTGATCATTTTTTTATTTTATTTTAACAAGCAGCTTAGGAATATAGTCCTGTTGAAAGTGAAGTCTCGGTGACATGAAATCAAGTCATCAGCGTTCACTCTGGTTTTGTATAATTTAATCTGTGAAAGAATGCAGTTTCAAGCAAATACACATTGAAAAACATTTTGAGCAGCCAAAAACACAAGGCAGTTTCTTTGATTGATCGTTTGGTCATTCGACCGCCTTCAATATCATTAATTAAATTAAAAAATCCTTCAGAGGTTTTTATGTCCATCAAAAACAATGGATAAATAATTGATCTGCTTTCTGTAATCCAAGCTTTTGTAGACAGTATTTTTAAAAACAATTTAATCAGTTTTCTGCCTTATTAAGGGATCATAAGAACTTGCTACTCATATTAAAGGTTATTTTAAAGAATATTTAAATAAATATGAGCCATTAAAATGTAAATATTGATAATAATTTATTAATTTATGCATTCGTTAAAATTTTTGAAATACAAAATTTTATGGAACAGAAAAGTTTTTTCAAAGAAATGTTTTAAAAACTTTTAACAAATAATTTTTAATTCGGCTTATACTTAATTTTATTTTAATTTCCAGATTTAAATTAGTTGCACTTTACAACGTTCACAACTAATGTAGATTGTTTGAATTCTGACGTATATTGACGACGGAAGTAGAAATCCGAAAAATACACTGCGGGACAAGCGGTACCAGTTTTGCAGTTTTGACACTATTAATTTTAAAAAATTTTATCGACAAATGAAAAAAAAAATTTTGTTCTTAGCGAAGAAACATTTTTAAATATTTTTTTAGTGTTTTTGTACCACATTATTAAAAAAAAATTTGGGCGAAAAATTCTGAAGGCTATTTAAAAAAAATATATTTTTATTCCTTTAATTAGCTTTTTTTCTTTCTATGCTTTTTGTGAAGAGTAATTTACAAGTTTATCCTCTTACTGGCTGGAATAACATCGCACTGTTGCGGTCTCAAACAACTGTAACTTGTTGACTTCGATAAGAAAGTGTAACAATGTTAGAAAATTTGGATATCGATTTCAATTAAATTTCGATAATAATTCTTAGTACTAATTTATTTAAAAAAATATCTTGGTATTTTTTATCCAGATTAAATTAATAATTCACCGATATTGATTATTGAGAGTAAGAGCATGTCTCGATGGCCACATCGCTACCGCTTACCTAGCTCTTCAGAAACTTCTCACAAATTTTTTAAATAAACTAAGGATTTTGGTCCAAAAAATAAAGTAAAGACGAAAATCAAAGTTTAAACCAAAAAAAAAAAAAAAAACACAATAACCAGCAATGATTTTATCTTTCTTGATCCACCGTATACGGCTGACTTTTTTTTTGGCTCTTTTATACAGTTAAAAGGTGATAAAAATAAATTTTCACAACAACGCACAGTGGCCGTTTTTTTAATTCTTAATTTATATATATATATATTGAAATATAACCTATTCATAAAATTTTTAAATTTGTTTGTTTTTTTAATTATATGGGTATTTCCATATAATAGACATTATGCAAAATATAAACAAAATTAATAATATTAGAATATTTTTCATTACACGAGCCAATGCTTTTAAACAAAGTTTACTCCTTCATATTTTTTTACAATTTTAAAGAAAATAAAAATTAAATAAAAAACTGTTCAGAGTCGGGGCTTTCCGAATTAAGGCTGTCAGGTAGATCATTTATACTCAAAAGGAGCTGCTTGACCTCATCATCAATTTTGATGTGTTTTTTTGAGTATTTTGCGGTGCTTTTAGATGTTGAAGTTATAAAGGGATCAGATGAAACCAATAGAAAGTGCAGTAAGTCTTCCATTGTGTGCAATCTCGAGTCTTTTTGCGTGTGGTTTAGCCTATAACTGCGAAAATCTTTATTTCTTGCCTCAAGTGCCTCTTCTGACATCATTCCTATTGGTAGCGACACTTTTTCAATAATATCTGCTCCATGAATTAATATTTTATGTACAGATGGAGGCATATAAAAAAAACCAAGGATATTCGGAAACAAATATTTTTGCTGTTTCCTAGGCATATATGCGATAAGCCTCTATGTTAACTGCATACCCACATGCCATTGTGCGCAAAATTAAACCAATCCTTTTTAAAAGTTCACGTGTACGCCAGTTACTATAGAGGCAAAGGTTTGCTGGTTGAAAAAAACTCTTGCGGTGTTCCCAGTGCTTGTATTCCCTGAACCTATCGTTGGAATGTCCACTAAAATACTCATTTTTTCTCTTAGTGCAAGTTGAATTTTTCTTTTGGTTTGTTAAACATTTTCTTTATTTTCTCCACGAATTTGCATATTTTTTATCCCAGCATGAAGTGTTCACAATCTATATTTGTACAATTGCTTTTGTGGCTGCCTCAATTGAACTAAATTTAGATTGTTCATCAATTTGGTGTCGCCCCACAAATTCCGCAATCCAGTAATGATAACTCCGCTATGGTGCTTAACACTTTTCATGGTCAAACAAAATTCGTGTGTGGTGTAGAATTCTGGGCCTTCCTTTCTTCGGGACTCTTACGGAGCTATCACATAGCGAAGTTCATCCGGGAATCTTCATGGTTCTCAATAGGGGAGTCGCGCCGTCTTACTTGTGGTATCACAGTGGGCCATTCGATTGTGCTCAAGTTAGCTTCGTCGTGAGAGGCTGCCTTTCCTAACTAACTAACTAACTAACTAAGATAGAGTTATATATCTTTTACATCGTTGCAGAAAACCAAGGTATTTAAGAGTTTCTTTTGAGACCATAAAAATTTGTTTTAGTTTAACATAAACAAACTTTTGCTTTCTTTTTGCAATTGGTGAAAAAAAAAAATATTAAAAACTTCGTTAATAGAATTAGATGTTTAATAGCGCTTAGTATATGCGAATCCGACGCTACCATTCTCAGACTTCATAACCCCAACTGATTGAATAATTTCATCGCTTCCCAGAAAGAAAAAAATTGAAATTTTGCTAAAGTATTCAGAAATTGACTTGTATCACAAGTTGTTGTTGATGATGATGAGATGATTGGAGTCTTGTCCCTTTTTTACACATTCAGTTTTAGTTTACTACATCTGCTGTCATATGTTCATCGCTGATTTAAGAAAGCGTAGAATTCAGTTATAAACTTGGCATTTTTTAATAAACTTATGTTACGTGGAACTCTTATATTAAATACCATGTTATCGTATGTTCAAACTACACTGACCATTTTAGTGCAAGCTATTTCTCTCCAGCCATTCAGTGAGGAAGAGGAAGGGAAGCTACTTTGTGGCAGTGTAGATTATCCCAAATTAGTTTTTCCATTGAGCATTGTGATATAATTAATATGAGCCGATAAGGGTTTTTTTTAATAAGTGGTTCAGTAAATGCAAGGAATTTTTCTAGGCTTTTTAGCCAATTAGTTTCTTTCTAATAAATTGTGTCTTTAAGATATGGACGATACCCGATAATTTTTACTAGTGTTACTTACTCAATACATCTATTTTGGGTTGTTGTTGAGAGCCTTTTGGTGCCAAATCCTAGTTGACCGTGACATACAGCTATTACTCAGGTTAGTAACCGGTGTCAGTTTGTGAGAGATATCTGCGGTCTTAATTAGCAAAGTGATAGCCACACAAAAGATAATAGTTGTTTTAGGACACGATTTTTACCCAGAGGCTTTTAATAATATTAAAAATATAAATTGCTTCTCAGGTTCATAAAGCCAATCATTCGTCCTTCCCTGATTTTAATTTAATATAAAAAATATGTTACGTGTTTGTCTAAATATATTTCTCAAAAATTTAATTTTACAAATCCATTTAGATATTGCAAGCAAAACATTCGCTTTTTACCCCATAATTGTCCACCAAACAAATTATAAGCTTGGCCACTTTCAAATCATATAATTACTGAACATATTCTTTCATGTTTTTATCTAAAATAATTGAATAATTACCCCCAGTATTTAAATTTTCAACTCAAAAACAGCAACAACAACAGACCAAAATACGCATTAACAAATTACTAATGCCACAAACATACAATTTCTTGTGGGCAAAAAAATACAAAATAAAATCAAAACTGCTGAAAAACAAATGGCCAATTTATAGATCAGGTGGTTGTTAAAAATTCACTCGATGATAAAAACTAAAAAAAACTCGGCCCATATGTGCTTAAAATACTACAAGAAATCGAATTATATCAGCAGTTTATTTTAATCTTTAAATACTTAAAATTGCCACAAGAAACTTGGCCGCAGGGTATAAATTATATCGATTGTGGTGGTGGCGGTGGTCAGTTATTGAAACATCATTCAATTCGCAATCGACAAGCAAAATACAAACAAAAACACGCAGCCGAAAACAAAATGGATAAATGAATGAAATATAACAACAAAAATTTAATGGCAATGTATATGACCAAACATTAGCATGAATAAGTCTTGTATGAATCCTTTGTGGTTTTTATGTCGTCTGCAGAATTAACAAAAAAAAAGCACACAAAAAAGGAAACATAATTGAATACCAAAACAAAAAACTGTTGTTTGTGACTGTCGATCAGCAGCATCAATACTAGAGCAAGCAACGAAAAACCAAATTGCATAAATTGTTATGCGAAAGAGGGGAAAAGATGAAGACTAACTAAACACCGACTAAGCATTTAAGCCATTCCACTAAATCATCAACACTGTACGCAATTGTTGCCAAATGCAAAATACAGTAATTTTTTATGTATAGTAAGTGTGTATGTATGTGTGTATGTATGTATGTAAGAAAGTATGAATGCATTGAGAAAAAACAGTTGCAGCCTCGTGCTAAGCAGAAGCCAAAATGATTTAATTTACAGTGGTTTAACACACTCGATTTGTTACACATGTTGGACTCTAGAAAAACCTCTGAGAACAAGTTCTTAGCAGAAACCACACATAAATTGCATGATATTTTTTTTTTTTATTTTAACGCAAAACAAATTCTCTAATGTGATAAAGTTTTAAATAATGTTTTCGTTAGTTTTAATAAAAAAAGTTGATTAGAGAAATCTCTTTTTAATCACTGATATGGTTTCTTAATGTCTCGTCTTCATTCTTTATTGCCTTTCATTTGAATTCAATGTAGTATTACACTTCACATCTATCAAATTTTAGGATAAAATTGAACGGTTTATTTGTTTATTGTAAATAGTTAATTTTTAATAGTTTAAGTATCTCTTTTTATATAACTCAAGCAGTTAAAGAAGCATAACACATAATATCAATCGATCGAATACGACCCCAATACAACAACAGTGTTATCTGTAGAGAAATTTTCCTTACGATAATTCTTGCAAAACAAAAAAGACTTCAAAACAGACAACTAAAAATCATATTTCTTTGGGACGTTAGATATACATTAATTATATTCGAGAAAGGTTGTGTCAGGTTCTTTTTATATGTCGTAAAACAAAATATGAATGCAGAATTAACAAGCAAGTTCAGCAATTATGTGGTCACCCTTTATTTTTTCCACTTTTATTGCTGACACAGTAAAACAAAATTTGTTTAAGTTTTAAGCGTTAGTCTATAACTTTACAAAAGAGTGGCAATATATCCCAAATTAAAACTATTAGGACACCCTTTAATTCCTAATATAAAATTTTTATAGTTGTTATTGTACTTGATATAGTAATGGACATTCTGTCTAGTTTTTAAGAGTTTGTCTGTAACGGTAGATAGAGCCATATAGGTCAACTTACATTAGTATTGTGGACGTTCTATTAAATTTTCAAGTGTCAATTTACTTCAAAAATGGGAACACCATTTAATCTCCAAATTAAAATTTTATACTTGTTCTTAAACCGCACTTAGCAAGACAAGTTCTTCGTAAATTTCAGCTATCTGTGTGTAGAGGTTAAAATTACATTAACTATTGGTACACCCTTAATTTTTTATAATTTATAGTGTTTCTACTTATCATAGTAATCGATATCCTGTCCAATTTTCAAGAATTTGTCTATAACCGTTTAAAAGATAGGCGCATACAAAAGAATACCTATCGGGACACCCTTTAATCTTAAGACTTATTTATTATTTCTGCTATTGGGAGCTATAGTAATACGCATTTTATATTTTAATTTTAAAGAAATGCGCTTTACGTTTCATAATACTCTTAAACAACATGTATGTTGTATGGGAACACCCTTTAATTTTTAAAATTTTATTTTTTTTAACGGGACCAATATGTAAGCATTATCTATCAAATTGCAAAAAAAAATTTAAATCGGTTTAGAAATAACTGAGTTCTGCAGGCACAACCCTAAAAACTAACATTCAGTAGAATTGATAACTTTCATCTTTTTTTGTCGGTTAAAAATAAAATGAATATGCAAGGTGAAACATGCTTAATCGAAATCTACTTTCAGTTCTTACTGTCATGTACACATTTTTTAAAGAAGCGTTGCAAGTGATTCATCATAACTCAAGAACTGTTATTTTGATCTAAATAAATAAAACAACAGAAGATGTTTGATTAGATTTTCTTCACAATATTTCAACTCCATTTGTATCTGCTTGACACTTTCCGAATCTTATTTACCATTCAGCATATTGGCATAACGACATGTACCATAAAACAGATTTCCCATTGAATATTTAAATAAAAATTGACAAAAGATATTTTTTCCTACCATTATTTTTCCTGTCCAACAAAAACTTTTATTCGAAACTTGTAAATATTGTTTAAAGTTGTTGTCCCAGCTTAGTAAACGAATGATTATTATATCAGATCATAGTATAGTTCAGTGCTGGATAATTACTAAGCGATGAACAGCTCACCAATTTTTTTACCTCTTTCATTAATTTCTTATCATATACACAAACACCTGCTGGGATACATACGAAAGTTGAACAGAATATGGAAAATGTAGAGGCAGGCGCGATTTTTCCCCCTCTGCCTCGTAGAACATGGAACGATCTTGTTGATTTTCAATAGCAAAATTTTCAAAATTATGTCTGATCGATTAGCGTATTTAAATTTTCTCTAGCTGCTCTTATACCTCAGCAAATTTTATTTCAACATATGTACGGACGGACATCACTCAAAAATGGCGACTTTCTATTAACTCGTCCATGATGAGGTTAAAAGCAGTTTTACTTAACAGCACAAGAAATATTAAAGAAAACTATTGAAATGGGAACTTTTTATTCTATAAAATGAAATACACCTATCCCTCGATTTACACGATAGATGCGTTCCTGAAAAAATCGTGTAAATCGAAATAAAATATTTTTGTATGAAAAATCGTGTAAATCGAAAAAAAGAGCCAAATACAAATAATTTAAAATATTTTTTTAGCAAATTCATTTATTTAAACGTTAAAAATAACGAAAAACATATAAATTATAAATAAAATAATAATATAATAAAATATATACTAAAAAAAAATCATATCTTTGAATTCATTAAGTTACATGTATTAAAAAAAAATATATTTTTCGTAAAGCAAAATAAACCTTATTTATAAACAAACTAGTACATATTTGACAGTCTATAAAAAGAAATACACATGTGTAAATATATATTTTTAATAATAAAACACACATCAGTTATCAGATTCAATCAGTTCTTCATCACTCTCTTCTACTACTAGTCGTATCTGTTTAGTGGGTGACATATCGTTTTCATCACTAGATAATGTTATATTTGTTTCTGGATCTGTAGTTAATATATTAGATATAATATCGGTTCGTGGAGATTTTGAAATGTAATTTGTTATTAATGCTTGTGTCGATTTATTGTTTAAGTCCTTGTAAACCTCCCGATATTGGGCTAAGCCCTGTGTTATATATCGCTGGAAAGCAAGGGCTCTTTCAATGTTTGGATCATTTTTTAAAAAATGATTTCCCAACTTTCGACCTATCTCAAGCCCTTCACTAATATTTTTGGTTGTTAGTGCTATTGGATCAGCCAGTCCTTCATCGCAATCACTGTCGTTTTCTTCGATCAACATTTCTACTAAATCTTCAACATCAAGTTCTTTATTTGTCATCAATTCTTCAATATCAAGTGCACTAAAGTCATTAAAACCTTCTCCTACCACCGTACGTGCCATATCGACTATCTCAGAATATTCATCATCCAAGGATTGAGAGGACATACTATTTTCTCCTACATCTGGCCATAAATTTTTCCAACAGCCTTTGAGTGTTGATTGTTTAATTGCATTATAAGCCAATGTGACATTTTTGACACAGTCTAACAAAGTATATTTTTTCCATGCATTGATTACTGATAAAGATTCATCATTCTCTATTATATCTAAGATATACTTGAACGATTGCTTGATATATAACGCTTTAAAAGTTGAAATTATTCCCTGGTCTAAGGGCTGCAACAAAGAAGTAGTATTTTTTGGAAGAAATATAACTTGCACATTCTCGTGTTGCAAGTCTTTTGGATGTCCAGGTGCGTTGTCAATAGCTAAAAGCACTTTAAATGGCAATCCTTTTTTGTTCAGATACCGTTTTGCATCTGGAACAAATATATTATGAAACCAATCATTGAACACAGCGGCCGTAACCCATGCCTTTTTATTGGCCATCCAATAAACGGGTAAGTTATCTTTATTTAATCCTTTAAATGCACGTGGTGTTTGCGATTTGTTTATGACTAAAGGCTTCATAATATGATCGCCAGAAGCATTGGAACAAAAAAGGATTGTTATACGATCTTTAGCAGCTTTGTATCCACTTGCAGATTTATTAGCCTTTGAAAGAAAAGTCCGTTGAGGCATTTTTTTCCAAAACAGGCCCGACTCATCTGCATTAAAGACTTGGTCAGGAACGTATGATTTAGCAGCAATAATTTCAGCAAATTTTTCAGGATATTCTTTGGCTGCATTAGTGTCAGCGGAAGCTTGTTCTCCTTTTAATTTTAGATTATGTAAGGAATTTCTTTGCTTAAATTTTTCAAACCATCCTTTACTTGCAGTAAAGGATGACTTTTTTGAAGTTGATGATGTAGATGGTAGCTGATCATTAAGTTTTTCATGAATTTTTAAAGCTTTATTAGTAATGGCATTGGTATCAATTGGAATTCTCTTTTGAGTTTGATCTTCAATCCAGATCATGAGTGCCTTTTCCGTATTTTCAATTATAGTATCCCGTACGTATGAAGTTGTACTCAAACTTGTTTTAGTTCCAGCTGCAACACTTTTCCTGATTATGTCTTCTTTTTTCTTTATACTTCTAATTGTTGCTTCATGAATGGAAAAAATTTTAGAAACTGTTGTCACTCTGTCTCCTTTACGCAGTCTATCTAAAATCTGAATTTTAGTTTCCAATGATATAACTTTTCTTTTTGCTTGATCTTTAAAAATATTTTTCGGCATGGTTAAAAAATTATAAATGAATTAAGAATTATGCCACACAATTTTGAATAACTAACTTCACAAATATTTTAATTGTTCTGAATATGTACCACGACACACGCCTGTCTGTTTAACACTAACTGAATTGATTGTCTATACATTTTTGAGCTTCTTTTGTGTATGCATGCAATACATGGGAATTCCCTTTTTATATCTAATGGCGGTGGTAACATTCGTTAAATTTGAAAAATATTAAAAAGCTTTAATGTATGTTATTTTTTGATGAAATATTTAAAAATTATTATTTATTTTACGTGACATATTTTCTGAAAAAAAAAAATTAATTTCTGATAAAATTTTGAAAAAACCGTGTAAATTGAGGTAATTTCTATATCCCTCGATTTGTACGAAATCCAAAAAAATCGTGTAAAAGTGAAATCGTGTAAAAAAAGTATCGTGTAAATCGAGGGATAGGTGTATACGCAATACTGCTAGAACATTTGCATGGATTTGAAATCTTAAGCTATGTTAGCCTGATTGCAAGGAAAACAAACCAAATATTGTGTGTCGGTTTTTAAACAATAAGTCCTATTTTATATGAAAATAAGAAAATCTTAACGCAATAGAAATAAACTGTAATCAGTATTTTAAAAAAGAACATCAAATGCTTAATGTAAAACGTACCTGAGAAGGAGAAAAACACTTTTTTTCTACAGTGTGTCAAATGATTTTGTAACAAATTTTGCAAATTTCTTTCAAACACACTGTGCGCCAAAAGTTTTAAGCCTTTTTTGACACGTGCAAATAAGCATGTGTGCGTGCAGTTTTTTCTCTCAAAAGATTTACAACAAAAAACACAAAATTTGGCTGCGCAACATTAAATTAACCAAATTACTGATTGCATTTGTGGCTGGATTTTTTCAAAATGCTGCCGCTTTAAAAACAACTTTTTTGTCGCATTGGCTGCCGTTGAGTAGCAACAAACAAACATGCAACGTTATTAATATTTTTGCATTGTTAATGTGTTTCACTGCATATATTTAGGTTTTTTTTTATAGTCCATATTATATGATGAGCAAAGTGTCCATTGTGGCATTAAGTTGGAATTTTTTTATTCGAGTTAATTTTATACCCAAAATTTGTTTGAGCGGATTAACATTGAAAAATATATTTTGTTATGAATTTGGCTGATGTTAAATGTGTTTTTGCTGTGCTGACAAAAGTTTTTTTTTTATCTGTTCCTAATTTTTATTTTGCGTCTGAATACGATGTTTACTGGAAAAAAAAAATTGGACAGCTGTAATTTACATACATTTGTGCCCTACAGTGGACTTTAAAAGGTTAACTACTGCATGTATCCTGTGACATTTTTTAATATAACAAAGTTTTATAACTTAACAAAGAAATTTTTTTTAATGTTTTCAATATTCGTGTAATTAACATGGGTAAAAATAAAAATCTTATTTTTTTAGTGAGACGGAGGTAAAACTCTAGCATAAATTTCTGAAAACTCAACTCAGAAACAAAAAATTGTGGGTTATGCCCATTTTGGGGAAAAGGCTTAAAAAAGAAGAAGAATTAGGATAAAGGAAGTATTTTTTTTTTTTCATTTCAAAAACTCAGATGTTGATTATAGCAAGAGTTTTAAAATCTGCAAATCAAAGCATGAGGATTATTATAATCTAATCTTTTCTGTTTATTTCTATTCTATTCTATTCTATTCTATTCTATTCTATTCTATTCCATTCATAGGCTCAACTACAATGACCCATAGAATATTTTCATCTCGATTAACGCACAGTTATTTGGTTAAGCATCAAAACTGATCTTCTTTGTTGCTTCCTGGTTGGGATATAATTTAATATTTTATTACTTCTTTAGCTCCACTAAGAATTCAAAAGTTCAGTTTTAGTAAATGTGATCTTATTCAAATTCTCGCCGACTTTTTTTCTTTAACAAAAATTTTTTTCTGTTTATAATAAAATATAAATTAATATAAACTCTTTTAACATGTTGTTGGAATTTTTTTAAATGTTGCCAACTTTTGTTGTACATAATTTGCTGCATGCTTCAGTAACATTTTCTCTTTACTTTTACGTTCCCTTTTTGTATGCTGCAGTGGCATTAAATTAAGCACAATTCTTTACCTTTTTGATATACAGCTTGCAGACTGCAGATGTTTAAAAATAATAACACAAAAACTTAAATTGGAAAGTTAAAAACGCAAAAGCTTTGTTGTATATTCAATTACTTAAATGACCACAAAACTTTATCAATTATTCTTTTTTTTTCATTTTCAGACTACTTGTGAACAGTGTTTGTGTAATAAATTTAAATACTTGTGTGTTTTTAAAATAATTTGTGGCTTAAAATTTCTGCGCATGTTTTACAAATTGTACTTGTCACTAAATTATTTACTTTCGAGCAATTTTTAATAATTTAGTAAATTACCTTTATCTGCTGTAATTTCAGTTTTTTATGCGGTTTCTGCAAAACCTCAAGGTTTATTTTACCTCAGTTTAGTTATGAGAGGAATAATTTTTATAAATAATACAAAAATTACGTTTGTTTCTTTTTATCGAAAAAAAGCTTTTGATATAAAACATCAAAATCAGAGAATAGCGGAATGGTGTATATCGGCAAAGTAAAACCACCACAAACAATATGTTCGGTTACGCTTTTGCCCTTTAAACACTTCGCTTTTTAGAATAATTATGTAACCTTAACAGAGTACAGAAAAAGTATTCAGTAGGATAATTAGTCAATTTTGACCATTAATGGGACAAAGTATAAGACCAGGAAATGTCTCATGCTTAAAGTGAAAAGTGAAATGTTTGGCACGTAGTACCGACTTTTTAAGATCAGACAGAGTCATCATCCAACTAAGGTAGAAAAAAGTATACTATAATGCCTAAATACTGATAAGTAGTTGCAGTAGCTTCTCCACCAGTCTTATTTTTGATAAGCACCAGGCAAGTACAACGTTTAAATATGCAATGGTGGAAAAAAGTGCGCAAACAACTACAACGGCCTTTAAAAAGCTTAATTAAGCAACAAATTACAAAATCGTTAGTGAACATCTACAGATATAATGAAACATTAACGTAGTCATTTCTGTACATAAAATATTTTTTGAAAATTTTAATGTTGGTGTAGATAGTAATCGATATGGTATACGAAAAACCAATTTTTGAAATTTTTTCTGTCTTTCTGTGTTCGCATCACGTAAAAACTGCTGGATGGATTAGAATAAGCTTTGTGAGGAGGTCCCTTACAGCCTTCCTTCAAATATAGGATACTTTTTTTATAAAAATATGTCATTTCGTAGAGAAACAAGAGATATAAACGTGAAAGCACCTAATTTTTCCGGCATAGTGGTACTAGAACAGTTGTAAGTAGATTTTATTTTTTTAGATGGAAAACACTGTTTACAGAAGTTTACAATAAATTATTAAAAACTTATTTTCCTAAATTTTAATTTTAAGAAAACTAGAAAGAATGCGCGGACTAAGTCGTGGGTACTGCTAGTTGAAATACATTTTAAAAATTCACTGAATATCCAGAAGCTTCCCTGCAGCTAAAATTGTTACTAGTTACGTTTTGAGACTGTTATAATACTAGTTAGACACAACTAGTATTATGACTGTAGCAAATGTGACAGATTTGTACTAGTTCAAAATGACAACAAAAAAGAAAAATGAAACATAAATTGCACTACATTTCACTCCATTTCATTCACTCTTTATGAGAATAAGAATATTAGGTAAAACGTCTTGTTCGTTTATCAAAGAAACAACAACAAGTAAAAAAAATAAACACTTATTGGTTTTTACATCGCGATGCATCAGTTTCAGAGTTCACAAATTGTTTTTTGTGCAAATTTTTAGATCGTTTTAAACTTAAAGTGTGAAACAAATGTAATTTTTTCTATTATGGCAATCTTTTTTTGAAATAAAAAAATAATGTGGAAAGTTCGTCGTCATAAATCACTCAGTCTTTGGTGTTTATTGCAAGAAGAAGTGTATTTTTCTGAAAAATAAAACGTTTTATTTCAAATTTTATAAACGATTAATTAAAAATAGTGAGTAATTATTAATTATCCGAAAAACAATTTTAAAATTAAACGAAAAAATGAGTAAACGTCACATGGCCAGATTAATAAAAAAACAACGTGATATCTATATTAAAAGACTGAGAAACAGTTCTATTGAAAATATAAAACAAATTGACGAAAGTGAGGATCATGTTCTTTTAACCTCCAGTTTATTAGAAGAGGAATGCGAAAGTGCAGATATAAGACACAATGGTCCGACAGAGTCATTTAATGAAAAATTAGCGCAATGGTACATAAGAAATAAAATATCCAGGAATGCCTTCGAAGAACTTTTATCATTATTAAGGGAAAATGGTTTTGATGTGCCAAAGAAAGCGGAAACAATATTACCCAAAATTATTGACAAGCCAATAATTAAAAATGTGAATCCCGGCAAGTATTGTTATCTAGGAATTAGAAAACAGTTACAGAAAATAGGTCAAATTTTTTTAGGACTAGACAAAATAATAATAGATCTTAACATTGATGGCTTGCCATTATTTAAAAGTTCTAGGGCTCAGCTTTGGCCAATTTTAATAAGAATCCTCAACACTCAAAATGTGCACATTGTTCCAGTTGGAATATATATTGGCCTTAAAAAGCCAGATAGCATTACTACTTATTTAGAAGATTTTATTGAAGAAATGAAAGACATAAATAAAAATGGAATATTAGTTGCTCAACATAATTATAGTTTAGAAATACGGGCCGTTGTTTGTGATGCGCCAGCTAAAGCTTTTATCTGTGGTGTACCTAGCCATGCTTCGTTGCATGGTTGTCCTAAATGTACTCAGGTCGGTAAAAAAATTGGAAATACCTTAACCTACTGTACTAAAGCAGGAAATTTGATAACTGATGAAGATTTTAAAAGCAGAAAATATTTAAAACATCATCTGGCTAATTTTCAAAATAATGAAACACCCTTAGAGACCATAGGTATTAAAATGATAAGCCAATTATCAATTGAAAGCATGCATTTGCTGCATTTAGGAGTTATGAGAAAATTTATTTTGGGAGTATTGCAAGGCAAAATGTTGGTTAATGTAAGCAAATCAGCCAAGATTAGTATGTCGGAAAAGTTAGAGTCTTTGCGAACATCGATTCCAAAAGAATTTGTAAGAAAGGCAAGAAGTTTTGATGACATTGCTAACTGGAAGGCTACTGAGTTTCGCCAGTTTCTCCTTTATACAGGGTTTTTTGTTTTCAAAGACGAAATTCCTGAGGACACTTACTACGTTTTTTTGCTTTTACATTGCGCATGCAGATTATTATTGTGTCCTAAAAGCTATCTTAATAATTTAAATGCGTCAAAACAATTGCTGGAACTGTTTGTGCACAACTTTCCATTAATTTTCGGAGATAATAGCGTATCCTACAACGTTCATAATTTATTACATTTAACAGATAGCATTAAAGAAATAGGCATAATGTCTGGATCATCTGCATATGATTTCGAAAACTATTTGCAGACAATGAAAAAGTATGTTAAAAAACCAACAAATATACTGCGTCAGGTTATCAAAAGAGTTCACTATGAAAGGCTTCTTGTTGATACTCCTAATGAAGGTTTCAAAAACATCAAAAATAAAGGTTTATGTTATTATTTTAACAAATGTTTTTATACTTCAAAAAAACCGGATAATTATTGTTGCATCAAACCTTATATACCGATTGAAATTCAAGACTTTGTAGACGACGGTAAAGAAAAGTTTGTCTTTGGAAAAAGGTTAACAAATATAAATAGTTTTTTTAAGGAACCTATGGACTCTATGACAATTGGAATTTGCTCTGCTGATATTTTTTGCCTTAGTGATGTAGAGAAGTTCTCAATTTTGGAAATTGACTTTAAATTTATGTGTATTCCTAGTAATGATAAAGTTATTTTGGTACCAATTTTGCACAGTTGCCTTTAACCTTTCATAATAAATGTTATATATGTACATATTTATTTATTTTTATTTATTTTTTAAATACCTAATTTATTATTTTTTAAGATGAATTCAAAAATTAAAAGGATGCCTTTCTGTGAAAACAAGTCGAGTAAGTATATATATAATTGAAAATTATATCCTATTGCGTAAATACTTATGCATACATTTTTGTTATAGCTACAGAAAATATTTCATGTGAAAACTGTAAACAACTTTCTAAAAAAATTGATAGTTTACAAGGTAAATAAAGTGAAATAAAATATATCTATGTACCTACATAAATGTTTTATTTGGTAAATAAATGTTTTCCATATTCAAAAAATTCTAAATTCTATAGCGCATACATTAAATATTGAATATTTTTAATTATTTTATTTTTAATGCAGGGATAAACCTTGATCTGCTTGTTGTTAGTGGTTCCGCTTATTTTTTTGGTTCATTTTTAACAATTCTTTGTGGGTTTTTCCTTCATAATCACATCTGCTCATATCAGCATTTTTCTATAGAATTTTAAGTCATTAGTTTTTATGTGAATAAAGTATTCTATTCACAAACGCTAAATGTAACCCTTTACATACAGCATTAACCATAAAAACCCACGCGCACCAAATAAAAAAAAACAAATTTTAACACCACTTAAAACAGGTACCTATAAAAGTTTTCCTTTTCTTCATACCTTTTGAAAATATTTTTCCAATTTTAATACTGTATTTACAAAATATGTGAAAAATAACATTGTTTTTGTAATTCGTTATTAAAAAAAAATTTATAATAATTTTTTGGTTTGAAAACATTTATTTAACCAACTCTATATATACGTACAAGAAATTTAGGAGCTTGAAAAACATTTTTTTATATTATGTATAATTTATATGTGCTTTTCTAGAGACGGTAAGCAATTTATGTAAAAGTGTCCAGGAACAAAATGAGTCCATTATGTCTGCATTTGCCGAAATAAAGGTTGTCACAACAAAACTGGTTAGGCAAGATGCATCAATCGCTGCGGCTACCAATTATTTTCCAGTGACATCGGATCAAGAACTTGAAAATATAGAAAAGCAAATCAGCTGTGACAATCGAGACATATACGTAAGTATTGAACACAATTTCTCACTATTCTAAACATAACATACAATACAATACTTTATTTTGAATACTTATATTTTACGTGAATTTAAGGTTTCTATAATGAGCAAATTGTGGAGAAACTCTGTAGACAAAAACTTAGAGAATATTCTGCACAGCAAAATAATTATGAATTATAACCTTGATGGCTCCCACGGAAAAAAACGATTGAAGGAATTCAAAAATTTCTACAAAGTATTGATTGGTAATAATTATTTTTTAAGCGTTAAATTATTATAGTTAACAATTTCTTTTTAATATTTTCCAGACTCCATCATAAGCTTACCAAGTCTGGGGCAAAAAGACCCAGAAATGGTACTACGACATTCAATGCAGTTGTCCAAAAAGAAGCAATTTAGGCAGCAATCGGCCCTCAAGAAAAAACCAGAGGAATTGACAAAGGAAGATAGTTAGATTTTAAATTATATTTACTAATTTATTACTTTTAGATTTTATGAATTCCTTTTGTTAAGTTATACAATTTTTGACTAATTAATTTAAAGAAATAACTAAAAAATTAAATTGATTGACTGGGAAAATATTATTTATCTAGTGCAAAACTGGTAAAGAATAGAGTATTATGCAATCGGAATGTATGTAAGTAGTATAAAACAATTTCATGAAATACTAGTCTAAAACTATAGATAAAAAAGTTATAAACAAACTAGTTTATAATAACTGGTACTTCAACTAGTATACAACTGTATATAAATGAACTAGTTGGGCTCCTATGACATGCGAATGTTAAAATCGATAGTTCGATGTATGAAAAAAGGACAGATGTGCAACTAGTCTAAAGCTGAAAACAACTAGTATATTTCTAACCACATACTAGTTAATTTGTCTGCAGGGTTGCTTAATGTAATAAAGCATACACGTGTATTAGTAAATCGTCAAAACTATTGTGGTGCCTGGTGTCTAAAGCAGGAAAATCGGTGTAAGAACATGTTTGTCACCCATATATCCTGTGCGTTGAAATTTGAATTTTAATTACAGTTATTATCAGTAAGTTGAAAAAAATTTAATCTATCTCTAAACTTTCTTAAAATTATTTATTTCTTATGAACAAAATTATCCTTAACAAACTTATAATTTCAGTCCTGTTTAAGTTCAAGTAAATTTTAATTTCTAAACTTTAAATAATTTAAAAAAAATAAACAAAACATCAATATCAAAATTTATTAATTTAAAAAAATAGTGCTATTTTTCATCCCGATTAAATTAATAAATCACTGATAATGATTATTGAGTGGATAAAGAAATATAAAATCACTGTCGGTTATTGTTGTTTTTTGCTTAAACTTTGATTTTTGTTTTAACTTTATTGTTCGAACAAAAGTCTTAAGTTTGTTTAAAATATTTGTGTATTGTGTGTTATTTGAAATATTTTTTATTATTTGGCTTAATTAAAGCAATTAAAGTAAAAAAAAATTAAAAAGAATTTTTTCAATTTTTATTTATGATTCATTGATTGACTTGGTCTGATTTTTATTTCTTGATAAGGGATAAAAGCAGTTTAATAGCTATAATCCTGTTCCAGTGTGTGTTTATGATTTAATTATCAGAAAATTAAGATAAATATAACGTAATGGGCTCCTTACAAATTCTAAAATAAAGTTTTTCATGCAAAAGACACGTTTTTCAACTAACTGGAAGAATTTTTTTTATCTGCTAAGCCTATAAAGCTTTAGCTAAAATTTAAAAAGTTCTTACTTACCTATTCTAAGTTTTTAACCGCCCCAAATGAAGTTTTTTTTAAACTTTCATTAATAGAATTAATTTCAAAATTTCAGAAAGTTTGTCTTTTCTAAGAAATAAAACATAAGAATAGATAAAGTTTTTAAGCGCGTTACATCTTTATTAATTATTATTAAATAAATATATGTGTGTATTTATACACAGATAGACTTATTTTCGTTTCTATACTTTGAGTTTCTTACTTTGGTATTATAATTAATTTCTATTACTAATTAGGTTAACTAAATCGATATTGCTACTCTAGTGTAAATAAAATATTACTGAGTTTATTTATAATTTTTTCATTGTGTCTTTAATCAATTAAAAACTGCTACTGTTTTTTATTCATTCATTTTTGTTCATATTTATTTTATTGTTTTATTTTATTTTAAAGATTACTTTACAAACGTTTTTTAGTATCATATTACTATCAATGGACTTACAATTTGTGAGTAGTAAATGGCTTTTTGATGACTTTTCAAAAACTGCTAAAAAAATACATGTTGATACAAAGTTTTAAGTTCTGCTTTTTATTTTTTTATTAGTTACATACACATAAGATACTTATTGTTTCCTCACTTTTTAGTAAAAACATTACATTGGCTAAAACTTTCGAAAAGCTGGAAACGCAACAAAAGCCCGAATATCGTTACCTTTATATAGAAAGGTCATAACTAACGTTTGTCCTTCTTTACAGGAAAAGGAAAAAACTTGATTGTTTTATTAAATTCCCTAAGCAATTTAATACGAGTACAACTTTTTTAATCTTTTAGTGGTGCATTAGAGCATCATTTATCGAAAAATGTATAAAACTTGAATTAAAAATAAAACGAGTTACGGCCTTTCTTTATTAGGATAACTATATGTCTGTTTATTGGAAGAATTGTCAACCATTTTAGAATTAAATATATAAAATAAACATTTGTTAATTAATTTAATTAAAGAAATAATTAGTTAGAGATATTTTAATTTCAATCTTTGAAGCTTAATAATAACCGTTTGAGGGATCATTAAGAAATTCTCTAGTATTGTATACCCGTCGATGGTACGCGTAATAGCAGGCATTTCCATATAATCATTGTATATTATCTAAGTATTTTGAAATAAAATAACGCCCCAGAAGACTGCCACATATGACCAAAATATTTTTGAAATAAATATTTTTTAGACGTATTTCACTGCTCTTTTAAAATCTATCATCAGAATATATTTATCAAAAATTTGAGAAATGCCAAGAACATTTTACTTTGACTAAATGAGCTTCATCGACAAAATGAGAATTATTTCTTAAAGCCAACAAAAATGTTAAGAAAGAAAATGTTTACAAATCAGCTGATCAGTTTCCTTTAAATGAGAAATATATATTTGTGGTTTGTTATTAATTTGACGGACTGTTCCGTTCGAATCAGTAGAAAATAAAATTTATCGTTAAGTTACTTGGAAGTTATTTGGTAGTGTGAGAGCAAAATTGTAAACAAATCTACTTTTGTTATTTTAATTGTAGTTTTCTTTTTGTTTTTTTGTGTTGTGTACTATGTTTTCTTTGTTTATTATAAACAGCTGATATTTTGTTACAAAAAAAAAACTAATTACAATAATTTAAAAAGCAGAACGGCACGGAACAGAACTGCAACAGAAAGTAAAGACTAATGAGGCCTTAAGTCGTATTACAAATAAATCAGCACAGTTTCGTTTTTGTCTCTTATGTGAAAAATAGACAACGTGTGTTATCAATATTATGCAAAAACAATTTTATATTTTTTCTTTATAACATTATATACTTATTTTTAAATAAATTTTTTTCAAAATATTTCTTATTTAAGAAAAAAAAAATATTTCGTTCGGCATTTAAAACTAATTCGTTCGAAGGCGAAATACTTCTCTGTTATATGTTTGTATAAAAATTTAAGTTCGGCCCAGTAATATTATTTTCCAAATATTTTAATTCTGTCTTACTCACTTTATAATGGAGCAACAGATGTCACGTAAGCGATTGCATTTAAATATTTCATTTGATGAAGAGGTCACAACAAGAGTAGTTTGGAATGCGCGTAGTATAACTTTAAATAATTTACTTCCGGTAAAAATGCCATGAAAAAAGAGACTTAACCAAAAAATAACTGTTGCCATTGATTTTAACTACCTGGCTGTACAACATTTAGATTCAAATTATTCTGCAGCTTTTTGAAAATTAAAAAAAAAATAAGTTTTTCATATAAATTTTTTCATCCCTCTAAAAATTATAAAGCAGCCGAAAATTCGCCTATGCCTTAACATTATTGTATTTTTTTTTTCTACAAATCAATTAAATATATATTTCTTGTTGTAATTACTTGTTATTATTACTTAATATTTAAATGGTTAAATTCATTCATTCATTGAGCAAAACTTTTGTTTTTTTTTTTTTTAAATTTATTTATTGTTTTGTTGTGTTGACAAGGTTGCAGTTCTTTAAAATTTTTTATTTATATATTTATTTTTTATACTTTTTTTTTGTTTTTAAGTAAATTTTTTGTTAAATTTTACTTAGAGTTATAAAAATAAATTAATTATTAATTTTAATTATATTCTTCTGCTTATTTGTTTAGAGGTTTTCTTTAAAAGTTTTTTTTTACAAACTTTAATTTCTTTGGTAAACTTTTAATTTTAATTCCGCAATTTATTTATTATCATTTAAAAAATAATATTAAACTGCACAATAAAAAATGATTAAAAAAATGTTCCAAATTATACTGCAGCTATAAAAAAGAGTGTTTATATGTTGAATTTTTTAAAATCAATCATGAATTATTTCCCTTATACCGAGTTGTATCAGAAATTTTAGTCGCGTACTTTAAAGTTTTTTCGTTTTAAGTATTTCATGCTAATAATTTTTTGAGATGGAGCTTATAATACCTCTTAATATTATTAGGAATCTTTTCTTAATTCTGATAATAAGCCGCCGCCTGACTTACGAGGATACCTGCTTGGTAAAAAAGTTCCTGTAAATATCCCACAGGAACCAAAACTGGTTGAATGGTAGAGCTAAGTGCTGCAGGATAGCATAGGAGAAACAATATCTCAAGTTAAGCTATAAGTTAATAGGATCAGTGGCGTGAGGACAGGTCAAGTGATGTTAACGAATCATTTACATCTTTTAATCGGTTCACAATGCTGTCGTTTACATTATTCTGAAAATTGCTAAAGATCTATGAAGGAGATCTTAGAACATTCAAGGAATTTTTTTATATAATGAAGACCAAACAGTTCACAGCAAAAGTACTGGAGCACACACTGTGTGAATTTATTTATCTGCAGTCACCTAAAATTAAGTTCAATGTGAGACATAAGGGAACAATATTGCTGGCAGAAAACTGTTTAAAAAAATTATAAAGGCTATAGGAAAGAAGATTTTTTAATATCAATATTCAGTTCAGTTCATTTACAAAAATTAATTATTCTTTATTAATTTAATAATGAGAGCCTTTATATTCTCTGTAACTATCCTGTTACGTTTCTGTTGAGCTTCAATTTTTTGTTTTAAATTATGATACAAAAACATATATTATTTGTTTTTTTTTTTTTTTTTTTTGAGCAGCATCAGAACTGGGGGGTTGTGTCTAGTATCCTTTTAGTATAATTGGCAATAAAACGTAAAAAATATACCATTTAAAATGACTGTCATGTGCTGGAATTAAATTCTGTTTAATATTTAAAATAATTCGAACGAGTTAAGATTTTTATTATCTTTTTTGTTGGAATATTTTCATAGGAAATGTATCAAGTGATTTTAATCTTAGAATTATGTAAAAAAAAAATAATTAATCATTAATGTTGATTTAATAATTTATAAATGAAAATATAGTTTTTGCTCTAGATAACCTACAAATCTGCAAAAAGCATATTCCACCTTAATAATTAAGTGTACTAAATATAAAACTTAAATAAAATTACTGATTACTATACGAAATAATTACATTCAGTCTTTGGCTTTCTTACAACAATTTGGTATCATGTTTTGGGCTAAAAACTGCATTAAAAATTTAAAATAACTTAAAACAAATTAAACAATACGTGTTTCACATATGAAATGCTAATACAAATTTTGTTTTATGAAATGCCCAAATCATGAAACAAATGTTGTTTTAGAACTTCACCTTTTTCTTCGAGTTTTTGAGCAACGACAGTATTTACCAGGTTAAATGCAATAGCGAACAGAGTAAAAGACGCATAGACACCAAACGCAAGCCAACGTATTAAATTCGAATCAGTTTTATGTTCAAAATTTGTTAATACTAAAAGTCCAATAGTGAAACCGGCTAGAGATCCAGTCAAATGTGCAATATACGACACAGAAGGTATTATATCTAGAGAGTCTTCATTAATAACTTTACTATAGAATGCATAGCCTGTATCGCATAACACTGGAATTTGAAAAAAAATTGTTACATTACAATTATTTATTTTTTTAAATGTTTTTTCTTCACTTACCGAATATTAATACGGCGAAAAGATGGATGACACCGTTACGCATTTGTCCAAAGTTAATCATGACATTCGCCAATTGTGCTGCCAGCAGCGCATAAACACCACCACTTGCTCCTACCAAATACACTTCAGAATCAATGACACTAGTTCCCAGTGAACCGGCTAAAACACCGGCTAAATAAATGATTCCAATACGTGCAGAGCCATGTACCATTTCCAAAGGCAAACCATAGATCAGTTGAATGATGACATTGAAGCTCAAATGAAACCAATTTGCATGCAAAACCATATAAGTTAGAAAACGCCATATCTGAAGACGACGATCTGGACGATAAATTAAAAGTGATTCAATTGGTATGCTGGTGCTGTTTAATTCCATTTGCAGTCCCACTATTACGTAATCGTACATAAACACGCCAATCTAATAAAAGAGCAATAAATAATTTATCTTTAGGTGAATAGTTTAAAATTGTTGTGCACAATAGATATAAATTTAGTGCAATAAACTAAGCAATTTATTTCCTTTTTTATTTTAAAAATACTAAAACTAAATTATTCAGTAAAGTTAACCTAAATTTTTTAAAACAAACATATAATATTTTTATATAGTGACAGCAAAATAGAAAAAGCATAAAAATAACCCAACGATGGCATTAAATAAATATCGATTCGTACAGACTTTATGACGACAACTTCACACTCATAAAATCAAGTGGACATACGAATTTGCGATGCAGAAGTTAAATATTCTCTCCATTATCAATGTACCAAGCGTATCTTAATGCTAAAAAAATGTTAGTTAGAAAAAATATACATTTCTCAAATTTGTTGCCACTTTTTTATATTACGCATTCCGTAAAGAATTTAAAAATCCCTCGTTTTTAGATTTTACTTCAAATGTTTTTTATTTAGCTTAAGTAACTTTTTAGTCAATAACTATAAATTATAATTTTAATAATAAACCAAATGATGAAGACCACAGGACTAATTATTAACATAAATATATAATAATTAAAAATATCTGAAGATCAGTGTTGGTTGTTGGTCTTACGAATTTGCGGATGCCATCCAATAACAAAGTAGGCACGTTGGCAATTTCTAGAACATTGTGGTTTTGCTAAAGAAATAAAGACTTTAAACAGCTATAACAAGTGAGGCAAAACTAACATTTATGGTCTCGTGTTTTAAATAAAAAATATTTTGAATCAATCATTTGAATAAGAATTGTCTTTCTACTAAATATATGTGCAATATAACAAACAAAACAAGGTGAAGTGTCAAAATAAAATAACGAAACAAATTTATTAATATATTTATATTAGGTATAAGAATGTCTGCTGTTCTTTAACTTGTCAGTAGTTGTGCAAATTGACTACAAAACTGTAATTGCAATTGTAAACAGTTTTAACATAAAAAACGCTTGACACTGATTGGTACTCTAGAGCACCGAATTGCGTCGTCCCGATTTGCGTCGTTTCGATTTGCGTCGCTTTTAGAAAACTGGGCCCAAATTGTCGCATTCGTGATCGAATGATTTTGATCGGAATTTAAAATTTTGAAATTGCCGTACTCGATATCGAATAGCTTGTATCGAAATTTGAGATCATGGCATTCGATCACGAGTATTCGATCGAATACCCTTACTCGAAATATTATTCTAGCCTTTCGAATTGTAAACATATCATAAACATAATCATATGTATTTTATAAACAAAATAAAAATTGGATTGTAATAAATAAATAGTTTTTCTTTAAACAAATCATAAGAAATGTAAGCATTTAAATATAAAACTTGATTTTAAAAAATAATAATAATATCAAAGTCATGACCTTTTTGCTTGGGACAAATGTAAATAAAGTAAATGGCAAACAAAAAGAGCTCATGGCAGTCGCTAAAAGGCTATGGGACGAACTTGCAAACAAATTGAACGAAGGGCCCTTCTGTGAAAACTGTATCGGTTTGGCAAAAAGTATGTTTATTTTAATAACACTTTGTAATCTCATTATAAACTTCAACCAATTTTTAAATTTATAAGTGTACGCAAACGAAAAACAAAATGCTAAAATGAAGCTTTCTTTTAACATGGCATCTAGAAACAAAAAATAAAACGGTAGTGGACCGTACGAAGAAGTGCTTTTATCACCAGCAGTGCTTTTATCAAAACAAAAACAATCGAGCTTGAAATGATTAAAACGCCGGGATAATTTCCAAAATTAATATGAATTTACTTTTATTTGCTATGTATAAACATACGTACATACTTAAGTATATAAATTGAATGATTTTGAGTTTTCCCTTGAAGTTAATTTTATATGCTCCCTGATTTAATTATTAATTTTCAAAAGATTGTTGAAGGGGCTCAGCAACTGGCACATTTGTATATTTAGGTACTTTATAACGTATACATACGTTGGACAGCGCTGTGCACACATAGCCAAAAGACGCAATTTTTTTCGGCTATAACGACTTCTTTTGTCGTTATAAAAATCTTCCTTCAAGAATGCCAGTTGTTCTTTCTACAACGCATCTGGCTTTTGAATGTACATCGTTAAAATAAGCTCCAGTCGGTTTTTCTTTTGGGTTTCTATATGGTGAAATACACCACCACTCTAGTGGTTAAAAAAATAAAAATAAATTTTTTGAATTAAAAGTTTTACCTTTACTACCCTTTATTTAATTATTTCTTTGTTTACATTTTATAAGAATCATTTATTATTATTATAATTATAATTATTATTATTATTATCATTTTAAACAAATTTCGATTCGAACGCTATTGAATGCCGCAATCCTGCTATACGTCACAAAATTTTACTTGACACGAAACCTCACTCGATCACAAATGCAACGATTTGGCCTCAGGAAAAATTCGATTTGTGTCGCTGTAATTTGAAGTTGCGTCGTTTTCTCCCGATTTGCATCGCCAAAAACGGTTAAATTTTTTATTGCAGCATTGTGGATTATCATTTTTTGCATTTGCAAAGCCTGACGTAGAGTCTTTTCCGTGTTATAGATTTATACAACTTCTAGCAACACTGATCGTCACCTGTGCGTTAAAACAGTTTTCAGATTAAGTGTAATAAGGGGAATTCCCTATGTTTTTTAATGTGTTTTCATAATGTATTGTTTTGTTATTTCTTTGTAATAATTATAAAAAATTTTTAAAATAAATGAAACCAAATAAATGTATTCATACTTGCTTTTTATCAAAATTAAATATTTTATGGTTTGTTTTAAATATTTTCCCCAATAAATTAAATTTCAGTGCATTTATATAGAAAGCGGTGATTCGATTTGTGTCGTTTCGATTTGCGTCAAGTTTTCCTGGTCCTCATTAACGACGCAAAGCGGGGCTTTGGAGCATTTTATTTCTTTTTAACCGACTTCAAAGTAAGAAAACGATTATCAATTTGTCTAACTGCTATTTTTTCTGCAGAACTAAAACATTTCTGGACCGATTTTGATTTTTTTTTTTTTTTGTAAATTGATAGATTACAGCTTGGTCCCGTTAAAAAAACCGTTTGTAATCTTAAAAACTAAAAAGTGTCCCTATACAACATACATGCTTTTTACGTGTATTGTGAATCGTAAAGGGCACGATTTTTAAATTTAAAAAAATTGTATATCCTTATAGTTCCCAATAGGAAGACGTAAAACAAAAATAAATCTAAAAATTAATAAAATTTGATTTTGGAAATTAAAGAGTGCTCCTATAGTTAATGAAAGTGGCTATAAAAGAGTACCTATGTATGTATATTTCTAAGTCTGCCGCAACAGCAAGTTTGGATTTGGAAACTAACGGCTGTCCCAAAGTTGATGCTATTTAATATATGTGGCCATAGTTTTGTGTCTGTCTTTGGCAGTTAAAGTATGATTTTCTTGATATAACGTCCGTAATGAAACTTGCCTTGTTGTGTCTAGCTATTAAGGATCCAGAGATGGAGGTCTATAAAAGATAGGGAGCTATTGCAGAAAAAACTGAACTGAACCTTTGCATACTGAACCCAAAAAAGTTTTCTCTCTCCTCCATCCAGCTGTTCGTAGAAAAACAAACAAAAAATACCATTTTGATAATAAAAATTAAAGAAATGAACATTTTTTATTTATTTTTAAAACAAAAAACTGAACTGCATTACTTTTTTGGGAGCTCCTATAATTTTGTGATGCGGAATGTGCTCACTTCCGAGCATTAACAATATTATAAAAGAAAGGAAAATTCGATAATAAAGAACTGTGATACAGTAAACACAAAATTCTAACTTTCAGTTAGTAGTCAACATTTTACTTCAGGCTGTAATACATAACAAAAACTTATTTGAAATAAAGAAATGTAGTGGAACATTCGACTGAATAGAGTAAACCAACATGCCACAATATGAATACGTGAGCGTTCAATGTGGTTATGAGGGGAGAAATGGGTGGCATTGTTTGTGGTGTTATTTGATAAACAAGTGTCTGGGGTAAGTCTCCCCTAATCTATTCTGTGATTTTGTTTTGTCTGTTATGTCATTTATTTTTAAAACCTACGTATGTTTGTGTATAAACTTGTGTGTGTAGTTACGAATATATAAACACCACCACACTCGATAACAACAATAAAATTCACTAATACTGCTTCATATTAATGATATTTCTAAAGAACAAAAGTACTTAAGTTGTTTTTCTATTTTATGCCTTATTTAATGGTCTCGTGTATAGATTTTGGATATAAAACAGTGTTGCCCATTTTAACTCAATCATTGTGAAAATGTGTTCTGCAAATTCGTTTTATTTCTAAAAGCTTTCTCAGTTAAAATTTGGTGCAATTTCGTTAAAATTTCTGTAGATAAAAAAGTTCATAGTCAACGTTTGAATGGCGGCAGAAGAAAAAAATATTTCTATCTTGAATCATATAGAAAATAGAAAATTATAAATTTTAAAATAGATAGAAAAAATACAAAATAATTAATTCAACAAAGAAGACAACTAGAAGTAAGAAAACAGATGAGTATTTCAAACGATATAATTTTTTTATCTTTTTAAAATGTTTTCTCTACAATAACTGTCTTTGGGTGACAATTACGACCTCTACAACAACAACTACTTTGGTTAAAAAGCCCCTTAACTCTTAAACCGTTTTAAGCAGATATTTATATTGGGTGTCGTCATAGATACATGATGTTCTGGTATATGGTTTTATATTTTAACCGTTGTAGGAAGACACTTGAAATTTACACAGGGACCCACTCTGTTCTCAGCAATGGCAATTTTGTAAATAAAAATTAAAGGGACGTGTTTATTATGCATTGGCCTCATGTTTTAAATTGATAGAGATAAACTCTTGAAACTTACATGCAGTCTGTACCGACTTGTGTTTGGGATTTCCCGGATTTCTCGGTATTCTCGGGAAAATGGTAATTCTTGAAGAAAATATTTTTATTTAATTAAATAATATTAAATAATTCATAGTTTTATTAAAACATGAACAAACAATAAAAATTAAAAACTTAAAAACAATTCAGGTAACAAAACATACGTTTGTACATTCGTACTACATAACGATGAAAAATTAGTTTTTTGAAAGATATGATTTCAGAAGCGTTAGGCTTTAACAATCTACTAGACATTTTGTTTCTTGTTTTCGTTTTAAAATTTCCAGCAATCGAAAAAAAACTCATTTACTTTCTACTGAGGCAGGTTTTGTTGTCAACAATGCGTTACAAAGATTATCTATGTTCATTGATCGAATGTTGGTGGTGGTGGTTTATATCTTATATAGTAGAATTCTTGCGAAACGAGATATTTAAAAATTTTGAAATGTTACAACAAGAATATTTGAAAAATAATCAGCATATTTTTTAAAGTGCTAATGATTTTAAACTTCCCGTTTCCCAGGAATTTAACCGTGAAATTGTAGATAGCTTTTCTCGGGAATACCCAAACCCTAGTACCGAACCTTAAATATAAAAAAACTAAAACGGTGAGGTCTTTTAAAAACAGCTTTGTCTGATCGTTTGAACCGTAACAGGCTAAAACTTTATGTTCTCAACAACAAAAAAGAATAATATTAAATTGAATTTATAGGGTAGCTCTTACGTATTACGAAACGCCTCGCCCATTTCGAACTTTGTTGATTTATTTGCTTAATCCTTGCATCCTTGCGTTGCCTGTGATTATTTTTTAGTTTCAGTTAGATGACCCTGATGTTTTGTAATAACTACCAAGTAAAATAATATACAAACAAATAACTTCCAATATATTTTGGAATAATTGAGAAGTGAAATAAATTTTATAGAAGAGTAAGAAACTCCAAATAATTCAAGGGCCAATAGTAATGAATAAAAATAAATACCAATAAAATATATTTTATTCAAAACCGGTTTTATTTAATTTTATTCCACGGAATGTGCAAAATTAGCTTCTTTTAAAATTATTTTCATACAAATATTGTAGTTTAAGCCGGACGCAAATATTTTCTCTTCTACGGTGCTCACTCAAGACCTTTGGAAATAGCCAGACGAACACAGTTCGTTTAATGCATTTCTCTAATTATGGCTTATATAAATATTATGAAATCAAATGTTTTCAATGTTTTTTATTTGAACAATTATAAAATAAATAAAATTCGACATGCTTTTTTTTCTTTTTTTTTTATGTCTGACCAGAATATACTTTCTTACCATGATTTTTTATTTACTCAAAAGTTTATTAAAAAAATCTTGTGAATGATCCGATATTTTAAGTACATTTTAGGGTTACTATAATGCAAACAATAGAATATACTATTTATTTATAGTGAAAGAAGATTAATTCACTGGAGTATCAGTGCAATGTTCATGGAAATGGCGTTTACGCATTCACCCCAACGAAATGCTTAGCTTCTGAGGGATCCCATTTTTTAATCCTATTGCGCTGCTCTTAACAGGTATGAAAAGGTCAAACTTGAAAGCTAAGGTCAAGTACTTTTTTGTTACTCACATTTGAGATATGGTGTGTTTATTTGTTTGTTCCAATAAGCCCCTTTATTGAGAAATTACTGCCTTATTTTCGCAATATTCCGTTTCTGCCCAACCGTGCCACGTGGAGTAATTTCTCTACATAAGTATTTCTTGTCACTGTAGGAATCTTTAATGTTATGTATGTCTCTTATAATCTTTCATTGTTTGGTCATAAAACCAACTACATAAAATTGATTCCTTCTTATCTGAGAAGATAAAAAAGTAATCGTGATGTCAGAGCAGTTAAAATTTTTTATCTTTTTTTTATTTTTTATTTTAGTACTATTTGTTTGCCAAAAATATGATTTTTTTTTCTTAAAAAGTTAGTGTTTCACATGTTTCTTTTATTGTATTTGCAACGTTAAGCCATACGATTTTGGCTTTGTTTTGTTAAATGCAATTAAATATGAATGAACGTTTATTTTTGAGTTTAAAACAAACAACAACAACTATTAGATTTTCCGTTTTGTCTGCTTTAAGCTATTTTATTTACTACAAGGCAATCCTGACTGTCTGACATGGTGTCTCGTCTAAAGAATGTTTATTTTTTATTTGTTTGGTTCTTGGTTACAATCTCGTACTTACAATCACACATGCAATTTTAACCCATTATGTGTGTATGTTTATATGTGTGTAATAATTGTAGCGTTGGCATGGGGTGTTCTATGTCGGTTTTTTAATTTCCTGGTGAATATTAAATGGAATAAATCTTAAAATATATAAAACAGTGAAATGGGAAAATAAGTAGAAGAATTATTTCTTATATTGCAAGGGTTGTGTATTTTGCTGTAATTATTTAGTGAATCTATTAAGATTTTTATTTTGTTTTAATTTTAGATTTAAATTGGACAATACTGAAAGTAATAATTGTAGAAGAAAACGTGTTTTCCACTTTTTTTTATTTCAAGAAACAATCAGAAAATATATTGGAAGGCATCGGATGCAGTAGCCGTATTAAGTCTTAAAGCTGATTGCTATTTTAAAATACTTCTTTATTTTTTTACTTTGGGGTCTTTAAAATATAAGCGCAAGGCTCTTAGAGAGCCCAGCTTTCGCTAAAAGGATTATTCTGAAAAATGTGAGATATGTGGTTTTCATCTTCACTTGTGAATTTATTACATAGAAAATAAATCAATAGTGTTATAGTGTTTTTTTTTTCTTTGCGATAGTGGGTATTTTTAAAGCATTTATTGTTTACTAACAGTGCCCACGACATTGTCCGCGTATCATTTCTAATTTTCTTAATTTAAAATTTTAAAAATATGAATTTAAACATTTGTTGTAGAGTTCTGTAAGCATTGTCAAAAATGTTTCATCTACAAAAATTAAGTGTACTGATAACTGTTCTAGTACCATTATGCCGGTAAAATTGGGTGCTTTCACAATTATATCTCTAGTTTCTCTACGAAATCACATATTTTTATGAGAAAAAGTATCCAATATTTAAAGCAAGGTTGTAAGGGACCTCTTCACAAAGTTTTTTTTATATCCATCCAGCAGTTTTTACGTGATGCGAACACAGGCAGAGACAAAAATTCCAAAAATAGGTGATTTGTATTTCATATCGATTATTATCTATACGAACATCAAAGTTTTCAAAAAAATAATTCATGTACAGAAATTACCCCGTTACTGTTTTATTTTATAGCCTCTTCTACAGTTATTTATGAAATTTCCAGTTTTATATAGTTAAACAATTTTTAGCAAAGTTTAAAATTTTAATAAAACCTTGGTAAAATTTAGATGGTCTCATGAAATTTCAATTAAATGTATTTTTTTATTTTTTTATTTTTTTTATTTCAGGTTACAATACAAAAAATCAAAAACAATAAACAACAAAAAAGGAAATTATATCTAAAAAATATAGGGAAAATAGTGGCTCTCGCCTTTTTTAAGATATCTGCACCATTTCTGGACCGATGTTGATAAATTTCAATAGCAATTCTTTCGACACTACGTCTGAGAGAATGTTAGCCATAAATTATCTGCAGTTCTTTTAGGGACTTGGCAGAACTGATTTCAACCCGATTACTGACCGGCAAACGAACATCGCTAAGTCCGCTCCTATAATTACAAGCTTCAAGAGTATATATAGGATCGGATGTTAATATTGTATTATAATTATAAACGGAAAGACAAACACAGATACACCTTTTTTAATTGTGGTGAAGGGTATAAAAATGAATTCTGTTCTGAAATTTATGTTATATTAAAAGGTCAGCTTTTCCGATTAATAAATTTATTATTTGCATTAACATGCAATTATAAAGTTCCTTTAATAATTATCAATTAATATATATTTTATACTATATTTATCATTGCAAACTTTAGCAATGATTTCATATGAAAACAGGCATCTTAAATAAATGTCAGCTACTGGAAGGAACTGAAGGGCTATTTGACAAACTTCTGATGAACTTCTGGCATATAGACTTAACATTATCTTTACAAAAAAAAAAAGAGCATTTGCTTTAGTTTTTCTTCTACCTTCAGTTTTATAGTCAAGTGTGGAAATACTTGAAAGGCTGAAGTAAACTTATTTTCCCTTCACATATATTTGAGCTGAAGTAATATTGCGCAGAGTAAGTGTGTTACAATTATACTATTTATAGGAATATAAATACATTAATATTGCATATAAAACCACAATTTTCTACATATTTACATTCTAGATGGAAATCTCTTTTGCCGTTTTTTTCTTTTATCATACAATATTCCTACATACAAAATTTATTTGAGGGTAAAAGTTTTCGTATTTCAGTATTTTTGCTTTATATTTTATTTCGAATATAAGTTTAATAGAAGAAATATTTATATACTTTATATTTATATGTATCTATGTGCATATTGCTGAAGTAACAAAATGTGTATAAATGAAATAAATTTCAGATTTGTTGCAGTTTTATTACAATTTTTTTTTATTACAACATCCTCAATGATTAATGATCATTCATAAAAAGTTAGGCTTTTTTGAAAAACAAAACCATTTTTTTAATATAAGAACTATTTTCTACAAAATGAATTTTTGTGTCTAGACCAAGTAACACTACGATATTTATGTGGTGTGTTTTATTAAAGGCACATTAAAACTTAAGTTTGAAGAAGTTATTTGTTTCAGCTTTAATAAATTTTTACTTAATTTATATAAAGTGTTTTAATAAAGTATGATTTTGCGTAAAAGCAACTTGAAAGATATTTATTTTTTTGGGGTGGTCTTAGAGTTTTTCGTTAGTCAAAATAATAAAAAAGGTTAAAAGTAGCTTGATACATTATTAACAAAGTTATCATAATTTAATTGTTTGTTCCAAAATTTTAAATGTTATTATTGGTCATAAACTGTACCCAAGGCCTACACTATTCCACATTTTTACAAAAAAAGTTTTTATTTATTTCCACAAAAAGTACAACACCTTCTTTTGTTTCAACCACCCTTGAGAATGTGACAAACAAATATGTACATATGTGTACTACAATTAGAATAGTTTCACAAGTGCTTGTTGACATCATCTTAAATGTTGAAATTCTATAGACAACAATTTAAGCGCCACTTAAAGAGACTTCTTTAAATAAAAAAATAAAAGTAAATAAATAAATAACCAATTAGTTAAACCAAAAGCTCTTAAGGAACTTAAAAATAAGAAAACGCATCTCAAAGTGGAGAGTATAGAGTGAAAAATATTAAATTAACATGATATAAAGCAGTGCACGAGCGCGCACAAGTTTTCTAAACAAATGTCACGTTACTATAGAATATTTAGGTAGAGCGATTGCTTAAAAGTAGGTGTTGATCTTGTAAGCAATTTCAACTTAAGCATTGAACTACATTCTTACCTCGGTCGCGCTTTTTTATTATTAGGACCTGTATTCAGGGAATGACCCCTACTAACACAATACATTGTGCCAGGACTAGGAAATTAGGTTGTGGGAAGGGGGATAGAGGGATTAGCGCTTGTGGACATTTTATTTAAACTCTTGCACATTGAAAAGGGCAGGAAAGACCTTTGCAAGGACTTTATTACACATACGAACTCTTCGACTAAAAAACGAATTTTCTCTGTAATGCGTATTGCGATTTACTAATCAAGCGACTGCAAAGTAATGCGCTCTTGATTTAGAGCGCGTTGCTCGTACGAAATTACGGTTTTCAGAAACAAGTTCCATGATTTCATAGGAACACATTCCATTGTAGTAGCGATAAAACAGCGAAGCACACCTCACATTGCGTCGATGCTCCAGTGAGTCAATCAGTGAATGGATACCCTACTGTCAACGATAAGCTTCTTCGCTTCGGATGAGTAACTGTACCAAGAATTCTTTCTTGGTTTAATGCGGATTTGCTTAGATAGAATTAGTATTTTCATTCGAAGCAAAATAATGTTTATAATCTTTTTCGCCTTGTTATTGTTATGCCATCATCGATCTGTAGTTTTCGACCACGAGATCGGTTAAGCAGTAAATGTTACTGTTACTCAATGTCACATCAAAATTTATTTTGCCTACACTCAATAAGGACTACATATTGTTAAAGCAAGATGGTGTCTCGTAAGACAGCTGCGAAACAATGCAACTGTTCCATCAATGAAAACTGATCGTTCTGAGCGTAGAATTACGCAAATTCTTAAGTTCACATAAAAATTCTATATGTCTAATAATATTGAGGCTCTATTTATTCGCCACTGTTTATAAGTTGCCAATACGAGTGTTTATTAACACTGCAGGACAAAAACAAAATTCGCCATGTATCATCAAAAGTCAAATAAAAATTTACATGATGGTCTAGGCAAAGCCACAGAGTAAGTGGCAGAAGAAATGGGAAATAAATAAAGTAAATTGACTTAAACCTATTAACATTTTCAATAAATTAGCTTTGTTTAAAATTGTATAAAAAAACGCATTAATGCTAGAGATCCTTTTCAGCTTGTAAAATACTCGCAGTAAAAGACAATACGCTTTTCTGCTGTAAAACAGTCGCTTGGTTTCAAGCATTTTAAGGAACAATGGATCGATTGAGAATGAAATGTACAAACACTCTAATAAAGAAACGAAAACTTTGCATAAAATTTACTAACAAATCAAAAAAACAAAGTAGACAAAAGAAAAATATAATCAATTTTAAAAGAATAATAATTCTAATTATTTTATTTTGTAAATTGCCGTTTCTAAATAATTAGCTCCTCATAATAAATTTTGGTTACACATTTATTTACCACCCACGGTTACTGAATGACGTCACTCCACTTGTTTAAATCAAAATGTTACCATAGTGGCGTTAAATAACCACAACATAAGTTCTTGAGCGTAAGTTTTAAATAAAAACAAAACATCTTAAAATATATAAAATTATTTAGCGCCAAGTTAAAGTAAAGTGTGGTCGATTAGTTTCTTTAAACAAGCGATTTATTTTTTTTTGTGTACGACATTTGCTTCTTTTTTTAATAACGATTTTTTTCCTAATGTCTGACTGATGTGTTTTAATGTATAAAATGTGTAACATGATTTATTCAAGTTTGAGCATGACATATTTTTTTAAACATTTTTTCTTCTTCTTTTGTTTTGGCAAATTCAGAAATCATTGAACCCGAAAGCAAAAAATATCAAAAAGCTCCCACATGTTCGTACATGTTTGTACATTCAAACGTTTGTAAATATGAAGACAACATTATATGTCAGTTTTTATATTCGGACATTAATGTATGAAAATACATGTGTTTAAAATGTTGTTAAAGATCATGTTTTTGCAACTATACTTTTTGTTCAACATGTGTACGAGTAAGCAGTGCTTCTACGATGGTGTATTTGTTTGCTTTGCTGGTGCCAGAGTCTGTTCCAACACCAAATTTGGCTGCTTTTAAAGTGATTCTTTATACAAGCCACCCAAGTGGTTGTTGAAATTTTTATTAGGATCGCTGGATGGATGTAATATTTGTTAATTTGATGGAAGGCTACTTGTTTTCTTAAATATATATTTTGAAAAACATTGAGACATTTTTAAGCGTTCCTTTACTCTAATTTTCGTGTGTTGTATTATTATTTTTTGATTAATTAAAATGCGTATTATACAGGATAAGTCATGTGAACATCTATTAGTGTTAAAATTACAGCAGCAGCAAACAAAATAATACTTTGATTTTTTAGACAAATCCGTTGTTTTTTATACTTTAAACGTAAGTTCTTTTTATCGCATTATAATTTTAATGACTATGATCATCTTAAATTGGGTAACTGAATTAAATTACAAAGATACAAAGTCAATAATAAAATAATGTCAAGAAAATGCAATTACACCGAAAATCGTTGACTAAATGCAACTTACAGGTTAAATTGAACGATAAGTTTATGTAGTAGATCCTCCGATCCTTGATGCTACTGCCACATAATACTTTCCTTTTAAGAGAGCCTTCCCGCATCTTAATAAAACCCGCGCGTTTTTAGTATGGACATAATATCATTTTTGAAAGTGCCATAAAGTCCGCACTAAAACAACAACGGCTTTATTCACCAAAGAGTTTCTGCAAAGTCGGTCATCGTCCGGGCGTAAGGATTTTCTTCTCTATGATATAACACACACAAAATTCGCTTACCAAAATTTTTCTGCATAGCCGGCCGTCGGCGAGCGTGATGTTTTCACTTGATTTTTTATTTTTATTCTTATTCTTTATTTTTTATTTATTCTCTTTCGCTCTAAAAATTTGTTATCTTGATTGATAATTTAGAGGCAGGCGTGATGTTTTGCCTGATACCTTCAGGGACATAGACCGATCTTGCTGATTTTCAATAGCAAAATTTTCGAAACTATGACCGATTGGTGCATTTTATTTCAATCTGAATACGGACGGACAGACGGATATCTCTCAATCTACTTTGCTATATATAAATCTTAGTATATATATAATTCATGGTTTCGGTAATAGATATTGTTAGAATTACAAACTGAATGACAAACTTAAATATACCCATTTTCCACCTATGGAGAACGGTATCAAAAAGCAAAATTTTTAATTGACGGATTAAGAAGACAGATATACAATGTATTTCTAACTTAGTCAAAAACAAGATTCTACACGAAACCATGCAACAAGCAAACAGCTAAGAAATTTGTGCACCAGCATCGAAATCGTCGGCCATGAGCAAAATAAAATGTAATGGAAGAAAATTCTGTAAGTATGAAAAATAGATTGCATTGGACATTAAGCAACTTTATTCTAAAAATCGCTAACGTTAAATCTCCATCGCTAAAAACCTAAGAAAATCTGTTTAGCAAGTGCTGTTGTATTATACTTTTTACGGTAATTTGTTTTTAGATTTTTAGCGATCAAGATTAAAATTTAGCTACGGGTTTTACAGAATAAATTTTAGAAAAGATTAAAGAACACATATCTCAAAGAGCTATGGAAGCCTCAAATAATTATGTTTTCCCGAGAATTGCAATAATCTAGGCGACCATATATTTTTTTATTATCTTTAATCAGATCAGACCCTTAAATAGTTTAAGAAAAAGGGAGAATTTAAAAAAAAAAAAACTTTAGGTATCAATCTTTAAATGATTACTCTAACAGCAGCGGTCTCTGAAAATAGATTTTGCTGCACTTTAGGCTTCGGGCTATAAGGTGTTGTTGTCTAGGCTATAAAACTATTTTAATATATTTTTTTTTTTAAATTGCCATTTTTTATATTTTTCTTTTTCTTTTGACTTTTCGTGATAGTTTTTCATCAGAAAATTTCGAGACGTAAAATTTCTTCTTGACTTAAAATTAATGTGTGATACCCTAATGTCTTCACTTTAAAAAAAATGGTGTTTAAATATGATTAAAGACTTTTTTTTATTAACGTATTGCATCAGTATTCATCTCATCTTAAAAATAAGATTTAATACTAAACTCTAACAATCGGCTTATCTAGATTTTAATAACGTTTTTTGGTTTCTAAGACATTCATTTACTATTAACTTACCTCCAATAACGATACAAATATAATGAATATTGGTGGAGGCCAGCAACGTTTTCTATCGGCCAAATAAAGTATCTTTTCATTGCTTTTAGGTTTTCCATCAATTCCATTAGTACTTGTGGCACAACTACCACCAGCACCACTAATCACACTTGGCAACAATGAAAATTTTGTTGGCAATTCATAGAAATACACTGGGTTCTTACAATGGTGATGATAAAGTCCAAGCGAGTTTGATGAATTACAATGAGATTTTTCAGCATCACAATGACAATTTACATTCAATACGACAGAAGCATCGAAATTATTTGGTTTCTTTTTTAATGTTTGAATTGCTATTTCACTTTGTTCTTGTTCTTGTTGTTGTTGTCGATTGGACTTGAATGCTTTTGATGACTGTAGATTCGTTAAAATTTCTTCGGTACTTGTAAGGTTTTTGGAGGTTTTGATTTTTCCTGATTTTTTGGATTTTATAACATCGAGCATTTCCGCTTGTTGTTGATGAGATATCATTGCGCCTAAGACACAATGAACAAAACAACAACAATTATAGCAATTCTATATGTAACAGCTTTATTTAAAGAATTATGTGTAGCTGCCGCAACAAATCACAAATCTCTTCGTTAATACTTTGGTAAATACAACAGTGACATGATGTTTCAGTGCCGGTGATAAGGATGATGATAAATTCTTTTATAATACTTTGCTGGTTTTCGTTTATATATTTTTTGACTGCTTGGCTTAAGTACTTAAAACATACATTCCTTCATCTATAGAATATAAATAACAACTCTTTTTTCTAAGTTTTTTGATTTTATTTTTGGTATTTTTTTGTCGTTGTTGATGCTTAATTTTAAAAATAGGAACTTTGATTTACATTGGGCACACTTGGGGTGGCGATGCTGGCTGTCAGTTGACGTTGGTTTTGTGACAGTGACACTTTTATTTAATAGCAGAGACGGCGCTAAGTAGTGCTGCTGTGCCACACAAAAATCATGTTATATGTCACCTCTACAGCATGCGGTGTTTGTAAGATTTAAGTCCGTTGCCAACATTTAGCTTTAGCTGCAAATAAGAAACAACTACAATTTACAAGATGTTTGCGAATAAACAATGTGATAAAATAACAAACAAAATCTATAAATATTTAATTGAAAAAAAAACTTACAAATGAAAATGTTTTTGCAATAATTGGTTCAAGGTTAATTTAAAATAAAATACAAATTGACTTGTAAGATTTAGCACCTTTTACTGTAAATTACTACAGAGAAATAAGATTGTCACGGCAAAAAAAATGACTAGAAAAAAACCTGCATAAATAATAATAGACAATTTCCTTTTTACTCTTAATTGTATGTTGAATTTCTATTTTTACTCAAACTAAAAAAAATCCTGTACACATTTCTTGCAAAAAATTCCTGAGCATTTAACAGACAAAATGTCTTTTGAAATAAAATAACAAGTTTTTCTTTAATGTCGCCAGTCCTGACGCCGACATTGTCAGACGTAATCAAACTTTTTTGCATGTTGCAGTTCTGTCTAGAGAGTTTTTATTGTTCTATTTGCGTGCCAAAAAATATTTTTTTACAGTTCAAGTTTTTTTTTTAAAAAACTTGTCAATGACAAAGAAAATTTTTTTAAATTGCAGTGGCCATAAAAAACGCTCACTGACGAATAAATGTTTATTTCACTTAAGTTTTAAAGTTAAATTTATTGCAATTTTTTAGTTGTAAAAAGTACTTAAATTTGGAAATATTTTTGTGTTAATGAAATTGGTCTGTTTTGAACTGATCTGTACTTCGTCGAACGACCATTATTGATAATGTTAAGTATCTCCTACAGTATTTTTGAGAACCGAACCATTAAAAAATTGAAACGTGCATTAATTACATCCGGCTTCTAATAAATACATCGCAAATTTCTACAAATGAATAACTTTTCATTTGTGAAGGTGTAGATAGTAAAAAACCATCGCAAGATGTTTTAATAATTTAATTATGTAATGAAATCCACTAACCTCTAACTAATGCAAATTATTGAAAGGATGGATAAGTTAAGTGGCAGTGGCAATACTTTACTGCCTTTTTTCATAGAGCTTTCACGCCTTTAATATTAAAATAATCATTTGCGATCTAAAAACCTTCAGAAATAAAGCTGGTTAATTTTAAAAAGCTCCGAATGTACGAGGGCTGCTCTATATATTTCTCGCCTAATAGTTAAAATGCGAATATTTATAATCAAAAATGGTTTTATTAATTTTCAAAGTATTCTCCAGCATGATTTATACACTTTTGCATGCGCTCAAACCAGTTGTCGAAGCACTTTTTCCACTACGATTGAGACACCTCTAAAACATGGTTTTTGAACACTTCAACAGCTTCTTCTGGCGACGAAAACCGTTGACCACGCATTTTTTTCTTGATGTGCGGAAACAAGAAGAAGTCATTAGGTGCCAAGTCAGGGCTGTACGGCGGATGACCCATTAATTCGACGTTTTGGCCGGTCAAAAACGCTCTGGTTTGAGCCGATGTGTGAGAGCTCGCATTGTCATGGTAAACAATGATTCGTCTTCTCTTGTTGGTTTTTCGAATTTCTCCGATAACTTCAGGCAAACAAATTGTAGTGTACCACTCAGAAGTGACCGACCTACGTTGCTCAAGCGGAACAGTCGCCACATAAACAGTTTTGCCGAAGAAACAGGCGACCATTTGCTTCGAAGTGCTTCTTCCACGAACCACTTTCGTTGGATTTTGCTCGTCTTTGATGACCCACACGGTCGATTGTTGTTTCGTTTCGGGCGCATACGGATAGATCCATGATTCGTCACCTGTGAAGATCTTATAAATGTCTTTTGAAGCTAGGTGTTCATGCAGTATCGAATGTATGCTGGTGGAAGAAAAGTCCAAGGATGTCTCTATCTCTCGGTATGTCGCATATCGATCTTACATTATGAGTTCACGCACGGCATCAATGTTCTCTGGCACAACAGCCGTTTTTGGACGACCTTCACGGAATTCGTCTTTGAGCGAGCTTGGGCCACGATTTAATTCATTATACCAATTTTTCACAGTGCTATAGGATGGTGCTTCATCGCCATACAAAGATTTAAGTTCATCAATGCACTCCTGTCGTGATAATCCAAGTCGAAAGTTGTGAAAAATGATGGCACGAAAATGTTCACGAGTTAATTCCATTTTTTTCTATATTAATTTTTTCAAGTCACTGTAAACAACACAATTAATGGTCGTACGTCAAAACGTTTTGAGTACGATTATGCTTAAAAATGACAAACTTTCCAATGGAATTGTTAGATTGCACTTGGCAGCACTTAGTGTTGCCAGGCCAGAAATATATATAGCAGCCCTCGTATTTCAGAAAATATTTTTTCTGCTGGTTTTCCTAGGCTCCAAAAAACAGGTCTTTATTTACTTTAGAAAATATTATTAGATTATTAATTTTGTTTTGGCTGCAGATCTAAAGCACAAGTGGCTTCGTCAAAAAAGTGATGGTTTATAAACTCATAATTTACAATTTATATCCTATTAATATTGGCGAGTGCCCCGAGCGCAAACCGTTTTTAAAAGTGCTTTAAAAAACTCTATAGTTATTTATTTTATAAGCCTTTTTTAAAAGAATTCTATTATTGATTGTCTAGAGAATCATACAGAGCTTGTTGTTTTTTTCTATGATGGGGATATAGTTGCCACAACAACATGATTAGAAAACTCTAATTTGGTTCCAAAAAAAAATCAGAGCAAGTCAGAGTGATATATTCTTATATACACTTCACCATTTATTTAAATCTTGTTAAGTTCAGTAACTCCAATAAAAAACAAATATTTGAGTTACAGGGTATAAAAAAACGCGAAAAAAATAAGAACTACATAGAATACATATATAATTTTTTCGCTTATTAATTTACAATCTATTTTAACAAAAATAACTAAATAGGATAATAAGAAGTAACTTAGCTTATGTTATTAAACTTTCTACATGGTAAATCTAAAACATGAGATCTTTTCAGTCTTCTAACTTCATCTGCGTAATCTATCGGTGTTATTGGAAGAATGTTGATACCTCTGATTAAATATATGTATTTCGCTACTGACTTAAGGAATTTTACAAACCACGGAGCATTAAAAATCATTCTTAGAGTTTTTGATTGAAACCTTTGCAAAATTTCTATATTAGAATGGCTTGAGCTTCCCCATAATTGATTGCCATACGTCCACATAGGTTTTAAATAGCCTCATAAATTTCTATTTTATTTTCTAAATTAAGTTTTGATTTGGCACTTATTAACCAGTACATTCTCTTGGTTCGCACGTTAAGTTTTTCTCTTTTTGCCTTAATGTGCTTTTTCCATGTCGATCTTTTGCCAAGATGCATTCCCAGATATTTACCGGTTTCGGCTTTTGATAAGGCAGATCCGTTAATATATTAAGTAGGACACTCTTTCCCCTTAGTGTTAATGTGACATAATTACATTTACCCGTGTTAATTTCAATTTTCCATTTTATTAACCTCTGTTGTAAATATATATGTTGTTAAATATAAAATTGTAGTGTCATCATCATAAGTAAGCAACAGTATACAAAACTGGACCTAGGACACTTTCTTGCGGTACACCTGCTCTTATATCGCAAATGGTAAACTTTTTACTTTATCATTTACTTTAGGTTTGCTAATCATAATAATTTCTGCGCACTTCCACTGTATTCGAAAATGTAATAATCTAATCACAAAATCATAAAAAAAAGTTAAAAACATAATACTTTTTTTTTGCAAAGACTTAGCAACAATCGGTCAAACTTTATCGCATCCGGAAGACTTGAATTATTTGATTTTTCTATTTCTTTCTTTACTTCACTTGGCGAAAATGGTTTTATTGGACGGTCCACAGGATAAACAGAGTCCAAAAATTTCAGAATATTATTTTCTTCCACCCAGTTCATAACTGAGCATGGTCGAAAAGTTTGTTCTAGATGTGTGAAGAGCGCAGCAGCTTTACTTTCATTATTTCTGCACCATTTACAATTTAAGTCTCTTATAGGCACATTTCTAGTTGTTGGATTTTTAGTGCATTTTGTTGCTTTCCAAAACTTAGAATCATTTTTATTTGTGTCATTTAAACTTGCTAGAAAGTTGGACACCTCTCCGTATATTATTTCTTTAATACGTTTTTAAGTGTTTCGACGCTCGGTTATAGTTTGTTTTATCATGTGCGTTTCTGCTTTGCTAACATTTTGTTTGGATCACTAGGCAAAGAGGTGACTGTGGACAGCGTTTTATAATTATTTTGTTGAATACTTTTAAATAATTCTCTTTCTATTGGATTAGTTAAACGGGATCCCCAACAAGGCTGTTTTGGATTGAAATCCCTGCCAACAATAAAAATTTATTATAGTTTGTCTGTGTCAAACTATGTCTTGGTGGAAAATGTACAGAAAATACACAGATGTCTACGTTGTTGCTTTTGATATTTATATCACTAGCTTGTACTGATGGTTTTATAATGAGCGTTTAGATTTCAAATTTAATGGAAGATTTAACTAAAATTGCTGAGCCAGCATGCGCTTTACCATCAGGATGATTAGCTTGCACAATATCGTAGTTTCTAATTTTTAAAAATGTTTTACTCGTGAAGTGTGTTTCAGCAATCACTAGAAGTATAACTAAGTCATCGACTCTTTTCGGAGCTTTGATACTAACATTTACCCCATTACTGCTTCTTATATTGAAAATTCTTTGTTGTTTTGATTTGGAGGTTATAGATATTTGTTGCCAAATACCATCGCCATCATTCATATAATTTCACATAAAAATATTAAATGCTCTTAATAGGTTAAGCATTTTTTCAAAAATTTTAGTTTTTTCTGAAAGATCTCTTCAAAAGCTTTTAAATCATACCCATATTGATGTTTAAAAAAATATGAAGCACAATCGTACTATTGTCCGAAAAGTTCAAAGGCGCCCAACTCGGAAAATATGGGCGAGCTACAATTTTACACTTGATTCTTTTTTATTCATTTAATTCTCTATCGCAACATGTTTTTTTTTCACTGAAGGTACTTCATTGTTTCAAATTATAATGGAAAAATTGGAAGCAAGCGTGGTGTTTAGTCCACTGCCTCCAAGGACATCGACCGATCATGCTGATTTTTGAAACTGTGACTGATCGATTATCATATTCAAATTTTCTCTAGCTAATCCAGTGCCTTGGCAAAGTTTCAATTTCAATACTTTGCAATGCATAAGGACTCAGAATATATATACTTTATGTGGCCAGAAATAGATTTTGTAGAAATTACAAACGGAACGACGACTTTATATGTATACTTTTTCCACCCATGGTGAAGGATATAAAAACTGTTGTAACTGCTACAACTGTTAAATTAGTATCACAAAAAAAAATTTAACACAAACAAATTATTAAATCATTATGGATTATTGAGGGGAATACTAAAGAAGACCACTACTACTCCACTATGTTGGTTACTGTTTCTTCTCTTTTTGTTTAGTTTTTTTCTTTCACATTTTTAAATTAATAGCTATCGACTTATTTTCCATCTTTTAGTTCGTATTGTACTAGAGCTTAGGCTCAGGCCAGCCATTGGATCGACTTTCCATAAGAGACTATCACTAAAGGCCTGAACTTTTTTTATTTCACCTGTTTACTAACAACCATTTGTTATAAAAAGGTTCAATAATAAAAATCCTAAACCTTATTGTTTTTTGTGCAGTGTTTTTTTTTAATGAAAATTAATATTTTAAAATTGACTTAAATCATTTTAAGTCACATTATAATTCGATATTTTAAAGCAACAGCACTAGACTAGATAATTAAAGTCAGTGTGGAAGCAGTTTGTTTACAATATTTCTGGTTCGTTAGTTTGTCAAAATGTTACCCTTGGTAATGTGTTTTAACCTAATAATGATGGCTACAACTTTAGCCAAGTTCAGAAAATCGTAACATAGACAATACAACGACAATAACGAACGAATTAGGGGAAGTAAAACAAAAAAGTAGAAAGAAATTAAACCGCAAAACTGTTGAATTTGCTTAAGGGTGTTTTATTTTTACTGCTATTTTGAATGGCAAATGTGAAGAGAACTAAAGAAATGAACTTGAAATAAGATACGAGTATTTTGTAAAACTTGCTACAAGCAACAAAATCAAAAGCTACTGCTACTTCCACAAACGATATTAATAATAACAACAGGAAAGGAATCAAACAGACACAAAATTAGCATGTCCTGAAATTACATATTGAAAACCAGTTGACTTAACTTTTCTTTACTTTGTTATTCTCCACCGCTAAAAAACAAAGTGGAAAATTGCAAAACCAAAGCCATGCAACCAAAGCGCAAATGAAGCAGACGAAATCAAGCAAACTGGCAGGATTATAATTAACGGAAATGTTTGTTTCCTACCGGGAATTGTCGTGTGCGTCGTTCATGATGTCGCCTAAAAACAAACAAAAAAAAGTCTAAATAACTTCATAAAAACCCTGTTTCTACGTTTTCATTCTTTTCTACTCTCATTTATACAATGTTGTTTCAAAGTTTTATCCGGTTGGTAGCGTGTACTAACTGCATCTAAAAAAAAAGAATACACTGCGCAATAACAAATATGGAAGTGGAATATTTGCTTGAATGACTGAAGTTGACCAACCGTAAATGAGATTTGAAAATAAATGTTCATAAACACAAACTCGCTTCTACGTAGCTATTGTATTGTGTCCTTAAAGTTAATAGCTTTTTCGTTTATATTGTGCACTCACACTTGTGTACAAAGAATCGTTTCAACATGAATAGCAGGTGTAATACTTTTCTTGCTTCTTAATGCCAAAAATGTATTTTTCAAAATAAATCTAATCGCTTTTACTTGCTTTTTTTCCAACAAAGATTGCAAAGACTTAAGCAATGCTCAACAACAGAAGGTAAATATTTAAAGGGTAATGTTTTAGCTATTATCTCTTTGGCAACACTGGTTTAAACAGCTGACACACGTCTCGTGTTTTGTTTCACTGTCAAACATCTTCAATTTAGTCTATAATTTACCCATGAATTGTCTTACAAACGAACAACGCTTGCAAATTATTGAATTTTATTATAAAAATGCGTGCTCTGTTAAGAAAGTTCATTTACCGATAAATTGTGATCAGCGACAAAGCTCATTTTTGGCTCAATGGGTACGTGAATAAGCAGAATTGTCGATTTTGGAGCGAATATCAGCCAAAATCATTGCAAGAGCTACTGCGGTTGGACCGTACTTCTTCAAAAATGATGCGAATCGTAACGTAACTGTGAATGGTGAGCGCTACCGTGTGATGATACCCAACTTTTTTTTGTGCCCAAAATACAAGAGCTTGACTTGCATGATATGTGGTTTCAACAAGATGGTGTCACATGCCACACAGCACGCGCAACAATGGACTTATTGAGAGGCGAGTTCGGTGAACATTTTATTTCACGTTCGGGACCGGTCAATTGGCTGCCTAAATCATGAGATATAACGCCTTTAGACTATTTTTTTTTTTTGGAGACAAGCGCGCTTTAATTTACGCATTAGAAGATAACATTTCAGCATTAATTCGTGAGATACCGGCCGAAATGTTGGATGGACCATTTAAGGCGCAGTCAAGGTCAACATTTGCATGAAATAATCTTCAAATATTAAATTATATGGACCGTACTATCGATTCAAATAAAGATTTCATGTATTTTTCTGAATTTTGTTTTTATTTGTTTTTTTTTTTTTTTTTTTGTTGAAAAACTTTCCTATAGCTTTTAAAAAATCACCCTTTATTTTGATAGCAAATACTTGCACATAAATACTTGTTTTACTCTTCTGTGAGTTCTATATAATTTTTCTTCTTCTTATTCTCTGTCTAAATTTTTTTCCTCGATTTATTGTTTTTTTAATACGCGCTATAGGTGGGACTCTAGCGTCACCAGTTCTATTTAACCAACTCAGGCACGACTGCTACTCACTTCTGTCGTGTTGCTACTAATACACTCTCAAGGAACAGAGCTTGATTTCTACGTTTTTATACTTTTACTATGTGACTACGGTCTCATCTGCTATTCTAATATACAAGAGTTTTCACCAACACATTCACCGCTGCTCCACAGCTATTGTTTTCCTCATTTTAATCAAAACGAAATCAGGTTTAAATTGCCGTTTTCTATTTTTCTCCTTTTTAAACAACTACTCAACAATATTTTTTTAAATTCATGGCGCTGAGGGGGTTGAAGTCATAACTGTTCTTTTATTTTCTATTCCTACACTTAATAGTGGTAGAACTATTAAAACAACAATGAAAGTGTGGCTAAATTTATTTTCCTAACAACATTTTACTTTGTATAGCCAAAATATCCAGCTAGAAAAGGGAACTAGAAATAACTCCTCTTCTTTCTTGTTTTATGCTTCTGCCCCAATCGTTGAATGCACATTTATGACATCCACGCTATAGGACTTCAACTCTATCAATATATTTTGATAATTAATAGTCGCTATGATTACCAGCTTTCTTCGCACACCTCTTAACAACCCACTGGTCTACCCACTTCGTTTTAGATTTAGAGTACTAAAGGATTCCTAAATATCCTTATGGATATTAAAAGAAAGGATGTTATAGAAAAACAAACTTCAATTTTATACAGCTTTTCTGTTTTATTTTTTTTTCTCCAAAATAAAGCTTGCCCCAAAATATATTTCCCAATATGGCAATGTCTAATATTTGGGTTATTCGACCCTGTTCTGTGTACCACTCCAATTTAAGACTTTAAGAATTTCCAGAGTATATAAACTAGAGTTACTTATCGGGATTAAATTTTATAAACCCCGGAACTTTCGAATTCTATAATTTTAAAATCTCCTAGATTTCGAAGTTTGCCAGAATTTTGAATCTTTGTGTTTCTTTTTTAATGTACAATATTCCAGGTTCGTGGATAAATGGCTGACTCTTTGGTGAACAAATTTAAATTCTATAATGGACTCACAGTTCATATAGATTTTCTCTATAATTTGTTACATTTTGACACGCTTGCTTAGCACCTAAAACTTTTTAAACTTATTATGGTATCAGACTTTAAAAACTTTAAAACATTTCTAATTTTTTATGTATAAAAACTAGAAAGCCCCAAAACTTTCTAGAAATTGGGAATATTAAAAAAAAATTAAATTTGTATCACTTTTAAATATGAACAATTCTTGCCACAAAAAAAAAACCGACTTCAAAACAGACAATTTTAAAATCATAATTTTTTAGAACGTTAATTATACATTAATTATATAATATTATATTTGAGAAAGATTGCGTCATGATTTTTTATATGTCGTAGAACAAAATATGACTGCAGATTAAACAAGAAAAATCAGCAGTTATATGGTCACCCTTTATATTTTACACTTTTTATTACTGGCACAGTAAAACAAAATTTATCTCAATTCTAAGCGTTAGTTTTAAACTGTTCAAAAGATTGGCCATATACGTCAAATTACATCAATTAGTGCACCCTTCAATTTCTAATTTTAAACATATAAACTTGTTATTATACTTGATATAGTAATGGACATTCTGTATAATTTTCGAGAGTTTGTCTGTAACGGTTTCAAAGATAGGACACCTTTTACTCTCAAATTTCAAGTTTGCTTCTTGTGGTAACGGACTTAGCAAAAAAGGTTATGCATTGATTGAAATTTGCACAGAACCTTTATTGCTAAATCCGCTATGACAACAAGCTTAAATCTTGAAATTAGGAATTAAAGGATGTCACTATAACCGATGTAATTTGACCTTTATGTCCATTACTATATCAAGTATAACTTTTTAAAATTAGAAATTAAAGGGTGCCCTAACTAATGTAATTTCATCTTTATGGCCAATCTTTTGAACAGGGATAGACTAACGCTAAGAATTTAAACAAATTTTGTTTTACTGTGTCAGTAATAAAAAGTGTAAAAAATAAAAGATGATCACATAAACGCTGAATTTTCTTGTTTAAACTGAATTCATATATTGTTCTACGACATATAAAAAATCCTAACGCGATCTTTCTCGAATATAATTAATGTATAGTTACCATCCTAAAGAAGTATGATTTTAAGTTTGTCTGTTTTGGATTCAGTTTTTTTGCAATAATTATTTACAAAAACTGTCATTCTATTTGCTGTTACACATATACAAATATTAAAAGAAATTTCTAGCATTGTATAAATTCGCCAGTTAAAAAAAAATGGTCAAATTGGAATTCGAAATCTGGTAGCCTTCACCTTTGTACAAAAAATCTTACAATCAATGATGCTAGTCTAACTATATTTAGTTGTGAACAGGCAAATTCATTTACACAATTTCAGCTCTTGTTGCGGATTTCGAAAAGTTGAATCATTAGATCATATTTCATCGAAAATGAAAGCTGTTCGATCAGTGACCTTTACAAGTACTTGATATCGTAAAAAGTGGTAGATTTCTTTTTACCAATTTAAATACATAATACACTTCCAGGTCATGTACTCTCTCAATGATTTTTTTAATGTAGTGTTTAAAGTCAAAGTCTATGTTGACAAACCCAAACCGACCAATAATCTAGAAAATTTTATAAGAAGGCGAAGGCTTTTATATGTGTTGTGTGGTAAAATTACTTAATCCGTATTTGTATAATGCTATTTGGCAGCGCTAGATGTGTAATTAAATAACATTTTATGTCAGATTTGTCGACGGACTTCATTTTCTATTTTTCGCCGTATTAAAAAGAAGTGCAAATTGAACCGTTTTACCACCGATGAAGGTAATCGAGTGTGGAATTAAGCATTTTTGACGGAAGGACTTCCCAACTGGATTACCAACCTAATGATTTTAACAAGGCATGAGACTTTTATAATCAATTACTGAGAATTGATTACATTGACTATTGCAGGAAATAATAATAACCATTAGTACGTATTTTAAGGTATTCTCTTTTAACTTCAATTAGTTTTATTACCACTTCCTTTACATTCGAACTGATGTAATGTGTTTTGAAAGCGAGTAACAAAATTTGGCAATCACAAAAATAAGTCACTATGTGGCAAGTATTTTTTAAGATAATGTCTAATTTGTTGATGCTGTTATAAGGCCGGGCGCTGGTAAATATATGTGTAAGAAATGAATGTAATTAAATGTATAGATTAAATTATTTTAAATTAAAATCAAGCCGAAACGGGTGTTCGATTTACTAGGCCGCTCAACCGTCCAACAATATATGTTACCATATCATTTTTATATTGTCATTTATTTGAACTGTTTCTTTGAAATGAATTATAATTTTTTTAATTTTGTCTTCAGTTCGTTAATAATTATGATGAGTTGTACTTAACTAGAAACTGTATTTTATTTTGCCGGTATCTAAATTTTATTGTTCTTTTTACAGTTTATTTTAATAACTCACGAACTTAAGCCAAAACTGAAAGAATAAATAGTTTGTATATATATGTTCTAATTTTTATTTTTTTCTATTTTTTTTGGATTTTGTCTGAAAATACTGTTTCATTAACTTTAAGTTAAGTCAACCTTTTTAATTTCCGATAATATATCTTTTAAAATTTTGTATTTTATTTTATTTTATTTTTTTTTTTTTTTTTTGTTATTGCCCGCATTTGAACTTTTGTCTTTTGGAAAATTTCATCAGTGACCTAGAAAGAAACACATTTATATTTAAATCCATAAAAATTATATTGAAACAGAAAAAAACATCATATGAAATATTTTGAACCAAAGCTTTATATTAAAAATTTAATGCATCTTTTGAATACTTGTGAAATCGACTGCAATTAATAAAGTAGAACATCAGTGATAGTGAACGCATTACAACGCATCACAACCGGTAGCATTCCCTTTCGCACATCTGTTTGTTGCCGGTCTACTAACGTTTTTGTCTGTACATAAAAACATGTAGCAAGTAAATACATGTTGCAACAGTTAATAGACTTAATGTCTTTTGATGATAATGATAATAATAATGATTTTTGTTTTATTCTTTTTTTAATTTCATTTTTTTTTTTTTACTTTATTGTTGTCATTGTTTTCTCTGTTACTTTGTTGCCATTTATTTCATATTATATGAAGTTGTCATTGAATTAACTTAATTATATTTCTCTTTTTTTGAAATACCCTACATTATGCATAATTGAGTCTGTATTTGCTCACAGACTGGTGACATTAGTTTCTGCGACAGTGAAGACGAGAATAAGATAAGATTTTAATGGCCAAAATTACATCAATGGGTAAAAGCTGAAAAGCTTTTAAAATTCAGTTACTTGAAATGGAATAACATGAATTAGTTTTCACTTCTTTACTTTCTTTTGGGGAAAAATGTCTTTATTAAATATGTCCATTTAAAAATTCAACGAAAATCCGTACACTTTCAAACGACAAAACAAAAATTTTTGAAAATCCTGTATAAAGTCTTCGACAATCTATTTGTGGAGACAACTTTTGTGCTTTTCTAAATATTGGTTATTTTATTGTTAAGTATCCTGTGGCGTATCATGAATTCGTACTTATTTATTTCTACAAAAAATTTTCACTTGCTTTAACTGTGTAAGGTAATGTTAAGGCTTCATAATTTCGTTAAGACTTTACGCAAATATCTTCTTTGTTTTATTTATTTTTTTGTTTGTTTTTAATTAAAAAAATGAATAATAAAACAAAAATTTCACTAAGCCAAAATATAGACTGACAGAGATCAGAGAAATGTAGCAGCATGTGCTTTGTGCCATGAATACAGTGTGTACTTGAAGTATACGTACTTCAAGTAACTTTGAAAGTCAGTCTACATCCACTTTATATCTTTATATATTTTTTTCAATTGTTTATTTTCCATTCAATGATAGACGTTTGTAATATGTCATTTTCTTGATATTTTTAGCATAAATATAGTGTATAAATACTTATCGTTACCACTAATACTCAAAGTTTTTTAAATGCGTGTGAAAAGCATTTTCATTGTATTCATTTGCAGAGTGTCTGGTTCTGCTAGAAAAATATTTACTTTTGTAGCAGAGAATAAATAAAAAGTAAAAAGATTATCCGAAATGTAAACAAAGAAGAAACATTTGCCAATAAAAGAAATTAATAAAAAAAATACAGAAACTTACATGCGAGCACATCAAATAGTCATTTACTTCAATACTCATCTTAACATTTATTACTTCCAGTCTTTAAAAACTCAAAGATTAAAAAAGTTTATGTACATATGTATGTGCGTACACACATCTATTGTTGTGAAGACAAAATTAGAAACTCATGTGTACTTCATATTCTAAATTGTTTCGAAAGACTTTTGTTCAGTTGATGAGCCAAGTATGAGTTGGACAGAAGTGGGTTTTTACCTTCTATATGACAATATAGAAATAAATAAAAATTTTGTTTTTACAAGTCTTATAATCAAATCGATCGGAATAAAAACAATAGAGAAGATAATTCATGTACCCGGCCGAAGGTTGGCTAAGCAAAAGGTCTTTGTTAAGAGAAGGCGGTGTTAGTTTTACCATAGAGAAGAAAATTCTTGGAGGTGGCCGAAGCCATCGTTATTTTGAGTGAGTACATAACGACAATTTTGTAAGTGCCCTTGGGCACTATGATATGCAACCTTATTATTCATATTTTTGTTAATTTTAACCCAGTAAACATGTTTTACAAGTGTAGTTAACATGAATTTCCATTGAAATAGTTAAACTTTGCCTGCTTTATTTGAAAACAAAAATAACAAAGTAAACAGACTATCAATATATTTTTAAAGCAGAACCGCTGCAGCGCTCTGAGACGTTGATCATAGCCCCTGCTTTGGAAGGGCTAGTTCCAGAAGAAAAATAGCATTAGCAGCACGTGGTGCAATTAATGAAGGATATATTTAAACCCACATTACCGCTTTGGTATTTGATACAACATTAATTTATGTGGCTGCCATCTGGGTATCACATACTTAAGATAATTTTAAAAAGTACTTTAGAACAAAAAATTAAAAAGGAAAATTCAAATATGTAGAAATTTAAAACACTCTTGTTATGATATCGATGAAAAAAATATACTTCCAAGTTAAACAGAATCATCCTGTATTTTGATACTTTTTGCCCTCCGTGATATTTGTAGAGTACATGTCCAAAAAATGTATAGCTGTTCGTGTACAAAGTGCTTTTTATAAATTAAGATGGATGCCTACGTCATTTATAGTCTTAAAGTGTATTTATTCCATAAAGAGTCAATAACTTTTTGAAAAAAATGTATTATAGATTGACCTTCAAAAGTGTCAAGACCATTTAGATCATTTATACAAATTTTGAATTGAATCAACAAATCCATTAACCAGCAAACCAAGAATGGTCGAAATTAAAGTTGATATGAATTAAAATATACGTGGACAAGTTGAAAAATATAAAAAAAAATTTAAACCATCATAAATTAAACATCTTGCTTGTCTGTGAACAAAACTTTTTTTAAAAAGGCTATCAATAGCATAAAAATTCTTATTATCAGATTTATTTAGATACGAAAAATGACGAAAGTTGTATCGAACCAGAAATTACATTTCATTCTGCTGATATCACTTTGCAGTTAATATATTCTGTTGTTCACTTTAGAGTTAATCACTATTTATAAAAAAAACTTAATTCTTTCTGAAAATAATAATTTTTTTGGTAAAAATGATTCAAATTTTACAAGTTTCTTGAAAAAGATAGAAGAATATAACGTAGACCTTTTAAGAAAATGTCGGTATACCCACATGTTATAATAGAATAAGATTTAAGCATGAAGTTGGCATGGCCAATGAGATCGAGCTGGTTGTTAGCCCAAACAAATGTTTTGATTATATATGAGAGATTTATCTCACAGGAAAAAAAGTGTTGGAGTAGCAACATTCCAAAGCCGCTAGTAACGCCAAATTAAAGAAATTCACCTGTTCGTTTATGGCGAATCCAACATATTAAAGCCATAAATTTCACAAATAGATGGCTACAGAGTTTGCTTAATGAATATTCATATAAGTGTGAAAAGCTCTCTTCTTTCTAAAAGTTTATAAATGCTTTTTTAAGTAAAATGTGCAATAATGTGTAAATAAAAGTAGAATGTATCAAAATAAGTGGCCCTTTTCTTACAAGAAATAATAACTGCTAAATCCGGTGTTTTTTTATTTTATTGGTGCTGCTCCTTAACTTAAAATCGTCGAATTACTGTCTCAAGGTCACAATATAGTAATAACACCTTTTAGAGTATGCAGAACTGAAGCCAGAAATAAATTATTTAACGTCCTAATAAAATTATATTAAGAAAAAAGAAAAAAATGGAACAAAATTATCAAGACCAATTGCTTTTTAAGTTTGTGAAACATTTTTCTATTTATTTTTTATTATTTCGTCTGCTTTTCGCTTCTTAATTGTTTTCCATCATTTAAACAAGTAAAAGCCATTATTTTTTTGAGTAGTTTCGTTACAGTTTTTTGTCTTCTGGTTGTAAGTTTTATTTTTCAAAACATTTTTCTTGATTTAGTGTTCTGTGACTTTTTAAGTGATTTCATCAAATATCAACGTAATCTTTTTAATTTCTTCTCCACTTAAAAATAATTCGTCAAGAAGTCTAAAGTAAAATAAAAATATTTTCCTACAAACTGCACAGTGAGGGGTGAAAAGAAAATATATTAAAGGTAGTTCAGTTCAGTCAGGCACAGAGTTTTATAACTCTAATATAAGACAAAATTCAACCGATAACAATTTGTTATAACACTGTTATATTTCTGAAGTCTTCTTATTGATGTCTTAAATAATATCCTGACATTTATGGATTATCAATTAAGGAGTTATTTAAGTCGTGCTTTTTTTCTTACAACACCAATAAATCTCCCAATGTGCTGGTTGGATGGCTTAAAAATAAAATTTTAACAGATTTTCAAGTTGCTGCTTTATTTATTTTTATTTACTTAAAGAAAATTTTGCTTTCATAACGCGAAGGGTTGTCTGTCAAAATATATTAGGGAGCCTCATTTCAGTGTTTGTTTAAGATTTGTAAAATTCCTTCGTTTTAAAAATGATTTTCAATTTATTTAAAAACAAATAATAAATTTTAACGGCTTCTTAAGATATTTCTTGTTTCTTTCTTTTAATTAATTTTTATAACAAATTGATAAATTCATTTAAATATTCTGAGTAATATTTTACGGTTATTTTTAAATTTTTATCAAATTATTATTTGGAATAAAGCAATTTTAAATTACGATATGAATTGCTTTTTTTTATTTATGGGAAAGGAAACATAATTTGAAAATCATCAAAATTATAAATGTTTGCTATGTTTGACGTGGGATTAAATGTTTAAATTTTTTACATATTGAATACTGCAAATTCAGTAACCAAGATCATGCGAAGTTATTATGTGTCTATTTTTTGCACTTAAGAAATAATACCTTCGCCTATTTTTCACTTTAGTGGTAAAACCATTTTCAAAAGCTAACCCGTTTTGGAAATTATTAATATTTTCTTCTCACTTTACTTCACTTCTGGGTTTTCTCTGTTCTTAAAATTATATTTTATAAGTATTCTTGATTAAGAATAAAACTTTAGATGATAAAAACAAGATTAATTATTTATATTTATAAAATGAAGGCTTAAGCAAATAGTGAAAATATTCTTGAGTTATATTCGTATCAGTTTTTTTTTTCATTTTAAGCTGCTTCTCTTTCTCATATACTCCAGATTGTATGCCGGTCACGGTAATAAATTCATGTTTTCGATACAATCGATAAAATTCGATAAATAATATATTTCTCGTTAGAAGTTTCAACCAGTTTTTGAACCGAAACATCTTCCAAAAGCTCTAAATACATTTCTAAATTCATTCTTCTTATAAAGCATTAAGGAAACTTACAATCGTTTAAAACCATTCCTAAAATTTGCCTGGTATCTGACAAAAATTCTGCGGTTTAAATTTTGCCAATACCAGCTGTTGCAGTCTGGGCCGTTTGTTTACATTTATTTTCATCTGAAAACATCACGCTATTCTAGTTTTTATTCAACAGAACTCACGTTTGCAATAACCTACAAGCACGCATTTTCGTCAAATAGGGTTTGAACTTATAGATGGAGTTGCAATTTAAATCTTTGCAATTGTTCGTGTTATGTTTTTGCTTTATTGATCGACTAGTCAAGAAAACTTTTGTAGCTCTTAAGCCAATCTGCTCCTTTTGACGGGTTGTCGGTTTGGAAAATTCTTTTTAGAACGGCTAATTAACCAAGTAAATCCTTTGTTGGATTTTCATTTTTCTCGTAAATAATTTCTCTTATTCTTTTCAGTTTCACTTAATCGCTTTTCGCTTCCCATTTTTTGTAATTTTTTATTAAATTAATTTACTTAAAAAAAAGATTTAAATAAAGTTAAATGAGAAGAGTTTATAATTTAGTTCTCCACAAGTGTTTCATCGTTTTCATGAGAAATGTTTGAAATGGTTCTAAAACGATTCTAAATAAAACAAAGTCACGGCACTATGTACTTAAACTTAACTATTTTCCCAATATTTTGTAAAGTCCCATTAGGTTCGTTAGAATAAAAAGAGCACATCTGCAACGAGGGCCTTTTATAAAGACCATTTAATTTTTCTTGGTTTCTTTAAAAAATATCCGCACACATTTGTAAATTAATTTTTCCTTCTAAAAAACGGTTTTTAAAAATTAAAAAATGAACTTAATCCAAAAATAAATTTTAACTTATAATAATTTTCTTCATTTGTAATTATATTATGCTGGAAGATAAATGAGATTTAACATCAGCATATAAACAATCTGTGTTTGTATAAGTTTAAAAAAAAATAAAATGCTTTTTATTTTTAAAATTAAAGGAGAAAATTGTGAAGTGGTCATGAAAAGTTTCTCTTTTCTTTTTTGTACTTTTCACCTAATGCATATGAATTTCCATATCATGTATCTATTGTAGGTGGTCCACATTTAAAAAAGAAACTGAACGCAATTATCGTCTTTTTTTCCAACTTTGAAAAGACATTTTGGTTTTTATTACATACCTGCATTAGGGTGTTTCGGAAAATTTATATTCTTCTATGGCTTGATTGCCAATAATTTTTAATCAAATATTTATATTTGTTTTTTTATATCATTTATACAAAAGACTTCTGGTCTTTTTTTGCAACATTAAACTGAGAAATAAAAAAGAAAAAATTTAAATCAGTTACAAATTTGAATGCAAGTAAATGTTTAACAAGCTCTTAGCAAAACTATAAATAGCAAAAAGCTCATATCAGAATAAAAAATTTGAATTCTTATCCTGATTGTGATACAATACTATGTTAACCATATGGTTATACCTATAGAGAATAAACGACCACAAGTATAAATGATGTGATCAGACCAAAAAATAAATAAAGAAATAAATACCTGAATTTCTGGCAGATATATAAATTTTTTTTGGGATTGAAATACATTTAGATTTTTTACCATAAATTAATTATTTATAGCTGCTGGTATAATAAATTTTTCAACTGAGAGATCGAATAACTTGACTTATTTTACGGTACTGAAAGCTATTGAATGGTCTAGCAGTTTCAAAAAATTTATTTTTTCATTATTAAGATGTCACTGAATATTTTCAGTAACATCAACTAAGTCCACGATTTTTTTTTTAATGCCGACTTATATTCGGATAGCATATTATGTTTGTCGAGGGTCATTAAGATATGCAAAATTAACTCGAAAACTTAAAAAACAATGGCAACATGGCGACGAGTCTGTTTATAAAACTAGTTTAGGTAAGGGTACAAATTTTACAATTTTCTAATTGACTGTAAGTACGAATTTTGTTAAAAATCTATAAAAGCGTCGAATTTATGCCCTTTTTATTAATTTATTGACTTTCCTCTTGGCAGTACGACAGACCTCACTTAATATAGTAGTTTTAATGCTTTTCCAACGAATTTACACAAAGTCTCTTGAATTAGACTAGACCATTGGAGAAATATCATCTAGAAAAGTGCGATCTATAAGAAGATTCAAATTGAGATCGCCCGCTATTACGATATAACTGTTAAAAGCTTCTTGTGTCTCCAACTACTCCAGAAATTTGTAGTGTTAATATTTCGTTTAGTTCTGCCCTCACACTTAACCTCATTTGGAAGATACTCAACCACATTAAAGGCTCAGCATTTGCTATATCTTTAAATTCATAGATTTGTTTTAGTGTATATATGATGTCAAATGTAATGCTATATGTAATGCTATCTGCAATGTAAATTGCAGTACGAGCATATCTATATATTCCGTCTCTGATTAGATTATATTTAAAAAATCACACAGATGAATTAGTGACATTTAAACCACGTTTCAGATGCAATATTGAAATTTTTAAAAATATATTTGAGTACGTTTTTTATTATTTTTAAACTCTTACATTTTATATGAGAAATTTTTATTACAATTTTGTTATTTTCCATAACCCTAGATAAATATATTTGCAACACTCTCTTAATTACATTCCGTCAACATGAATTCGTTTTAAAATACCATCAAATAAAATCTGCGTTATAAAGATTTAACTATCGTGAGTGGTAAGGCTATAACCGTTGTCAGAAGGTGAAGGTTCTTATTTTCAACCTGAAGTATGTAAATGTTCATCTACTAGCGTTTCTTTCACCTGTTATTTTAACATAAACTCAAAAGCCACTCATAATAAAGGCACTATGAATAGGTTTTTTAACTTAAAAGAAATGCGAAGAGCATTAAAGTTATCTGACTTCAAGTAATACAAAATCCGTTTTTAGATGCTTGTCCAATATTTTTTAAAAAGTCTTAATGAAGTTTTCGAAAGTTTGAAGAAGATTAAATTAAAATCTTATCATAATTATTAAGCAGACCATGTCTTAACCATAATTAACTCATCTTTAAAATTATGTTTGTTTTTACCGTTTCAGTTTTGCAGCCGACAAATATGTTTTAACAAAGGGAATGAAAATATTAACATTTTACAACAAAAGTCCAATATTTTTAATCTCATATGTATTAAAAAAGCCATAGAGTGATATAATTATAGTATTTTAAAGGGAATTTATATAGCGATAATTTTAGGCAGATAATTGGTTTTAATTGTGTCTTATCTTATAACATGAACTGTTTCAATTTAGGGGAAAAACGCATGATTTTAACATTAGCTTATCATTGACGAGCACGAGTTCACATTAACAAAAAGATAATAAATCATTACGAAAAAAAAATTAAATTTAGCGATTGAAATAACGTTAATATTTCTAGTACGTCAACGCGTACACTTGTTGGTTTAATATATGTTAATAGGAATATAATGATTTCCAAATAGTTTTTCATAGTTATGACATGGATATGCTTTCGTAAATTAATTGCTAAAAGTTGTTCTTTTCTGGCGCTCCTCTTGGAGAATTTATTTTTTACTATGGCCTGTCGAAATCTTATAGAAGGTTGAATACGGCTTACGTTTAGAGGAAGGGAGAAAATTATAACTAGAGTTTTTCATGATATTTTCCAAAAGTGTCCACTTAATTTCATTTAAACTTTGTATTTGTGCCCCATTGGCCTGAGAACGAACCCTTTAGGTATCGTTGTAACGTTTACGTTCAACGTTATATCGCTAAAATGACAGTTACGATTTTAAAAATTTTTCTGTTATGTTTGAAGCAGACATTAGAAAAACAGGGGTCCAAAGGATAATCCATCTTACTGGAAGTTAGAAATATCCTGATTGTAGGCTCGACAATGCTCGGTTTAGTGTTGAAATAACACACACGTTGTTTTTTTCTTGCGAAAAAGTTTGAAAATGATAAATTATTTTCTAGTGTAGAATAGTGAAAGACATACTGTATTTATATATTGGCAAATGTAATAAAGAAGACTTAAAAATAAACGTTCAAAATAGTAGCTCCCTAATGCTCTTGAAACTTAAGCAATTGTCAAGTAGTTTCTGAGTGCTAAACAATTTAAACAATTAAAAAAGAAAGTGTTTAAAGTTACAATTAAAAAACAAAACTTGCTTTAGTTTTATCTAAATCATCACAAGAGATAAAAAATTAACATTCATAATAGCAGAGCAGAAATTTTTTACTTATTTTTTGTTTCACAACATCTGCACATCATTTTTACACTTACCGCGACATAGAAATTTAAGAACTTCCAGCTTGTTTTGTAAATAATCACAGAGGCAAACAAAAAGTTAAAAAAGTCTAGTATTACAGGCACAAACTCACTGAGAGTGAAAACTTAAAATGTAAAATTTAAAATTTTAATTTAAATTATTGTCAGCCACTAGCTTTTGTTTGTCTGTAATTGCACAGTAATCAACAACTAACTGACTTTATAAGACATTAAAATAGAGAAAGAAGCTTGAATTCCGTTTATGAACCACAAGGTCTAAAATGATAATAATAATAATAGACATTTGAAATAAAATGAAATTCATAAAACAAAAGCAAAAAATAATGTCAAATAGTAAAAAAGTGAAAGAGATTTTAATTGTTACGGAAGAAAAGATCAACTAAAAATCTGACATAAATTTAGTTCTTGAAAACACAAATTAAACACGTTTTATCTTGAATATGCTTGTTCACAAAAAAGTATAAAAATTATAATCTAATTTTATGTTTTTCCAACAATTCTGCCGCACGTCTTTAGAGAAAATCACGTTCAACCATTTGATTGCATGGCTCGGTTAGTGGCATGAAATTTGGGCAACTTAGTTCAAATAATTTAATTCAGTTACATGGCGTTAATTTGGTTATTTCAAATTTGTTTATTTCCAAAAAGCGAGTCCTTACAACTTCAGTTTGCAGCACCATCTTTATCCGAAAAATTTCTTTATATGCAAATAAAAAAGGATACGCCAATTTTTTTTTATAAAACTATTTCTTTGCTAATTTTAATGGCTTAATCGCAAGCCCGGGTCTATTTTAGTGTCTAGGCATTGCACAGTGGGACCGAAGTATATTGGATATAATTCAGCCATTTGTAAAGGGCCAGGCCGATTGATCCAAAACTTGTCATTAGCACAGCAGAGGAGCATCTAAGCTGAAGTTTTAAAACTGGCTTCCGACCATTTTCTAGGGAAAGCGATATGCAGTTGCAAAATTAGGTACCTCGCACCTGCAAAGTTTTCTAATGATCGGCATTTCTTCAAATTTAAATTTGATTTATTTAAAATTAAAATTATCCAGCTTTAAATGATCTAGTTATAAACATTTTAAATTAAACATTTTTGGGTTTTCGATTTCGAAATATTAGAAACAATTTTCCAAAAAAAAATTTTGGAGTTTCAATTTCGTAGTTAGTTATGAATGTATATAATATTTTGGACTAATTTGGAGATTATTACTGTTCATCCATCTTTTTTCTGAGTTTTATATTTGTGTGTAAGCTAACTATATATGTGTGTAAGTTTAATTCCGTATAAAATTGGTCGTCCTTATAGAAAATGGAGGTCCTTCAATTTGTCATATTTTACGTCAAAATTTTGATTTTAGCCTATATATTCTAAAATCCCAAAGATGGGTTCAAAAAAGGTCTAAGATTTTGGAGTTAAAATTGTGTGAATATTCATATATAGATTATATAGATAATATAGATGATGCAATTTCCTACTTTCACTTGAATATCCTTTCTACGTATCCCAACGTGTATCTCACTTTAATAAATTTGTACGCGCGTTAAGAAATTTCCGTAAAAAAACTATTATACTTGAAAAAAGGTTGAGAAGTATAGTTTTGTAAAATAAATTACAATTGCGACTTCATTTATTTATTTAGTTCTAGAAATGTTCGATGCAGTCACAAATGAAGCCTATTGCTATTTTTTGATTTTGCATTGTCATATTTTAAATAGCCATTATTTATTTTTTAGAAAATAAAATAATAAGATATTTCAATAAAAAAATAGTGGACTTTTCAATAATGATGGTTAATTTTAGAAGGGCCATTAAATTTACAGGTGTGACGTTCCCAAATTTGAAAACGCATAGCGTGCACGATTGTATTTTTTTCTTTTTATACAACTATTTAAAATAAATTTAATATGAGAAAAGTTATATTCTTTCATTTTTATTTATTTGGGTTTTTTGATAGGATCTTCTTGACTAAATTGGATCTACATACACTATGAAGGGTGTATAAGATTCTGCATAGCCGAATATAGCACTCTTACTTGTTTTTAATTATATGTATTGGTTGATATCGACTTATTTAGTTACATTACCAAATTCGCCAAATGGCTTGTCTGATATCGCCATAAGTCACCAGTATATAAAAGTACATTATATTGGTTATAAAAACATTTTCATTTAAAAATTCATAATGGAATCCATTTGTAAAAGGTACAAAGCTAATATTTAAGTAACATAATAACACAAAAAATATACAAAACTAAATAAAAAAAATTACAAACAACTTAGTTCGAGAAAAGTAAAGTCAATCAATGAATAACATTTATTAAGTTGTTAAAACTAAAGATTAAAGCTCGAAGTCATAGTGGTATTTTTAAATATTTTGCTAAATATTGAAAAAATAATTAAAAAATATAAATTAATTATTGAAACAAATCTTTCACACTAATTTTGTTCGATGTTTTTTCGTATCCTTGCTGCGGTATTCATATTTCATTTGTGTTAAATCTACTTAACATATTTTCCGAAGGAATAGATGAGTTACATCATTAATATGTTATAAACATTCATTAATCAGTAAATTAAAAACGGATATCTGCAACTCCTTAAAATAGTAAGTACCAGCAGCAATCTGGTAATCGTAAACTTTGGGCCAGAAACCGCATAGGCCTATTGGTACTTAATTATTAAAATATTGAGTCGAATTTATGAAAGGAAGTTTTCCTCACTATGCTTCAAAAATACGAAGTGCATTATAAGAGTCACCAAATTGTTTGAAAACTTCTTGTTTTGCATAAAGTTTAATTTAAAATACAGGGTTACTGCATTTTTCAATTAAAAAGTAGATATGTTTTCTTGAAAGCAATTTAATATAAATAGAAAATAACTTTCTTGTGAAATAATCGTATCAGTTACATTTTAAACAGTTTTTTTTTTTCAATTAAGTTTAAAATTCTGTGCCAAAATGACTGTTATATATATTCAAAAACGTATTTTTTAAATGCATTTAGTCTTTTAAATTTTTTTTATTAATTTATTGCTGTTTTCTGTGTTAGCTAAAATATTGGATTTAAAAATCTTTCTGACAAATGTAAAAAGTGTGATGTAAGGTTTTCGATGCATAATTCCAGCATCCAAATAGTCGGATTGACATATTTAAACTGTTTCTTGCATTTGTAATTTAACTTATAAGATCTTAATTATTTTCTATTATACATTTCGTTGTATATATTTTTAGCTCTTTAAATTATTGTTTTCAGTCATTGATATCAATGAAAAATGGTATTCAAACTCCATCCACTGTATCTCACTTGTCTTTTTTCTTTATAATATATGTATATACAGGGAAAAATAAATATATAAACGCCAAAGCAAACTTGTTTAATTAACATTAACATATTAAAACGACTTTAAACATATTTAATAAAGCTGCAATGTTTTTTATTTTCTATTGTATTTCTTTTTTTTTTTTAATTACAATGTTATCATAAAGAAAACCATAAAAATAGCTAAAAATATCTCAAAAAATTTTTAATATCCCGGGTATCTCGCTTCTCGCCACTCTTAAATTTCTATCTCTATAAAGGATTTTTATCGCCACGTTTGGCGAGAAATCGCCGTATCTGACAATTGGTAGGCTACATGTATAATAAGATGGACTTATTTACGACTTTTTCTCCCTTATAGTTCTGAGTTTGCAAATGCAGGTAAGTGTCTATTTCAACTTCAGATTATTCTTAATCGGTTCAGTTGAACAGAAAAGTTTTTCTCAATTCTCCCTTCTGGGGCTTAATTTTGAAATCCAGATGAGATGTATTAAATTCTAATAAAATTAGTTAATAATGATACACATTTTCATACATTAGATTTTCCCTATAGCTTGCACTTTTTAGTTATGTAAAAATCTATTTTTTAATTACATTAAAATCGCTTAATACCTGTAAAATTATTGGTTTTCCGTTTTTTTCCTACCTGTAGTTTAAATTCCAATAGAATTGGTACAGCAAACATATCTGCTAACAATTGTTATTATTTTTGTGTGATAACAACGATTTCTTTTAAATTAGTTGACTTTTGTTACGAAACAATTACTTAATTTTTAACACTTCGTGGCAGCTAAGATTCATTGGTATTGAAGCTTCTCGTTAAATTATTTCATAGTGATCAAACATTTTAAACAAGTGTCAAATTGTTTTTCAAGCTAAAATGCTTATGTAATGTTTCATATTATATATTGTTACGTAAAACAAATAAAATACTGATGCATTTATAAATTTATTGACATATTAAAAAATAAATGAACACTAATCAAATTCATAATTAATTGATGTAAATGGTAAATAAGCAAATTACGATCTAATAGCATTAATTTTCACAACAATAATGAATAAAATTAAACATTTGCGATTAAAGTGAAATCATTAATTAACCTGGTTTCAACTTGATCTACTTAATTCTTGTAATTTATGAACGATCATTTTAAACATTTAATAACAATTAAGAAAAAATTAAAATGAAAAAAAAAAACACAAAAGCAACGACATAAAACAGAAATATTAAGATCAATGAGCAACACATTCCCCACTATACCGATTCCCAAACAAATCAACACAACAAATCTTCAAGAAAAAACATAAATTGTAACAAATCCCCTACAACAAGAACAACTTAAACGCAACAATAACAAACAATAAAAAACTATTTAAGACTTTAATACAAACTGATTTTATATTCTGATGACTTAGCTTCCGTCATGATGCAAATGAGCAGTTATTTCTCAATGGACTTAGCAGAATTTTCTAGCTTCAAGAAGTAAATAAATCAAAATTCATAATTGCAAAATCTTCAAAATGCGTTTGGTAATAGTAAAATTTTCATTTTTGAAGGGAAATAATTAAAAGCTTAAAGTTAAGAAAAATATATTTGTGTAGATTTATATCAATAATTGAATAAAATTTTTTTATAATTAATTTAAAGCTCAAAGAATATTGTGGAGTAGGAGTCAGTGGTCATAAAATAATTCTTAACTCTTAAGACAATACATCCAACACAAACAATAGTTTCATAGGCAGTATCTTTTTCAATAAAATAATTGCTTTAATAGAGTAATTCGTTCTTACGCCGCACAGTGGCACATTTGGCCAGAAGGCAGTCAAAAATCCGTAAATTTTGATCGGATCGGAATTTTGATATGCGATTTTTTCTGTTTGGTAGGTGGGATTTCAAACTTTAACTTTTAATAAAAAGCATAAAAGTCGATCGACAAAAATAACTTAAGAATGGTTTAATATTCGTTACAATTATTAATTGAATTTGACTATTAAAGAAGAGTGTTAAAACGTTACAAATTATAATTATTAATAGTTTTTTAAACTAAATCTTGTCAGGAAACACCAAATTTTGGCCACCGTAGTATTTTTAAGCTTAAAATCAACAAGAGTCAAAGGCTGGTTTTTTTCAAATATCCTTTTAAATTAAAAATTTTAAATTTTTTAAAAGCTTAAAACTTTCTAAATAGCGAAAATTTTTAATTTTAAAATCTTAATATTTCTATAACAATTTATAAAATAAATATTGATTAATTTACATACATACGAATACTTTCAAATTAAGGAGCCACTTGTATAGTGAAAAAAAAAATTCTTTTAAATAGCAGTCATTTCCATCTTCTAATAGTTGTTTATCCTCCTCTTCTAATTCGATTGGAGTTGTTTTCCATTTTTGTCAAATGTTGGACATGTATAGATCTGAAGTAAACAACAAAATGGTGATAAGGTCTTCATTAGTACAACATCTAGACATTATTCTTGTGCTATATTCGCGAAAGAATCTGTCGTCTTTGTTCCTTTTTTCTTGCGCTTCTCTAGACAAATCTCCTTTTGGTAGCAAATTATGTTGAATAATTTGTTCCCCAATATACAAAATTTTATGAACCATTAAAGACATATATCTCCATATATCTCATATATCTCATAGTAAAGTGCAGCAATTTTATCGGCGTAATCACCAATTTTTTTGCATTTATCTCTCTGCTGCATGCTAAGACTTATAATATGGTTTTGAATCGTCTTATTAACTTATAATCTACGCCTGTGATAAAGATCCTGCAGTCTTCAGTTCAGAAAAAATCTTCTTGGAGTATTTTGATCATTCGAATTTTCTTCTCCTTATTTAGATTGATCGATTATAAGGGCTAGCTGAAGATACCTTTCTAGAATTTGTTCTTTTTTCTTTCGTTTTTCTGCAAAAATAAACAGGTACTAAGAATAATCAGGTACAGATCATCCCATGCAGTGTGTGCGCACATGTGTATTCATGTATTTTATTTAAGGCTTCCTTTTTAATTATTTCATTATTCTGGATTCATAATTCTTTATGATCTTACAGTTTTATGATATATTTGCCATTACCAACTCTAATGTGTAACCCAAATTTTATTGAATATTTATTACTAGATTTTATCGCAAAAGTTATAAACCCCATCTTTAAAGGAGATTTGAAAAAAAAATGGCTATAACTCTGTTAAAAAGTTAAAATAATTCAAAAATAACGTTGTAAAAAATATTTTTTTTTTAATTTCGTATGTATTTATAATTTTTTTATAAAATACCTGACCTTTGGTCAGAAAATTTGCTCTGGTGCACGAGGTCGCAACCTGGCGCACATATAATGGGATATGGGTGTATAGGGGAGGCTTTGGGCTATAACACAGAGAAATATCTTTTTGGCGTGGTTTACGGGAGGGAGATTTTTGATAAATTTTGACCTTTTTTAAAACAAAAAATTTAACAATTTAAAAAAAAAAGTAACGACTTTGTTTTAAGAGCACTGAAAACTAACAAGGTGCATATTAAAAGAAAATTTATTTTGATTTGATATCTTTTAAAACAAAAAAGTTTTAATAATTTGAAAATTATAATTTAAAAAAAAATTTATTTTAACAAATTATTCGGAAAGTCTATTTGGATCATCCTGTGATATAGTTGGAACAGAGTTCTAAATTTTTGCCTCTCGAGATTTACTGGTATTTACTTTCAAACGATTAAAAAACACTTAACACTCATATACTTCCTTAGTGCAGTGGCTGAAAGTAGATAGGTTCCAAACAGGAAAAAGCAGGCAACAATATGTGGAAATGAAGCCGCAAGGAATAGTTTCGGACATAAATAAACTGGCGAAATGGCCTTTTCAGTTAACACTTAGCCTGGTCGTTTTCGAGATTGCCCTTAAGGTGTATTGTGGACAATTTTATTCATTTTAAGCGTGCTGTGTACAATAAGTTGTATAGGAAGAATTGCATATGATTTTAAGGATTCACAAACTCTTCAATCCTAATAAGTTTCAGAATAGTATTTGTTGTCAATTTAGTATTATTAAATCCAGCCGTATTAAACGAATTAAGAAATTTCTAAGCCGGCCCTATGAATTAAGTTTCAATGAAACGAAAAACGTACGAAAAACGAAAACGAGAAACGTACCACTAATTTGAGCACTTAAAGAAATAAGTCTAGACATTTCTAATAATTAATATTATACCGCCCCCTAAGGATTTGATAAATAATTGGATTTATTTTTATATTCCGCTTTTAAGCTTAAGTGTGAGTCATAGTTTTCATGCCATAGATCAAAACTTCCGAGCTACCTTGGTTAAGTAGTTTTGTGACAACACGATATTAATACAAGAATTGTTTAAAAAAGTTGTAAAAATAATAAAAAAAATTTCAAGTTAAAATTTAATACAATTTTAAATTGTCTCAATTATATATTTAATTGAAAAATATGTAAACAAATTTATATAAATAACTAATTTTATTCAAATTGAATACATAATTTTTTTCTAATTAAATAATTAATTGAATCAGTTCAAAATTTATTGAAATTTTTATCCGAAAAAAGGTAAAATATTAGCACGTACAAAAGTTTTTGTCTGTGTGTGGCTATTTCGGTGATGACTTGTCAACTTATTTAGAAATGTCTAAACACATATAATTTCTGAAAAATACATATGTATGTATGTACATACATATGCACCTATTTAAATATGCATGTATGTATATAAAATTAAAAATATAGAAAAAAATAATAAAATAAAAATACGTAATCAAATTTTTGCCGATAAGTTTTTGAAGACCATAACATTAGCAAGGATCTGTTGAATCAAAAATAGAATGCATGAATCTTTAAATTTCTTTAAGTCATTAATACTCCATGGCTTACTAGCGTTTCTAAAAGAGAAATCGTAAACGAAGGACTTGCTTCTGTGTACAAATACACTACTCTAAAGATTGACAGTATTTTTAATACAAAAGAAGACGGTAAGTTAAATATCAATAAAAATTGTGATAAGAGCAAGAAGAGAATATAGCGGGTACATGGTTGTCACTTTCAACCCTTATAATTTGCAAAAAACCATTGATGTACAATTGTATAAGATTAAAGTCAAGGCTTACTTCCTTAGTCCCAAGCGCTAAAAAAATTTTTGAACTTATTGGACACACCAAAGATATATGTAACAACCTTGAATCGTGCGTAGTATGAAATTTACCACAACAATACCCAATTGTTTGCTCTAGTGTACATTGTGCTAACTGTAGCAATAGTCATCCAGCATCTGATAAGAACTGCTCTAAATATATCGAGCAGAAAGAAATTATTAAAACAAAAATCATCGAAAAATACTCATTTGGTGCGGAAAGACGAAAACACAAAATAAATGCAAAACTAAGTTTACAACAAACCGAAAATCTTACTTACTCAAAAATAACAAAACTAAATGAAAATAACAAACGCAAATTAAAGAACGATCTTCAACATTAGTTTGTAATAAAATAACAAACAAAAAATAGCTTTGCAGAGAACCAACGATCTGCTCGTCATCCAGTGAAATAGATATAGACAAAGATTGCTCCTCATCGACTTTAATAAAATTTAATGCAGGCAAAAAAATGCAACCAGGAAAATAATCATCAAATTCAACAAATCTGAATGGCAGACAAATTATCAACAAACATGCAGCGACCCGTTGCAAAACCTCATACAACAAATATAATGTCAAACTCTGGAAAAAAATAAAAAATAGAGGAAAACAAAAACAAAAGAACAACATTTTAAAATTAAAATTTAATTACCGAAGAATAAAATTCTACAAATATAAGCTCTTTCAAAAAAATATTTGAAAACTAATATTGGTTCTCTGGAGATCAAAATTTGAATTCCAATATTCAAAATAACTCCCACTTTCATGTCCTTCTTGGTCAAGTAACTCAAAAGTTAATAACAAAAAATAAATATCCACAATGGATACTGGTTCTGCTTTAAATTAAGTACAAAACAAAATGATATCTCGCTGTAAAAATCAAGTAATTGTAAATTAAACTTTACAATTACATTACACTATATTTAGCATGAAAAATTTTACTATATTACACGACAACATGAATGATTAATTTACAATTTTGAATAAATTGCAATTTCAATCCAGCTTTAATTTCTATCCATGAAACACAATGTAAAGAATATTTCATTTAATTACCACTCAAAGGATATTTTGCATACTTTCACAATTTATAACTTAACAGCAACTCTAACAAGATATAGGTCTGATAGTGAAAAAAAATATCCCGCATAGGCTTAATCATAGAAATACACTTGAGAAAGTTTTAATCATAAAAATACACCTGGGAATCAAATTTACAGTAAATTCAATATATATTCCACCTTGTCAATTTTTTTTGAAACAGGAACTCATAAACAGTATCTATTTTGTAACAACTCCAAAGCTTTTTATAAGATATTTTAACTCTCGGAACGCTTCTTGGGGCTCTCTAAACAAGAAAAAAGAGTTTATACTTTAGAATATGCAATACTTTCTTCAGATTTATGTATCTTAAACGATGGTTAACCAACTACTCATCTGTCAACACATGGAACTTTAACACACGTAAATATTTCATTATGTTTACAAATTTCACAGCATTTAACTTCGTGTGATATTTTGGACGAAATTTTTAACAGTGATAATTTCGTATAACAACAAAAAGAGATGATATTTTTAGAAAACAAATCTGAGCATTGCCACCCTCATTATAAAGAATTAAACTAAAATTTCATTAACCCGAAATACCCGACTAATGTTACTCGACATCAAATCCACGTCTTCTCTCGCATACGACTAAGACACATATGCAACACACGCTCAACACAGAATAAAATCCTTCATGTCAAAAATGTTATTTGCCGCTCACTATCAATCATCTCTTAATGGAGTGTTCACACTCCCAGAAGCTCAGATGTGTAATTTTTGGATCTGATAGCCCAAAGAATTGTCGAATTTCCAACCAAATTAAAATGTATATTAAATCCTAACTAGTATCTTTATTATTTGATTTTTAATTAAAAATTATTTAAAACCTACGAGGGCTGCTATATATATTTTTGGCCTGGCAACACTGAGTACTGACAAGTGCAATCTGACATTTCCATTGGAAAGTTTGTCATTTTTATGCATAATCGTACTCAAAACGTTTTGACGTACGACCATTATTTGTGTTGTTTACAGTGACTTGAAAAAATTAATATAGAAAAATATAAAATTAACTCATGAACATTTTCGTGCCATCATTTTTCACAACTTTCGACGTGGATTATCACGACAAGAGTGCATTGATGAACTTAAATCTTTGTATAGCGATGAAGCACCATTCTATAGCACTGTGAAAAATTGGTATAATGAATTTAATCGTGGCCGAAGCTCGCTCAAAGACGAATTCCGTGAAGGTCGTCCAAAAACGGCTGTTGTGCGAGAGAACATTGATGCCGTGCGTGAACTCATAATGCAAGATCGACATACGACATACCGAGAGATAGAGACATCCTTGGACATTTCTTCTGCCAGCATACATTCGGTACTGCATGAACACCTGGCCGTCAAAACGGTTTGTTCTCGTTGGATCCCGCACAGTTTGAAAGTCGCTCAAAAAAAAGGCTCGTGTCGATTGGTGCAAAGAAATGTTGCAAAAATACGATTGCGGTACTTCAAAAGACGTTTATAAGATCGTCACAGGTGACGAATCATGGATCAACGCGTATGGATCTATGGATCCGCTTGAGCAACGTAGGACGGTCACTTCTGACTGGTACACTACAATTTGTTTGCCTGAAGTCATCGGAGAAATTCGAAAAACCAACAAGAGAAGACGAATCATTGTCACCATGACAATCCGAGCTTTCACACATTGGCTCAAAACAGAGCGTTTTTGACCGGCCAAAACGTCGAAATAATGGGTCATCCGCCGTACAGCCCTGACTTGGCAACTAGTGGCTTCTTCTTGTTTCCGCACATCACGAAAAAAATGCGTGGTCAACGATTTTCGTCGCCAGAAGAAGCTGTTGAAGTGTTCAAAAACCATGTTTTAGAGGTGTCTCAATCGGAGTGGAAAAAGTGCTTCGACAACTGGTTTGAGCGCATGCAAAAGTGTATAAATCATGCTGGAGAATACTTTGAAAAACAATAAAACCCCTTTTGATTATAAATATTCGCATTTTCACTATTAGGCCAGAAATATATAGAGCAGCCCTCGTAGAACCGATAGCCTTTGTAGCTGGTGCTCCTTGCTATTTATATAAGGTTTATTTACTCATTTATAAATCAAATAAAGAAAAACAATAATAATAAATTGCATTATTTATTTATTCAGTAAATGATGTCAATTAATATAATAATTTACTGGCGGAACAGTTCTGGTTAACTTAATTTTGTCTAACGTTTACTGACAATCAATCAGTAGGAAATTTTCGAACGGAAGAAGATACATTAATTTTCCTCACAGTAACTTTTTATTGATAACAAGCTGAGAGTAATTACTGCAGAAAAATACTCAATTTTATTGAGGATGACTTTTAGGCAACAAAAGCCTATACGAAGGTCCTTTGAATTCTTGCTTAGCAAAAAAAAAACAATTAATAAAAATTTAACTGCAATATTGAAATAAGATTCCGAATATTAAAACACAAAACAACAGAGCTTTTTTGTAATTTGTTTTTATCATTTCAATTTTTGTTTGCTATGCATACAGTGCGCTTCTATATTTAGTTTATTAAAAAATGCAATGTATCTCTAATGTAAGTTACATTAATTATAAATACATTAAGCCCGTAAGGTAAACGTAGACAAGATTTATTTTACGTCTCAGAGCTTATTTCTACAGAATAGCTTTTTTTTAAGAAGTTTAAGGTTCCTTAAACGTGTAAGCAGTGATCAGTCGTATAATTGTATTTTAGTCTCTTTAGTTTTTTTTGGGCAGAAGGAGATTAATACGCTGAATCACAATGGGGTCACGAACAATTTTAAAATAATATTTTTCAGTCTTTGCTAAAATTAAGCTTTTCACCGTCAAGGCAGTTTTATTTAATTTGTGTTCGTTTGCTCAGGTATGGTTTTGACAAGTAAGACACTTGTCAAGATGTAAGGAAGGGATGAATGAAACGTTAAATTACTTAAAAACAATTTTTAAATAAATTTTGTTTCAGGAAAAATGTAATCAGAAAAAAAGGGACCAACTTATCCAATTTCTGGATTTGCTGGAGATGTGAAAAAATCGGTCCAAGATACCTTGTTTGGATTCATTTGTGTTCGTAGTATTTAATCCCCTTTGTTATTTAATTATGATTTCGTTTTTACTTGTAGAAAATGTTTAAACACACCTCCGTACAGCTTGCTAAGCAAACGCCCACCGACTCAATCCATACAGTATTTAGGTAGAAAATAAATATTAATAAGGAAATTTCTAGTACAAAGTTTAGCGCTCTACGTGTTGTATCCCTCTACATGTCAATGATAATTTTTGATTTTTTATAATAGGTCAACGCCCGCTGTTTCAATTCAGATAATTTTTTTCCAGCTGTGCACAATAGAGGCCAGGATTGACTTTCATAATCAGTCGTACGATCTGTTAAAAATTGCATGTGTGCGCAAAAAGTATGCTAGTGTGGATTAAAAGTGTATATGTGTGATAGACTATTTACAGATCTGTACGATTTTATAATTTTTTAACATAATTCATAAAATGATTTTTCTATGCAATTAGAGTTGATTTTTTTATAATGAGGAGACAAAACAATAACATATTAAAAGCACCTGTTTTTGCATCTTGTCGCCATTTTGCAATGATCTTTAAAGTAGGACAGAATTCTGTCAGATTTTTCTGTGATTAAATCGTACGATTGTTTATGAATCCTGGTATTAAACAGCAGAGACACTTGTGCAAAATTTTAACACTTCTCTATTGTAGTTCCTAGGTACATGATAATGATTATTTACTGTTGTCATACCTTTCGGTGAAGACCATCGTCACTGGCTGTTTATTTGGTACGATTGGCGAGCGCTTTCGATGCAAAGACATCATTTTCAAGCCGCGTTTTGATTAGTACTGGTTAGATAGTGTAAGGTGTTTGTTGCATAGAAAGTGGTGGATTCAGGTAGTTTTTTCGGTAAGGATGGTGTCTATTTACAAATGGTATTATGCAGGTAGATTGTCTGATATCTGTCATGTTTAATGAAGGTATATAATTTTAATATTTCAGTCTTTTATTATTAGGTAGGTAAGTGTGACCATCTGTCGGCATTTTGCGTTTGTAAGTTTGTTTTAATAGTTTTAGTGGTGTAAAAATTGTGTCGAAGGTTGTATTTAACTGTTCGTTAATAATATCTCCGTTAAACGTTCCTGTTTTGTATATTTCCATGTTTTCAAGAATGTCCAGTCTTCGTTCTTTTTTACTAGGATGTATTAACGTCATACATTCATCTATTTCCCTTGGCTCGTGTTCATGTGTGTTAAGGTGTATTGCGAAGTTAGAGTCTTCTCTTTTCCGTTTATATGATCGTATTAGAAAGCAGACCTTATCCTCAATACGAAAAGAAACAAGATTCTCATCTTACCGCTTCACTCCTAAATAGCTAGTTGATAGCGCAAAATATCTAGTTCTCAACTCTCACTACATACTGTCATGGAACCCTAATGTACAGTTTAGGGCGGACAAGGCTTCTGTAGCCCTTTACCTAACTAACTTTTCATCACGGTAATCAAACAAATACTAATATATGGGGTTATCGCTTGGTAACCTGCACTGAGCAGACTAACAAACTGAAATATACTGAACAGAATTCTGCGTACTTTGATGGTATGGTAACAGGTGCAATACGCCTTAAACCACCCAAGGCAATTTTTACTATGTTGCACTTGCTACCGGCCGATCTTATACCCAAATAACTGGCTATTAATTCAGTAGTTAGACTTGATGCAGCTCGAAAATTAACGCTACTAAACTTTGGCTATGCGACCATCTGCTAGCCCAACCTTATGTCTGACTTTAGATTAGCAGTATCAGTGTCAGGCAGGTCAAACGTGATGATTCATATGGATTGCCAAGAGTGATGTGCTTGATGTCTATGTAGACGGATCCAAGTAAAACATAAAGTTGAGGGAGACGTCCTTGTTTCAGATTTCAGATCAGGACGAAGTTCAAATCCAGACTGGATGAGGTACCACAAGATATTCACAGATAAGTTCCTCATCATGTCTTTAGGACGTCCAGATTGATTCGTGAATGCCGGATGTCACCAGATTAGATGACGAGACATTTGATTCTAGCCTGGAATTATTTTGTGTGCCAGCACAATCAGATATACCCTGGAACATAGTTTCGGGAACGCGTCTGACGGACAAAAATAATGATCTGCTGGTGGGAGTCCCGTTAAATTACTATATTTTAGCAGAAACTTTTTGAGGCTTTGCAGACCAGATGATCTAACGGGGTCACCTGCACAATTTCGAAGACACTATGGCCTCAGTATGGTAGTGGGAGAACTGCTAATCTATCGGGCTGGGACAGATTTGTTAATCGGTCTTCAGAGTGATTTAGGGAAATATCTAGTGGTAGTGTGGAAACCTAAGGATCCTATGAAAAAAGGGACCATCTAGGACACAAGTGAGTCGGTTTCGTAAACCGGGAAGCATGAGCAACCTAACCTATTATATCTAAAATGGAGTTTTGTGTGTACAGCCTATTTTTTATTAAGACAATAGAGAGCCAAAATAGAGGTGAAAATCTCAATTTGTAAAGGAAATTCTAACCGGTTGCTATTTTCTAACAGCCAGGATTCATATAAGCTGAAGGTGAGCATAGAATATTTCCTTATTTGCGCCTTAGAATTTTAAGGGTTGACATTCGTCCCAATATAGTACTGGCCTATTTTTGCATTCTTCCGAGCTGCATAACACTTAAATCTATTCTATTAAATTTATGAAAAGCAAGCAAAAAATTTGCTTTGTTATAACAAACAATGTACTTTATTTCAATATACTTTATTACCCTTTAAAATTTTACTACTATGAAAAACTCCTACAACGAAACTTATTAACAGCAGTTGCATAACTATTTGCTACTTTTTTATTGCAAGACGTTGTAAAAAGTTGGAAAGGAATTTATTTCTTCTTTTTGCCATTTCTACATCATTTCCGTGTGAATTTCCTCTTACTTTGAAAAATCATGGACTTGTGAATTTGGAAATCTCACTACAACTCTGTACGCACTGGCAAAGAGCATTACAAAATAAAACTCGTATAAAATGTTACGCTATAAAATTCAAAATTCAAACAATAATCGTGTTTTTTATGACCGTAAATTTTATTGCAATGAATGTCTGTCTAATAAAGTTTTTTTTTAACACACAAACTGAATGAGACCTTGTAATGTAGTTGTTTTTTATTTCTGTATTTTTTTTTCCTTCTGCTTTTTTAGAAACTTTTTATGAAGAGCGTCTCTTTTTAGCTGACTTTGGTATCTAAGGTGATTTGTGGATGGTTCCCCACTTTCGAAAGAGTAAATTATTGGCATTTAAACAACAATAAAAAACATGTAATAAAAGCAAAAATTACAAACTGCAGCAAAAACAAGCAATAAAAAATTTTAAACAAGTGCTGGTGCTAGTCATGGTAGTAAGGCGGTCCCGAAAATTAAGTTTACAATTTTAAAAATAAAAGAATTTTTATTCTAGACCACATAACTCAAGGATAAAACTTTAAAATAATTTTATTGGAAATGAAATTTTATTTATCTTCTGCAACCTTTATTGCAAACATGTAAACAATATAACGGCTAACAACTTGACGTGTGTCCCTTAAGCTTTCCAATTGCAAATAAAATATGCACACTATACACTACTTCACAAATTACACAAACACACACTTAAATAAATTACTTTAACAGAGTGGAATTAATAAATTTGGGTGGTAAAACCACCATAGCGGTTTAATAGCTGTGTCTGTTCTAATAATTCAGTCGATGTGTTAAGTACATGGCAACAAAATTCATAACTAAAATCGCAAAACTTACACTGTCTAACACATATGGTGAAATTTTTTTAAATTAAAAAAGTCAATGTGGCGTGTAAAGCTGCACAAAGAACTTTAAAAGAAGAACACGTTTGAAAAATGTAGATTTTACATTTGCTAGATGCCAATGTTTGATTAGTATTTAACTTAAAGTTTAAAAAAAAAGTTAATGAGTTTTTAGCTTCCATGAAGCATTTGCACTTGAAAATTACCTAAAGAATTCAATTACTAAACACAAATGACAAACTTAACTCAGGATATTAAGTTCCTTTATACTATTAACGATGTCGATCTGAGTGCCTAACTACTTGAGGTTATATTCAGCTTCGAACAGTTGACTTGCCGAGATTCGGATGGATAGCTTATCCAACATATACCATTGAGTATAAAAGTGCAGCACTTTTCCATATACTCGTTTGTCAACAGCAATAATTAAACACTTAGAGCAAAAGAAAGGGGCATCTTGGCATGAAAATTTAATGCGATGTTCGGTGGAACACAACTCTAGTATATGGGCCGGTGCTTCAAAGTCTATTTTGGAGTTAATTCGCGGCGTGCAGGAGACAGCGAAGAAGCTTATCGGTGACAGTAGGGTATCCAGCTCTATTGATTAATTGGAGCATCGACGCAATATGGGGTGTGTTTCACTGTTTTATCGTTACTACAACGGAATGTGCTCTTATAGAATCAGGGAACGGTAATTTTGTACGCAAAATGGGCCCTGCATAAAAAGCGCATTCCTTTGCGATCGATTGGCCAGAGAATCATACAAGAAATAAACTCCCTGCAGATGTCTTTCCTGCTACTTTCAATGTGCAAAGATTTAAATCAAATGACCACAAGCACTACTCCCTTTATCCCCCTTTCCGTTATTTCATTTCATATTTCTTGCACTAAGCACTGCATAGGTAGAGGTCATCCCCTGAGTGGTAGTCTGCAACTGCAGCTTTCCTGATGACACCACACTTCACCCTTTGATGGATTTGCAAGTAATGTAGAAATTGTCCAAGTTATCTGTACTAGGAAACTGATCACCAAAACACTAAATATGATAATTATTCTTAACAAGATATATTACGCCGCGTATCGTTTAAATAATAAATAAATCACTTGTAACTCACAACATCGAGCATCAATATGCTTACCACATGAGCTTTTTAGAGCTCCGAATGCAGCAGACACTTCATTAGGAACCTAGAGAGTTACAAATGAGCTTTATTTATTGCCAACGAGGTTTCTGTGATAATGGGCATTAATATGCATTTAATATATACACTGTTCATAAATGCATAGCTGCACGGCATTAGTAAATTTAATTTTTCGAAAATTTATCACTAAATTAGATTAAACTTCTGCCTTCATAAAAGATCATCTTAAGAGTTATATCGGTATCTTTAAGGCACGTTTGTTTATTTGATACAAAGCAGTTATGCATTTCGGAAATGGCCCGCTCTTACAAAATAGTTTACACAAAAGCTGTTTTAATAGAAGCGATTGCCTGAAAATACAAGTTGTGTCTTATACGTCACAACAACTTTGGTGCTTAGACAGACGACTTTGGTTTTATATCAGGTACTATAACCGTCATCATCATGTATTTATGAATGAGAAATTTCTCGGAATTTTTCTTTAACTCTCTTTTCAAAGTTAAGTCAAGACTCGCTAATTTTTGCAAAAAAACAAGAAATATAACAAGAAATATAAGTTTTCCTTTTTCGTAACTCCTTAAGATTTAACAGCCTAACTTCTACGTGTACCCGAAGTTTTAAAGACATAACAATTGTAAAAGTTTTTTTTTAGAACATGAAAAATTATTGAAGGAAAGAAGTTAATTTCTGCAGCAACTTTAAGAAAAATGAAAATAAATTTCCTAAATTCATAAATTAATTTTTTAATGTTTCTCATTGTATTCTTTTTTTCCAAAACTGCTGTATTTTATTGGTGGGTTTTAATCTATATTTTTTGTGCTTATCTTTTTCAAACAAATGGAAATACAAACAAATCGATTACATTAAATACAGTAGTGGCCATGGCTACGATTATAGCATTGAGGTATGGCACATCTAATTGAACCTTGAAACATTGTTCATTAAGGGCAGTTAGAATATTCTTTTCAGAAGAGTGTTACTGTTTCTTTAAAAAGGACAGAAAAATTTTTGTAAGAAATTGTATTTGTTTGTGGAATTTGGTGTTTTTGTTTTGAAAAAGTTTATTTTACTTTTTTTTTAACTTGCTCTGTTTAATGAGATAATATCTACAAGTTTTTTAAGTATGTGGTTTTTAGCTGCAAGTGTAAATATTCGTTGAACCATGAAATAAAAGAAAGCTTCCCCACTAAATGTTGCACTTTTTACAATTTGTTTAAATATATTTTTAACATGCAAAAAAACAATTTTTTCAGCGCACGTAAAATTGTGTTTGAAAATACACATATTTCCATGTGAGTTTGATGATTTTAGAATTCTGATAAAAGAAAATTTATTTACTTAAATAAATTTCTGTTCTTTCAAAACGTGGGATGTCATAGTGTCGACGGGAACAAAGTCCATTGGCTTTATGTCGCACCCAAAATTGGCATAATGTTTATGGTCGCTTAGAAAAATGTTTTTAGTATGGACTACGACGTTGTATATCAAAAAATTTTCTGCATAGCCGGCCTTCCTCCTCCTCTGTGGTATAACCTCAATGGCATTATGAACACCGGCTTCGCTCACCAACGATTTTTTGCACCACAATTTATAAAAACGTTACATCTTTCTTACATTGAATACCATTTAATTTACCTTTAATATCCATGGACTTTATGACTCTACGTTCAAGGACATTATGTCCTTGGACATTATGACATGCCACACCCTTTCAAAATATCAAATATACGAATACGAAAGTCTTTGATAAAGTAATTAAAAATGCAATCGCAAGATAATCAAACGACGTTATTGAAAGCCACAAAATTTTTACTAGGCCGCGTTTTCTGTACATTTTTTAATAAAACAACAAAACAAAATTTAATTACTCCCTACGTTACCCACAACAGTGGAGGAAATATGATAAAAAATCATTTTACTATAAACTCAAAACTTATTATTTATAAAAAAAAACTAATGGAATAAGGTGAGAAGAAAAAGAAAGATAAGGTGCAATAGGAGGTAAAGAGTGTTGAAAGCTTATCAACTAAATTCATACCAGATATCGTGGCTCGGAGGAGAAAGGAAAAGTTATCATAGATGATGTAATGTGGTCTTAAAAAGGAATTTAATTTTAACACAAGGCTGGTACCACTTTTTAAAACAGTAGTGAGGATTCATATTATAGAGACTAAGTAGACTTTATGTAAAGGAGGTAACGGAAACTTAGGCATAACTAAATAGAAAATGGGTTTGTTTTACTAAACTTCAATTTTCCAGTTATATGGCAGCATTGTATATCTAAGAAATAGATGAAAGGAATAGGTGCAAGGAAAGATAATTTTGCTTGTTTTGGATAATCAAACTCAGGTTACTAAGAAACAGCTAAATTCTAAAAGCAATGAAATTTTTTTCAGCTTACTAGCCTTAAATAACTAACGATATACTTTTCACACGTTCAAAATGTTTAGCTGATCAAGAAAAAAATTTATTTAGAGACAGGGTATTTCAACACTACGCCTAGAAGATGCTGCGTTGGTTTACAGCCATGTTAATTTTCTTCAGGTATCCCTTGATAACTTGAAGTGCATCAAGAACTAGATTTAGTGTTGAATTAAGTTTGATTTTTCTAACAGTTTACTTGTAAGCATTTAAATAAATTGAAAACAATTAAATCAAATTATGAATAAAGGGGTAGTTTTTGAAAAAGCTCCTTAAAAAGAAGAAAGAAAATGTATTCTTCCTTTAACATTGACTTCTATTTTTAGCAGGGCTACAAATTATTCATATATTGTTTATGCAAGCTATAATTATATTTGAAAATAAGTTAAAACTTCTTGAAAACTAAAATGTCTATAAATTAAATTAAATACTTGGTATAGCAAATAATTCTAATGGTTCTAAATGCAAAAAGAGTCCAGTAGACAGTTTAATGTTTTGAATTTCTGTTCTTTTTGTCCCACTGTGCTACATTTTTACTTGTGTAGTAAGTAACGTTTTTTGTGTAATCTTTAATGTGAAACAAAGAATCATGATAAAAATTAACATATTATTTTTACAAATTACTTTCTTTATCTGAAATCAGCTTTATACTGAATTATTTATACAGTATGAATAAAAATAATGAAATTAAATTAATAATTTGACCTCAAAGGAAAACAAAATTTAAACAACCATACATTATTTAATAATTTTTTAATTTTTTTAGTTTGCTTTTACTCTCTAAGTTTAACAAGCCACCAACATGCTGCCCATCGTTGGTAAATTTAAATATAAAATAATTAAAATAAATAACAAAATAATACACAAACTCCATCGTAATAAGCTTTCGATAATGTCCATACAAAAAACTTACTTAGTAGATTGTTTTTAGTTCGCTTGACTTTTAAATTAGAAGGTTACTTAGTAAAATACAAGCAAAGAAAGAAAGAAATAAGTATGCTAAGTTCCTTAAAACAACAACTGACTAACAAACCTACGAATAATAAGTTTTTCAGGTGGTGCGATTTAGCTTTTCAATGAACTCTTAAAAATTGAAAAATTAATTAATTTCCAAATTCCAAATTATTTTATAATTTAACAATTATTATTTTATGAAATAGTTTTCAATTTATATGTAAAATGTCCGCCTAAATTATGCTGCATTTTTTTATTTAAATTTTCTGTCCTCAAAGCTTATTATTTTTGTAAGTTATTATTATCCTCACGAAAATATTTTATTTTTTTTTAAAGTTATTTCATATTCATGGAAAATTATTTTGATTCACTTGTATTCTCATTTAAAAAAATCCTTCAGCTGGCTGCAGATATTTTCCTCTACGATATGTCTGAAAGTAGTATTTTTTTCTTGCTCCATAAGATGTGAAAGCAAAGCTGTTAACGATCTTGGGCAGAGTACAATAGTTTTCTCCTCTAGCAACACAGGACTATATTTAGCTTAACAGTTTTTCACATGTCTTCAAAGAAGAAATCATTGCGTTCATCCAAAGGCCAGTAATCCAGGATAGAACTTATATTATTGGGAGTTATCTAATAGTTTTTTTTGACGTTTTAGTCCCAATGATTTTTTAATTTTTCAAGATTTTTTCACTTCATTTCTCGGTTTTGAATGCTGTTTTATTATTTTTGTCCTGGACTCTTTATATGTTGTTTGGAATTAACTTCTGTTAGATTTCCTTAGTCCGAACAAAACTTTATAAAAAAAAAACTCCAATCATAATAAAAGGAAAAGCCGTCACGTGTCCACAGCCGGTTAGAAATGTGACGGCGTCGCCAAGATAAGACCAAGGGAAGCAAACTATACAAATCTTGAGTATGCATCGGGCCTAGAATTTTTTTAGCAAGAGACAAATATTCTGACATAACATTGTCATTGGGAGTTATATCGTTAGAGTTTTTTCATTTGGAAGCGTTTTATTGGTTGTTTTATATTTTATTCGAAGATGATTTGCATTTTTATTTTAATTTTAAAGTCGCTTTATTATTTTAGAGATACAAATAAAAATAAAAATTATTTAATTATTATTTAAAATTAAAACTATTTATTTTCCTTTTATAGTTGAACATCATTAAGGGCAGTGTAACTAACTGTCGCCTGTTTGAAGGAATTTTGTATGGGTACTTCGTATGAATGTTTTTTGTTATTGTCTCCTCATACGCCTTATTTCGTTAAGTTGCGAACAGTGATATTGATTCATTATTGCAAACATATAAATGGACGGTAGTATCTTTCTATCGTCTCAGATGATTAAAAAATGCTTTCATTTTTGACTTTGCTTTAATTTAAGCTCGAAAGACTTAATTCACTTAAACAATTTTATTTAACACAATTTTTAATTCCAAAAGCATAAAATTGGCCAACCAACAAGGTCTTAAATCAATTTAATTTATTTTTAATTTTTTTCTTTAATATAGTTTTAAGTTAAACACTGAATTATAGCCATTCGCTTGTGATTTACACAGTTTGTGTTTTTTTTTATTTTTAATTTATTTACCCGTATTCATTCATATCTTGCCTTAATTTACATGTAAATTGTTTAATTTTCCTTTACACATCAGTTATTAACTGTGTGAATTTTTATTGCGCTGGTTTAATTTTGTGGCCACATTAAATATTGAATTCCATAAAAAAGAAATTTATATGAACTTAAAACTAACTACGAAGGCAAGAAAGAAAATTCAATTCTTTCATATTTAATAAGAATGTTACACGAAATGACCATAACTATGAATATTAACAATTTCTTAGTTTTCTAATTATAAAGTTAACAGTAGGACCAAAATTTTTGTTTAAATGGTGCTAAGAAAGTAAAAAGCAGCTTTTGCAATTCTCAAGAAAACTTTTATAAAAATTGTTATAGCTTTCGAAAATAAAGAATTTTATTGGGAATAAAGAAATATTGATTAAAATATGTTAAACAATTGGAAATGCAACTACTTTCCCAAGATCTGCATGAAAATGCAAAACTTTCATGCGTAAAAGTCAAAAATTGCGATCAGCCCCCCTATAAAATACAGTGACATGAACATCTTCTGAATGCATCTACCACATTTGTTAAGAAAACCATAAGTGAAGAGGTTTATTACATACATACATTCCTGGCATTTAATATCATAATTTAGACATTTAGTTTTTTTACATATTCGTAGCAGATGAATTGGCAATCGCACTAAAAAAAATTAAATCCCCCATGAATTCATTCAGGATTAAGCCTCCGTTTTTTTTTCTCAGACGAAGCCAAAGTGAGTCGACAAGCCAAATTCCTGCTTTTGGGCTTCCGTAAATTTTAGAGCGATTATTACCTGCTCAACGTGTCACTGTATGGTGCGCTATGTGGTCTGGAGTGTGATTGGGTCTTTTTTGATAGAAACGAAATCGATATCATGTAAGTAGATTTGGCACCTTACAAAATCTTTTTGAAAAAGTTCTGAGTTAGAATTGTGCCAAAAGTTTTTCCTGCTGGCTGGCATTGGCTTTGTTAACGTTTAGGTATAAAAAAAGTAAGTTTTTCTGTTTCTTAATTTTAAAAAAGCTTAGATTTTATTTGAAACAAATCTAGTTTGTCCATAAAATTTGAATAATTATATTTGGGCCAAAGTCTTTTATATGTTTTATAACTTTAACGCACAGATTCGGTGCAATATAGAAAAATAGAAAATAAGAATATTATCGCTTCCTTGTCCACCTTTTATTCCTTATAACTAAGTTTATGTAATATCTGACACAACAGTATTACCTGTAACAGTAGGGTGCCAATTAACTATATAAGACAATTTTTTTGAAGCAATCTGTTTCACGCCAACCCCCAGATTGGTTTGAATTGCTAAAAAAGAAATAGACCCTTGAGAATTTGAGTTCAATCGGATGAGGGAAGATTTTCAAAATATCTGATTTTTTACTTTAAATTGTCAATGGCTTCGTAAATATTTATTTAACAAAAAAAAAATTGTTAGTAAAAGTAATAAACCAAACTCAGAGGAACAACATTTCTTTTTTTTTCTCTAATATCTTTCAAAAAATTCATAAACATTTTCTTGTGTCATCGCCAATATTCCGTAAGGCTGGTTACGTTTGTTTCTGTTTCTATTTCCCTCTACACAAAAATTTTGCGGTCAAACTATAGCACTGGCTAATAGATTGCATCGACTAACTCCATTCAGGTAAGCGCTTTTGCTGGTTTTTCAGTTAAAAACATTGAATCGTTACTTATTGTTAATTAAATGTTTAAGTTTTGAACTTCTTGTGAACTGATGGGGAACATTTAGAATTACTATTCAAAATCAAATAACTGCTTGAAAACAAGAAGAAAATATCCAATATTGGTTTCGTGAAGTAACCTCAATAAAAAAAACAAGAGAAAAACAAATATGGGATGACAGAGTATTAAGAATTAGGATAACAAGCCATATATGCAAAAATAGTTTAGTGAAGTAACTCCAATCGAAAAAAATATTGAGGTAACACAGAATAAAAAAAAATAAGAAAAAAATTAGATTACACAATTTTACAAAATATGTTATCGGCTCTTAATGGGTTAAGCATTTTTTAAAACTTTTAGTGTTTCCTTAAATATATCTTCTAAAGCTTTTAAATAGTACCCATATTGATACATAATTGTACTTTTTTATGAAAAGTTCAGAGACCAATAATTTAGAAAATATGGACGAGCGGCAATTTCTCCACTTGATACTTTTTTCTTGTTTTTTAATTCTTTATCGCTCCATATATTTGTTTTGTTTTGTTTTTTTTTTTTTATAGTTAGCGGCAGGCGTGGCGTTTTGCCTTCTGCCTCAAAGGACATGGACCGATATTGTTGATGATCAATAGCAACTCTTGTTGAACTATGTCTGATAGATTGATTTATTTAATTTTTTTTTTAGCTTATCTAGTGCCTTGGCAAAGGTGATTTTAACGCGAGTGCGGACGGACAGACGGACATAGGCCTAAGTATAGCTATAGCTATAACTATAGTATAGTTTAGATTTTGGACCTAAAAGCCAATACATTTTTTTGGTTTTGATGTTCAAATATTTTCGTTTTGTTTTGATATGTTCTTTCCATGTTAGTATTTTGTCTATATAAAGTCCTCTATATTTAACGTTGTTTACTACGAGCATTTGTGTTCCATTCAGAACAACAGGTGGGCAATTACCTATTCTAAGAGTAAAAGTTATTTGAGAAGATTTGGTTGCATTATTTGTTGTTTTCCACTTATGTAGCCAATGTTGTAACTAATTTAATTATATTTGCAATAGCGTAGAAGCTTCAGTATGACAAATTGCTGATGCTATTAGTGCTGTGTCATCTGCATAAGTAGCAACTGTAACGTTTTGCTTACATGGCATACCACATATTTACATATATAGTATTTAGTGTTGGACCTAACCCGCTACTCTGTGTAACTCCTGCATTTATTGGTCTTATATTCGAAAATTCTTCTCTACTTTTTTAGGTAGGATTTCAGGATCATATAAAATGGGGTTGGGATTTAAGTTTTTAGTTTAAATAAAAACCTGAGTGCCAAACCTTATCAAAGGTTTGTTGGACATCTAGGAATACTGCAGAACAATATATTTTTGTTTCCAACGCATCAGTAGTTACATTAATAACTCGATGGCACTGTACTGTATGGTACTGTACTGTATGGTATTATTATATATTTATCAAGAAAAGGCTGCCGGAGCTAATATTATAATATTATAATGTTTTTTTTAAATCCATTTACAAAGCTCACAACCCTTTCAGTTTATTTATCTGGATGCTTAACATTAAAATTTCCTCCAAAAATACAGATTTAATGACAGAACCGATCTATAACCTTAAAAAAGGCGTGAGCATAAAAATCTTATCTCAATCAAGTTTTGAATTTGCGTAAATTGGAGCTGATAGGCGACACCTCTTATGAGATTTTTGACGTGCTGTCTCCGAAATTAAGCTTTCGTTTACAAGATATTGTTTATCATGTGTTCGGAGTGGAGTCCCATAATAAAAAAATCACGGTTATTTAAGGTTTAAATTACATAAAGTGTTTGTGAGGAACTGAAAAAATTTATTGAGAAAAGCTTATCTACTGCTAGCGCCTGAGAAAATACAGAAAATAAGTTAATGCCCCAAAAGAAAGAAAGAAAGAAAACTTGGAGTTGTTCTTAATAACATTTTAAGTGAGAAAAAAATAAACTATAATAAATTTTTTTTTTTTGCTAAAGAAGAATCGAAAGTAACCAAACGAAAAGAAAAAGTAGAAAAGATCTACAATGCTGCTTTAAGTTGCAAATAGTAGATAAGATTGAAGGAAGTGCAACAAAATCTAAACGAGCATCTTTTTGCCATGTTTACGAGTTGAACAATAAACGAATAAGAATTCAAAACAAATGCAAAATTGCTCTTGAAATAAAGTTATGTGCGAAAATAAAAATGCTAACAAGTACTGTATCTATTAATTGCTGATATTTCTTTCACAAGTTTTATCACTGCCAGAATTTATCAAAGCCAAGTGAATTCGTTTGAAAGGCATATGAAAAAAATAGAGGAAAGTTTAAATGTGTGCGTGGAATTAGAAGAACTGAATATACTTAAAATAAAGAAATGAGTAAAATGTGCTCCGAAAAACGTTAACTGTTTTCAATTAACATATTTTGTTTTTTTTTTATTTGTAAAAGTTTTAAAATACTTATTTTTCAATAAAACTTTTAAATGAAAAAAAAGCTACATCTACTGTAAGACGGCACGATTTTATATGTCTCTCACATTACACTTTTATTTTGCCCCCAATATTTTTTTATTTCCTTATTTTTTGCAATGTAAGACGCAACAAAATTTGTAAAACCAAAAATATAGAAGACAGATAAATATGCCACAAAATTGATATATTTAAGACAAAGTTAGTGAGTTGGCCAAAAAACCTAGTGAGTTTTCCCAAGAATAAAAAAAAAAATAAATTAAAACATTTATGTAAGTGCAAAATGCTGCATAACCTAAAGAAAAAAAAAAAAAAAATACTCCACAATACTCGAAAGCACACTTTGTATGCAAATTAATGTAAACCATTGAAAGTAGATGATACAATTCCAGCGGAAATGTTGCAACTGTAAATGAAAGAATAAAATAAATAGATGAATTGAGTAAAAAAAGAAACTTTTCTTTGTTATCATAAAAATCTCACAGAAAAATACAATAAAAAGCTGGAAAATGCTTTTGTGTTGACCAAAAACCAAAAATGCAACACCGCTAAAACTTAAATCTCTTTCAGAATTTCAAGTTACAGTTATCACTAACATTATTAAAGTTTTGAAGCGAATAAGTGTGAAAGAGAACTAAAAAAAATATTGACGTTAATTTTTCAAACAGCTGCTAAATTTATTTAAGCTTTTTTATTACAACGGATTTTGAAATTGCTTGTTTATGATTCATTTTTTATTTATTTATTTTATATTAAACATTTCTAAAATGTTTATGGCTCAACCTGTTTAAAGCGTCATAGGAAACCCCCGGCAAGCAAAACAATTTAAAAACCAAACGAGCTCTTTGTGTGAATAGTTATCTAAAATATTTTAAAAATGTTTGTTGTTTTAGTAAATTTTTTAACGTTTATGTGTGTGAATGTGTAATGTGTCTATTAAATGTTAAATATAATCTTATCTTACTGTCACTGCATACAATTTGCATACATATAAAATTGTATATTTATTTGTCTGCTTTAATTTACAGTGTCTAACAAAACTTTGTTAACAAATTTGTTCAAAACTAATGACACTGGTATTTCACAGGGTGGCAATAATTTAATTTTTAAATTAACGTTAATCCAACAGCTTGTGGTACCGAAAATATTAACATATCCCCCGTTTCCTACCAGGCATGCATAAAAGCTAAAGGTTAACGGATTTTTTTAATTAAAAAAGACAACAAGATATTAAATTATTAATCCTAAAACTGCATTTTATATTTATACATTTAATATTTAAATTTTGAATTTTTGTCTGTCTGTCTGTCTGCCCATCTGTTTGTCCGTGTTCGCGTCACGTAACTGCTTGATGGATTTAAATAAAATTTTGTGGCGAAGTCCCTCAGAACCTTGGCTCAAATAAAGAATCCTTTTTATTTTTTAAAAATATATAATTTCGCAGAGAAACTAGAAATACAAATGTAAAAGCACGCAATTTTACCTGTGTAATGGTTCTAGAACAGTTGCCGGTACATTTTAATGGAGAGTTTTATACACAGTTTGCAGAACTTTACAACAAATGTTTAACAACATCTTTTATATTTGAATTAAAAAAAAATTATAAATGACACGCGAACGAAGTCGTGGGCACTACTAGTCTTATATATCCTTAATATTTTTATAAAAAAATAAAAAATCCGTTTTCCAGTTAAATTTGTTAACTTCATAACATTTAAAAAAAAAATACTTCTTGCTTAGTAAGTATAAAAAATGTAGGATAATTATTACGTTATGTCGTCAAGCTTTCATTTTCTGGTTGAAATTTAAAAGGTACTGATTCTCATACAGCTTTATTATGAAATTCACTAGAGGTGCAAAAACACTATATCTGAGTTTATCATTCCGTTTGTAATTTCTGCAATTTCCATTTCTGACCCCATAAAGTATATATGTTCTGACTTCTTATGCCTGATTGAGCGATGTCCTTCCATGTAAGTGTTGAAATCAACTTTGCCAACGGTTAGGATGAGCTAAAGAGAATTTAAATACTTCAACCGATCAGACTTAGTTTCAAAGATTTTGCTACAGAAAATCAGCAAGACCGGCTTATGTACCTTCAGGCAGCGAAAAAACCACCACGCCAGCTTCTAATTAGTCTACATCCTTTTGAAACAAATCTAATTTAGTGAAGTAACTCCAATCAAAAAACAGGGATATAGGACGTTGGAAAAAATTAAAAAATAGAAAAAAAACATCAATTGAAGGAACTGGTGCATTCCCATATCCTCAGAGTAATGGGCCTCCAAAATTTTCATAGAAAAGTGCGATTATTCACCATATTTTTTAAGCCATCCATATAGGTATCATTAAAAAGTATCATTAGGCTTTTGAAGAGATCTTTCAGTAAATGCTAAAATTAAAAAAAAAAACAAGTAAGAGTGCTATATTCGGCTATGCCAAATCGTATTTACCCTTCACTATCTATATAAATATAGTTTAGTAAAGTAACTCCAATAAAAAACGCAAATATTGGGGTAATAGAGAATTAATAAATAAAAAAAATTGGTACTACATATATATAATTTTACATAAAAATCATATCAGCTCTTAATGGGTTAAGCATTTTTTAAAAAATTTACTATTTTCCTTAAGAGCTCTCCAAAAGCTTTAAAATGATACCCATATTGATATTTTTAATAATTTGAAAATTTCAGAGCCCCGTAACTCAGAATATATTGGCGAGCGCCAATTTTTTCACTTGATGTTTTTTTCTTACTTTTTTAATTCTCCATAGTCTCATATATTTATTTTTTTGATTGGAGTTACTAAATTGTTGCCTCGAAGGAAATGGAACGATAATGCTGATTCCCAATAGCACCTCTTTCGACACTATGTTTGATCGTTTGCCGGGGCAAAGTTGTTTCCAACACTAACACGGACGAACATACGGATAGACGGACATTGCTCAATCGACTTCGCTATGCATAAGGATTTAGAATCAATATACTTTATGTGGTCAGAAATGGATATTGTAGAAATTACACACGGGATGACAAACTTAATATACCCTTTTTCCACTTTTTGTGGTGAAGGGTATAAAAATGTATAACCCATTAATAGCTGTTTATATTTTTTGATTATTTATTATTATTTAAATTTTGTTATAAATATAATTTATAAGAGCCTCAGCGCCGTTTGGCATTATTCAAATAATACATCCATCACCCCTTCACTGAACTAAATTACAAATATGATTTAGGGTATATAAGATTCGGCATAGCCTAATACAGCATTCTTAATTGTTTTTTATTAGAAATGATTTAATCTTAATTTATTATTATATATTTGTATTACCTTAGAAATTGTAACGTTGTTAAAAGTACGAAAATTTATGACTAAATAGCGTATCACGCCATGTTTAAAACGTGTCTCGGTTAAAGCCAAAAAAGTAAATTTCTATAAGAAATTTCTCTTCATAATACGAGTATTATGTTGAATATATTTTTAATTAATTTTCAATAATTAGGCATTAGTTTTAAAGATCTTCACAAAAGTCCTAAAACTGCTTTTACCTTCGTCTCCTGAAGTAAAAATATAATTTAAGGACTGGACATCTGCCCTCCTTATTTTTTATCGTATCAATATTCATTTTGGGCTTTAATTTTATCCGTATCAGTGTCATTTTTCCTGTAGAAATTTCAACTTTCAAAAATTACCTTTGATTTTTGTGGTGTAAGAATTTAATTACATAATAGTTTTAATAATCTTGTAGATGCAGGCGTCAGCCATTCTGTCAGTAACGATTCTTTTTTTTTTTTGTGTATAGATAAACAAGGACATTAATCGAATTTTTGTTAACACTTTAATTTACTTAAGCATTTTGGTTCTGAATGGATGCGGTGAAATCTTTGATGGTTTAAATGTAATTTTTATCGCTTAATAAAATTGTCCATAATACAAGTGCACAAAGTGTAAGAACATAACCTTATTGTTTTCGTTTTAATAACTGCTCCTCTGGCTGTTCCTCAGTCACAGTACTCTATCTCTTGAACCGAGAAGGTACACTCCTAAAATGTTCTCAAAATATAGACTATTAAAACTGCTATAACAAATGCTAAAAATTAAGGGTTTCTAGAGGTAACGTAATATTTATAAAAGTAGTTTTATTTTTAACTTTAATAAGCAGCCACGTCACAGTGTTAGTGACATTATGTGTCCTATAGCAAACAGAAGAAAAAATAATTTTTAAAATAATGGGCGTCCCAAGAGTGACGTGATTTTCTTTTTTATGGCTTTAGTTTTTTAACTGTGGTAGGAAGAAATTTAAAATCCACTCAGTGCACGTTCAGATACGACCGCTCGAAAAATATAAATAATGAATTTAGAAATTTAAGGGTATTTCCAAAAGACCACTATCTAGGACCAGGCACTAACGAATGTGTTTTATTCTCTTAACCGTTACCGGATATCCCAATAAAAACGTAATTTTCATATATATGTCCCAATTTTTTTAAACCTTTTGTTACTTTTGTTAATATATGAATAAAACTTATTTAGAGTTACCAAACACAAAAACTTGACTGTTTGACTTGTCACTGTACAATTTTACTTTTACTTACAGCATTCGTTAAAAAAATGGGAGGGAAGCTTAAACAAAAATTAAATGAGAAACAAAGGAGTTATTAACTAAAATGAAAACGCCGATATCATCATTAAGTATAAAAAATGAGGTCTACACCTTGAGAAAATCATAAAGTAATATGGCACAGAAATACGCGTTTATATTTGCTTTGAGATAAAAACAAAAAAAAAAAAAAAAAAAAGAATACTGACTACGAAACACTTTTTAAAACCTACACAATGTTAAAAATAATAAAACAAAAAAAAAAACTATAATTTTATTTTAACCTGACTTTACTTGAGAAATTTAACTTAAAAGCATAGCAAAGAGATAGAAAACCTTAACATTGCTAAATAAAACTGTACGATGTAAATATGAAGAGACAGAAAACAAGTGTATCAAGCTACAAATATGCAAGTATCTATAAGAATGTTGTGTGTTGGCAAAATTATCTCTTAACACTATTTATGCATTTTGTTGTTGATGTTATTGTATAGCAAGCAATGCATGTAAGTCAAGCAAATTATATGACTTAATAAAATTATATGTAGATTTTTATTATACACGCAGATAGACATTTTTCTTAAATGTAACAAACACAATTATTTACACAAAACCACAGTGGGTCTTATTGCTGAGGTATGTGTGTTACATTAAACGAAACTATTTGTGTCGCTACATTCCAATATCTGTGAAAAGATAAAAATTTTATTATTCATACAATCTAAAAAAAAAAGATACTTGTTGGAGGGGAAACTGAAAGCAATAAACAACTGAAAAACTTCACACAAAACCGGCAATTTAATCTGGTCGACAACTTGCTACCCACAGTAACACAGTTTATTAAGCCAACACAAAAAAAATATGTTCAAATACTAAAGTAAAGAAAAATTAAACCAAAATGAGAATCAAATTCAAAAAATCAAAATATAAATTTTCTGAACACCATAACAAAATCGATCGCTTTTCTGTTTATGTTACAACGAACAGCGCCAATAGTAAAAATAATTTGTGCAAAACTTTTGGCTAATTAAAGGCCACAATGTAACGCCACCTTTTAATATGTCCTAACAATCACCAGCGTCATGAATTTTGTGCCATATTATCACTAAACAGACAGTTGTCAAACATCTTTGATTCTATTTTATATTTTTTTAAATTCATATATTTTTTTATTTTTTGTGAAAATATTAAGAGACGGGCTATCGGACCATTTGTTAACAATGACAACAACAAAAAATTGGTTCACAAATTCTAAAATTAAATTCTGTGGTACGTCATTGATCGTCTGATTAAAAATGTTGAACTGTTGCCAACTTTAGGAAAAATCATCCGATATTATTATTTAGTTTTAGTCAGTTCTGGCTAAAATAAAGAGCTAATAAATAAAACAATATTTTTTTTTTTTGTTGCTAATAACGTATTTTTATGTTTTTTGTTTTTAATATCACACTCATTAATTAATTATAATATACAAAATGTATTTGAAATACTTAAAGTAATTGCCCCATTATTATTATTATTATTATGTTATTAATTGTAACATCGCAATCGGAAACCATCTAAAAACATGCAAATTTCTTAACTTCTTAAGTGAAATTAATTTTGGAAAGCGCACGAGTTACTAATTTCAACATCCAACTTAATGCTCAGAAAGCCGATTGATTGACTTCTACTTTTAACAGAAAAGATGCTAAGACTGAATTAGTTATACAAACATTATTTCCACATTTTACGAGCCAAAACGTTTCGTTCGGTACAAAATTGATTTAGGATGCCTTTAGAGAAGGATGGTGTGATCCCCAAGAGTACATTCAGAAGTAGAATAAGGTAACCTGTAGAGTAAATACAATGGAGATTTGGTATTACTAACATCACAGAATTTTACCTAATGTTGAGATTGTAAAGCGGAAATATACAATTAGTAGATGCCATTTAGTAGGAACAACAAATCACAAAAATAAATTCTAAATCTCTGGTAGAAATTTTAATAAAAAACACTTTAAGTGAGATTAAGCAAAGCTTCAAGAATATGGAAAATTAATAAATCAAAGTTTAAGAAAATCCACTTCCAAGATTGCTCAGCAGTATCTTTAATTTTGAAATTCAATAAAACGGAAATAGCTAAAAATATTCGTCCAAATGAGACTACTGCGTGTCGTATATTCTCATTGAATTTGGTTTGTGGGCTTAACCACAAACACAAAGAAAATAGAGAAGAAAATAGATCTACCATTTATTATAATGAACTAAGCTGCCTGCGATAGTGAAATTTAATCGAAATGTGTGAAATTTGAGGTAAAATAAACCTTTTAAAGCTAAGCCAATGCTACCAAATTACTATCAAGTCAAATCTTTAATTTAAACTTGATATCCCAAGATAATACATTAACGCATTAACGTAAGTATAGCTTCAATTATTTTGTAATTAATTTCATTTGTAAAAATATACAATATTAATTTACTTTAATTGTGCTGGATTCCTTCAAATATAAATATTTCATGATATTCTCAGGAAATATATTTAAGATATTTCTAGTAATGCAATTTCAAATAAATGTTTACTGCTTATGAACATTAAATTCGATATTGTTATGAGACCCTGATTGAGTGTTTCGTTCATATTCAGTCATCTGGCTCCAACTTCTATCAGACTTAGCCTTTTTCTGAATGAATATATATGGCAAATGCTGCTGTCATCTGCAAAAGAGTGAAAAGGGTTTAAAGTCTGACAAAGAAGATCATTTAGAAAAATAATAAATAGGGTAGAAGAAAAAACAGAGCCTTGTGGTACCACTGAATTTATCTTGAACTCTTTTTATGATATTCCACTTATAAAAACTCGTATAGTGCGATCCCTGAGGCAGCTCAATATAAATCGAGAAAAGTTATCACCGACACTAAAAGCATTAAATTTTAGCAGAAGCTCATCAATATACACTCTATCAAATACCTGCAAATATCTAGAGCCATAACCTTACTTTCGGCGAAAAGGTACATGCAGTGACACCATTTTTCAAAAAAGAAAGCTAGCAAGTCTTCTGTAGAGCGCTCCTTAGCGATTTCAGTCACTCCACTAGATAAAATTCATCTTTCTCTCTATCACTTTAGAGAGCGTAAATTGCAATTGTAATTTTAAGGGTTGTTAACTTTTCCCTTTTTGGGGATTGTCGTTACGTTAACTACCATCCAGCACATTGTATATTCACTAGCATGATACAAAGTGCTGAAAATAGTAGCTAATGCACGTATTAGCGTCGAAGAGCACTACTTTAAGACCAGTGCTGTAATGCCATCCGACCCTGAAGACTTGTAAATATTAGAATTTGCTAGGACCCTTTTGACTGCACGTGCTCAAAACAATATCTTGGGCATAGTCACTGATACTCTGTCAAGCACTGGCAGTGACTGCTTTTCGGCAATTACAAATTTCCTGCAAATTGATTAGCCAAAAGATTATCTTTCTTAGCCAGGTCAGTGAATATTTCTATTCTTTAAAAGAGTGAGAATTGTGGAACTAGCTTATCTCTTACTCCCAAAAGGGCAGAAAGAACTTTGGCACAACGACGTTCCTCTTATAGATGTTTTTCCTTGTCACACGAAGATCTTGCTCTCTTCCACAGTAAATCAGCATCTGCCTTCTTGTTTCTATGCTAGGTACTGAATGCCTCCTTCATAAAACTGACTTCATTTTTACACATCTGATTAAACTAGGACTTCGTTTTAGGTTCAATCGAAACTTTCTTTGATGGAATGAAAGTTTTCATTCCTAGCAAAATCGGCAACCATTTTCGTCATGGCATCAGTGTCGCTGTCTAAAACCAAAGCTTCCAATTGAAATGCGGCTATCCTTGAGAAGTTTCGAAGTTCTGTTTTCGAAAAGGGTGCGGAAAATGTGAAGTGATCTCAGTTACCAAGAGGAGCATCAGCGTTCACTTCATAGTCTTAAGGGTGTGAACAGAAGATCGAGAATGTTGTTTTAGTGCCTTTTAACATACGAAATGTGCGTTGGCTTATTCACTTATTGCGTAAAGTAGTTGTGCGTAACAAATGACTCAAATTATTAACCTTCTGTAAAATTATATGGCACGAATGGTGCAGCCTAGATGAGTTGCGAAATCACTAGCAACAACAAATTCGCTTCTCCTACAACTATCAAGAATCTTCGATATGGAATCGAAAGAAATTTGAAGTTGAAGTTTTATCTCTTCCCGCGTTTGGACTTCTGTAAATAAATTAGAAATGCAAATAATGAGACCTGATATTGAATTTAACCCATAGACTGCCAAATTCCCGATCAGAAGATCCTGCTGGTTGCCAGCATTGGGACGCAACTTCATTGCGTATGTAAAACACAAGACCACCATGGAAACTTAAAAATGTTAGGAGTTGATACCCAGATATTTAAATATCCTGGGGACCAGCATCGTCAGATACCTGTGAACATGCAACCCTAAAAAATAGTTTCATTACTTAAGTCGTTTTCATCGTTTTCTGATTCTGAAAGCGATTATAACAAAATACGTATCAGAAAAGAAATACAGGATAAAGGCCAACCAATGTCATTGCCGTAAGTAAAGCAGTAAGGAAGTGAGTCTATACCGCTGTTATTCGATCGTATGCTACTCTTTTAAGTTACGAAGTACCTTACCTTAAAAGAATGGACACAAAAAATTATACCTGATCACACATGCTGTTACTCGCCCCCTATTGAACGATTGATTCAATAAAAAAAAAAAATCATTTTACTTATGATAAAAAACTTCAGCCTTTCTCGTTTAAGGATTTATTTATTTTAATTTTAATTTTGAATAGTTTTGTCATATGGTTCATTAATCAATAGCTATTACTAGTTGATTAAGAATGTTAAACGTAAATAGCCTTCAAGACATCTTGGTTTGCAGAGTGGGCTAGTTCTTTTAATTTTGTTAAATGGTAACACGATTTTTTCAATAGTTACTTTTGTTGGCGCTCATTGCTGCCGTTAACAGTATTGTTTCTACTTTATTAAAATTATCGAATAAAATAACAATAAATATATTTATAAATTAATTAACTAAAGGAAAATTAATAAACATTTTTACTGTACGTTTTCTGATGTCCGTTTATGTAATCAAAAAAATTAATAACCATTTAAAAACAGTAGTTAAGTGTTTACGAAATCTAATCAACCAAAACACAAGTGCCAAATTATCTTTATTCATTGAGGTAAGAATTTATTGAAATAAAGCCAAGCAAGTGGGTGTTTGTTCTAGGTTCTCATTAATACTTTGCTGATTGTGCTCATATTTTTTTCCATATTATAAAAATAAAATACCCTCAAAGCTAAATTGGCAATAAGTTTTAACAAATAAAAATTTTAAAATTATTTATTTTTTCATTTCTTTTAATATTCCACAACTTTGTCACACTGTTTATAATACACTTTTGTTTCATGTGTGGGCCAAGTCAAAAGTGTCAAATCATGATATGCTTTGTTGCAAAAAAAAAATTAAGAAAATAAAAATTAGGATTTCAATTGAGTCTGCCCATCAGTCAGTCCTACTACTCTTAAATTCATCTACTTTATTATAGTTCTGCTAATACATTAGTCCGTTCGGTATTTCTTTCATCTGTCTGTGATCATTTGTTGTCTATTTGTTTCTCGTTGCCAATGGTGCTAAATATTAAAATGTCTTAATATTTTATTGTGGGTGATTTTTATGGCCAGACACTTTTTTCTTAATATATTTTAATATGACATTTGTATTCGCTTATATCCATTGTTTGGCTATTAAATGAAACTGTTACCAAATTATAAAGAACAAAATTTATTGCAGAACAAATGTTTTCGAAAATGGTATCTATAAATTTTTAAATTGTATACGATAAAATCTTTTAAGAATAATATGAATATATTTGGCGATTTTTTTTAACTGCAAAATAATAACACGAAATCAAGAGCTTAATTTTTTATGGTTTTATTATTAAAGCTGAAAGAACTTTTAACAATTTTATAATCGGCAATTAACTACTCTTTCTATTAGCATCTTGTTAACATATTAAAATATAAAGTAAAATAATAAATAAACAGGCAGTAACAAATATATGTCATATTCATAAAAAATAAATTAAATTTTAAATATGTTTTATGACAATTTTTTTTATATTTTAAATCTATTTTAATATTTTAGGAATATGACAGATAATATATAAAGGTTCATATGAAACAGGTTGTGATTAGTACGCTAGTTGAGCAATGCATTTCAGTCAATGTTATCATGTGTTCTCGTGTAAGAAATATTGTGCAGAAAATAAAATTATTATGCCCAATAATTTTTTTTTTTTACAAACAATATTATTTGCTATATTTTTAATAGTTTTTTCTACAAAAACAAATTTTTGAAGCTAAAAAAAAATTCATGCCAATTTTTACAATTTTCTTCAATTACAAATATAAAAAAATTGTTCCTAAATTTACACTAGAGATTCTGCGCATATGTAACTTTGATCGTCCATAGCGTTTTTTTATAAAAATTAATGTTCGGATTACATTTATATACCTTGCCCTTGAAAATTTCAATTATTTCTGCAAAACGCTTAAGAAATCCATAAATTTAAAGTCCAAATTTCAAACAAAACGTTTTATTTAATCTTTAGTTTAATTTTTAAGTTAATATTTTAAAGTATAACTAATTTTATCACTCCGGTTGTAATTTCTATAATATCCATTTACGACCCCATAAAATTTATATGTTCATCCGTGTTATTGTTTGCTGAGAACAGTTGAAAAAAAATTTAAATACGCAAATCGATTAGACATAATGTCGAAAGAGGTTATATTAGCAAGATCGGGTAATATCCTTCGACGCAGCGGGCAAAACACTACGCCTACCTCTAATTTTTCTATATCATTTGGACCATGAAGTAATTCCAATCAAAAAACAAATATATGGGGTAGTAGAGAACTAAAAACAAGATCAAGTAAAAAGATTGGCTCTCGCCCATATTTTCCGAGTTACGGGCCTCTGAAATTTTCAAATTTTTTAGAATATCAATATGGGTATCATTTTAAAGCTTTTAAAGAGATATTTAGACAAATACTAGAGCCGATGGCATTTTTGTGTATTTTATAAGTCACTGTCATCCCAGTATTTGCTTTTTGTATTGGAACTACTTCATTAAAGTAGATTTATATAGATGGTGAAGGGTAAGTAAGAATTAGGATAGCCGAATATAGCACCCCTACTTGTTTCATTCTATCCCAGATTATTTTAATTTTACTCTAAAATTATTACCATTTAAATTTAAATTTATTTAAGCATTAAAACAATTACACTCTATTTATGTTTTAGTTAACTAAATTCTTAGAAATATACCGTGTATTAAAATATACCTACTTAAGTTGACTTATACTATTAAAAAAACTGGTTTTGATGGAAAACGTCATAAGATTTGTTGCAATGAAAGCCATGCCTTTCTTACCTTAGTGACAAACCTACAGAGTCAACTTTTGTTTTAAGCTAGACGTACTGAATTTAAAGTAATTCACAACTTCTAAAATTTTATTGATTCAGTATCGTTTGCTAGACTGTTAACTGTTATACTGTCCACAAGAACCTATTGTGTGTGGTAAACAGCGTTGATTAAATTATTCTTTCCACCACTAAAAAATATTATTAAATATGTTGAAAATAGAAGGTAATTATCACATGTGGAGCAATTGAAATGGTATCGTTGTATGCAGAACGATTCGTAATTTTAAGTTTACTGTAAATCAAAAACATTTGCTCTAGAGCAAAATAAAGCCTTAATTAGTACTTTTAAATTTACAGTTAACTTTTTGTTTAACTTAAACCAAATGTGAAATGGGTGAACACAATGATCATCCAGAGTAAAAGAAAAACAGAGTTAAAATATTTGAAAAAAATAGAAGAAATCTAATATAAAATCTACAAAAAAATTTGCAAAGGGTAAGCATCAGTTAGTTTAACTAAAAAATGCCAACAACAAAACTAACTAAAAAAACGTACAAAACGCCACTTTATCTATCAAAGCACACACAGGCACACACATGTGCACACACAGGCCACCTCAGTCATTAACGAGAGTATGTGTTCATCAGATATGTATGTTTTTGCTAGCCATGGCTAAAATCTCACAAACTTGAGTTAAACTATTCACTAGAAATATTATTCAATTTAATATTTAAAAATTCAAGGTCCAAAGCTTTTAAAGAATTAATTGTCTTAATCAAATTTGTTTTGAGTGCAGCTTAAATACAATTTTAGTTTTAGATTTGATTCAAGAAACATTTCAGAAAAAATATTAGAATCATTTAAAAGTTTATTAAAAGGATGAAAATTGTAAACATAATCAGTTTCTAAATTATTAGGATGGGTATTGATTTTATGACTTGTCACAAGTGTCAGGTAATTGATAATATTTTGATACTCTGGTACATTTTTCATATAAAACGCAATTATACACCTTATTTCTGTAACGCAACAGACACTGAATTTTTTGAAAACAATGCTTCTCTTTTATCAGTCTTTATTTATGATTTTTGGACGACTAATTATTTCACAAAACGTACACTTAAACTACTCTATCAACTGTTTTACAAAGATAATACAGAATAATAATTATCTGGTTATCTTGTCTTTGAGTAAAGCAATTGGGAATCAAAAGATATAACATGTGTGACTGGTGGTCTAACAGGCACCATTTGAAGAAATCAGATTCGCTGCTAATTGAAATTACTAATTATTTTATTTCTGCTTTGGCTGTTCAATTCCTACCACTACATTGTTGTCTGCTGTAGTTGCCCCTGTAGAATATAAAAAATATAAAAGAAGGACAATTTCTAATTTTTAAAGTCCTTGCAACCAAAAGGAGCTTACATTTGTTAAAAACTTGTATGGAGAAAATCAAATCCTTTCAAAGATATTAAAGTCATATGACGCATTCAAAAGTTATTCGATCTCAAATAATTGTTGCCAAAAATATTCGAGGTGTCCACCATTAACGAGTTTTCAAATTGAAGCATTAAACTGTATCAGACTATTTTAAGCATCACTTCATTCGCAGACAAGCGAGGAAAATTCAACTCAATTTTTATTAATATAAAAAAAATTAATTGTGTTTGTTTTGGGTCGCAAAGACTTATAGAAGTTTTCAAAAAAATAGTTTAAAAAAATAGTTTAAGCCTTGCAATTTTTTTAATATTTACATTTAAAAAAATTTGTAAAACTTTTTAAGCAAAATGTTTTTTTTTTTTGGTTATGTAATTTATTTTTTCCTATTAATTACATATAGAGAAAGAATTTCATCCATTAAATTTTTAAGAAGCAGAATTATATTAATATTTTCTATTAAAGCCATGATCACGGTATATAAACAACAAAATAATAAAATTTTAATTATATTTATAACATTTCTCATTAAACATTTAACTCTTTTAAACAACCGTAGGTAATCTAAAGATGAAAACTTGATACAGATATGCACTGAAGCTTATGGTGAAACAACAAAAATTAAATACCGGCATAAAGATGTGATAATTTTGCTTCCTTGCAATACAGACAGACAGACAAGTATAAAACACAGCTTACAATCAGCTGAGCGTAAATAATTGCCACATGGCCAAGTGAGCAAACAAAAGAATTAACAAAAGTAGTAGTAAGTAGCAATTTTACAGCAAAAAAAACATTAGCAACAACAAGCGTCAAATCATATTAAATCTAACTAAAAATAGTTCAAGTGTTAGACACAACCTTAAATTAAATGTAAGTTAGCTTATATACTGTGTCTACTAATACTCGACTTACAGTGGGGTATTTTGTAAAAAAATATTTAAAAAATAAAAAAAATGATGAAGTAATATGATTAATTAACTAATTTGTTGAAATAAAAATAGACAGCTATTTGCTGTTGGATTCAAATTACAAAAATTACATTATCGCTCCTAATTCACTTAAATTGTAAAAAGTGGCCGTATGCCTTAATAATAGCTGCTACCGAAAATACTATAATTGAAAAAAATTTGTAACAAAATTTGTTTTTCTATACTTTTGCCAGTTTATGTTATTAAAACCGTAAATTTCTTAAGTAATAACTTGGATTTAAAAAAAAATCATTAAATATCTAACAAAAGTGATTGGCATTGCTTGCCCAGGAAATTTTATTTTTAATCTGAAATCCTTTTTTGTTTGCCTCTGATGTCACCATTTTGTTTATTGTCATGTGTAATAATTGACATGTTTTCTTAGTTTCATGGTTTGCACAACAATACCCGCTGTATTTTATGTTTGGGTATTTCAATTATTAAATGATTTCGACTATTATGACTCTTATCGAGCATTCACATTCCTTTTTTCTACAAGCCATATCTTTGCTAGTGATGAATATTTACAAACAACCAAAAAACACAACTTTCGAAGATAGCAACATTTCCTAATAAACTTACAGAAAGATAGGAGGCCTGGTACTGCCTTCGTTCATTTTTACTTTAAAGAAAGTTTGTTAAAAATTCTTGTTCCCTTGAAGAGCTGGATAAACAATACAATGACTTTTTATTATGCCTGACTGTTTTTTTTTTTTTCAAAAAATGTTTGCGCACCATGTTCCGCGATATACCTTAACCAGCCATAAGCTGCACTCACACGATATGTTTGTCAGTCAGGGTAGTTTTATAGGACATCTAAGTAGCCAACCAGGTGTCTGAAATATTTACAAACTTCAAATTTTTATACAAAAAAAGAACAAAACCTAAGCAATATACAAAAGAGAACTTCAGAAAATTGCAGAAACAAAAATTGCATATGTGAACTGTTCTAAAACAGAAGCAAAAATTTAAAAAATAACTTTTCATTTCTAAAAAGAAATTCTGTATTTTTTTTATTTCGTATGTTATTAAGAAAAAAAAAAATATTTCAAGTGATGTGTAAATTTGTAAAGAAAATGAGAAAAATTAGAGATTGGTAAAATGTAATACAGCATTTTCTTGAACGCTACATCCGTCATCAGCATTCTTCGCATTTATTTACTTTAGTAGAGTGTAAACATCATTTATTTAGCCAATCAGTTAAAGCCATAAAATACGAGAAAATATCTTTTCATCTTAACAACTTTTTTAAGTTGAGTAGGTCAGTTACACCCTAAAACATTTTTCTTTTTTTAAAGCCATGTTCGTACAAATCTCGCGTTTATGGGAAAATTATTTAAAACTTGTAGTACATACTCTGTATAAACTTAATTTATCTGTTTGTAACGGTTTCAAAAATATATTTGTGACACCCTTTAATTTTTAACTACATTTCAGTATTTGTTATTTTAGTTGTCATAATATTTCAAATTCAGTGTATTTGTAAATAAGTACGTTTACCTTTTGGATACGGAGCGGTTAACAGGAATTTTAAACAAATTGAAATAACTAAAACATTATTGAAATTTTTTGAAGTTTTTCTGTATTAACTTTCAAGTGAGGTGTCTTACTGTAAAACTATTTAGCATTGGCATCTCCTTTTTAGCAATTTTCTAGTAAAATGTGCCACAGTGAGTTGTACTCTAATGAATTAAGAAACGTAGACAAAAGTATAAGACAAGAAAAGTTAATCATAGTTGAGTTTTAACATTGAAGGGTGTTCATGTGTATTTGAAGACTCTTGTTTTGTATTAATTACGTACTTGAGCAGAGCAAACGAACTATTAATTTTTATGTAGGATCTATACCCTACACTAGCTTATGTCGATAATTGTGGCCAGTAAATGAACTACATTTTGAAAGCTATTAAAAATTTTCCCTACAATCAATAGGGCAATTTTCAATCTTTCTTCCGTTAATGTGTTTTAAATTAATAGATTTTTTTGCACTATCGAAAAGTTTCTGAAGGAGTGTAGCAAAATAATAGTATTATATCGTTTACTAACTATTTTAATAGGAAGGTAACAAAACAACAAAAAACAGGTTATTATACAGTAACAATAATATTAACGATGGTAAAAATATTAATTTAAAAAAATATATTAATTAATTAGTAATAATTAAAAAATAAATTTATAATCATTGTGACTCTTTTATTGAAACTAAGTTGTAAGAATACACGGATAAGTATTTTGTAGAGTTTTATATATTCAGACCTGCCCAAATTTAATAATTTCTTGTTTTAAATAATTCAAAGCTTAACTAAGCGGTACTATAATACCGTAAATCAAAGTGTATTAATAAAGTAGTAAAAGCTATAAATTAATTTAAAGCTCTAACCAGCTAACACCAGCAATAATTAAAATTAAAAAGTTCACTGATTATAAAATCAAGAATTAGGATTTTTTTAAATACATTAACAAATAGTTCGCTGCCTGGATTTTGTTTAAATTGCATCATTGTACTTGATTCGTTTGAATCAAAATATTTCATGATGTTCTTATGAAACATGTGTTATTTAAAACAACAAGTGGATTAATATTAAAAAGACTCAAATAGTAAATTTGCTTATTTATAATTTTTTTTAATTCTTTGAAGTTTGTTGCATTAGTTTTTAATACGGCGTATGCAAGGCGAAAAGAGTTCTAGTTAATATCAAAGCCAAACTTCCTTCTTTTGGTTTAGCTGGACTAAATGGTGTTCCACTTAAGCTATCCAACAGCGTTAAGTTTCTAGGCGTCATCTTGGATAGTAAGTTATCTTGGAAAATAAATATCCAAGCCAGAGCGTCAAAGACCATTTCGGCAATATACGTTTGCAGGAGGGCAATTGGTAAGACCTAGGGCATCAACCCAAGGGGTGTAAATTGGCTTCTTGAGGCGGTGATTAGGCCGATTCTGCTCTACGGATCTCTTGTCAGATGGAAGGCACTGGACTCTGCAGCGAATGTCTCTATCTTGGAGAAGGTGCTGCGCAGTATGGCGATCTTAATGACTGGCGCTTTTCGCCATGCTTAACTGGCTGTCCGTGAAGCTTCAGGCCAAGAGGGTGGCGCTAAGGACGGCAGTCAGATTGAATGTTATAGGCGCATGGAACCATAAATCATGGGGACATGCTAGCGTACTACGGATCACGGATGTTATTCTTGATCTTGTGGACTACCACACCCCAGAACCCTCCCTCACAAAGAGATTTCTCTTTGATCTGACAGAAGGCCACTCTCTTCCATTTCGAGCACTCTGTGTATACACGGATGGCTCCAAGAGAGGGACGAGAGTTGGTGGTGGGGTATATATTGAGGAATTTGGGATAAGGATAATTTTCAGGCTCCCAAATGACTGTAGTGTTTTACAAGCGAAAATATCTACTATTAGAAAGGCGGTATGCTGGTTGAGGTACTATATCATTTCCAACAGGGATATTTTCATCTGTACCGACAGTAAAGCCGCAATAACGTCCCTCAAAGGTGTGTTCACGACATCTTAACTTGTCTCTAAATGCGGGACATCCCTTAACGGGATGGCGGAGATTTAAACAGTCACCCTAAACTGGGTGAGGGGACACGGGACCGTTTTGGGCAACCTTGTTGCCGACGAACTTGCAAAGAGGGGGACAATGCTTGACGATGGTGACATTAATATTTCTGTGGCATACCCCTCTCCGCTTGCGGACGGCGCATTGACACTGCTATCTACGAACTGGCCCAGACCAGGTGGTGTAACGACTCGACATATTCGACCGCTAGAACAAACTGGCCCTCTTTGGATCGGGGCAGGGCGGCTGCATTATTGCAGCTACCTAGGGTTCGACTGCGTGACTTGGTGGCAGCGGTCACTGGGCACTGTCTATTAGGAACCCATGCTACGAGAATAGGCATGCCTTCTAACGACTTCTGCAGAAGTTGCCAGGACGAGGAGGAGGAGGAGACGTTGGAACACCTCCTCTGTCAATGCCCTGCGCTGGAGTGTATACGACTGAGATATTTTGGTCAGCGGTACTATGAGGGCCTTCCTGATATTTTGTCAATGGTTCCAGGCAGTAATAGCTCCTTTTTGGGGCACAGTGGGTGGTTCACCCGCCCACAACCGGTCACCGTGACACATTCAGGGGATGAGCGCATACTTTGGGTGACTGGACCCACTTAGCGGATTTTTCTCTGCATTTTTCTCTCGGGGATTTTCCGTATTCTCGGACCCGCGGTTCTCTCTTCTCTCCTTCTACCCCTTTCCATCTCTTCATTCCTAGTTCTATCCTAATCTTCTCTCTCTGTTTTTTCTTCTCTCTTCCGTCTAACAGCAGGTAACACAAAGGGAATAATCAATGGACCCAAGTGGGCTGTGGCAACACGGCCGCCTGCCTGAGCTAACCTAACCTATGTAATATCAAAGCCAGGAGCTAAGGCGAAGAAGTTTAAAAAAACAATTGTGAGTGCACGCTTAAGGCATTTAACAGGTGGGGAAAGTGTCGCACATATTCATTTTCCCAATTGCTAGAAATTTCAAACTCTGTATGTAATAAATTTAAGTCAATTTTAATTATATAAAATTTGACATTTCTGGCAAAGGCGAAAATGAGTAAATGCGACACTTCCTCCACCTGAAACACTATTTTTCTATGGTGAAAATCGACAAGTTGAGCACGGCTGTAATTCTTAATCAGGTTGAACATTTGAGTATAACCAGCAAGATACTGAAAGGAAGACAAACTAAAACTTTTAACGCAATAGTGGTACAACAAAAATTTGTTTATGTAAAAAATAAAAGCCGTTATTTTTTTACAAAACAAAAAATATTTCTTTTAGTAATTTTAAAACAATGTTCGACGAGAAGAAAAGTAGTAGATAACTTTATTTTTTAGATATTTAGTCAAGAGGCTTTCATGCTTTCATTCATTCATCTATAAATAGTTTATTTATTCACCATTAAAAAATGCAAACATTACTCACAAGCGACTTTCTAACGATTTAGAAATGTGGAAATTGGAACGATAATTAACATTCCAATGAATAATAAACAGTTATGAATAATAGCTCATGTTAAATATTTAAAAAAGTTTAACTGAGTACAAAATAATTAATTCAACTATAGATTTTTTTCGTATCTACATGTCCTTTGGTACATATGTATATTTGAATCTTATAAATAGAATGTTTTGCTTACCAAGGGAATATAACCTTTTTTGAGTGTCCCATATATTAGTGATATTATCCACAGTTTCTTTCCAATCGTACTACAAGTTAGTTAATGTCTTCAATGTAATTTTTGAAAGAAGACTGTGATTTTTAACTAACTTCGAAAAAAGAAGGAGGTTGTCAATTATGTTTAAAAATTAAAGGGTGTATATTATGAACCGTAAAGCGCACTTCTTTAAAATTAAAAAAACTGTATATAAATATGGCTACCAATAGCAAAAAGTAATACAAAAATGAATCCAAATAATAAAGGGTGTCCCCATTGGTGACTTAAATAGACTTATATGCGCCTATCTTTCGAACCGTTATGGACAAAGGATTGAAAATTAAACAGAATGTTCACTATTTTGTCTGGTATATAAAAAATTACAAATATTAAAAATTGTAAACTATAGGGTGTTAAAACAGTTGCTGTTAATTTATGTATTTAACCAAATCGTTGAAAAGTTGCAGACAGTTGATTGAAATTTGCACAGAACCTTTATTGCTAAGTCCGCTATAACAAGCAGCAAATTTTAAACTAGAAATTAAAGGGTTTCCCTGATGTAATTTGACCTATATGTCCATTACTATATCAAGTATAATAAGAAGTATAGATATTAAAAATTAGAAATTAAAGGGTGCCCACATGGTTCTAATTTGATATATAGGCCAAACCTTTTGTACAGTATAGACTAACGCTTAGAAATTCCAAAAATTTTGTTTAACTGTGTCAGCAATAAAAAGTTTAAAAAATTAAGAGTGACCACATAACTGCAGAATTTTCATATATTTTGCTCTAAGACATATAAAAAATCCTGACGCAATATAGTATTATATAATTAATGTATAATTACAGTCCTAAAGAAGTATGATTTTAAGTTTGTCTGTTTTGAAGTTTTTTTTTTTTTTGTTTTTGTAAAGGCAGAGTTACTCTTACGTAAACGTACACGTTGCGGATCAGCTGTTCCCTTTTCCTTACCTAGGTTCTTTCGTAAATGAAACTTTGCGTTGCAGACGAACCTAAAAAATTTGAATTTCTCTACGTATTTACGTATAATGTCAAATGTAAACAAAAATTCATATATGAAAGACATAATTTTTTTTGTTAAAATTGAAAAAATCATCAATAAATTAAATTAATTTAGGAAGTAAAACTAAATAAAAAAGTAAATGGATGACGAGAAATTAGTGTTGCTAGTTCAGGAAAAGGATTTCCTGTACTACAAATTAAATCCTTTTTACAAGCAGCAAGAAAAAAGACAGCTGCTTGGAAATCTATTGGCAGAGAAATGGGAATTTCTGGTAAGAATCTTAAAAAACTTGTATACGGTTAATATTAAAATATTTTTTTTATGAAGATGAGTTATGTTTTAAAATATGGACTTCTCTGCGTGATCATTATGCAAGAGAAAAACAATTCTTAATGTTCCATCGGGCAATTGCTCTATCTTAAGAACTCGATGGTAGCTAATGAGCATAACTAAAATAGATTTAATTTCAATAATAAAATTATATGTATGTACATGTATCCGTTATTTTTTGTAGGATGAGAACATCAACAAATATTTTGGAACAACTTTCCCTATCATCTCCACAAATCTCTTTAGACTCGTCATTGCCTTCGCCAAAAATCTCTTGTTTCGTTGAAAAGAGTAATTCCAGGAATTTAACTGATGACCAATAAAATAAGTATTGATCCAATAGAGGTGTTCAACGAAAAAGCATAAAAAACAGCAATGTGGCAGATGTAGATTCTCTTTTCGCTGAAGCCATAGCAGCTTTTAAAACAGTCTGTGAAAAGAACGACAGGGAAATAAAAAAGCTGAATGCAATGAAACTCTAGAAGCCTTTGGAAAAATGATTTTATCGACTATAGCGTCAATGAGCGCCTCAAAGCAAATCAAAGCTTTTTAAAAAAGTAACAGTTTTAGTTATGGAGATTAAAATATATCCGAAGGAATAGCTAAAAACAAATCAAAGAATTTTCAAAACATACGAGTGTGTAAGAAGAATTGTTCTGTTTTTCTTTGCTTTTTTTATTAAGAAAAATCCTTCTGTGATATTTTCTTTTAAACCAATTTTTGTCTATTGGACGCACATTCCAACGTCTTATGCGATGTTTTATTTTAAGATGATTATATTTTATACACAAGTAACAAAAACTTAAATTAAAAAAAGTCGTTTCTTTGAAATCATTTTTAATGAATATGTACTTATATTTTTCCTGTTTCACAGTTTTAATTTTAAAAATTTCAAAATCATATGGAACATTTATGATTTGTCAGTAACTTGAAAATGTAACAAAGCTTATTAATTAATCGATCTTTAAAGCACTACTCCTGTTGGCTAATATCGTCCGCATCAATCTTAAAAAAATTTTAAATTGTATTAACTTATGATTATTTTATATTCCAAAATTACTGGAAATATTTTATCTTTTAAAAAAACTTATAACTTAACAAAAGAAAAAGAAATTTAGCTGAAATCACTACATTTAATTTTGAAAAAGGTACTTGCATTTGAACAACTCGGTATACATAAAAGCTATTATTTATGCTTGTGCTTTAATTTCTTCATAATAAGCAAAAATTTAATCAAATTAAAGCATCTATAAATTGTTTTCGTGTGTGAATACGAAAAGTTGATCAAATGTTTTGATAACAAATTTTACTCAAGCTAAACAAACTTTATTTCGAAAAACATACCTACAAACATATATACACACGTATATAGTTTCCATATCTGTATTAACCATAATTACAATAATGATAAATTTTAATAAGCATTTCTATTTTAAAGTGCAAAATATTAAAATTTATCTGCATATTTTTAATTTTATACACGCCGAGCTAAGAGTAACATGATCAAACATGTCTGCTATTGTTGAACTTTGATAAAAGAAAGATTAAATTAAAAACAAAATAACCGAAAAAATATATATCTAAGTATATACATATATGGATATACATATATAAAATAACAGCATCATTGAACTAACTTGAAATAACATGCAATTATTTCTTAATATGTACAGGCATGCATACATTCATTCATAAATTCAACTACACATTCATTCATATATTAAAACAGAAAACCATACATTCGTTTCATGCATTCATTTATATATGTATGTACACGACTACAACAAAGCATGGTTTTTTAACTTACTCTCAAAAGCAATTCCACATTTAATAACTTTCACTCGCACTTATATCAATAATTGCAAAAATAAAGCAAGATATATTTGGATGAAAAAAAAAACACATGATTACAATAAAAATTGTAATTTTCCTCAAAAACAAACAAAAAGAAATAAGGCAGGCTGTATTTCATCATTTCGTAAAATACTAATAGTCACTTTTTCCCTTTTTTTCGAATGATGACTTTTATATCGCCCTTAAAAGAAAAGTGCTATTCACAATTAAAAGTTTAATAATTTTAAAGTTTATTAAATTTTGAGTTATAATGTCATATTGATTTAGTAAAACGTGAAATATTAAAGCTAAAAAACTGTTAACAAGAGGCCAATGATGTCAGATCATAACTTGGAAACTTCTTCCTTTTTCAAAAATAATCTCTATTTTTTCCCCATATTAAATCTTTTTTCGCCTACTACCAAATTTTTTCCTACCTTACCAATTTAATAATTTTAATAAAACAGCACTAATTTTTTTAACAAAACTCAGTTTTATTTACATGTTAAAAAGTTTGTACTTTAATAATTTCCGACAAAAAACATACAAACAGCACAAAAACTTTATATATGTATGTGTATATGTGTCAGAAATAATAAAATGTGTTTTTTTTACTTTTAGCAAAAATACAAAGAAAAAAAAATGATTAGAAAAGTATTCTGCAAAAAAAAAAAAAAATAGTTCAAAAATTAAATAAAAACTAAAAGTATTTTTTTTTGTCAAAATTATACAGATAAAAACATTTAATCAGCTACCAAAACCGGCTTTCAATGTTCATTTATATTACTACACATTAATTATTTTAATATACCGGATTAGTGAAAATTTAATTGTGGGTGTTCTCTTTAAATAACACTGGTCAAAAAAAAAATTTTTTTTGTATGTAACATGAAATTTACGTTTCGAACCTGGAAAAACATAATAGAAATAAAATCAAAATGTTGCAAATACGATCAGTTTTTTTGTCATTTAATTTTTATACATCTTAGAAAATTTCAATATTTATCGACAAAGTAAAGTAATTTCTCTATATTACAAAAATAAAATCGGGATAACCTTAACATTTTCTTCTATATTTTGCTTCAGAGACGTCTCGTTGCAATATTCAACAATAATTCGCCAGCTTACGTGGACTCCACTTGCCTTGCTGGAATTTTTCACCGTGTTCATCGCTAACGGCGGCCAGATTATCAGGAAAGAAGTATAAATGTGAATGCAGAAAATTTATTTTCAACCACATATTACACCCTAAAACATTATATGCAGATAAAATCTCTGCGACAATATTTTTATAGTCATTCGATCGGTGGTTCTGAGAAAATTTTGACTCACTTTTAAGAAAGATTCCCAAGCTGATTTTTCCAAAGCACTTTAAATATATTATCTTTCATTAATTGCCTAATTAGAGGACCAATAAATACGCCTTGTTTAATTTTGGCTTCGCTCAGTTTAGAGAACTCTTCTTTTAAATATAAATAACCATCACAATTCTTATCCATAACTTTAACAGAATTTTTCATGAGCTTAAGTTTTAAGTGGAAAGTTGGTAGAAATATATTATTCAGCTGCACTAAAGGGCGTTTTTCTTGTATTTTTTCCCGCAGTTAGGGATGCTCGTTTAGGTCAATTTTTCTGAACATAATGATTTTTTTGGTCTCTGCTGTCCCACTTACAAGTAAAACAACAGTATTTTAAGTATCCTAGTTGTTATCCTAGTATTATGGCGATTACCTCCTCCATGTGGAATCCACGCTTTGTCTTGTTGTCCGATAGCAAAGCCAAAATACTGTTCATGTAACTTGGTTGCTTAAGGTATCAAATTTCTTCGATGAGCTTTGAAAGTAATATCACCACATATATAACACAACTTGTCAGGGTCATTTATACACTTTCTTGACATTGTATAAGAATCACTTAACTTAAAAAACAATAAACATAACTACGCTCTTGAAATAGTAAATACTCCGAATGTAAAAATAAAACTAAAGCATCTTATATATTGTGAGTAGTAGCTGTAACAACACAACAAGACCTGATGGAATCAAAGTAAACATTGTTTTTATATGAGGGTAGGTAGGTAATTAAAAATGAGGAAGCTCCTTTCTTGATACCAAAATTTTTTGACCAGTGTAATTTGCGAATGCTTATTATTTTGAAAATAGTTTATTTTTTAAATAAATAAAATTAAGAGAACATTTTTCAATTAAATGCATTTTATTGAAATGCAAAATCAACATTTATAACCGGCTTAAAATTAAAATATATGGAATACTCTTGAAGTGGCCACGCAATAAAGAACATTATCTAGCAGCCAAGAAGCGCCCCTTAAACAAAAAAAACTTGTTCAAATATTTATTTGGTTTCTGAGCGGCAAAATCAAAACCGAAGACTTGCTACTGGTTTTAACCTTTTGCAACAGCGAACAAGGATTTCATACACAAACGGCAGTATTGCCAAAATTTCTCTAGAAATTTTCCGTTTTATTCTTCTTTGTTTTTAATGCGAGGCCTAGGTCTAGTCATCGTAAAGCCCTATAAGCAAACTTCATAATAGCGCAAAGCATGTTCAAGGCCCTACTTGTAAATAACAAATCTTTCTTAACAGAAACATAAATATCAAAATAAATTGTTTTTATTATAATATCTAGAATCAGCGCATAGATTTCCTTCCAGTTGGCGTATTTTGTAAATCTAACGTTCTTTTTAAAGAACGTATTCACACTTTTTAAGTATCGTTTTTAGTTTCCAAGAAAAATCTACTTTTATGCAATTTTGAACGAAATTAGCTTATTGGTGATTTTTAAACAAAAAGTCAGATATTATTGGAAACACCGCGTATATTTTTTTCTCCAGCTAGCGCATTGTGTATATCTAACGTTCTTCTTTAAGAATGTGTACGCATTACTTTAGCATCATTTTTAGTTTGCAATTAAAATTCAATTTTATTCAACTTGTAACGAAATCAACATAAACTCAAATATCTCTGGAATCACGAAAGAGATTTTGTTCCAGCTAGCGTATTGTGTACATCTTACGTTCTTCTTTAAGAATGTATTCACACTTTTGAAGCATTATTTTTAGTTTCCAAGAAAAATCTACTTTTAGCAATTTTGAACGAATTTAGTTTTTTGGTAGTTTTAAACATAAACTCAAATATATTGGCAAGTACCACATAGATTATGTTCTAGCTAGCGCATTATGTATAACTAATGTTCTTCTTTAAGAATGTCTTCACACTTTTTAAGTATCATATTTAGTTTTCATGAAAAATCTTCTTTTATGCAATTATGAACGAAATTAATATATTGGTAATTTTTAGACACAAACTCAGATATTACTGTATATCTAACGTTCTTCTTTAAGAATATGTACGCATTGCCATAGCGTAAATTTTAGTTTTCAATTAAAATTCAATTTCATTCAACTTGTAACAAAATCAACATAAATTCAAATATATCTGGAATCAGCGCACAGATTTTGTTCCAGCTGGCGTATTTTGTAAATCTAACGTTCTTCTTTAAGAGCGTATTCACGCTTTTTAAGTGTTATTTTTAGTTTCCAAGAAAAATCTGCTTTTATGCAATTTTGAAGGAAATTAGTTTATTGGTAATTTTTAAACATAAAGTCAGATATTACTGACTAAAGCTCATATTTTTTTAGGACGTTAGTTATACATTAATTATATTACATTATATTCGAGAAAGATTGCGTCAGGATTTTTTTATCTCTAAGAACAAAATATGAATGCATATAAAACAAGAAAATTCAGCAGTTATGTGGTCGCCCTTTATTTCTTAAACTTTTAATTGCTGACACAGTAAAACAAAATTTGCTTTAATTCTAAGCGTAAGTCCATAACTGTTCAAAAGATCGGCTATGTATATCAAATAACAACCATAAGGGCAACCTTTAATTTATAATTTAAAATATTTATACTTGTTATTATACTTAATATTGTCATGGACATTCTATCTAATTTTCAAGAGTGTGTTTGTAAAAGTTTTAAATTACATCAGTTAAAGGAAAACCTTTAATTTCTAATTTTAAGTTTGCTACTTAGCAATAACGGTTCTGTGCAAATTTCAATCAACTGTCTACAACTGCTCAGCAGGAGACAAAAAACTTGGTACGAGACTTGCATACCGAAAAAGATGCTCAGACCTTAGAACCTTTCTTGGTTACTAAACAGTCAAAAACACCAAAACAGGCAGCAGATTTTATAAACAAAACAATAAGTAAACAGCTCGCAGGGTGCTCTAAAGAATCGGGCTGGGAACACTAATTAAGACAATAAAAGCACGACTAAATTTCTGAAAAGAGCACAAAAATTAAAGAAAGGATATCTTAAAATCATGAAATTGGGGGCAGACAAGAATTAATAATGGCAGCAATGTAATCCAACCCTAAAAAACAAATAAAAGAAACCGTGAAAGATGTAAGTAAAAACTTAATTATTTGAGCCTGTTTATTTAGTAGCTCTTTCTTAGTTACATCATCATAATAAAATTCTAAACAATACATTTTCATATCAATAAATATTTTAAGCCTCATTTCTAGCCCACCACCGCTATTGTTGTAGGAATGAATTAAGAATAAATTTTTGGACAAATAAATATAAAAAAACTGAAATGAAAGTGGTTGGTTTATTTTTTATAAAAAGTTTTTTAGTTATAAATGTTTTTCGAATGTGTTTTTTGTTATAAATTTTTGGGAATAATTATTCTAAGTGCAAAAAATAATGTAGAAATGTGCAATTATTTTTACTTTAAGAAAGGCTAAGCTTTGTAATTTTAGAAACTAATTTAAGATATTTCAGTTTATTTATTTATTTTTTTTCTTACCAAGTTTCAAGTGTTGAGATCTGCTTGAAGTTTTTGGCATGACTACGGTTGGCATTGGCAATTGATACTATAAAAACGTTTGTCTTATTACACTTCAGAAAAAAATTAAAATTATCTTTTTTAAGTTAAAATTTGCAAAAGAAAAAGGGCAAAACCAAAAATATTTTTATTTATAAAGACTTCAGAGCCATGTGCATTTTTTGCATTTGTTATTTATTATTATTTTGCTTCTTCTTGCAAGTTTATGATGACAGATGTTTATTTTATTTTATGTTTTGTTTTTTTTTTTCAGTTTTTCATTTGTTTTATTTTTATTTTTATTTTGGCAGACACACTTTTTTAAATGCTTAAACAATTTGCTAAAAATAAATCATCAGATGTCTTGATCACAACAATATGTGCATAGTATGCACTGCATACAACTAAAGATGAAAAACACACACACAAACACGTGAAGAAAGCACGCACTAACTTTTACATGCACAATTCTTAACATCCGTTGTTAAATCAGATGCAGATACTTTTTGAATAATTTTTTGTTGAGAGTAAAAACGTTAAAGACTTTAAGCTTTTTTGTTAGAAGAAAGTGTAATAATTAGGAAAAATATGTTATTTCATTGAATCTCATTATGATTCAAGTTTTTTTCTACAGATCATTTTTACCAATCATGCAATTTTAATGTTGTTTTCACACATGCAAATAAGTCTTAAAATTTTTTTATATTATTTCTCGACGAAAATTGCAAACGTTACGTTAAGCTTTTTGTCATAAATACGATTTTTTCAAAGTACCGTTCGCAACTGAGCTCGTTTTTTAGTCGAACTGATAGTTTTATAGATTTGCCAAGTTTTTTAACTGGCACTTGTACATTTGTTTGGTGTTTTTTACTGTATTTTTATTTGATTTTTTGTCTGTATTGTTCTTGTCTGCACGGCAATTGTGTCTGCTATTTTTCTTTTTTGTTACTTCCATTGGTTTTGCTTTGTTTGTTTCGCCCCAAAAGGTAAAATTTGGTTGCCATTGCAACAAGGCCAACATGTTTGAAGCGCACTAAATCGAACTCACTAACTGAAAAGACCAGCACCACCACAACGCCACCATTAAACAGTACGTAAAATGCACATGCATAAATAAGTAGCCGAAGCAATAATAACAATGCCACTAACAACAACAAAAGCATTTACTGTAAATGACCATCAATGCCTCAAATATCATCAAGCAGTAAAGCCATCACCTCAACCACCTTTAGGCGCATATTATTACACAATATTTAAAATGAAAACGAAAGCATTTGTAGCTTTTTTTAATAAAACTTAAAACAACTGTATTGAATTTAGAATGAAAGTCCTTTTAAGGATGATAACAAACCCACAAATACTATTGAATATAAATGAGAATGATACGATATACCTGCGTAAAATAATTTAAAAAGCACTTGATTAAAAAAAGAGGTTTCTTACAAAGTTACAAAATTCAAAATGCGCATGGTACTATTTTTTTTTTAAAAAGTACCCCAATCTTATTTTTTGTCTATTGTTTTGTTAAGACTTCTTACCGGAATTTCAAATTGTTAAACGAAGTCATTAAAATATCTAGTGAAATTTTCTTGAAAATAAATATTTTGATAAAATTGTAATAGTTTACTGAAATTCCAATTTTCTGTTAATCAAGATTTTTTTTTACTGATTTTTCGGTTTTTCACAAAATTCCAAATTTCTATTGTAAGAACAATTTTAAAAAAAGTAATATTTTTAGAGAAATGTTGGTATAAATGCAATATTTTGCCGAAGTTTAGAGGATTTAATAATGTTTTTGTTATCTAGTAATTTATAGTGTTTTTCTGAAACAACCGAAAAGTGTATAAAAAATTGAGTTTTTCGTTTATGGACTGATGTGGCTAAATTTCAATAGTACCTCTTCTGAGAGACTGGTGGTTAAAAAATTTTTGTAGCAGAACTGGAGACGTAGCAAAACTGATTTTAATCCGATTACGGACAGACGGACATCTTTACCCTATGTATACTGTATGGGTTTTGAAATGAATATTATAGACATTAGAAATGGAATGAACTACTTTTATATAACCTTTCCACCTTTAGCAAAAGGTATAAAAAGTTATTGGTGCCACGTTTGGTTACAACTAAGAATTAAAAAAACCTTTTAATTGATTCAGAAGCTCCATATGAATTTTTTCTTCTTTATAGAATTTGTAAGACGTACTAAATTTTTTCTTCGGCACATAAACAAATAACTCATAAAGAGCAAGTTTAATCTAAGATAATGTCTTCCTTCCAAAATTAAAAAATAGAAGTTTAACTTTTTATCAAATGAAGATAGGATTCAAATACTTGCTAAGAAAAAATTATGATTATCATTCATATTCAGATCAATTTTATTACAAATTTACCCGTGTAATATTGAGCACTGCAAAGATAAATACGACCTTACAAATTTAAAGATAAAACAGGATATCTAGGGATGATAACGCTAGAATTTCTGATTAAGTTAAACTATGAATACTGTGAATATAACAGCCGTCGAACTCTTCACACTATAAGATAAAAATGTGTCTTAAAGATCTTTTAAACAGGAAGACGGAAAAGCCAACTGGATGCAATTTTAATAACCTGTTGGGCAGGCGTCAGCACATTTCATATGTAATCCAAATGTAATCAAAATGTAAGTAGATGATGGTTTGCTGGTTGGGGCTATATAAACTATAACAGTAAATCACTTTCCTGCCAAAATTTCAGCACTAACAGGTATTAGACTAAAACCACAGAACGTGAATACTACTATGGACTATAGTGAATTTTGACAGAGGACGAGTGATTTAATTTTTCTTCACTACGAGATAAAGTGATTAAAAAGTCTTACACAAGCAGTCTGTTTTTATACACACGACTATTATAAGATAAATTTTAGTTAATTTATTTTGATAATCACTACATAAAATGACTTTCCTCTCTATCTCACTCTCGCTCTACAACAAAGGAGTCCATAACTCTCTTTTTGGGATATTGACTTTTTAATTAGGGTTGTGAACCTTTAAATTTTATACTTAACTGTTAACATTTTTCAACAATAGTTCTTATTGAAGTAAAGCTCGCCCTAAAAGCTCAATGATACTGGGAGCCTTAATTAAAATTCAAAATAGCGAAAGAAAAATTGAAAATTTAATATTTTATATTTAAATGTTAATAACGCAGAATATTCTTTTAATACAATTAAATAAAAAAGTATTATATTAAGATTCATAGTGGTACAAAAATAAAGATACATCTTCAGTTAAACAAACAAACAAACACACAAATACTGCAACACCTTGAAACAATCATTGATTTGCTTTTAGCAATTGTTGCAAACGAAAAAGTGCTTAGAAGCAACAACAACATACAAAGTATGTATGTGTGCTTATGTCTGTGTTGCAAGTGTAATATTCATTGCCTTGTAAACCGAATAAAGTGGCAAGTAGCTTGTTTGTATGTGTATAAAAAGAATGAATGCAGTTTGAGCAGCAGCTGTTTAAATAACACGTTTTATACTTTTCATCGTTTCTTGTTTACATTGTTGTTGCCATTGCTATTGCTATTGTTATTGCTGGCTTTTTGTTGTGTGTGTTTGTTGTTGTATTATATTTATACATTGGATTAAACAAGTGATGTAATCACTTGTACATAAATATTTTATAGAGGAATTTCTGCCATATTCCGTTATATGTTTGTTAATGTATTTTAAGCTGATGGCAAAGCTGTTGCTAATGGAGCTGCTGCTGTATATTACTGCGGCAGTAAGTATTGCTGCTGTTATGTTTATGGCCCGTTGCTAGCTGACTTTTTTTTACAAAAAGAACAACAAGAACCACAAAAATCGATTATAATTTATTGAAATTCACTTAACTATTTCAAAGTAGTTCAAGAAAGTTTAATCACATCTGTTCAGTGCAATTCACAACAAGAATTTTCTTTGCATATTTGCAGTTTTTTTTTCTATTGCGGAACTTTAATTTGAAATGGAACAAAACAATTATTCAATTTAGCAAATATATCTATTTAACTGTGAAGTATAAAGTGAAATAGATTTGTATAAATATATTGTAATAAACATTTTATACACTTGTATTCTGTATGGAATGTACGTATGATGATATCTTCTTGTGTGTATTTAATATGTTGGTCTGCTAATTTCATTTATGGCTGATGGAAAAAGTATATGAATGAAAATTAAATTTTAAATTATAATTAAGGAAATAATAAAGTTTTTACTGTTAAGTACGAAACAATGATATGTAATTTTATGCCAATGCAAATAGTGAGATCTATATACAAAATATTTATAAAGACAGGCAGCATAATCATTTTTTAGTTTGACTTGGGCTTAAGGAGTTTTTTTTAATAATATTATATTTCAATATAAAACGTAACGTTTTCATTTGCTCATTGCTTTTTTTTTAATAATTTGCAGAATATCAATACTTATAGGAACATCAAATATTCCCACAAAAATGTTGCTAAATTCTCCGTAGATTGGTACTTTGCAGTACCAGCAAAAGGGCGTAAAAGAAAAATTTTACTGAAACTGCAATTTAGTTTTCATTACGAGTAAGTTTTCAATGATTACTGACATATTTTAATGATTTCAGAAAAAATTAGTAAAAATGCTACAGTTTATGAATGTAATAAATATGACAATCATAACAGGTATTACCATTTTCAAGTAGAATACCGGCGGTCAACACGTCAATTAAATCTTGTAATTTTTTTTTCTTTGGTAAACTTGTAAGAAATCTTTTCTGCAAAGAGGCAGTCATGAAATTGTTTTGTTCATTTATCTTATGCAAAAATAAACGTGGTAGTGATATGGTAATACTAAACATATTATGTTCTCTGCAACAATGTATAGTTGCGGCGAATTAATAATTAATGTTTTCAGTAGTTTAATAGATTAAGCTATCGGGTTCATTTTTGCACATGAATCAATTTTTGAAAATTTTGGTGGTGGTGGTGTAGATATTAATCAAAATGGAATACAAAACACCTGTTTACCGAATTTTTATCTGTCTGTCTGCCCGTTTGGCTGTCTGTGTACGCATCATGTAAAAACTGCTGGATGTATTTGAATAAAATTTTGCCTGGAGATCTTTTAGGACCTTGATTCAGATATAAAATAGTTTTTATTTCGTACGAGATACAAATGAAAAGTCATATAGTTTTATCGGTATAATGGTATTAAAACACTTGTTAGCACAATTTAATTTTACAGATAGAAAATTTTCAATACTGTTTACAGATCTCTACAGTAAATATTTAAAAACACATTTTTCTAAATTTAAATTAAAACAAATTACAAATGACAGGCATACGAAGTCATGGGCACTACTACTTACTAATAAAATTATGATTATCGCATACTTGTACACCATAGCGGTAAAAATGCGATACTCTGACTACTCTCATAATTTATGTTTAAAAAAGTATCCTGTATATTTTCAGATCACTAAAATTTTGATCGTACGCTAACGTGTTAAAAGTAAATAAAAGTATGAAAAATGTTAAATAATTTGTTGTAAAACTTGACAGATTGCTTTTCTATCAGTTTAGTAATTTGCTTGTTAACTATTGGGAATAATGAAAAAATTAATTCATATTATTATAAATTATACAAGATTTACATTTAAAACACAGCTAAGTTTATACTTTATCATGATATTGTTTTGCTTGACAACAATATGGTTCCAGAAACAACTTTATTATTTTTAAATCTAACAATACTATGTTTTGCTTACAGCCATATAATACAACCAGAATTTGTTGCTCTTAGATTAGTTTTACCTTAACAATGTTTTTTCTTTGTGTGTAGTAATAAAATTACTGGTAATGAAAAATTATGAATAGATTAATAATAACAAATAAAAGTGCTACATTTGGTCCCGCTAAGTCTTATGTAGTCTCTTTATCCTTATTCTATCCTTATTTCTATGTTTTGAATTTTCGTTTTTTAAAATTCAATAACAGAAAACAGTAATAACGTATAATCATTCATGAAACGATGTTGCTGAATTTCTGTAGCATATTCATCCCGAAAATATGTCTGAGCGATTGGTGGCTAGGGCTTAAATTTTTGTACGGTGCCCGAGCCATATAAAATCAATTTTCAGCAAGAACCGGGATAAGTGTACATGTCCAAATCAACTGCCCAATGTATTAAGATCCCAAATATTTACATATAATTGATGGAAAGAAATAAAGTTTGTTAGGAAGGAGAGCAAAAAATATCACACCTGCTTGTTACCATTTATTGATGTTTACAAAATATAACATTTTGTAACACAGTAACTTCTTTAGCTATAAAATCACAAAAACATTTTCATAGAAAACACGTTCTTCGAATTTCGACCTTTGTACATAACTTTTCCACTTGTGGTAAAGGGTAGAAACAGAGAACAATAATAGTGTTTACAATAATTTTTTTTTAAACAACTGAAACGCAGTATAAATTTTTTTCTTAAACTTTTGCAAAAAATTACATAAAATAAAATAAATATTTAAGATGGAAAACTACCGATACCTGATTCTCTCTTTTTCTTTTATTATTTTATTAATAATACGTGCAAATCTGCGGTATTCAAAATAATAAAAAAATTATAGCAATTTGAGATATTATTAATATTTAAGATCATTCGAAATAAATTTTACGTTTCGTGATAAGAAGAAATGAATTAAAAACTTAAGCACTAATAGAAACATTTCCATAAAATATTTTTTAACGTATAGCAGCGATGCAAAGAAGTGCATTTTTAATTTAAAAAATTTAGCACTAGCAGTGCCCACGACATCATCCGCGTATCAGAGTTCTGTAAACAGTGTTAAAAAGTTTCCATCTACAAATATAAAAGGTACTGACAACTGTTCTAGTGCCATTATACCGGTAAAATTTGGTCCATTCACATTTGTATCTGTAGTTTCTCTAAGAAATGATATATTTTAAGTGATGCGAAGACAAACAGAGAGACAAAAATTCCAAAAATAGGTGTTTTGTATTCCGTATCGATTACTACCTACACCAACATCAAAATTTTCAAAAAATATTTATTTACAGAAATGACCCCGTTACTGTTTTATTATATGTAAAGATGTAGCACTTCCTGTATGGTTGTACGCGATGTTTTCATTATACGCAACTTTAAATCGAAAAAAATATCATTTTGGGAGCATTAAGTTCCAAAGATGCGGTGTTATGAACAATTAACAAAAAATGGAAAAAGTTTTTTTTTATAAATTCTACTTAAGAAGAAAAGGAAAATAAAAAAAACCTTAAAAAACATTTAAATAAAATTTTGCTTTACTTTAGTTGGTATAAGTGCAAATAATGATAAATTTAATCGTTCAACAGATTAAAATTTAAATTAATATTCCATCAAAATCTAACTGAAATAGACAACTCGTGTGTGTTTTTATTTTAACTTGAAGTGCACTTCTTTTAAATTTTGTTTTAATTTTTATAATATGTACGTATGTCGCAGATTTTTCCTTAATTTAATTTTGAACATCTGCTATAGTATGACGATAAAAAAACGCAAATAGCGTGCACATTGGGTTAAATAACATTTAGTTGGGTCTTTCTTAGGTTAAAATTTAAATTTAAAATTATGACTGGCTAAATATAAATGATATTATGGAATAGCCATCTTTCAAAATTTGCCAAGACATTTATAGTTTCAACTAACAATATCTATTTTCACTACCAACATACCTTCATCCTTTTGAATAAAATGTTACAAGCACGATTTTTGCCGACTTTTTAAGTGACATTCCCTGAGATATAAATGATATAAGAACATAAGACGTTTTTCTGTTTTATCTTAATATGTGGTCGTGATGACCAAAATAAATAAGTAGTGAAATGAAGACTTTCGTTGTAATTATTTTATGCAAAAAAAAATAATAATTTTTCCAATTTGATACATGTATTCTTAAAACCTAAGGCATTCATTTTACCTTTTAGTTATTAGTAGTTTAATCTAATTTTATTCAATGTAAAATTATTAAAAAACAGCAAGAAAAGCTTTGCTTAATTTAACCCAATGTGCGTTGCACTATAGCAATTCTATCAAAAAATAAAACGAGTAACATCAAATTCAGAGGATTGTCAACGCCTTCTCTGTCAACGTCTGTCTCTTTGTCTACCAATATTTTTAGTTTTGTTTTTTTTTTTTTGATCTTTTTTTAAATTGTTGTCTCGTTTAATCGTCATCATCCAACAGACGACAAACATTGTTAATGTTGTCGTTATTGTTTTTGTTGCCGATATCTTCTTCTGGATACGCTGCAATATTTATTTTATGATGTTATTGTTTTTATTGCCTCGTCGCTGGTTGTTGTTTGTTTAAAATACACACATTTTTCATATGCTACCACCGCAATTTGACGGCAAAACAAAAAAAGTTTAAATTGAAATAAGGCACTGTAAAAAATTTTAAAGTGATGTAAAACTGTGTACCCACCTACGCGCAGTAAACATATACTTCAACCTAGATCTAAGTAGTATTTTAAACATTTTAATTGCCCTTGGCTACATTTGGTGCATGAATCTTTTTTTGATCACTCTTGGTCCCATTTTTTATGTTTTGGTTAAAGAGGTAACTCCAAATCATCCCATGCGTTGCAACCGTGTTAGGAACATATGTTAAAAAATAAAACAAGCGAGAGAGCTTATTCTACACATGATGAAGAAGGCCAAAAAATTTATCTTTGTGATTTGTTGCTAAGTTTATTCGACTATAGAACGTGAATGTTGTTTGATAAATCCTGCAAAACCTTAAATTTTCAAAGTTACAGAATCCTTAAGCTTTTATATAAAATTTCGAACATTCTTTTTAAGTAAACTTTACTTACAAAATTATATTGAAAAATTGTTAATCCATTAGAAACCAGATAAATGTTATTTAACTTTTTATTATTAATTTTGCGAACATCTTCATCTTGATAAACAAAATTTGCTTCTTAATAGGAGTTTTAATAAGATCTTCTATGGTACTCATGTGAACCCATTCCAGACCAAGATGTTTAAGATATCGCAAAATATTTATAAACACTTTAGCGATACGTAACTTTGTAAAAATGGGTTACCGATGAGATTCTCATTTAAACTTCTTTCCTAAAATATACTGATTAGATCTTATCAAAAATGGTTTTTTGACTGAAGTATCATTGAAAACAACTAAAGTTTGTTCGCCGAAACTACACATTGCTACATAGATTATAATATCACAACCAGGTTGCGTGCCTATGTTATTCAAAAAATACCCAGTATAAAATCAAGAATGAATCCTTTTAAAATTTATACTAAAATAAAAATTACTCTTTATGGGGAGTATCCATTCCTTCTGTCTTAAAGTATTTAGATTGTACTAGAGACACACACACAAGCCGTATAAAACTTAGTCACTATTATAATTCTCAGTGTATATATATTTATTAATAATTTATTTAATTTACGAATGGTGCCCAAAATTGTGAGCTTCACCTATTCTTAAATTTTCTTCTTTCAATAAACATTTACCAAATTAGGAAATAATACAAAAGAGCTGATTAGAGCTTATTCTCATTTAAATAACAATATAGACTGCTTTAAGTTTGAGACACATTTAAAAGCATTTCTGTAGCTTTTTTAAGCCTTCTGCAAAATTAAAATTCCTCAGGGTCCCCAAAATAAGATTGTATTGCAGGAGTGTTCTCTTCATCTGATTTAAATGAAACGGCTATCCAATTTTTTAAAAACGAAGGCCAGTAGGAATTAAAATAGATGTATAAAAAATACGATCATCAGTCAAAACTCTCATCTTACATCATTTCTAATTTAAACACTTTCTTGACGTTCATTCTCATTTGTGATAAAACAAGAAATTATCTTCGTCCGAATCCTTTTGATACCCAATATTTCTTTCAATAATGAACAATTATATAGATAAATTTAAATTTGTTCTAACTTTGTTTTAAACTTGATATTTTTTTCTAGACCAACAAATAACGGGTGCTTCTGTCTTTAGTTTGAAATGCATAAGAACCTTGTAAGAGAACCTTGAAAGAACTTTCTATTATCATTTGAAATTATTTGTTGCAGAAACTATTTTCACTAGAAAATCTGTTTAATACCCCGCTTTTAGTCAATTTTTTTATAAAGAAAATTTTATGTTCTTCTCCTTATTGTGATTAAAGTACCATCCTTATTTTTATGTTTTTTTTTTTTTTTGTTTGCAAATTTTCCTTTAAAATAGATTTTCTTTTCTTCTATGATTTTTTTTCTTTACAACGTGGCTGTCGTTGTCATTTTTATTGATTGAATTATAGAAGTGGTATCATGTGCTTTTTGTATTGTGTGGAGTATTAAGATAAACATATTTATTTGCGAGTGTTTATTTCAATCTACAATATTTTTATTTGTATCTGACAGTAACTTTTGTTCTTCCTTTTAAATCCAACAATAAAAAAAACAAAATAAGAAATCGATTAGAAAGTGGACTAGATTTAATTTATATACATACATACACATTTCTGTGTGTAGTGATATATTTAGAAAAAAGAATTCATGCTTGTGCATGCACACATACAACATACTGTGCCTTGAAATATTTTTTTTTTTATATTTTATATTTTTTTGCATTGAAGGTTTCAAAGGATCTATTGATTATTCAATTTATTATTAATTTATACAAATTTAATATGCAAACAAACAGATTTTGCAGATCCTGCACCATAGAAAATTGAATATAATATTTTATTTATCAATTAGTAATAAAATCTATTTTTATGTCAATAATATTGGTCTAAGAATATTTATTTATTAAATAAATTATATGCTGAAAAAACAAATACTTTTAATTAATTGGGCTATTTAAAAATATAAGATAAATAGAAGAATTTTAAAAGTTCCTATCTTTCATAAAAATTCTAATACCAGTACTAAGCTTTCTAGTAATTGTATATTCTAATCAAAATATATTTCATTTTCCTTTTTTCTATTTAAAGGCTTATAGAAGGTCATAATATACTATTACTGGATTACTGGCTTCATTAGCGACTTCTCGCAAAAATATTGCAGAATTTTCTGACATAAATTCTAAAAGTTTTTTAATACGACAAACTAAGAACTACTTTCTGTGTACTTCTTTCAACATCAAACGAACTTATTGTGCTGATAGAAAAAAATTTTATAAAAGTTAACAAATCTGTCAAACACTTTTTTTCAATCAGTTAAAAAGAATTTTAAAGTCTGGGAGAGAGCAGCCTACCAATAAATGTGGGCAGCATACTGGTTTCTTTGTCGATTTGTCGTTTTTTCGTCTTTCGAAGGCTTAACAGGCCACTGAAAAAAGAAGCCAAATATAACGCTTGCTTCGGTGCACTTCAAATAGGTTGTATTCACTCAAATAAGCGACCTAAAATATTTAAATATTTAATGACCCCTTTGATTAGATATATTAGAACACGTTTACTTTAATTTTTTGGGCAACGAAAACATTTCATGAACGGAATTTTTTTTAATTGTCCTTCTGAAATGCATATAAAAATAGAAATAGTCCTTTTTTGGCTCAATAAGTTTTATTTTGAGAGCCTCTGACTTCTGAAAACATGCAGTTTAGGATTTTGGAAATTCCCCATATAAGACTGCAGATTTCGTCTCTGCAACTGCGTGACACATTTCCCGTATATGAACTAGAGAAAGTTCTCTTAATATCATCGATACTACAAAAAAGTGAACTTAGGAGAGAAATATCCTAACGGGATGTTGATTTCACGCAATACCCAAAAATCAGTGGCCGTCACCTTATCAGCTGGTCTTACTGACTTTGCTTTCATCGAAGAAAATTTAGCTTATGGAATCTCTTACACTTATCTTTAAGCCATATTCAAATAAACTTGTCTTCTCTAGCTTTGTTGGTTTTTCCCATTTTTTAAAACAAAAATGTTCATATGTTAAAATTAAACAAAACAGCAGCGATTTTTCGAAAATGCTAAGCCATCTTTGTATGGTTTTTTTAATTCTGAGCACCGTTAAATGAAAATTCACTATTTATTATCATATTAATGAATTTCATGTGTCTTATTGTATGTCGGAAATATATTAAATAATAATATCTTTTAATTTTACCACCAAACAACCTCTGTAAAGAGTCGTCCTTAAAGAATTAAACTTTTCGTTTTAAAATTTGCAAAACAAAGCATTTTAAAAAGTTCTTGTCGATATTTTATATTAAATACATATTTGTCAAACTTGTTTTGATGTACACGCATACATATGTATATATGTATGTGTATCTGAAATTTTACTTAACATATGGCAGTTATTTTAACCATGACCATCAGTAGATCAGTTCAAGGTAAAAATATAGTTCTGTGGACACGCGTGCTCCTTAATAGTAGTGTTAAGACGTGAGTAACCTAAATAAACAGAAATATAAAAATTAAGAGAGTGAATTGTTTTTGACAGTAATAGCACACAAACACTTTGACATACTAACACAAGAGTAAAGTACTCGTATACTCGTTTGTTTGTAGCTCAAATTTCTCAGGTGTTGTCTTACGGTTGCGGATTTTTTTCTCTTTGTTACTATCTACTTAAATTTCTTTTTTGTAATTCCTGTTTCTTATTATTTTTCGTAAACATTCACTTTCGGGGTTTATTTCATAATTAATAAGATCTTTTTCTGCTCCTGCTGCTGTTGTGGTTAAAGCGGAAGCAACTGCAGCAAGAAGAAACAAAAACAAAAAAACAAAAAAAAAAAAAAAAAATTGTTTATCAAAAATATACTTTATACAAATATACACGCACGTTTATTTATAAATATTAATAATAAAAGTACCAAATAAAAAATACACAAACACATAAAGGAGGAATTGTCTTATTAAAGGAACGAGCCGTTTTGTACACAGTTGTTGACAAAAGAAGCAGCTGCAAATAACAAATATCGCTAAAGTGCACACAACTATGTTATCGTCTCTTTTATTATTTTTTATATTCCTTTTCCAAATTGGCTCTTTTATTTAATTTTTTTATTACAACTGCAGTTTTATAAGGAACAAGACACACAGTAGTTAATTTAAATCGTGTCTTTGGTAAGTTTGTGCGTAATTGTACTCGGAAAGGAGAGTCAATATCAAAACGGTGTCTATCTTACATTTTGTATTTATTTTGTTTTAAAACTGAACAGGCTCAGTCATGCCAAATAAACTGTACACTCACACACACACAGACGGAAAACGGAAAGAAGAGGAAATACTGCAATATAAAATCTTACACAAACAACGACATGGTACACTCGTGCTGGAACTATTTAAAAGAGTACAAATTTTTACAAAAGTTTTTATGATTTCATAACTCATGCATATGTACGATTGGTGAGGCAGAGTATTTAAAGAGTTATATCTTACAATTTTTCTTTTCTTGAACTTTTGTTTAAAGTGATTGTCTTGTTTATGTGAACGAATAATTAAAAAAAAGTAAATTATAATTAATTAATAAAATTGAAAAGACCGAATCTTAGCACCAAAAAGTGTGAGTTAATTTCCATTTGCTGCACAGTAAGGCAAACAATTTTTTCGTATTATATCGGCAGTTTCCGATCTACAGATCACTCAGTTAGACAACTTAGACTTGTTGTACATTTGTTGTACCCTTGCCACATTTTTATTATTTTATTTTAACTTAAAAATTCTAAAAGACTTTGGAAAATCTGTAATACACTAAAAGAATTAAGTCTCTTAAATAATTTCTTACTTAATTTAACCAAAGAATAAATTAAAGAAGAAAACTTCAAGAACAGTGGAACCCTGATTTTGTGGTGTGAGCACAAAATGAAAATAAAAACTAAAACCAAAAAAAAAAACTTGTCTTGCTACCAAAACAAAAGAAATAAAAAATCTAAAAAGAAAAAATCGAAAGGAAAAAGAACTACAACATTTAAAGAATTCGTTGACGATGTCTGACGCATAATAATGAAGTTGTATCTTTTGTATATTCGTATTAAATAATAAACAGAATGAAATTAAATAAATGCGAGTCTATGAATTGTACAATAAAAATATCTATTTTTTTCTATTTTTATTGATATTTTTATATTTTTATCTATTTTTATTGTAACCTGTCGGCAGAAACAGATTATAATAAATGATTTTAATAAACCAAGACAATTAAAAATATAAATTTAAATATTTAAAGGAATGATCAAATAAATTATACGACTTTTGCAGTTCCAGAAGTAAATATTGGATATCACCATGATTGGCATGATTGTCTTCGCAAAAAAAAAAATGTAAAAAAAATATATATTCTGTTTAGCCCTGTAATTCCACTTTTAATTATCGTTTTACTTAGTTCCTTTCTTTGCTGTCAACGTGTTTGCCACCAAAAAACAGATAATCTTCTTAAGATTCTGTGGGTAATTTAAAACCACTTCAACGGGACAATGATGGTAGATCAAGAACTCAAGTACTTTTAAGCTCTTCAAAATTATACTGTTGTCATACCTTTCGGTGAAGACTGTCGTCACTGGCCGTTTATTTGGTACGTTTTTCGAGCACTTTCGACTAAAATGATGTTCTCACATCGAAAGCGCTCGCCAAATGTACCAAAGAAACAGCCAGTGATGACGGTCTTCACCGAAAGTTATGACAACAGTATAATATTTACTGGTGAAAGAAATCCAATGAACTTAATACTTTTCAAAATTTATATAAAAATTAATAAACATTTCGAATATACAGTCAGAAAAATCAGTCAGCAGATTTTTACACATAAAAATATTATTTAAAATTTTTTCGTTTTTAGATAGAAATTTAATTAGATTTTAATTGACTCATTTATATGTTTAATTGAAAAATAAATACAAAATTTGCTAATTAAATAATTATTTCAATTGATTACATATTTTATATAAAAAAATAAAACCTTTTTCAGAGTCCGTAAAAAACACTTCGGCATGTTGTTGACTAAATCGAGATTTTGACACCACGACTTTAAAATAAAATGGAAGAGCACTTTTTTATCTTATCTTTTAATTTCCAAGCGATTTTAATTTTTTGTAGCCATAATCAAAATTTAAATCTTTAGGAAAATTGAAATACAAATTAAATTAAATTTAGGAACACCCTTTAATCTCTTTATTAAAATTATATACTTGTTAATATAGCGTACGTAGCAACACAGTTCTGTTGCAAGTTCAACTGTCTATCTATAACGGTTCAAAAGTATCTGTATATGTGATGTATGTGGCTAACATACATTTAATTACATCAACTGTTGGAACACCCTTTAAGTCTCAAGTTTAAATTTTATACTTCTTGTTTTATCGGACTTAGCAATACTGGTCCTTTGTAAATTTTAACCGTCTGTGTACAACTGTTTAAAAGTAGGCTGCATACATCTAACTAAGTTAACTATTGGGGCACCCTTTATTAATAATTTTGAATATTAATACGTGTTACTATAACGGTCATAGCAATCGACATTATGTCCGAATTCAAGCGTTTGTATTTAGCCGTTCAAAAGATACTCCCATATAGGTCAGTTTATGTCAATTATGGGAACGCCCTTTAATATATAGAATTATTTTTCTACTACTTTTTGCTATTGGAATCTATTATGATGAAACTCAGTTTTTGGTAATTTCAAAATGGTGCAATTTATTGTTCATAGTACACAAACATGTATGTTGTATGGGAACACCCTTTAATTTTAATTTTAATATAATTTTTTATAAGATTATGAACTGTGTTTGAAAAGGAACTAATCTGTAAGCATCAGCTTTTAAATAAAAAAATTTTAAATCGGTTCTGAAATTACTGAGTTATACAGGCACAAAAAAAAGCAACATTCAGACGAATTGTTGACCTCCTTCTTTTTTTAAGTCGGTTTAAAAAACATGCTTGAAGAACATCAGAAAATGTAAAAAATTATTAAAATGCTTGCAGCCCATCCACACCCGCCATCTAGGAAAATATATAAATGTCTTTCCAGATCGAACATTATCATTTGAGCCAGTTAAAAGGTTTATGATTGACAAGTTTAAAAAAAAGCAAAAATAAACCATCAGCTGATATTTTTTAAGTTCAAGACCTTGTGAACGCCAATAAACAACTTTGTACATTGATTTATAGTTTGAAAGCGTTTCTCAACCTGTTTACTGTTATCATGTAAAAAGAGGCTAAATCGATAAATAAAGCCGTTTATCTCATAAACCAACATAATTTTTTTTCAGACTGGGATGTAAAATGAATAATTCGCTTTTTACAAAGTTTAATTTTTTGAAATATTCTAAATTTTCGGTTCTTTTAATAGTTGTGGTTTTCGGTCACTTAACCACTCTAACATCAAACATTAATTAATGACTTAATTGTGAATTAAAACATTCGGTTAACTGAATATTCAATACTCTCTAACAAAAAACAAATTTTTTTAATTTTTACCATTAATATAATAAAGCAACTAATAATTTTTTGATTTAAACGTATTATAATTTTTTGCACAAACACTAATCAATAAAATTGTAGTAAAAGACGTTACTTTGCTGCTGTGTTTTGCCTTTGCAAAAAGCAAAATAAACGAAATCATTTTTAAAACAGCACATGAGTCATACAAATGACACTATCACGATACAAGCAACCAGACATCGATAACTAAAACCAACCACCAACAGATACAAAATACAGTAAGAAACAAAAAACAAACAATAACAACAATTTTATGGGCATACGAGGATATAAGTTTTATTATTTTCAAAATTCTATACAGACATTAGCGACAGTACTTTGGTAAGAGATACGTGACAATTCTTTTTCTCCACCACTACATTTTACTATAATCGTCATTATCAATGAAGACTTCAAATTTCGTCATTGATGGCATTTGATTTTCACAATAAATAAATAAAAAACAATTATAAAAAAACAAATTTTAGCAACAACAAACAGCAAGTGTTTTAAAAATCTGACGACGACAACGTGGATCTACAACTCATGCAAAAACTAATCATTCTTCAACATAATGTTAATCAAACAGCAACTTGTACAAGTTCAATGTTATGTATCATAGTTTGTTAACATACATGTATAAAGTTGCAGTTGTGTATGCGAGTTTTCTGTTGTTTGTCCTAAAAATAATGAAATGTTTTTTGTTGGACTGTCGAACATAAGCCTACAAACCGAACACGTTGGTTTGAGCCAACCAGTCCAACTCATGTTGTTTTTTTTTAATGTTTTTCTTTTACTTTCATTCAAACCTTTTGCTTTTTTTAAAGGCATTTTAAGTAAAAACAATTCTTTGCTTTTGTTTTTTTTTGCTTCTTTTGCTGAAATATTTGTTTTATTCTTTTAGCTTTGTTGTGTGGCAGAAAATTAATAAGCAAATATGCAAAAGATTGCACCGTTAATATATTATAAAATTAGAAATAGTGCAGTTCAACACAAATTTTTTTAATAATTTAATTGTTTTGTTTTTCTAATACTTTTGAATGGCATTGGAATTTGCATAATTACCTTGTGAATTTTTGCATAATTACAAGTGTTTAAAGAACACAAAACAAACAAACAAACAAAAAAAAATATTTTTATTGGCATAATTCCTATTGTGTCAAATGTCAAATTTTAATTTACGTGAGTGCTACGACGAAAAGTCAGATGTTGTCGTTGGTTAAGCTTCTGGCAACATAGTACGTTTTTTATTTATTTCGTCTTTTGCCACCATTTAGACAGATCTTGGTTATTCAGTGCTACTTCGAATCGGTTAAATTTTCTGCAAAGTCTGATTTAAAATAAAAATTTGGTTGCAGAGAAACCACTTCATTCGGAAACAATACAGAATGGAAAATGAGTTGGAAAAGCCATTTATTATAGAACCACTTAGAAATCAAGTCTTAAAGGCTTTGTACTCAAGCATTATCGATCAACAGAATATCTCTTTTATTTCCAATATAAAATCCTTGGTTTTAACTTGGCTTAAGGATATAATAGGATATAATGGTTCTTTGTTTAATGTTTCTCAAATTCTGACAAATAAAATAAATACTTCCGTAATCAAGATGACAAAATCAAAATACGCTACTGAATCAGTTTCATGCGGTAAATTGAGACAGTCATAATAGTATCACAGCTTAAATCGATGTTTGTCAAAGTAACAGACGCAACTAAAACTTCGTAAATAGAATCACCATTTGTGAGAACACGGTCCCAATTATATTCATTTAGCAAGTTTTAAAAAGTATTTACATCCCGTAGAAATTTGCCGTGACTTCGTTTGAAAGATCTTTAATTTTTTTTTCTTTTTTGTGGTGCTTTGAGTTTAAATTGAAAAATGTAAGTGGACGAAGTTCAGAAAAGTTTAGTGGATTATATTTCTATTGACAAATCGTATATTGTTATTTTGATCATTTTAAACACTCTTTTTATGTACCCCGCAAATTAAACGAGTAGGTGTATTGCTTGAAGCTATCAATTGCCTGCCTCATTAGAATATTTTCTATATTTTAGTTTTCATTTAAAATATTTTCTCTTAAGTAATTTTGCCAGTCGCAAAAATACAGCTTTAAAATTTTTAAAACATTTTTTTCTTTGTTTCTGCAATTTTGTATTTTACTATATAAAAATATGACATGCAATTTTAATTTTAAAATGTTTTTTCGCTTACGTGCTTTAATGTTTTAGATACGAGAAGAAAATTCACTGTCTTTCATTTTTGTTTTAACCAACAAATGACTGATTAATTATTCACTGTCTTCACAGAAGTCAGTTTAATAATTAAATAAAATTGGATAAAACTACAAGGATTTATTCTAAACTATCAGGGATTTGCAGGCATTTAGAAATTATCCTCATTCAGTTGTAAATATTTTGCACAGAAATATTGGCAACTATGATTTTTACTCTAACACAAACAACGTTTACCTTAAACTTTCAACACAAATTTTATCATTTTTGAAGTTTTTGTTTTCTGTTTTTTGTACTTTCAGAATTAATATTCAAATACTTTATTATTTTCCCAGCAAAAAAAAATTGTTTTGCATATCATTGGCAATTATAATAATCATTTTTTTTACTTGCAGCTCAAGTAGAAGATTTTTGTAAGAAAATATATAAAAGAAAACAGAACAAAACCACAGCAGGACTCAAATTTCTTATGTAACAAAATAGAATCATTTTGAAAGGCAAATGAAAACAAAAGCAAAACACAACAAATAAAATAAGACAACAAACAAAACACAACTTTGACAAGATAATTAAGAATTAAAATTCATTATGCCACCCATCCACACTAAAATACCACCACTGTAGCTATAAACATTCACAGACAGCAACATATTAATAAAAGCAGTCGTAGCAAAAGGGGAATAATGTTTTTCTTAATTTTTCAAAACCCTTTTCAGGCAACAGAACCCAGTTTATAATACATTCTTTTTTTTTTTTTCAAACACACAAAGCCAAATACAAGTATTAATCTTGCATTCAGTTGTAAAATAAACAAACATTTCAAATTCAAGTTTTCTATTTTTCACCACATACCGCACAACATTTGAGTGAAAATAATGCGGTAGGGCCGTTATCATTAACAATTTATTTAAGTAAAAAGTGGTAATTTATCAAAATTGTCCATTCTCTCTCTTCATCTCTACTGATAGTTAAAGCTGAAATGTTTATTTACATTAATAATTTATTGTTTTGGTAATTAATCTTAAAATATTTTATCAAACCTTTAAATTAAAATTGAATTAGATTTATTTAGATTCATTTTGTTTTAACAAATTGCTACTTAATGTCATTAACACCAGCCCACATTTGACCATCATTATCATCATCACTGGTAGTTTGACTACCTGTTTTGCAGATCTTGTTACTAGCAAACGGTCTGATTGGATGAAAACTGGTTGAACAACTTGCTGGCTCTTTTCAAAATGACCTTTGTGCGCCTGCAGCCATCTCTCAAAAAAAAATTTTTTTTGTTGCCAATTATTGTCGTGATTTATTTTGAATATTTTTATGTTAAGGACACTCCCACAAAGTAAAACTTTAACAACTTAGCTTTCTTGTTTTCTTTTAATTTTGCCGTTTTTAAGAGATAAACAAAGGTACTTTGTATAAGAAGATCTTCAACTACCCTCGTTACATTTTAGCTAAGAATACAATACACAATATGTTTTGAATTTAATTAAAATCAAAACCATTCCAGAATAATCTTGGGCTGCTTGATTTCATAAAAAAGATTTTCTAATTTATTTTTTACTTGTTTTTAAATTCATAGAGAGTTTAGTTTTGAACTCTTTTAGATAAAATTATCAATTAAGTACCTTTTGAATAGCATTATCTATATATCTAGGAGGATAATATGGCACAATAACATTTGGTACCTTGCAGAAATTCGTTGTAAAAGCAGTTCAAAGTCTTTTTTTCAAACGGCAAATAATTCTTGCCAAAAAAAAACCGACTTCAAGACATATTTCATCGGTCTGTCTATAACGTTTTAAAAGTATGGCCACATACATTAAATAACATTACATTATAAGGACAGCCTTATACTCCACCTTGTTATAGCAGATTTAATACTGCAGTTCCTGGTTAATTTCACCCATCTGTCTACGATTATTTTACAGTTCGGTAATATACATCAAATTACACTAATTATAGAAACACCCTTTAATTTTTAAATTGAAATTGTAAATTTGCTGTTATAGCATTCTTAACAACACATGTTCTTTGTAAATTTAAGCTGTATGTCTATAAAGGTTGAAAAGTTTGGTCACATACATACATCAATTAACATTTATTGGGACACTCTTTAATTTCCAGATCCAAATTTTATACTTCTAATAAAGGAGTCAGCAATACAAGTTCGTTGTATATTTCAACCATTTGTCTACAACTATTCAAAAGTGTAGCCATAAAAATCAAATAAAATGAACTATTGGGGCACCCTTTAATTCATAATTTTAATATTAATATTTGTTACTATAACAGCCGTAGCAATCGACATTCTGTTCAATTTGCAAGTGTATATCTATAACGGTTTAAAAGATAAGCCAAAAAAGGTCAACTTGTGTTGCCTATGGGGACACCCTTTAATTTTTAGATTTACTTTTGCATTACTTTTTGTTATTGGGAGCTATAGTCATACGCAGTTTTTTTAGTTTTAAGGTGGTGCTGTGTACGATAAAAAAAACATGTACATATGTTGCATAGCGACACCTTTCAATTTAAAAAATATGGACTGTATTTGCAACAGGACCAATCTGTAAGCACCACCTTAAAAAAAAAATTAAAAATCGATCAAGAATTTACTGAGTTATGGACGCACAAATATAAAAAACAACCTTCAGTCGAATTCTTAACCTCCTTCTTTTTTTGAAATAGGTCCATATTTTTAGAACATAATTTTCTGCTTTTCAATGCTTGCTTTCTTTTATTTTATAGAATACAAGCGAATACATTTCTTTAAAAAACGGTAAATTAAAACAATCCTGTGTAAAAAATAAGAGCGATGTAAGAAAAACTGCAAATTGTTTTTTTTTTTCTTTTTTTCAACAACAAGAAAGCCTCTAGAATAATAAGTAATATCGAGTAACTGTTTAATACAACACAAATTAGTTGTAGATTCAGCATTTTTTATGAATATGCAATATCGATCGAAATCTGAAGAAAGACAAACGAATTCGATAAAGATCGTAGATAAGACCATTTCAAGCCGAATGTGTGATATTTTTGATTATTTAATATCTTCTTACTTTCCATTTTGTTCATAACAACATTTTTAAATTTCTAAGTATTTTTTAAAAAAGTCTTGCTGTCATTGAGCTCTGAAGGCGTGTCAAGATGGCAAAGCTGCTGTCAATCGGAAGTATTTAAAGAAATATAGATTGATAATATTTGGTATTGATTTTTCTCAGTTTCAATTAGGGATGCAACCGATACTAATACCGACATATCGGCGATACTTTTTGTTTTCCGATATATCGCTATCGGCGATATTTTACTGTCGATACGCCTATACTTCTTTTAGTTTTCTTTCGAGTTTTTTGAACCAAATATTCAATTTTCAATTCTTTTTATTGCATGACAACTATGAAAAATAACATATAAAATGCAGATAATAAAATCCAAATGAGTTCTGTCGCATCTGAGAGACTATTTTTCACTGCAGGTCTGCCTTAAATGGATTTGAGAAATTGTCTATCTGCAAAATTTGAGAACACTTAGATATTTAAACAAAAATATTATTAATATCAATTTTATATATTAATCTTTTGCAATCTTGTTTTTATAATTTTAATTTAATTTTAACATGATCTCAAATTCAATTCTTAAATCTTTAAATCTTAAGCTATCGTTTATTTTGTGGAATCATAAATATGGCAGCCGTTTTGTAGTTTGAAAACTTTAATTTCAGAAATTGAAATGTATTGAAAATTTTGATGATTTGAATGGCTCATTAATAAGCACCGTTATTTTGTAAATTAGAAGAATTGCTCTACTTGAGTTTTGTTAATTTTTACTTAAGCTCAAATTCAAAATGCGTATCGGAATCGGTATCGGCGATATTTATTTTTGAGTACCGTTATCGGTGTCGGATCGGTAAAATGGCGTATCGTTACATCCCTACTTTAAATGTCCTTTGATCCTGTATTGGAAGGCAATAATCCAACCAAAACAAAATTTAAACTCATCTTAGCCCTGTATTCTTACCAACTCTTGGTAAACTCACCCAGTGTAATCGTATTTACTTTATACTACCAAATTATAAACAATCTACAGGAAAAAAAAATGAAGCCGGACTACTTTCTCCTTACTCGCCAGTTCTTAGCCAGATTGCAGACGTGTTTTCTCATAGTTGTTCTGGAGTAGCTACGACTGACCATGACAATTCTAAAATCTTTTAAAGTAAAAATTTTTAGCACCAAAAATTTAACTTTAAAATTTTAATAATAAAAAACAAAATCTAAACAGTATGCAGCATTTACATTAAATATTCAATAGTTTCTGCCTCAAAGTCAACAACTTTCTTTGAAATCAATGAGTAAAACATTGCAAACCGTTACACACAGTTACACAAACGTAATGTCGATAAATACAACAATGTAAACTCTTTTTATACCCTTCACCGCAAAAAGTGGAAAAAGGGTTTATCTAGGTTTGTCATTTCGTTAGTAATTTTTACAATACCCATTTCCGACCCCATAAAATATATATTTTCCGAGTCCTTATGCATAGCGAAGTCCGATGTCCGTCTGTCCGTCTATCCGTGTATGTTAGTGTTAAAATCAACTTTGCCAAGGCACAAGGTGAGCTAGAGAAAATTTAAATACGCCAGTTTTTAAAGATTTGCTATTGAATATCAGCAAGATCGGTCCATGTCATTTAAGGCAGCGGGCAAAACACTTCGCCTGAATCTAATTTTTTAATATCTAAAAAAATATATAGAGTGCGATAGAGAATTAAAAAATAAGAAAAAACATCAAGTGAAAAGATTGGTGCTCGCCCATATTTTTCGAGTTACGGGCCTCTGAAATTAAAAATTGCTTAAAATATCAATATGGGTACCATATAAAATCTTTTGAAGAGATCTTTCAGGGAATACTAAAATTTTTAACAAATGCTTAAACCATTAAGAGCCGATGACATTTTTATGTAAAATGATATATAATACAAAACTATTTTTTCTTATTTTTTAATTCTCTGTCACCCCAGTACTTGTTTTTTTTTATAAAAGTTACTTCACTAAATTAGATTTAAACATGTGGTGAAGGTAATATAAGATTCGGCATAACCGAATATAGCACTCTTCATTACTTTACTCGCATTCCTAAAATAAATATAGACATATTTGCATGCAAGTAAACTTTAATCCTAGAGGCACTATTCCTTGAACACAAGTAAATATTTAAAGTTTTATTTGACTTTTGGTTGACGTCTAATTGCTAAATTGATCAAGTTTGTAAATAGTAGTTAAAACTTTTTTAAATTAAAGTACATTTTCACACAAACTTTAATTCATATATTTTAATAGTCAAGAGAACAAATAGAAAGTAGTGCTTGTATATGTGTACACACTGCATACATTTTGAAAAAAAACTAAATGACGCAAACGGCAAATGGTACACAAAAATTAAGGGAAGTAATAATACAATACTAATATGTTTGGCTACGCTCGAATCTTATACATCCTTCACTGTAGTGTATCAAGAAATTACTTTATGTATTTGTGATTTTTTTTTAATTTCTCTTACACAGTTATTATGTTAAACTAGAAAAAAAATTCAGAAACGTGTGAGTTGGACGTTAATTTTAGGTATTAGAAATAATTTAGCGGCTTAGATTTCCAAAAAGCCGAGAAGTATATCTTCTAATCCGAATAGTAAGTAATTAATAGACCAACACTAGGAAAAAACAGTTTGATAGGCGATTAACTCGAAAAAGCTAAAAGAAACGAAGCTGATGCAGATAAAATTTATAAATTGAGTTCTAAATTCTATAGTGTGTTGTAGAACTCTCATCCCTTGCTTGATACTTAGATCGAGTTTAAGGATATCGAAATAAAGTTCAAGAAAGGATCACTGCAGTCACCTGGGCTTGAAATTTAAATTAATAAAGAAATAATAATTTTTTGTTGTTATATATTCTGTTCTAATTTACCAAAATTGTCAGGTAATGAAATCGCAATTTATGAAAATATTACGATCCTTCATGTTCCAAGTAGTTCATGTTAATTTTCTCAAAGTATTTTCCTAACATTCAAACGTGAAATAAAAGAAAAATTAAACCATTTTCAAATTATATATATAAGTGCTAGCAATGCCCACGAATGTATTTTTAAGCATTTGTTGTAGAGTTCTGTAAACATTTTTAAAAATTTTCCATCTACAAAAATAAAATGTACTGACAACTGTACCAGTACGAATATACCGGTGATATTGTGTGCTTTTATATTTGTATCCCTAATTTCTCTACGAAGTGACATATTTTTAATGAACAAAAAGTATTCTATATTTGAGCCAAGATTCTAGTGGAATTCCTTACAAATTTTTATTTAAATCTGTCCATCATTTTTACATAATGCGAACACAGACAGACAGACGGATGTATTTTTTTTTATATCGATTCTAACACCAAAATTTTTAAAAAATATTTCATGTACAGAAATGACCACGTTACTGTTTTATTATCTATTAGATTATTTTGTTGCTAGATTATTATATATGAAATCGTAAGAGTTTAATAAATATTGACTAAAGTAGAACTTTAAATTTATTCAGTACAAGTATGCTACATATTTTGTCGCTATAATTTTAAAATTATAAGATCCTTGCAAGTATGTTAAAATATATTCAATGTGTTTTTTTTTCTACTTAACTTACTAAGTATCATAATTGACATACTGGTTAAAGTGTAATGTCATCGGGAACAATATTCAATGCTTAAGTGCACTTAAAGGTCAAAGGTCTTTATATAAAACTTTTGATTTTAGTGCTTAAACTTTATTTTCTTTTAACATCTTTAAATTTTCATAGCAACGCAAAGACAAATTTACACCAAATTCTAACACTCATATACACACCCAAATTAATATTTAGGGTCGTATGCTAATTTTCTAATACATTTTGAATTATTCAGGTCAAATTAAATGTTCCAACTCGTGTAATGTAAAGGCATTTAAATGTTCTTTTTACCTCTAAATAAAAAGAAGAAAAAGAAGAAGCAGAAAAAACTTTAGATATTTATAATGATTTCTCAGTTTTATGCGGTAGCTAAGAAATGAAAAAAAAGAGTTCATGATTGCATTATTATTTTATCGTACATGTTGCTACATCTCTGGTACATCTGTGTATTTAAATAAGAGGGTGAAATAATAGCATAACTTCAAATTCTCTGTCGCCTCTATATTTGTTTTTCTGATTGGAGTTACTTCATTGTTCCAAATGATATAGAAAAATTAGAGGTAGGCGTGGTGTTTTGCTCGCTGCGTCGCTCAATCGACTTCTCTATGCATTAGAAGGCAGAATATATATACTAGGGATGTAACGATACCCCATTTCGCCGATCCGATACCGATACCGATAGTCAAAAATAAATATCGCCGATACCGATTCCGATACGCATATTGAAATTGAGCTTAAGTAAAAATTAACAAAACTCAAGTAGTGTAATTCTTCTAATTTACAAAATAACAGTGCTTATTAATGAGCCATTCAAATCATCAAAATTTTCTATACAATTAAGTTTCTGAAATTCAAATTTTCAAACTACAAAACGTCTGCAATGTTTATGATTTTACAAAATAAACGGTGGCATTCAGTTTAGATTGGGTCAAGACTTAAATTTATATTAATAAGTTTTTAAAGACAACGAATTGAATTTGAGATCATGATAAAATTAAATTAAAATTATAAAAACAACATTGCAAAAGATAAATATTTAAAATTGATATTAATAAGATTTTTGTTTAAATAACAAAGTGTTCTCAAATTTGGCGGAGATAGACGATTTCTCAAATCCGTTTGAAGCAGACCTTCAGTGGAAAATATTCTCTCAGATGCGACAGAACTCATTTGGATTTTATTATCTGCTTTTTATATGATATTTTTCATAGTTGCTATGCAGAAAAAAGAGTTGAAAATTGAATATTTTGTTCAAAAAACTCTAAAGAAAAATATAAGAAGTATCGGCGTATAGACAGTAAAATATCGCCGATATCAATTTATCGGAAAACCAGAAATATCGTCGATATATAGATATTGTAGAAATTACAAACGGAATGATAAAATTATTTATACCCTTTTTCCACTTTTATGGTGACACTCTAAAAATTAAAATATAATTAATTGAATTTGTGCTGCAAACGATTTCTATAAATATAAATTTTTAACATTTGATTTCTTCAGTAAACTGATTAATTAGGCGTTAAATACTCCTAAAGTAAAAATTTGTGAAGCAGTATTATTAACTTCTACAAAAGTTTTATTAAAACTCAGTTAATTTAATCCAATAATTCTCTCAAGGTCAGTAATAACATAATGAAAAGTACAATAGACATTTAACGCCTTAAAGTTTATTCTAATTTTCAAGAATTATATCGTTATACAAAATAATACAAACTGATATTTTACATCATGTAAATAGATATTTCTTTCTGAATCTTTACATATTCTTATAAATTGCAATTTTTTTCATTTTATCTACCATAAAAGCTTACAAAAAATCCTTAAAAGTGCTTACAGAACGTCGAATGCCAGTTAACTGCCAGATTATACGATTTTTGTTGTTTAATGAATCAGTTTAGTTAAAATTTTTAATAATTTAATTTAATTAATTTTAATTATTATTCTAGCGGAAAACTAAGGCCATATAAATTACATAAATATTGTAACTCCCTTTAATTTTAAGTTTTATTTTTTCTACGCAGATAACTTAACTGACACTCTGCCTATCTCAGTTTTAAAAATAACAATATTTTTTGAATATGATGTCACTTTCGGAACACCCTTTAGTTTTTTATAGCGGCTGTAGTAATAAATCTTTTGTAAGAATTTAAAGAGGGTACCTATTACGGTTCCGATATAAAGGGTTGTGACAGACGAACAGACAGAGACACATTGTGACGAAAACGTTAGGGTTATGGTGTATGGAATCCTTCAACTCCATTCCTTATATTTTCTTAAACAATTATAATGGTTTGAATAAAATTTTTAACAAAAACAAGCGACTTAAAAACAATGAAGTGAAGGTACAAATAACTGATTTTCAAAAGACAAAAAATCGAGTAAAAGTTAAAGTCGAATAATAAAAAAGTTTTACAATCAATAGATTTGAATATTCCTTCTTTGGCAAAAATACAAATTGTAAGCTGTAATTTTACTTTTGCATCAAGCTGCCAAAAAGATCACAAACTAATCTATTGAAAATGTAACCAGTCTTCTGTGCACATTTTTTTACTATTTAAAAACGTTCGACGTTTTTAAAAAAGGATTGAATATAATTTTTATGGCTCATTATAATATTAATAATAAACAAAAAATTATTTTCTTTACACTGTATCTATTCATTAAGTAGTCCAAATAGCAATTAAAATAAATTTTACTAAAAAGCAATTGAAAACAAATAATTTTTAAAGAAGAATCTTTCCGAAGAAATTCTAGAAGACAGGAAGGATTATTGTCTCTTTTAGGCAATCGAGGTGTTTCTCTAGTGATGCAAATAAAAACTGCCTCTACCATTAAATATTATTTTAATTTTTAATATTATTTTTTAAATGATAGCGCATCTCTTAACTAAAAATAAGATTAAATTGGTTTTTTATTTGACCTTTACAATGCACACAATTTTAGTATAAAAACTCTTAGTTGTAATATTTTTTGTTTTTGCATTCCAGCATTTTCACGGTGTCGCTAAAAGTTTTAAATAATTTTTGAAAAAATTTGAATTTAAAACAGCTAAATAACTATAGTTTATATTTGCTGTTGTAGCGGACTTAACAATTAAGATTCTTTGTAAGTTTCTACTACTCTTCCAAAATTTGACCACATGCTTTAAAAGCTTTAACGATTGCAACACCTTTTAATTTAAATTTAAAATACTTTTATCTCTAATTAGACCAAACAAAGTAGTAGACATTGTTCTAATTTTCAAGTGTTTGTGTATAACGCTTAAAAAGGTTGGGCCATATAGATGAAATTACATCAATTATGGAAACACCCTTTAATTCCTAAATTCAAATCGATACTTGTTGTTATAGCGGACTTAGCAATAAAGATTCTTTGTAAATTTCAGTTCAAAACTTCAATTACAGTTCAAAAGTTTGTCGCATATATTAAATGCCGTGAACTAAAGGCACACCCTTTAATCTCCAAATCCAAATTTTATAGTTCCTGTTATAGCGGACTTAGCAATACATGTTCCTTGGAATTTTCAGCTGTTTGTTTAAGACCGCTCAACAGTTTGATCATATACATCAAATTACATCAATTATGGTAACACCCTTTAATTTAAATTTTTAAATATTTATATCTCTTATTGTACCAGACAACGAATTGGACATTTTGTTTAATTTTTAACTGTTTCTATACAATGGTTCAAAAATAGACTCATGCAGTTCAAATTAAAACAGTTACGGGAACACCCTTTAATTTCTAAATTCAAATTGTATAGTTGTTGTTATAGCAGACATAGCATTAGAAGCTTCGTCTATAACGTTTTAAGAATTCGTCCACGTACATAAAAGTAAATTAACTATTGGGACACCCTATGGTACTTGTTATTATAGCGGAGTTAGCAAAACAGGTTCTTTGTAAATATCAACCGTCTGTCTATAACGGTTGAAAAGTTTGGCTACATATGTACATATAATTACATTAACTATTGGTACACCGTTTAACTTATAAATTCGTATATTTATACTTGTTATTATAATATTGTATAGGGGCAATCATAAACCATAAATTAATCATTTTTTAAAAGAAATTGTTCTTTTATGTATCTGGAAACAAATGTGATTTTGGCAACGTTAGAAAATAAATGCTGAGCGGTAAATTAATGTTTTCATTAAAAATTTAGAAAAACACAAAATATTTGTTCATTAAACTAAATTTTTTTGAAGTAAAAGATAATTTCAAGTATAATTTACCTTTTTTAAAACATTTCCATAAACCCTTCTTTTAAATTCAAGTTGTCAGAGCAAACGAAGGAAATAAACATTTTTAATTACTTTTTACAAGTTTTTGTGGTTTTGTGGTAGGAATTCTTAAATAGTCATTAAAATATGTTTCATCCATAAGATGGTTTTTGAAGGTACATTGCAAGAAAAGAATTCAACAACAACAAGTACAAGTAATTTGAAAATTAGACATTCAAATATGTGGCAAAAATAAATGGTAGTATTTCAATGTCTTGTTCAACATTTGAATTTCTTTTTGCAAATATTTGTTTGAGGTTGCTGTAGAATGGTGTAGACTGACATTTTAATTGTCATTTCATAAAGTACGTGTAAAATTGTTGTCAAATAAAATATTAAATAAAAAAATACATAAAAAAATTTTTCAGGGATTTGGGATTTTTGAGGGAATGTTGAAATTGCTAAGCGATTAGAAATATAATTTAAAAAATACCTTGCAAGAAAATTTAATACTTAAAAAAAAACCTACCAACCATGTTTTTACTTCAATTTGAAAATATTTTACCACCAAATTGCTGCACGTGTTGCGGTTGAGAAAAGTTCTAATGCGATTGTTGAACACAAGACACAAATAAAAATAAATTCAAAAGCCGTGACACATGCAAGGGGAAGCAGAACACACAAAACCGCTTGTAAATATTTTAGCCTTTTTTTCCTGCCGATTACACAAACAACGATAACGATCATAATAATAATAAAAAACAATTCATATTAACAGAAGTATTTTATTTATTTATTTGTTTAATTGATGTTTTTTAGCGCCAACACTTGAAAGGTTTCGTCAACAGTTCAAAGATCACTTTCAAAAGGAAACTTAAGATTACAAACAACAACAAAAAAAACACTACAACAAAAATAAGAAACAATAAAAATATGATGACTTCTCATAAAAAACTATTTTGAATCTGAAATAATAAAAAATATTTATTTATAAATAAAACAAACTATTAATATTTGAAGTGAACTGAAAAGTAACTAAACTAATGAATGAGTGCATGAATGAATGAAAAATAAGTACTTGAACTCATAAAAGTCATAAAATTTGAAGTAACAAATGGAAAGGAAAACAAAAATTATTGCCTCCGAATAGAAGGAAGTAAAAACAAATTTTTAAGTACCCGTATTTAATGTGCTGTTTCTGTATTACAGGCGATTTGTACGAAAAGCACTTAGTTTTTTTAGTTAATCGTCTGTAATACAGAAACAGCACATAAGACAACAAAAGGTAAATAACTCATTGATTTCCAAAAAAAAAACTCATAATTTTTGCTCAAAGTGTAATTATGGCATTAAATGAGAAATTGAATTTGGAAAAGAATTCAGAAGTTCTGGTAAATTGTTTTTAAAATTTAAGTTTTAAATATTTAATAAGATTTAATTGATTTTTAAAAGTAACTTAAAGACTGCTTAAAAAAAGTATAAAGAATAAGTTTCTTTTAGAGTTTAGCCCAGCTCGTTTATTACAAAAATAACTTTATATCTGAGTAAAGCACAACGCGACACATAGCATTGCAATTTCTTGTCAAATTTGTGATGTTTTTAAAACAGGACATACTTTAGAAAAACTTTTTGAAACAAATAAACTATTTAATATTCTAATTTAATATTCAATTTATGAATTGATCGCTAAACACAAAAATTAAAATTTTATATGAACTTATCGAAAAAAGTAAATCAGTTAATCACATGCACTGGATTTCAGACAAACTCCCCTATCGACAATTTTGTAACAGATTAATGATAAGTGATATGAGCTATCTTTAATCTATCACAAATCTTAAAAAAAACACTGAGTTTTTGCTACGAAAAAGCCAACCACGATAAGGGTGAATACCTATTCCGTATCGTATATGTGTTAGCTAATGATTATACCCTTTACCACAAAAAGTGGGAGGGTATATCTGAGTTTGTCATTCCGTTTTTAATTTCTACAATATCCATTTCCGACCCCATTAAGTATATATATATTCTGAATCCTTATGCATTGTGCAGTCGATTGAGCGATATCCGTCTGTCCACCTATCCGTCTGTCCTTCCATGTTAGTGTTAAAATCAACTTTGCCACGGCACTAGATAAGCTAAAGAAAATTAAAATACTGTTGAAAATAAGTAAGATCGGCCCGTGTCCTTCAAGTTAGAGGACAAAATACCACGCCTGCCTCTAATTGTTCATATCATTTGAAACAATAAAGCAACTCTAATAAAAAACAAGAAAAAACATCAAGTGAAAAAATTTGCGCTCGCTCATATTTTCCGAGTTATGGAACTTTGAACTTTTCATAGAAAAATACGATTATGCACCATACTTTTTAAGGTATAAGGAAGGTATCATTTGAAAGCTTTTAAAAAGATATCTCAGAAAATATTGAAACTTTTTCAAAATTCCTAAACTATTAAGAAAATATTAAAACTTTTTCAAAATTCCTAAACCATTAAGAAAATATTAATACTTTTTTAAAATTCCTAAACCATTAAGAGCTGATGACATTTTTATATAATTTTTTTTTTTAATTTTTTTACTATCTGTCACTTTAATATTTGTATTTTGGTTGAAGTTACTTCACTAAATTAGATTAACATACATGGTAAAGGGTATATAAGATTCGGCAAAGTCGAATATATAACTCTTATTTGTTGTTTAAACTTATTAAGGCAGTCATAGTTAAACATATTTTGGGTAAATTTAAAATAACGTCACCTTTTGATTTTATTTTTATGTTTTTAATGGTTTCAGCCTATAAAAAAAATTAAGCATGCAAAAATCGCACTACTATCGAGATACCCGTCATATTATGTTAATTTGTTGTAGTTGTCTTTATAGCAGATACAGTAGTACATCAGTTGTACAAAGGACAAGCGTCTGCTCATCATGGTTTTAAAGATAAGGCCATATTCGTTAATTTAATTTCTAAATTCACTGTTAACAATTTATTTTTAAAGCGGGCATATTTTTTACATATTCTTTGTGCATTTTAAATGTCTGTCCACTACGGTTGAAAGACCAAAGCCATATAAGTAATAATAGGTCCGTATTAGGGCACCCTTTAATTAAAAAAAAATTTCTACTGGCTGCTAGAGGGCACACAATTTAACTAACGCTGTGTTAATTACAACACAGTTCAAAAAACAAAAATATTGTTTCCATTTCTTCATGTACGTTCTTTCCGTCCACGAATTTATTTTCATTTCTTCATGCACTTTTTTTCCGTATACGTACTGAAAATAAAGTACACTCAAACTTCACTATAATTCATGTACTTTTTTAGCCGTACAAGTACACGAAGAATAGCTACAGTCGTACATTCACCTACGTGTATGCAAATAAATATTTTAATAAAGTACATTCGTGGATGTGTACGGAAAATTTCAAAATTTAGGGACGTGCATAATCGGTGTGAAAAGAAAACTATGTACGGGTGGTTTTTAACAGAACATTGTGTGTACGATGTGTGTACTTTCTGAACTCTGTAAAAAAGTAAATTTCTCACAAGGATTTGCGTGACTAGAGAACTTTTTTAGAGGGTCTTATGTCTCTTAAACAAAGTGGAAAATTGCACTTTAAATAAGAATTCTACATAATTAGGAAAAATCTTGCAAGCTCCATTTGTCTTAGGACAGTTTAGACCTGCGCAGACAAGCTCTAAACACGCTAATGCAAATATGTAATCGTTAGGTAAGTTTTAGCATTTTTTATTTATTTTTAATTTTTTTTTTTTTTATTTTTTTTACAATTTTTTTTTGCAATTTTTAACAATTTAACTTAATAATAAACAAAATATGTATTTTTTTACTTATTTGCAGAAAAGCAATTAAATTAAATTAATTTAAATTAAATTAAATTAAATTAAAAAAAGGGATTCAAGACTTTGGCCGTAGTTGTAACTTAGATAACACACATTGACTTTTAAGAAGCATGTGATTAGATTTGAGAATTGGATTTGTTTTTCGGGTCTTTCAGATATCGCCGTTTTGATATTACTTATACAGCTCATAAGTGAATTCTCAATAAATTTTATATAGAAAATTAAAGATTTTTTAATTTTCATGTAGTTTGAGATTGAATGAGAACACTGTTTAACACTTTTTAACACAGTGACCATTGAAATCAAGTATAATTTACTTAGATTAACTTGAAAATAACTTTAAATAATTAATTTCTATTGAAAATCTTAAAATTGTAAAAAAATATCTGTAAAATTTTTATTTTTGAAATTGAAAATTTATAAAGTTTCATTGAGACCGGTAATTTTATCTTTTACCAAAAATATTTTATTTTCGAACATCTGAACAGCAAATCAAAAGTGATGTAGAATTTTGAAAATTTTTAATTGAAAGTATCTGAAATTGGGTTGAATTCGTGGCGAAATAAGCGTGTTAGTAATTCTAAGTATGTAAAAGTCTTAGAATTTTTTCTATCATCCAATATTTCAGTCACATATATTTCTAATACGCCCTTTAAAAAGAACAAACTTTAAACTATATCTATATTAAGTATTTAATTTATTTTTAAAAAACTCAGCTAAGTGTTGACGTAAAAACAAAAAAACTAAATAGTGCCGCAGCAATCTTAAAGGAAATAAATCATTTTTATGCCACATTAAATATAAAACATTTAGGGGTGATTTGCTATTAACAACTTTAAAGAGCAACAATTTAAAGTAGAAATCGAACTGTTTTAACTTATTATCCAACAGATGAGTTCATAAGTCATTTAAATGCGTAATAATTATCATGAATTAACGCCAAAAATAACATAAAGTGATTTATGTGAATCGCCTTGTGCTTAGAGTTCAAGTAATTTTTTTAATTGTTTTGCCTTTTAATAAACCATCATTTGAACGAATCTCTTGTGGGTAAATTTTTGAAATATTTATGCATTTAATAAATACCTTTGAGGGTTGCACCTTTTAAATACTTTTAGATTATTATTATAAAAATTAAGCGCGCCATATGTTTTGTTATTTATTTTTATTTCTCTTTTTTGGGTTTTAAGAAAAATAGGAAATAATTTTAAAACACTTTTCTACAAAAAATATCAAAGAATATTATTTTGACAAAATAATCCTCTGTAAGCCATTGAAATTTATCAGCTATTTTAAATCTGATGTTTTTGTGTGTTGCATTTGATGTTGCTCCTTGTGTATCGCACTAAGACACCTTTACTGTCTGTTAAAGAATTGATCGTATTTATTTCGTATATTTGTCTTAAAATAATCCATCACACTGAACGATATCCTAGCTTTTAAATTTCACAAAAGAAAGCCAAGTATTTATTTTTAATACCGTGAACCTTAATCTTATTATATACCAGCGATATTCACAACTTTGTCCGCGTATCATTTCTAATTTTATTAAATTTAAAATTTAGAGAAATGTATTTTTTAATATTGATTGTACACTTATGTAAACAGTGTTAAAAATTTTCCATCTACAAAAATAAAATCTGATGACAACTGTTTAAGTTCTCTTATATCGGTAAAATTAAGTGCTTTCACATTTGTATTTCTATTTTTTTTTTTTTAAGAAATGACTTATTTTATGAACAAAGGTTCTAAGGGACCTCCACACAAATTTTTATTCAAATCCGTCAAGAAGTTTTTACACGATGCGAACACAGGCAGACAGACAAGAACTTCAAAAATTGTGCTTTTAATTCCATATCAATTAATATTTACACCAACAACAAAATTATCAAAAAATATTTTATGTGATAAAATGATCCCGTTGCAGTTTACTATGTTTATGGATTCTCAAGATAAAACTTTAAGTTATTAAGACTACTTTATATTTCTTAAATTTCTGGTTTACAGTCAAAAATTTTTTAACAAATGACAATTGTTTTACTAAAAATATGCTTATAAAAAGCGTTTTTAATTAAACCCGCCAAGGGAAAAAGTGCGTTTTGTATAAATAAAACTCGTTAAATCTAGATTCAAACGTGCTACATTGACAACACTTAATTTGTGTAAGAGCAGTGGTTTGCAAGAAGATTAAGGAGAATATAGATTTTAATGCTTTTATCGAACATTATCAACATATTTAAATTTTTTACAGATATATCACAACAAACCAAGTTGACATAAGTGCCCAGCAACTGGTCTAAATCGATACAAACCATAATTTGGGAAAACAACAAATACAAGTTCTTTATTGTCCCACTATTACATTTTTACTTGAAATATGTTCGAAGTTAGGAGATTTATTGTGAAGTTATCCACTTAATTAAATAAATAAATTATGGTTTGTAAAATAAAACTATTTTAAAGCAAAAAAAAAATTCTTAGAAGTTATACAAAAAGTTGATTTCTTATCCCAAATATGACGTCATGTTTTCAGTGATCTTGAGGTATGACAAAATCATTAAATTTTGAGTAATAGCAAAAGACTGAAGGTTTTTTTAAGTTTTTAAAAGCAACATTAATTTTGTATTTTATACTTCAGAACTATTTTATAGCGAAATCTGCCTCAGGTAAGGTTATTTATATTTTAGATCTCAAAAAAGATCATTATTTTGCAAAGAAGTGAAGTCATTTAATTTAAAATACAAGCACATTGTTTATTTATTTAAATTTAAATTTTGAATTCTAATAAAACTAACAATTGATTTTCTATAACTGTTATTATTTTTTTCATTTCTTAAATTATTTGGCATAGTATTATAATATCTCAGTCTTTTGTATTATAGCGATGGCTGCGTTGAATTTGTATCCGATCATTGCAATCTGAAATCTCGGATATTTCTCAGATTATATTGCTGAACTTCACCAACTAAGTTTATTTTGATAAACCGGACATTCTCTATTATTTGTTCTGTGATTTTCATCCAATCCTAAATTGAGCCTTAAGTTAATACATTTATTTACAGTTTCTTTATTGCATTCACTACTTTTATATTTTCCATGGCATTTATAACAAATTTCTTTATTTTTACAATCCAAAGCTTTGTGATTATACCCCTGGTACTTGAAACACTGTATAACATTTGTATTGTACCATCGAAAATTCTGCATCTGTCCCATCCAATATTAATTTTTTGTTTTGGCATAATTTTAATATATGATTCATTGTCTATTTTAATTTGACATTATATATTGTTTTGTTGATTACGGCTAGATTCGTACTAATTTTATTACCAAAGGTATGCCTTAACCGACACAGAAACCATGACACACACTCCTTGGCTGAGGCAGGGTTCAGACTTTCGATATCTTTCATTTCTCATCCTTCTCTTTTTTCTGTCTTAAACTCAGGGATGGAAAAATTAGTGTTTTCTTACTTTAAAAAAAAAAAAAACTTAGAATCAATAGTTTATATAAAACACAATCAGTTTTTTCGGTCGTTTCTTTACAAATTACAAAGGCAAGGTAATCACTTGTAATACGGAAACAGACCATAAAGAAATATGATTGAAAAGTATATTTAGTAGAAGTCGACCCTAAAAAGTAAAAACTAGAAATATCTTTTACCATCTCTGATGTAACTTAAAAAATTACTGACAGTTTTTCTGAACCCAAGCAAACATTTCTTTTGCATATTTGTATTAAAAAAAAAGCAAACTATAACAAGTAAGAGTGCTACATTCAGCCTTGCTGAATCTTATATACCCTTTACCCTCTATGTAAACCTAGTTCAATGAAGTAACTCCAATAAAAAAAACAAATATCAGGGCGACACATAATTTAAAAATAAGAAAAAAAATTCAGAGGCCCATAAATGGGAAGAGCTCAAATTTTTTAACTTGATGTTCTTCTTTGTTTTTAATTTCCTATCGGCCCATACATTTATTTGTTGATTGGAGTTACTTCATTTTTCCAAATGATATAGAAAAATTAATTGTAGGCGTGGTGTTATGCCCACTGCCTCGACGGACGTGGACCGATTTTGATTTTCAAAAGATAAATTTTCGAAACAATATCTGATTGATTGTCGTATTTGAATTTTCTCTAGTTCTTCTAGCGTTTTAGCAAAGTTGATTTCAACACTAACATGGACAGACAGACGCACATCATTCAATCGACTTAGCCATGCAAAAGGACTCAGAATATATATACTTTATTTGACGGAAATGGGTATTGTAGATATTTTTCTACTTTTTGTGCGAAAGAAATGTTCGTTCGCATTTAGAGGGCTGTAAAATGATTATAAAAAAAACAGGAAATATATAAGAAAATCATTTTTTTTTTAATTAAAAATACTTATTATGACTGTTCCGCAACACATTCTGCTGGCTTGAGTTTATTTTAACAATAAAAGCAAACTTGAATACAACTAATGATAGAAACTCAAAGAGGAGATAAGGCGAGATTAGCTAATAGAGAGCTGTCGTATGAACCTTATATTGTACATATCCTTTGCTAAAAACCTTGAACATTTTTCTAAAATCAATTTTTGTTCATGGCTTTTAAGAATTTTTAAATTAATTTTATTTATTAGCCGTAGTTGTTGTTATATAACTTAACATTCCATCACTAGCATTAACATGAAGTTGTTACCTGCCAGCATTACAACTGTTTTCAATTAAACAATGTTCAAATTCTAGTAGGTGAAATTGATCACCTTTGAATTGTAATCGTCTTAACTTTAATCATTTATTGAAATGTATTCAACATTGTAGCCTTTACCATTATAATTTCCTCAAAGTAGATGGATGATTTCACTCACATTGCAGGCGGTCGGCTTAATGGTGCCAAGATTAACCATTCGTTTTCATTTTGTTGCTGTTTTGTTGTAAAATTGTCATTTCCCTAAGTAACATTTATGCCATGTGTGACACGGTAAAATAGTGGGATACAGAGGGAGACTAACTTTGTTCGCAACATGACATTAAGCCATCAATCGTCTTGGCACTCAATGAATTGCATGGATGAATGAATGAATGTTCTGTAATATAATGTTTGATTGCATGCAAGTGCATTTTGCATTCAACGTTCTATTCTTTACAACACCCATTTTACCCTTTTGATTTAGTAGGGCGCTTTTGCAGGCGTATGTGTTATATTACGTTCTAGTTGTTTTTTGTTTTTTTTTTTGAAAATTACTAGGCGTTTATTTTCCTATGTTCTGTTAAATGCATTTTCTTGTCTGCCTTTTAAGTACCTAACAAATGAAGTATAATGGCATAAATATTTATCGATTTTTTTAAAGCAAACATTAAAATTGTAAAGTTAATAAAGTTTTTATTCATAAATATTTCGCCAACAAAATTATGATTCAAAACAAATTCTAAATTAGGCCGTGTTAGTGTTGAAATCAACTTTGCCAAGTAACTTGATGAGCTAAATAAAATTTAAATGTGCTAATAGATCAGACATAGTTTCGAAAACTTTACTATAGAAAATCAGCCAGATCGGTACATATCCTTCGAGGCAGCGGGAAAAACATCATGCCTGCCTCTAATTATCCTATATCACTTGGAATAAATTTAGTTTACTAAAGTAACTTCAATCGAAAATATAAATTTATGGGGCAATAGAGAATTAATCATCAACATCAATATATGGTGAAGGGTACATAAGATTTGGTATAACCGAATATAGCAACTCTTACTTGTTATGCATGGCATTCACAAAAATAAGTAAAGCTGGCAAACGAGCATTTTTCGAATCTACTAAAGGAAGGAAGTTTATTTCCAGTTTGCAAGAGAATAGACTCTAAACTTACTTTGGAGCTATTAATGAACAAACTCCAATCATCTGTGTTGTATATAAAATTATAAATATTTATAACAGAGAGATAATCATTGCAAAAAATAAAGCTTCTAAAGTATTGAAGTCATCATGGCGAGATCGATACATAGACATTTTTGTATGTAGTTTTCTCCAAACCTTTATTTGTTTTCTTTAGATTTCACTCTGCTTTTTGGGCAAATTTAAATCACGCAATCAATTGATCACTTAAATCTTTTGCGTTATAAACTTATGTAAATTATCGAAGTTTTTCGAGTTTCATACATTCATTAGTCCCAAACACACTGGAAGTAACAGAAAGAATGTAAACACAGATTCGAAACTTTTCTAAAACAAAATCTCTGTTGGCCAGTGTAATAAATATCGGTAATATTAATTTGTTGAACCGAGAAAGACGCCTAAAGTTAAATAAACATTCTCAATATACAACAAACATATGGCCAAATAAATGCAGTAACTGAAGGCCATTGAGGGAATAGAATATTGTTCTGCATCTTTTCATCCATTACGGCATTTACACTATGCAATTTTTCATGAAACTTGCAAAAAATTTTTGTGCGTTGGTGATGCAAGAGGGGTAAGAAATATGGTATTGCTTGAATTTTGAGGGAAGGTTACACTCGCTTATGTTTATTTTTAAATAACGCATATCGCTGCAACGTAAATAGAGAATTAAAGTAAATGCCTAAAAAATGCATCGTGTAAGTCTGGATTAATGTGCTGTTTTTGTATTTCAGGCGATCAATTCGTCTGAAAATTTTGTATGAAATACACTCAATTTTTTGAGTAATTTCCATATAAATTTTTCAAACGAATTGATCGCCTTAAATACAAAAACAGCACATAATTCTTTCAAGTATTTATAGGGGCTTGGCATCAAGGCTTAATATTAAGCTAAAGCTTCATTGAAGTCTTAAATAAAAACATACGAAATATTTATGGAAAGACTATGCCTTTTTTGGATCAACAATGTCCATAAACCAGAAATTTTCAGCAATTTTTATAACCTACCTGGAAAATAAAATAGATTTTTTTTGATTCCAAATGGCGTAACATTTGGTAACTTTAGTACTTTAATACGTAAAATCTTGATATTTTGCACAAGTAACTTCCATATTAAAGTGCATAGCCCAGCAAAGAATAGTCTGGACGTGTTACCTCCCATACCACGAAAAATTATTGCCTTACACTTTCACAAGTAGATTTTTGAAAATTCAAATCGATTACCACACTTTTTATATTTCATAGTCAAACGAAAAACTGGCTGGATTTGAACAGTGGGCGTAAAACATAGCAGACAATGTAAATATGTCGCCTATACAAAGTGAAAAATTATCGTGTTCCTATAGGATTATAACACTAGTCCTATAGGTACATTGCATAAGAAACTCTCTCATTAATGTGCATAATCCAGCATAATACTGGCTCGATTGCGACAGTTGGTGCGTTAATTCCATATAAAGCAAGAAGTTATTATCTTGGGGTAGCGCTTCATATATAGCGTTAATTATATTAAATAAACAAAATTTTGATTTATGAATAATTATTTCTACAGTGAGCAAGTAAAATAATTTTTTCAGAATTCGAACACATTGTCAAAGATTCATGCTCAATTCAAATTTCTTAAATTTTTAAATTATTTAATATTTAAAGTCAATTTCCTACAAACCAAAGTCTATCTTTCGAGAATTTGAATAAATTGCTTTAAAAGATCATGAAACTTCAGCTTGAACAATATAAGAATTTCTGACCGAAATAGTTTATTAAATGATGTTAAAAAAACTGTTCACGCTCTGCACACGAACAAAAAAATTGTACCCAATATGGGAAAAAACAAATTTTTAAAACTTTTAAATGGTCGATTTTATTATTTTGATGTAAAGTTACACTTCGTCTAGGAGAGTTGCAAAATAAACTCTTATATCATAAAGGTGTGAGTGTTTTGCCAAAAGTAGGAAAATATAAATCTGTTTTTAAAAAACCACAATGCATTACAGTCTTCTCCTATGTATTATGATTCTCTTCTGATGGCACTAACTAAAGTGATTTTGAATGCAATATTTTAGAGTGATTATTCTGATCTTAAAAAAAGTTTTACTACTTTAATTGTTTAATCGTTACGAATATATCAGAATTAAAAAATTCAAGTTTTTTGCACAAAATTTTACCAACTTCAAAAAAAACAAAGAAAACTAATTGTAGTTGAAAAAATTTTCCCTTTTTTCCACTTTCCATGGGCTTTAGTAAATGCATGAATAATTTATTGCCATTGGATTAAAGCATTTTAAAAATGGCATGTTTGGGTTGGCGTGCTAAAAAATTTTAGCCGAATAATGCAAAAAAAATGAAAAAATCATTGACGGGCGGTTTATGTAGGTGTATTTGCAATTTGACATGATGGTAAAAGTTTTAAGTTTTGAACGACTGGCTGTTTATTTATTTTTTTATTTTTATTTTATTTAATTTCTTATTTTTTTTTTTTTTTTGAATTAAGAAAAATGTGTTGTTCGTGTTTTCAGGGTGGAAAAAATATTACTCCAATATATAACTAAAACTAAAAGAAAAACAATTTTCGAAAAACAACTTTACATTCTTTTGCTGCTGTTAAAGTTAGAGGAAGTTTAATACTTTTTGCCAGACAGAAGGAAAAAAAATCACTTACAGAAAAATGAAATAAACACGAATGATGAATTGCAACTTCTACTTTTAGGAGTGTTTTATTAACATGACTTTACCTTTATATTCAGTTTAAATGGCGAAAAGTTTGTCGTATACAAACAGTGTTGCGCCTCCCTTAGCAACGGTAAATCCTGTTCATGATTTAAGGAAAATATATATTTAACTGTCAATAACAGTTGAACCAAAAGTTAAAGAAGGAAGGTGTTTTTGTCGGTTTATTTTGATTAATAGTTTTAAGCAATTTTCTATATAAAACAAGTAAACAAAAATATTCGAACGAGGTCTTACCGAACTTTACACACGTTTTTATTTTATTAAAATAAAACTAAATTATTCGTGAAATTTTTTCAATTTAGATTGAAAAAATTATTCCTTTACTTGGGATTCTTTCACAATCATACTGTTTAAAAAGTATGCAGATACCATCCGACCTTCATGTGTGGTGTAGACACCAGCAGAACTTAATGCAAACCGATCTGGGTAAACAAAGAATAAGGAGGTTTAATGAGCAATAACTTTGAAAACCCCGTCCATTAAATAAATGCAAAAAGATTTTAAAATGAAAGAAGGGAATAAAAATAGATTAAAGAAGTAATAAAAAAATAAAATTTATTTAGATTTCATTGGAAGAAACTGCTCGATCTGAATGCTTAGGAAAACTTCATTCAAATTTTGTCAAATCCAATTCCTAAACTGGCCTATTCACCTTTTTTAAATTTATGAACAGATTTTGTGCAGGTTAATATTTTTTTATGCTTTTACAAAATAAGAAAAATTAAACTCCAACTGCACTCATCAATTTAAATTGTTTATTATTAAAATATCCTTTATCTATTAAAGTAAGAAATAGGAATAATAAAACAACAACACAAGGGTACCATTAACAAAGAGAGGAAACAAATCTTATTGAAACGAACTTCTGTGCCACAAACATACACTTTTATTTGTACATGTGATCTTATAAAATACAAAGTGCACGCGTGCGGTTTCTTTAAACATCTGCGTCGGTGTCTGATGTTTTACTCAAATTTTTATATTTAAAGGTACAAAAACAAAATGTCTATAAAACCCCTGGCAAGGTTTCCTCACTTTTTGAATATTTAGAAGGCACGAAATTATCTTTAGCTACTCAAAAACAAATACAAACACAGCATTTTTTTTTTTTTTTTTTTGTTAAGCATGTGTATTAGTGCTGCGTGTATCATTTGCTCGTAAGAAGAAAATATGCACATTGCACAGTGGGTCGAAAAAGATAGTTGGACTTATAACAACGTTCAGTATGATCAGAAATATCATATTTTTAGCCAAGAAAATCTTAATATTAAAGAAATTTTGATTATATTAAGTTTAATCTAATTCCCAAAAAATTAATAAAAAAAAATACGAAAATGGCACTTTTTTTTATAAATTTGTTCACTGACCTTTCAAATTTTAGGTTTTTATGTTCACATATTAATTTTACTTATTAGTAGTAAATTTTGCAAAAGTAAGATATTGTATTTATTACCGAGTTTTTCAGGTTGAACTGTTAAAAAAAAAACAATTAATAGTCCCGAAAATTTAGTTAGGTGCATTTATCATTCATAATACAAATGATTTTTTGAACACAACAATTATTTTAAATAATGCTCCATAATAAAAAGGTTTCATTAATAATAAATTGAAAAATAAAGTCATTATCATTAACTAATGATTTAATGATTTCAAAGCATTACTATTAATAAACGTCGCTCATCGTCTTTGTTTATTTAATAAATACCAATAGGTATAAAAAAGCACGATTCTAAAACTGCATTTTGATCATAAAAAATTTTGTAAAATATATTTGTTTTAACATTCTCAGCAAAAATGAGACCCTATGGAAACAATTATTTTGTTTACGTGTAAGTGATAAGATCTCACTTAAAATTATTAAATATAGATTCAATGGGTAAAGATTTATTGTGTAACGGATAGTTCTCTTTGAAGGTTTTGCCACCATCATTTTTTTCTTTTTCAATTGTAATTAGCAATTAAACTGTTTCATTGTCATTGGTAAAAGTAATTAATAATAAGCATTAAGTGGTAGTTAACCCTTTTTAGTTGTCAATATATTTGGTTATGAGAAAATCCCAAGTGTGGATTGAAAAATAAAAGGTTTCAAAATGTCCCAAATACTCAAAAAATTAATTAATTACAATTCCATCATTTTTATTTTTTTCACATTTCCAATTTAAAAACTGTTTAGCTTACAGCTCAATTAAAATCAAATACTTAATTTTACTTCTCATGAAATATGTGTTTTATTGCAAGTTAAGACATCTATATTTTATTTTAGAGTCTACAGATCAAAAAATTGAAGGAAAGACATAAGAATTTTTAAGATTATTAAGAGAAATTTGTATAATGCCCTGTGGAAATACTCTGTACCTGTGCTGCCAGTTCTTTTTCGAGCTTTCTCTCTAAAAGGTTTTTCGAATATCGCCAAATGGCTTCTCAAATATCGCCAATTCTTAAAATGCATAAAGTTTTATTTGAAATACAGATCTGGAAAATTGATTATAAACTTAAAAAAGAGACATGTTTTCTGGAAGCCGATTAAACATTTCTCCTTGAAAATGTTTGTACATATATACAGATTAATATTCTTGTAAAATCAACTTAGCAGTTACATTTAAGAAAGTCTTGTTAAATTCAGTTTGAAACTCTGTGCCAAAATCAATGCTATTCACATTTAAAAGCGAATTTTGTAAATGCATTTCCTCTTTTAATTTTTTATTAATTTAATGCCATTTTCTTTATTAGTTTTTTTATTGCCGATACCATTTCTTCCTTAATTTTAACAATTTTGATTTTTGCATTTCACTGCCTCTTAATATATATTTGGTAGATAAAAAGGTACGTACAAATATAGAAGTTAAAAAGAATTTGATTAATTCGACGACAAAATATTGCCAAGATTTTTCGCCTCTCACCATTTAAAAATTTGTATGGCCAAAAAGTATTTTTTATCATCACATTTGGCGAGAAATCGCCATAACTGAAACACGTCTCTGTACTAAGATAATATGTGTCATAATGAAACAAGCAAACTAACTATTAGTTTTCTTGTAAAGTTGAATAGAAGTTTAAAAAACCTTAATTTCGCACCAGTGTTTCTTTTTTTTTTTATTTGCACGGTCGCTCACTCAAAAAAAAGGGACTCACATAAGGAATTATGTAAAATAAGTAAAATTAATTTTTTTCATCAGATCACAAAATAGCGTTGGATGCTGAAATAAGAAGCTATTCGCGAGAGTGACGCCAATATTGCGCAATATCGTTTATTAGTACAGCCTAGTGATGCTCAACAACAATCAACAATCTAGGTAAGATGAAGGTTCTTTTGCGTTATGAAGATCTATCATAAAATAAAAACAGATTACACGCCTTGCAAATATGTCCTAATTCCAAAATTCAAGCTTGACAAGCAATATGAGTTGAATAAAAAAGACGCCTATTTTAAGGGCTCAAGTTATTTTTTTCTTTTAATTTCAAAAAAATTTTTCTTAGAAAGAAAAACTATTTTATAAATGTATGTGAATGTTTTCTTTGAAAAACTTGCGCATACATCCGCTTTTTCGAAATTAAAAAAATGAACTTAAGCCAAAAATAAATTCAAAATCACTTAAAAATTTTTGATTAACAAAGTTTTCAAACTGTGTTCGTACAAATTTTAAAAAATTTTAAATTATTTTTATAGCAAAACCATAATGTCCAACTTAGGTTTCCAAAACTATTTTCAGTATTAAGGTTTTTGAGAAAATAAACTAAAATAAAAACTGCAAGCTCAATTGAAACAAAAGTTGATTGAGAAAAATGTTTTGCTTATAAAAAATTAAGTTTTATCTTCAACTGTGCAAATTCTAAGCATAAATATTTCTCTATGTCTGGCATATTTTTTTAATTCAATTAAGCATATCACACCGTTACTGACAAAAAATACTAAATAGAAGTGGATTAAATTTTTTTTCTCTATTAAGAAAACACGTTTAACATGTCAACATTCGAGAAAATATGACAGGTGTTACAAAATGATTTTTTTTTAAATTCCTGTAAGCCTGCTTTTAAAGTTTCTCATTAATGACAAAACTTGAGTTTTTCTGTGGAATGCAGATTAAATACCATTATATTATGTATTCTACCCCACTGTGCCGTGTATTTCTACTAGAAAAATTCTGATGAAAACGAAGAACATGTGCATCATAATTATTATTGAAATGAAACAAAATAAACTGTTGTTGGTTCGAAAATTGTTTGCTTGTTATTACTGTTGATGTTTTGAAATAAGGACGAAGGACATTAAGGATTTTTTTTTTCGAAAAAAAACAATGCAAAAATTTGTATACATTTTTTCACAATGGATATCATCCATATGTTGTACATCAATTATAAAATTGGGGTTAAATTTAACAAAATGCAAACATACTTGTGCACTCGTTTATTAATAAAATTCAAAAAAAATCCAAGTGACAAAAAGTGTAGCTTTTGTCTTGTACATCTTTTAATGGTTGTGGAAAGATTTTTCTAACAAAGAAATGAAAGAGTGACAAGGGTCAAACGTGTGCCAGGTTTTTATCAATTGTTTTGTATCTGCTGATGAAAATTTAATTTGATTAGAAATACACAAATTTTCATTCATTGGTTTAAAATTATTAAGTGACGTGTGTGTGTTTATTTTTCAATAAACTAAAAAGATAACAACCGTAAGACCGAATATTAAGAAAACAGCTGCTTTTCCTTTCCTCATATTTTATTCCTAAATGGCGAATTCATGCGACTTTCTAAATTTGCAAAAAGCTTAGTTTAAATAAACCTACTTTGTCATCTAAAGTATGGGCCTAGGAAAAAGAGAAGTGAAGTGAAATTTAAGACGATCTTAAAAAGTAATAACTTTCTGCAAATATAAAATTTTTCATTTTCAATTGCACTTGATTCCTTTAAAAATTAATGAATGAAGGATGATTTTATGATGAAATCGCACAGAAATGTGTTACTTCAGGAAATGCATACCCAAATGGCCACTTTGCCCATCAATAGATTCTATCAAATTTTGTATAGAAATTTGTCATTCTTATACCTTAAACAAAATTAATTAAATGAAATCTATTTGTGTGTGCTTAGAAATCCTAAGCATTTAAAACTCTATCTCGGCACACTCACACTCGAAAAGCAAAACAAATTAAACAAGCGTAATGTATGATAGGATGAAGGAAAGATTAAAAAACGGAATGTATATCTTCTTAATGAGCTAGAAATTAGTTCTCCAAGTGGTTTTGCGATTAACTCGGCTGCTCATTATTAAGCAGAAGACGATTGCATCTGCCCCGGGACCGCCTTTTTTTAACTTTCAATTGTTTATTTTTAATGTTACTGAAAACAAAAATTTTTGTTGACTTCTGATATAATTAGTGTCCCCAGAAGGGAAAAAACATTCAACTATAGCGGTATAACCAATGGGAAACTACTTAACGTCTATATGGATTAAAATTACATATTTTGGATTAAAAGTGTTAAAGAGCTGTCTTTCTAAGGTATCAAATATATAACTTCTAGAAGTAAAAACATCTGTTGTAAAATATGGAAAATGCTAAATATAATACAATGGAACATTCTTATTTAAATTTAAAGAATGTGTAAAACTAGAATGCATCTACGGAATAGATATTAAGGAAATTTAGGCCTGTTACATATAAATTAACATTTTCATTTTGCTGTTTTGTAATTATTTAATTATTTTTATACCCTTTACCACAAAAAGTGTAATTTCTACAATGTCAATTTCCGACCCCGTAAAGTATATAAATTCTGACTTCTTATGCATAGCGAAGTCGATTGAGCGATATACCTCTTAATGTCTGTGTTAGTGCTAAATTTAACTTTGTCAGAGCACTAGATGAACTAGAAAAAAATTAAAATATGCCAATCGATCAGAAATAATGTTGAAAGAAGTGCTGTTGAAGCAATATTGGTCCATGTTCCTCGAGGCAGTTGGCCTAACACCACGCCTGTCAAAAATATGGAGCGATTAAGAACTAATAAATAAGAAAAACAAACATCAAGTGAAAAAGTTGGCGCTCGCCCATATTTAAAATATTCATAAAAAAGTTCGATTGTCAATATGGGTATCATGTAAAAACATTGAATAAAATCTTTCAGCAAATAAAGGGCGACTTTTTAGCTATTATCTTTTTGGCAAAACTGGTTTAAATAGCTGACGCACGTTTCGTGTTTTGTTTCACTGCCAAACATCTTCAATTTGGTGTATAATTTAACCATGAATCGTCTTACAAACGAACAACGCTTGCAAATTATTGAATTTTATTATCAAAATGCGTGCTCTGTTAAAAAAGTTCATCGCGCGCTTCTTTCATTATATGGTCAGTTTAATCGAACCACTGAAGCAGCTATTCGGGCGGTTATTCGGGATTTTAGAGTGAATATCAGCCAAAAGCATTGCAAGAGCTACCAATGCATCCAGGAAAAGTCACAGTTTGATGCGATTTATGGGCTGGTGGCATCATTGGACCGTACTTCTTCAAAGATGATGCGAATCGTAAAGTAACTGTGAATGGTGAGCGCTACCGTGAGATGGTATCCAACTTTGCCCAGAATGCAAAAGTTGCATGCACAACAATGGACTTATTGAGAGGTGAGTTCGGTGAACATTTAATTTCAGGTTTGCTACCGGTCAATTGGCCGCCTAGATCATGCGATTTAACACCTTTAGACTATTTTTTGTGGGGCTATGTTAAAGCTCATGTCTCTGTCAGACAAGCCCGCTTCAGTTGACTAATTGGAAGACAACATGGAAGTATTTATTCGTGAGAAACCGGCCGGAATGTTGGAAAGAATATGCCAAAATTGGACTAAGCGGATGAACCATTTGAGGCGCAGTCAAGGTCAACATTTGCATGAAATAATCTTCAAACATTAAATTATATGGACCGTGCTATCGATTCAAATATAGATTTCATGCATTTTTCTGAATTTTATGTTTTTTTTGTTGAAAAACTTTCCTATAGCTTTTAAAAAATCACCCTTTACTATTTTTATGTATGGGGTAAATAAAATTCGGCATGGCCGAATATAGCATTCTTACTTATTTATAACTAACAAGGATTTAACTTAAATAGTCGCCGCACAAGTTAAACAGAAAGACATCATTGCTTTTGTACATCTGTAAAATTACCTAATTCATTCATAGTTAAGTCGCAGCTGTGACCTATAAAAGATCAATATTCTACAAAGTTGGTTTTTTTTTCCAATTAGAGTCTATTTTAAGTCGACAATAATGTATTTGATTTTTGTAAAATTAAGTTTTTTATCTAAAAAAATAATGTGGAAGTAACTTGAATGTAAAATTGTTTTGCAAAATGCTGGCAGGCTATGGATATTCGTATATAAACTTAAAAATTAACAAAAGATTAAAATAGGTTTTTTTCTACACTAAATTTATATTTTATATTGGTTTCAACATTTGTAAAATTTTTACTTGCTCCTATGGCTTCGTGAATAATAGGTCAACCATCAGCATATACGAACTTTTATAAATATTTATTGAGGCCAATTACTTTTATTAAAAAAAAATATATTAATATCTACATACAAACATTTACTTTTCACTTTAGTAGACCACAAATACGAATTTTCAACTTTCTTTAATGTGGGATGGTTTAGAAAGCTTTAAAGAAAAACGCACCGACAAGATATTGAAAATTACGCACAAAGAAATGAAATATTTATGAAGTATAAAGAAAACGCACTCATATGCTGTAAAAAGGATATATCAATAATGTAATATGAATAACGTAGCAAGTAAATAAAAAAACAACACATCTTAAATATAACACAAGGTGGATTTTTTGTTTGCTTAAACTTCACTTTATTAAAGACTTAGCTCGTGATAAAACATGAGTGGATGCATATACAAACAACCTTATCAAACGAAATTAAAAAAAAATCTTATTGTAGAGCAGCATGTGCTATCATCCTCATCATCGACATCTTTAACATCGTTATCCTCTTACACTTAGCGCATGCATGCTAGTACGGTAACTATAGTGGAAGTAGAGTATTTTTGCACATGCCGGATATGTGTGAATGAATAAAAGACTGTATGTATGTATGCATGGATTTTGTTCCCTAGTTCATTCACCACCATCGCCACACCATCACTAAGGAAAGCACTACATAAAATAATATTATCAATCCAACACTTAAATACCTTCTTATACTTAAAAGAATGTCTGAGTAGAAATCGTAAATGACATCTTTTTGAATATCAGATTCCAGCAGTTGTATTTTATTCTATTTATTCATCACCGAAATTTACTTTCATATTTTCATCTGATTTAATTTTAAGAGATTTTTATTTTATTTTAAAGGATATTTTTATCCTATTTCCGGATGTTTTGTTTTCTTAACAATCCTGATTTCTTATTCTTATTTGTTTTTATTGTTTTTGTTTTTACTCATTTTCATACGTTTCTGTTTGTATTTGTATTTGTATTTGTTTATTTTGGCTTGTAGCAGTGCCACATGAGGCACGAGCATTCAGCTATTAATATTCAAAGAAATAAAATATTGCACCTTGTCTTGTTTGTATTCAACAGAAATTCCAATGTCAATTTGAAAAGACCCAGCTAATGTGTTTTAGTTCCTTTACTTCCATCTTAGTGCATTCCCTTTGTTTGTAAAATTTTTGAAACCTGGAGGTTTTTAAGGTCATTGAAAAATTAACTAAACGAATCTTAAATTACTTTAATTTTCAATTATCGTTAATTTTCTAAGAAACATTTGAATGTGCATGAGTTCAACTATTACATGTTTATAAATAAATAATTACATAAATTAAATGGAAATAATTTTAATTGTTTTAGCCTGAAGTCAAACGTTCAAATTATGTAATGATGTGTTTATTTTGAAAAAGGAAAGAGACTGATGGATGACTTAATGAATAATTAATAAGATAATAAAGTTGTCTTTATTTTGTTTCATTTTTATAATGAGATCAGTGAATAAAACTTGAAATATCTGCCTACCTACCGCAAACATTAACAGGAAGGATAAAACAAAAAAGCACACACACACATTTTAACTACGGACATATTGTAGACATCATCATCAGTCATTGATTAACGTTACCAGCTATCGAGAGATTAAATATATACTACAGTGTTGAAGGAGAGGCGAAATAGAATTTTTTTAAGTTTTCAGTTGCAACTTCATCCTGCATCCTGCAGCATTTTAAATCATCTGACAAAGAAAACTGTGACCCAAGAAGGTATAAATCTCTCTTAAGCTACGAATCTGTATAGTCAATGCCGAAAGATTTATTGTATATTTTAAAAAATATTAAAATTAAAAAAAGTGTTAAACTGTAGATCTGACGCATACAGCATAGATGTAGGTTACTCTACAATATAATGTGTCTAAAAATGACACATTATTTTTGTATCGTGAATTTCATAAAAATATATTCAAAACGAGCTTATTGTACCCGGCGTTGCCTGGGTTTAGTTTTAAGGCCTTTCAAGGCACTGTATAATATTTTATAGCACGTGACGAATCATCTAATTCGTTCTTATAGATCAGTAGATATCTTTAATTTAAATATCTTTAGAATCTGATTCTTTTAAGATCGGATTAGATTCTTAAGATTGCGCGCTTGTCCTCTCTCTCACCCCCCCTCTTTAACCCTTTTTCAAAACAAATATATAGTATTCTATCATTAACATAAATATCTAATGATGTTTAAAATATTATTGTGATGGATACAGACGTAAATGCCCGTTTTTTCCCATTTCCTTTTATCAAGGTCCTAGCTTTGGAAACAGATATTAGTTAGTTAGTTAGGAGTGGCAGCCTCCTACGACGAAGATCACTTGAGCCCGAATGCCCCGTTGTGACACCACAAGGAAGACGGCGCGACTTCCCTTACCCAGCCGAGAACTATGAAGATTCCCGGATGAACTTTGCTATGTCCTCTATAGAATGAGATGATAGCTCCGTAAGAGTTCCAAAGAAAGGAGACCCCAGAATTTTTAATCTTCTTCGGGCCAGGGATGGTCAATGACACAGGAGGTGCAGTACGGTCTCTTCCTCATCCTCCGAGCCACAGCTGTAACAAATATCATTAAAGGGCAGACCGAGTCTTTCAGCATGCCTGCCGATTAGACAGTGACCAGTAAGTACCGAGACCGTGATACTTATAGATTTCCTGTCCAGTCTGAGCAGCTGCCTGGTCCGCTTGTGGTCCAATGTAGCCCACAGTTGTCTGGAGACACAACAGGAACTTTCTTCTACCCATAATCTGCGAGCCAAATTGAGGTAGTGGTTCTTTATGGCCATTTTCACCGTTGCCAGAGGTTTTCCAACGTCTGGTAGCGAGTAGGCGTTAGGAAGCAATGTGCCCCGTTTGGCGAGATCATCGCCCTTACAGTTTCCCAAAACAGGTCAATTTGTGATGGCTCCGATAGAGTGTTCAGTAATGAGCGACATCTCAGGACTAGCTTAGATGTTCTGTATGCACCAGCAAGCGCCCTGATTGCCGCCTGACTGTCCGAAAATATCCGAATGGCAAGGCCAGAAAGATCGTCCCAAACAGATGTTAAAGAGGACCTTTCTATTTTTCCAATTTTATTAAAATCGACTAGCCGAGACTTTGTTAAAATTGATTCAGACGCATGCAAATACCTACATTTCCTTTTTCCTGTCCTGGTCAGCTATTTGAAAATATAAATATTCTATTTTACCCATAGGAAAAATATTTAACTGCATTTTAAATTTCATTCAAATCGCTTCAGTCTCTTAGTCATGATTGATTGACGCACAAACAAACTTACGAAGAGATTTATAATATACATTAGATTAAACAATTATAAGACTGATACGAGGCCAATTTTTTTTAAATATTTTTACTCATTAATTTGCTCCAAAATTTTAATAAATAGGAAACACAGTCTCAATTTATACGGGAGAGAGTCAATATTATTGCTTTAAATGTCAGCCGCTACTTGTCCTGATTTATGCCGAGTTTTCTTCTTGCTAAGATTGTTTTTGTGGATGAAGCCTCATCAACTATGCTCAAAAACAATTTAGTAGTACCATGTGTCTTGCACGATCTCGTAGAAATTTCTGTGTTAGATCAAGAGAATAGTGGAAACAAATACACATTTAGTGGAAAATTATGCTTTAACGATAACAATAAATGATACTGATATTAAGGAACCAAAAGCTCACAAGATATTCTTTTAATGAATACTTAATGTATATGTGTACCTATGTCGTAATAATAGGGCTGATCCCCGTACCACCGCGTATATTCGATGGTAAACATTTCATCAGGGCTTTTATAAGTATGGGAAAGTGTAACTTATTTATGATCTTTCAAAACGAGTACAACCGTAATTTTGCCAAAAGCTTTTGGAATATCAAGAAGATTGTCTTCTGTGGTATACTATCTTCCGCTTGCGGTTAGAAAAAGAGTTGGCTTATCGTTGTGCTATCCGCTATTACTTTATAGTATCGAATTTTATTTTGAAATCACACATACAAATTATAGTAAATTGCAACTTTGTCTTAATAAACCTGTGAGGTACATTTTTGGGCTAAAACTTCATGACTAAGTGTCTTCATTTAGCCGAAAATTATTAGGTTGTGAATTAACCAGCTTTAACTAATTAAAGCCTAAAGTTGCGAAATGTTCATTGCAAATTCGACAAGGACAAATGTACTTTCAACACCGTTTCAATCATCCCTAATAATGGAAAGATCGTTTGTTCTAAGTGTTGCTAAAGCTTGGATTCAATTTGTACCATATCGGGAAAGGAAATTGTCAAGTTCTTAAAAGTGAAATTGAAATGAACTTTGTGTCAACATAACGCAATCCTAATATGTTTATATTTATGGTCATCTTATTAAAATATTCTTTTATTTTTGCTGGGTGTAACTTTAGGGGTTTGAAATGAATTTGAATTTTACTGCATTTACACTATGCAATTTTTCATGAAACTCGCATGAAATCTTTGCTTGTTAGTGAAGCAAGAGGGATAAGCAATATAATATTTCTGGAGTTTTGAGGGGATGTTACTGTCGCTTATGTTTTTTTTTAATAATTGAAAAAAAAATTGACTCAAAAAATTGCAGAGTGTAAATCTGGACTTTATATTGTCAAGCCTATATCTACGACAGATTTGGAGAAGGCTTATTGTCATTTGTTAATAGATAAAATAAATAAATGAATAAATAATAAATTAATTTAAAGGGAGTCCCAATATTGAAGTGATTTTTCAGCCGTAGCAGGCAGATAGTTAGAATTCACACAGAGTATAAACAAATATATCTGCTGAAAAATGAATATCCGCTTGAAATTCTAACAGTGGACGTACCGGTATGTCTATAAATAGTAATGTAATTTTCACATATATGTCTCTTTTTAACCGTAATACGCTGATACCAGAAATTTACGCAGGGTTTGTATTGCAATGTCGATATAAAAAAAGTATAAAAAATCACAATTGAAAGGTTTCCTATAAGTAACGATTTTTTCTCAGGGCCTAGTAATTAATTTACCCAAAAGAGTTTTACCTATAACAAGTTTAAACAATAAAACTTAACATTAAAATCACCCTTGACGTATTTACTTAGTTCTATTTGCGACTTTTCAAAAACTAAGTACATTTGTTTAAGGTCCCAAATAAATCCACTTGTATACAGATTGTAATACCCCCTAGACGTCATGAGCAAATGCGAAATACTAAATTTTACAAACTAAATTCAGATAAATAGTTGGTTGCATTTAATCTTTTTAAGTAATTACCCATTATTTCCAAAACTTTATTGTAACAAATGCTGTAATTGTAATTTTTAAAGTAAATTAAAAAAGTTTTAACCCCCCAACCTTATGTAGGTTATTTAATATATCAACCTCTCTCATAATAATTACTTAACAAAGAAATAAAATAAAAAATACAACAAGGCATTAGGGTCTTTATTAACCTCTTGGAATATGAAGGGGAAATTACAGTGCAAGACAGTAAAAAAAAGGCTAAAAAATGGTAAATGAATTTATGCAAAAAAAAGTTATTTTTATTGCTTGCTAAAACATCTGTGAAGGATATTTTTTGACGGTAACTTTTTTGAGGTGGCATCTCTATTTAACTTTAAAACCGAATCGAAATCCGAATTTGCTTTGTCATTAGTTTGGTTTGATATTTTGTCACGAAAAGACAACAGAGCTGGGCTTGCAAAATGTGGTGATTTTAAATTAAGGCTCACTTTTGATTGAATGGCTGCATAAATGAACACAAATATTGTGTTTGGAATTATTCTACTCTACTAGCCATTTGGTTTGATTTAATGGCACGGCAGAATATTTGGTCTAAATGTCGAAAAATTATTTTTTACTATTGTTATATTCAAAATAGTTGTTTAAATATAAATTTGGTTATTATCATATTTAAGATCCTTTGAAAATAAAACAAAAGTATTTAATTTAAAATAATTGTCGTTTCTTATTACCTTAAAATTTAGAACTGAGATAAAGCCGAACTAACACAAAAAATTAAGTAATTAACTTTCATAATTTAACTTTTATAACTTTTAAAAGATATGAACCTTAACTTCAAAACTAAAATTATGCTGCTCCAAAAAAAACGTAATTTTTGAGTTTATGACGATGTTGCAGCAAATGGCTGAAAGTAGTTGAAAAGTTTTCTTGTTTTTCACTGATCTGTGAACTTGGAGCATTTAAAAAAGGATATAAAATATCCTACAGCTCCACTTGTGCATAAGTCATTTTGCTTTTAAGCTGATAAGCATATTGAAAGGATTGTCTTTTAAAGGTTTTTAAAGGTATTTGGGCTTAATTTAGAAAAGACTTACTTGCACTTCTATTTTAGGACACTTATTTCCCGATAAAAATTTCGGTCAACATAAAATCGTAGCAGTTCTTAACATTTCAATTTTTTTTTTTTGACTCAAGCCACTTTCAAAATGAACGGGTCACAAAACATGATAATTTTGTATTTAATTATAATATAATTGTAAAAAAAAATACTTTCTTTCATTTTCTAAAAAAAAGTGACTTATGCCACTTTCAAAATAAACGGCTCATTTGTCTTAGTAGCTATAGCAGCAAAATTTCACATACAAACTATCAGCCATATACAAAAATTATTGTTGTTCTCGTTTAGTTTGTTTAACAGAGCCATATAATTCTTCTGAGAGAGATTTATTAAAGGAACCCATATCTTTGCTGTGATTTCATTTAAATCTTATAGGGTAATATAAAGAGACGTTTCGCATTTTAAAGGGAATGTATTGGAGGCACTCGTATCCCTTTACCGATGACTTTTAAAACAAGAACCATTAAACCAATCTTGTTCGAAAATAAAGCACTGTGCGCCAGTTTAATTTTCTAGAAACACGATAGCGTATCAAAAGATGAAAAGAGTTTAATATGTGTTAATTTATAATATTTTAAGGACTTTAAACTCGCTACAGGCATGTAAAACCTAAGCCTGTTTATTTCTGGGAAATTATTTGAAAATATGAATTCATGCAATTGCATTCCTTCACTCTAAAAATTCATATATTCGAATAATTTTTTCACTTCCTAAGCCAGTGAAAAGAGTTAAGTGTATAGTTATTCTTAGCACACACTATACTTTAAAAAATGTGTAAATGGCATTTACCTTTTCATAAATTAGATAATGGAGTGCTGCTGCCAGCCTGCCTGCCTCTAAAAAATTGCAATTTATACTCAAATGTAGCAGCCAAAATTCAACATCCAGGACACACTAACCTAATTGTATTGCAAATACTAAAATCCCTTTCCATTTATACGTATGTGTAAAAGTGTGAGCAAGTTACATGCACACATACTCCAGATGTACCACTTGTTCCGGTGTCGTGTTGCACAATTCTTTATTATCTTTCAGCTCTTTTGTGTAAAATTTTTTATTTTATTTAGTCTTTCTAAATAAAAATACATAAATGTTGCAACTATACAGCAACTTTAGAAGTAACAACTAGAACAAAATTCAACAAAGTTGAATAAAAATTTGTAAAATCTAGATATTGATGTTTACGGTAAAACATGTAGTTCTTGTGTTGTAGGCAAAACTCCAGTCTTTTTATTATTTTAGTTATTTTATTTAAAGAACTGACTTAGAAGTTTACTGTTAATTTAAGCAACAAACATTTTGTAAACACAAAAATGTTTTAAAATGTATTTCAAGTTATTTAGAAGACAAAATTTAGTCGAAGACATCAAATCAAATTAAACGAATAACAGGCTCTTAAGATAATTACGTCAGTAAAAAGAAAATTACTACCAAAAAGTAACAAAAAAATTGTTGCTGGTTTATAGTGTTCTATTATTAAGAATATTTTTTTACTCTATTACATCTAAATTATAAATGGTACTATTAAATGGTCATACCGCACAGTTTTCAAGTCTTACATATCATTTCCAAAACCACAGTAATTTTCCTTGCTAAAGGCCGGGGCACATAAAATCCGTCCTATTCCACTGGCAAGTCAGTTAAAATACATGTTTTCTTATACGCGTTGTCACAATCAATACGTGTCTGTCAACGCAAAGAACGAAAGTTGGTCAACTTTTAACTTTCGACGGACGTTGAATACTTTGATAGCTATCAATTCCTTCTTCATCTTTCTTTTCTTTTAACTCTTTCTGTGTTTCAATTGTATTTTGGTGTCAAAAAATAAAATACAAATAAAAGTAATTTATCACGTAAATAAAATTTAAAAATAAAAAAAGAGAGCAAACTTTGATTTAACATCCGTCAGCAAACCATTCATTGCGCCAACTTCATTCGTCGTTACTTTGACTTCAGTTAAATATGTCAAAGCACAACGTATGACGGATTCTATGTGCCCCGGCCTTAATTTTTCGTAGTAAAGCGCTTATTTACTTTTTAAAATTTGAGAGAATAATTTTTAAAATTTCGGTTTTACTCTCCCGTTGCTAGTTTTTGCTAGAATGTTACTGAACAGCCCTATTATCTCTCACATGTTTACGCTCCTATTTTACTCTCTCGTTGTAAGTTTTTCGAGTACGCATGGAATAAATAAGAATAAATTTTAACTAGAAGAACTTGCTTAGTGTCATAGATTGTGTAATCTTTTTTATTTAGTTTTGAGGACTTTAAGGTCCAATCTAATTTCAAGAAATGACCACTTCAGTTCAAATAAAAGATTTAAAGTTATATTGCCCTCCCGAGTAACATCGAGCTTCGCAACCGATACCGTTTATAACACCGATATTCGCAGTAACATTTTTGGGTTTTTGAAGTATCGAAAAAGACAAATGCTGTTTCCTTAAACTTGGGTAAATATTTTTTACTAAGTAATTTAATGAAATTGAAATTCTTTACTTCAGATAAATTTAAAATGATTTTTTCTGAAACGGACGTTTTGCTTTAGTAAACAACTCTGTATTTAAGGTCGAGCAATGTATCAACTCAATTTGAATGAAATTTGACTCCTGGAATGTATCAACATCCATGTTTTGATACCGGTTTATATCAGTTTATTTTAAAAAGTGCCTCTGGCTATTATAAACATTTCAAAGAATATGTATCTCTAGTAGTACATAAAAAATATTGTTAAGGGTCTTATACACGACACTGTATTTTGTTTGTTGTGTTTAAATGTCGAAATTTCTGGCAGCTTAGCGGCATTTGCAAGTGATTTTACTCTTCTCTGCCAAACGGAAAACAAGTACATACAATTGAAGCAAAAATAATTCTTCAAGAAGTTAATGATTATGTATAGAGTATTACAGATATGCCGCTTTCTAATTTTTAATACAAATTTTAAAGTTGAATATCCGAGTCATACATAGTAGATCCTTAATGAATAGTTGGGAGTGACACAACTGGTGGCTTTAGTGGTAGATGCCTGAAGAATTGCGCTTGTAGATAAGAAGCAGTCAGCCAAAATGGAAAACGAAAATTGGTGAAATTTACTATTGAGTTTACTGAGTAAAACTTCCCCTAAGGCGACAATGAAGGGTTTATTTGTAAAAATAAAAAATTCTTCCGCTTATAAAAAAAAATTATAGTAATTCGGAAGTCTATTTCCAGACTTTGATGGCAAAAATGCAAGAGCTAAGTTATAATTTTTATCGTGTATAAATTCGGCCGGGAAAGTAGCTACAATAAAATCGGGCGTTTAAGTTATGGTAACAGATAATTGCGATTTGTATTGAATACTTAACGGAAGTCAAGATAGCGAATGGCGTATTTTACTCTTCACAATTGCGCTAAGTTTGTTACTGTCCATGGACGTTACATATATCACTTTTGGGTGTCACATAAAATCCATGAAAATTACGTTTGTGGACACTATAACATGCCACCAAAAATTACATTTGATATTCAACTTATAGCAACAACATTGTAAATATAATGAAAATAAAAATATTCCCGAAATTTGTTTTGTTGTTTTTTTTTACACAGTTTTAATAACAACTTCTTCACAATTATTTGCGTTTTTTTTTTCCTTCAAAAACAACTACAACAGAGGGTTTTTTAATCGGTCCTTAACAAGTAAATATAATTTACTTTCTGTTTAGCAATAAATAAAGAGGAATTTAGATTTCCTTTTCATTTGAAAATACAGCAACGTCAAATTAACTTTTATTGAGTGAATGTCTCTGAAGGAAATAAGTAAATTCGTATTAACCAACAAATTACATATTTGTATATCTTGTATGTATTTTAACTATGGGGAGTCGTCTTTTGTTAAGACCCTTTTAGGGTCAGACATTTAAAATAATTTTTTAAATGGGTTTTAAAAATCAACCACATTGAAATGATTACATTAAACGCAATCATGTTAATATGTATGTGTATTCAATATAAATGTATGTTAACAGATGTATGAACATTTACAATTTAAGAGGATTTAATAGCGCTATAATCCCCTCAAATCCTTATGTCAAAGTCAAAGGACAATAAGTAAACAGCGGCATGCCTAGAAATTGTAAATAGAGCTATTATGATGACAACAACAACAACAACAACAGCAAAGACTATTGCGATGAAGACTATAACAAAATACATTATTTGGAAATTATAATAAAAAACACAAAAAGAAATAAGAAAAGAAAAAAATTAGGAAATCAAATAAATAGAAATTTCAAACGTGATGCTGTGCATTTTTAATGTCTAAATTCTTAATATGGGTGAGTGAATGAGTAAATGGAGTGTAATTGATAAACCACTAAACAAATTAATGTGACTTTGTATGCTTGACAATATGGTGGCAGTAATGAAACAATTGCGCGAAATTAAGTTCGAGTTCTAAGCCATCAAAAAGCTTTTTACACTGAATTATGTCACTGCAGAACAAAGCCTGATGAGGAAAATATAATAACCCTTCAATTTTTTTTTAAATATTCAAATAGCTATTTTATATTGCGTTTCTTTTTAAATTTAAAAAACCGCCAAACATTGCTATAAAGTTCTGGCGATAGACCCTTTCTTAAAATACAGTTCGCTACAAAAAATAAAGCTGAGTTCTTATTTTTGGAATAGTTTAAAATATCCATAATAAACAGTTGAATAAGAAATAAGAATTACGAAAATCCGTAATATTTGACATCTCGAATATAATTTTATTAATAAAATCTCTTTATTCTTAAAAATGTTATTTTCGTATATTTATAAAATCATATTTAGAAAATGGAGCTTGGAGAAAAAACAACAAAGTTTGTAAAAAATTCTAAGTCGTATTAATTATTTTCCCTACAACCAATTCATGCAAAATGTGGGGTCAAATGATTCAAAAATTTAACCAAAAACGCATAAACACTTTTTAAAAAATACATATTTATTCAATCTAATAAATGTGACATGTTACCTTTTATTTTTATCAGGATTTTATATTGCTAAATTAGAAGGACAAACGAGTTTTTGGTGATTAAAAAATATATCCCTTGCTTAAACTTTGGGAACCCCTTTCCAGCGAAACAGATATTCGCTTTTGATAATAATCCAACAAACACATAATCAATAAGAATTTCGTTAGGACATATTCAATGATGCCCAAAAATTTTAACATCACTTTACGAAATCAGTTATTACTTTGATTGTTTAAAAAAAATTATTTGATTTCATGTAAAGTGGTCTGAAAGCAGCAATAAAGTTTTGCATGATAAATTAATCCGCAAGTACTTTAAAATTTTATTTTTTTAAGCAATCAAAATGTATCAAAAAGCAGATGACTTTTTAAGAGCATTTTCTGCTTTCAAAAAAGTCTAAATACATTTCATATTCTTTCTGGAAATCCTTTTAAAAATTTTACATGGTGCACTGAATTTAAATCATTGCTGAAAGAATCGCCTAAAGTTAAAACAAAATGTGGCGTTTTTGCACTGTAACATTTTAAGATAATTTCTTTACAACGTTAATATTTTTCTTTGATGTACACAACAGCTGATGAATCATGGACCACAACGCACTACAAAATAGGAAACTATAATTTAAGAAAATACTTTTTCTATATAAAATAGTACCCCCATCTCTGCAAAAAAAATTACACACACACAAACTCATAAAACCGCAAAAAAGTGCGAAAGAATGATGACTATTTTGTTCATAGAAACGTAAAGCGCTCAGGGGGCTGGATTTTTTTTTTAAATTCATTCTAGAGCACGAATGAAAATTATAACAACTGCTCGACATGTTAAGAAACTGTCGAATATTTGCCATTTACCAAAACGCACCACTGTTGTGTCGATCAGATTTTTTTAACTTTAAAATGAAAAGTTAAGGTACCCATATACCGTAGAATATTATTGATTACTTGTTTATTTTACAGATGGATGACGACACTGTACACCAAATATGAAAACATCGATTAGGAAATTTTTTATAATTATCGTGCGTTTGAACAAACTTAAGAAAAAAATTTTAAATTTCTTAAAGAAAAATCTAGCTTAACACTCTGTAAAGGGAAATTAAAGCCCAGCCATTTATTAAGTTTGTCATTCCGTTTAAAATTTCTACAATATCCATTTCCGACTCCAAAAATTATGTATACTTTAAGTCCTTATGCAAAGCGGAGTCGATTGGGCGATGTCCGTCTGTCCGCCCCTGTTAGTGTTAACTTAGCCAAGGCACTAGCTGAGCTAGAGACAATTTAAATACGCCTATCGATAAAACATAGTGTCGAAAGTGGTGCTATCGGAACTCAGCAAGATCAGTCCATGTTCCTCGAGATAGTGGGCTTAACACCACGTCTGCCTCTAATTTTCTTTATCATTTAGAGCAATGAAGTAACTCCATTCACAAAAAAAAAAAAAAAATTATGGACCTAAAAAATAAAAGAACATCAATTGAAAAAATTGGCACTCGCCCAATTTAACGAGTTATGGGCCCTTGAAATTTTCTTAAAAAAACTTGATTGGTTATATGGGTATGTGGGTATCACTTAAAAGCTTTTGAAGAGATCTTTCAGAAGGGGGAACCGATGACTTTTTTATGTAAAATTATGTATCGTAATTAATTTTTTTCTTATTTTTTAATTTTTTGTCTGTGCGGATCTTTTTTTTTATTGAATTTGATTACGTTTATCAGAATTTATAAAAATTTTAAGAAAAAAAAACTAATAATGTTTTAACATTTTAACACAATGAATGACTTTTTCGCAGGACATATTTAGAAAAACATAATACTTTAGTTCTACAAAGTTCTAGCAGAGTTTAGCAAAATCGTTATGATATCATAAGCCGTGTTTAAGATTTTTATATTGTCTTAAAATGAGAAAATACATCTATTTATGTAATTTAAGCCGATTTACAAATTAATCACTAACGCATCAGAGACTTCAATCGAAATTTGATCGAATCAAGCTGAAAAGTTATGCACTCATTGTCAGTAGTAACCAAATCTGTGTGTTTTATTAAAATCTTTAAGATTCTATTAAAAAAAAATCATCTGCCACATCAACTGTTATGCCTTTCTTACGCCTTCCTCTAGGTTTTAAATGAGCTCAACCGTACGCCTCTTGCAGAAACCAAGATGGCATAAATAAAGAACGAGGCATATTTTCGCTCGAACTGATTTGCCAACAAAAAAATAATTAAATTATTCGTATAGGAACAGAAAATGGAAATAGACAAGCTGACTCACTGAGTTAATAAAGCAGCAGTAACAAAAATGCAACCACAGAAATGCAGTTTGTCTTTAAGCAACCTTCTGTTAAGTCGATGACAAATACAACCAACAAATTTTTCTTATTGAATTTATGTAGATGTGATATTCAAGCTAAAAAAAAGGAAGGATAATGATTGTGTAACAACAACATATGTTTGATCAATATAAAAGCAAAAACAATCAGAACGAGGTGTGTTCTAAATTTCAGTTATTTATTTAATGCAACCCAGCAATAATTCTTTTACTTTATATATTTTTTAATAGGCCGGAGAAACTACATTATTCACAATTCTAAAGTTGCCGTTTAAAATAATTTAATTTTGTTTAGCATCTCTAGAGGTTGTGTTGAAGTTAGTAGCTGAGAATAGAACAAAATTAATATTTTTATATAAATTTTTAGTCAGGCGAAATGCAACTGCCAAAGTAAAGAGACGCTTTGCAATATTTTCTTTTTCAGTACATTTCAGAATGCTATTAGAACAGAAATTATTTCTAACGTTTGAAACAAAGCACTTATAGAAATATATTACTGTGATTACCTGAAATATATCAGAATTATTATTAACAAAGAGCGTCACAAGATTTCAAATTTAACACAGAGCCAATTTCAGACGCCTCTTGAAAATGCAATCACCAGCCATTACCAGGCGTCCACATAAATCTGGTAACTTAAAAAAGCTCTTTATATGAAAACTTTTTTCCTAAAAGCCAAAAAAAGCCCTTTTCGGGTCTAGCTTCCATAGGACACAACTGCTTGTAATAGACTCTTTGAATAAAATAGTAAATATTCCTCAAACTGCTACGCAGATTCCCCGAATCTTAGCATATCCAAGGCCTCTTCTTACCTTTAGGCATCCAACGTCCAGGAGGACAAGGAAACCCCAATTCAATATGGTGAGGTGGACCTTAACGTTGCTCGTATTGAATTTGATATGAGACTCAGTAAAAAAATATTATATTTCTATAATTTTTGAACACTCCTAGTACATGTGATGGCTTGCAAATTGTGTTATAGTGTAAGTAATTCGTGCATTATGTAATTATACGAGAGATTGATTCGTTTCCATTTACATGCAACCCCCAGTTTCTTTCTCTTTTAAATCATAAATACAGTAAAGATGGCACGTTCTTTCATTTTGAAGCAATTTGCCAGATTGGAACTAAACAACAAATATGTGCACAACATTTAAAGAGGAATAAATATTTTCATATGCCTCGATTTATCAATCACATGTGTAATTTGAGACGTTCTGTAATATTTACATTATTATCAATCTATTTTTGAAAAACAGACATATGATTTCTTTTTTATTGAAATTTCAAGATATTTAAGATAAACTATTACTGCACATGTTTATTTTTCGTAGTTATTTGCGATTTCTAACAGCGTAGTCTTAAAAAGGTGATATTCTCTGGTAGCGATGACATGCTAATTTAAACTTTTGGTTACGTGATTGCATTCATATCTATATCATCTGGCTTGAATTTCTTTAAAAAGCTGAATTTTTAGAAACAGAAGTGAAATTGAAACAAATTTCATAGATCAAGTCTACGTTTGTAATTTTTTTAAGATCGAGCAGATGCTGAAATACGGTAAATCCATTAAAATGCAAAAAGGATTTTTATTTTAAATATTTTATACAGATTATTTTGCGTATACAACTTGGATATGAGAGTGTTTTGTACAAAATTATTATTAATTTAATATCGAAACAAACAACTGATGGGTCTTTAATTGACCATTGCTGGGCACTGTCTATTTTTTTTTTTTTTTTTGTGGTAACATATGGATCACCCAAGTTTGCCGAGTTATTTTAGCATTCTGTTGAATTTTTCGCTGGTTACTCACATTTCAGTCAAAAGTGTTCATCTGTAATAGAATCACTTTTTGCAAAGGTATCAAAATCATCTGGTTCTTAAAACTTCTTGGTTAAGCAGGTTTTATCGGTGAATGACCACGCTTTTCTTACGGTTCTTAGGTTTTGGAATATCGTTAAAAATCGATAAATTAATTTTCTTATGTTATTTTGTCAAGTCGTCCCTGAATACGCACATATTAATCTGAAGTATTATTTTTTTGTTTCAACATAAACGAAGGTCTTTATGTTTAAAAATAATTTCTGTAATGTTTAAATCCTTTCGTGGTGTAAAATTTCCAAAGAAACAAGGAATGAGTATTAAAAAGGGATTTTTGTTAATTTAATAATATTTTAAGAAATTTTAGTGGAAAAAGTATGAATGCCTTTATTAAAATTTTTTACAGAAATAAAGAGTTTTTTAACAAGAACTTAGTTTTGGCAATTATTAATATGAATTAAGTTTAGCCCGAAGATTCATTTAGGTTTCAATAGAAATTATCAATTTACTTTAAACCAAATTTCCCGTTCGAAAAATTTCACAATAATCTGCTGTTAAGTGGCCAGTCAATTTGTGTAATTTAACACCACTTGCTTATTTTTTGTGCGAATATTTTAAGAACGGAGTCTATGCGAAGCCAATCGATTTCAGCTTTAAAACACAAAATCCGTGATGTTATTAAGGACACAGGCCCCGTATTTTGTTAAAAAGTGATTGGAAACTTTAGTTTTATGAAAAATTGCACAGTGTAAATGCCGAAAAAAGTACAAATTAATTTATGTGCGTTCTAAATGTAATTGTGCAAATGTATTCAAAGAATAACTTCCAGTGAAGCTTTTTTGTACCCACCAATAAAACTAAATTTTTGTGTTTAGATATCACTGTTAAACGTAAATCCAATTCTCACTACTTGTGACTATGTACAGGTAATAATTCTTACTATAAATTTTAATTTGTGTTCAATTCGAATTGTGTTAAATGTTCTTCCTCATTTTTTGCATGTATGTAGCAATAGAAGAATAAAATAAAATTTCCTCCTCCTAAAAGGAAAGCATCTCCACTAGGGTTTGGGATTTTCCGAAATTTTTTATTTCCAGGGAAACGGGGAAAAATTACCGCATTCTTAGGATTTCCCGGGAAAAATCTATACTTGAAGAAAACAAATTTATTTAAAAAAGTAATATTAAAAAATTCATAGTTTTATCTAAACATAAACAAAAAATAAAAATAATTGTTAATTAAAAGTTTTAAAAGTTTATAAAATTTAAAAACATTTCAGTGGACAAGACATACACATGTACATTTGTACTATATAACGAGAGATAACAAAAATAACTATACTGAAAAAGTATTTTATTAATTATTTTTTGAATCATATGGTCTTAAAACTGCATTTAACAATTTACTAGACATACTGTTGCTTCTTTTCGTTGCAAAATTTCGACATAATATGCATCCTAGAAGAGGATAACGCTGAAGAAATTCTGACGGATTTTGTTTAAATCGACACAGACAATCGACACAACACGACCCCACATTTTTACTTACACAGGTCCAGAAATATATAAAATCTTTTTCAGAAAGAAGGTTTACTGACAACACTAAAAACGAGAAACACTTTGTGAAATACAGAATATACAGAATTATACATAGTACGAACTACACAAATATTGAAAACAAGGTTCGCAGAATACATACGATCATATAAACGGAAAAGAGAAGACTCCAACTTCGCAATACACCTTAACACACATGAACACGAGCCAAGGAAATAAATGAATGTATGACGTTAATACATCCTAGTAAAAAAGGACGATGACTGGACTTTCTTAAAAACATAGAGGTACTATTAACAAATAGGTAAATACAATCTCGGACACAATTTTTACACCACTAAAATTATTAAAACAATCTTACAAACGAAAAACACATACAGATGGTCACTCTTACCTACCCAATAATAAAAGACTAAAATATAAAAATTATATACCTTCAATAAACATGACAGATATCAGGCAATCTGTCTGCATAAAACCATTTTAATAGACAACATCCTAACGGACAAAACTACCTGAACCCACCACTATCTGCGCAAAAAAGCACCTAACACTATCTCTCCAGTACTAATCAAAACGCTGCTTGAAAATTATGTTCTCACATCTTAAGCGCTCGCCAAACGTATCAAATAAACATCCAGTGACGACAGCCTTCACCGAGGGGTATGACAAGAGAATAGAATAAACCCTTACACTTTCTACTGAGATAGGTTTTGTTCTCAGCAATGCGTTATGTTCGGGTTTCAAATGATATACCGAGTTCACACACGTCAAGTTTTCTTGCAGCAATTCTGAATTTTGTGAAAAAAAGGAGTGCAGAATCATTTTATTTCTAATTTTCTTACCCACAAAATTCAGAATTGCTGCAAGAAAACTTGACGTGTGTGAACTGGGTATTAGTGGCTCGAATAACTCACCCTTTTTTTAAACCAATTGGTATCCTTTTGTTCTGTTTCATATCTTACTAGCAATGCCCACAACTTCGTCCGCGTATCATTTCTAATCATCTTAAAATTAAAATTTTGAAAAATGTGTTTTTAAATATTTTTTGTAGAGTTCTATTAAAAGTGATAAAAAATTCCATCTACAAAAACAAAATGTACTGACAACTGTTTTAGTACCATTATACCGGTAAAATTCGGTGCATTTACATTTGTATCTTAAGTTTCTCTACAAAATTACATATATTTTTGAAAAAAAAAGTATTCAATGTTTGAACCAAGGTTCTGAGGGACCTCTTCATAAAATTTTGTTTAAATCCATCCAACAATTTTTACGTGATGGGAACAACGAAAAGGCAGACAGACTAAAATTCCAAAAACAGGTGATTTGTATTCTATATCGATTACTTTCTATACCAATGTCAAATTTTTTAAAACATATTTCATGTACAGATGAATAGATGTAGTAGAATTCACACGAAACGAAATGTTTGAAAATGTTTAAATGTCACAACAAAAACATTTGAAAAACAATCAGTGTATCTTTTTAACGTTCTAATGATTTTAAACATCCCGGGAATTTAGCCAAAATTTTCCCGGAAATAGTGGATAGATTTTCCCGGGTATTCCATTCCCGAGATTCCCGCTTCCCAAGCTCTAATCACCACCCAAAAAATTTAAACTAAACCAGATAAATTGAAATATTATTTTAAAAAAACACGAATACACTAAACTTAACACATGTTGTTGGTGCATCACAGAATATACTTTTTTATTGTTCTGCTACTCGGATTTTTTAAACAGATTCATGTTTCGTATCTTTGCAAGAATATTTTATAAAAATTAGGATTTATGTGCCACTGCTGTTTGATGCAACGTTGACTTCAACTTTCGATACATAAAAATCAATTCAAGCATTCCCTAGATCGATAAACCGATAAATTAGCTTTCGTACGCGCACTCTTCTCGCTTCGAATCTTTCAAAAATATTCCGCCAAGTTGCTATTGAATACAAATGTTAAATATTTATTGTTTGAAAAATATAAAAAAGCCTAAAAAACATAACACTACAATAATGTATCAGCCAACGGCAGTCTAAGAACATGCAAAATACTTCGGTTGAAATCAGGGAACCCAATTTTATTTAAGATCTTTGTTGTTTGTTCAACAAGCTGAAAACCCAAAATGACTATATTCAACTATTTTTCAATAGTTTGACATTACAATTACAACATACAAACAAAATGGAACACTTATTACGATTTTATAGAAACACGAAAAAAATAAGACCAACAATATCAAGGATTACTAATGCTGGCGCATGAAATAAAAATTTCTGCAAATGAATTTACTTAGTAAAGATAGAATTTAAAGGTTTAATTAAATGCGTTTTGCGTAATGACACCTTAAACCTAAAAGATATTTTTTTATTTTTATTAAATGATCATTAGTTTTAAAACACGCTCTCCCGTATTAAAAATCATGAGTACTTGCACTTTTAGTTGAATGAAAAATTGAAGCAGTAAAATCTTTATTTAATTAAAATTAAATGGGTGCTAATGCCAGCAACTGTAACATGGAATTAATGAAAAAAGAAATGAAGGCCACACAACTGCTGCTGCTACTTTTGCTATTCGAACACTAAAAATAATTATTTTGTTACGAGTGAGTAGAAAAAGTGCAAGTTGTAATTGAAAACCATCAAAAATCAAAAGCCATGAATGGGGAAAAAGCTGAATGAATATGTTTGCGAAGATGTAAAAGGAGTTCAAACAATCATTTGTATTAGCAGTTTAAATGAAGGGCCCACCCATGGCCGCATGAAAAACAATCAGAAGCCACCAACAAATAGCCAACTGCTGGGAACAAACAAAGGAAAACAATTGCACTGTTTATCAGGGCATGAGTTTCAATATGAGCATTAAACAAAGGGTATTGGCATTGGGAGTTTGTGTACGCAAACAATGTCAAAAGTTGTTGTGATTTTTGCTCAACGGGTTGCACAATGAATTAAAGTCTTAAAATTAAAAAAAAATATTTTCCTTTTGTTATATTCGTAAGTATTTCATTATAACAAGAGTGTTTAATTAATTTTACTTTATTTCATTTTATTTAAAAAATTATTATTTAAACTGACTTTTCAGTTCATTAAAAGGATAAGTGCTTAGAATTAATAATAGTGTTGTAAGAATATAAAATTCTATGAAAGAAAAATATTTTATAAAACATTTTATATAACATTAATTAGGCTGCTCTCTAGAAAGTTTTTCTTTAAACAAAAGTAAAATAAATATTAAGGTTTTATGTTCGTAAAAAAATCTGCTTTCAATTTTATCTATGACATAAAGGTTGGTTTGAGGGGCGTGGCAATTTATAAAGCTAAGACATAAATATATTTTGTTATAAGTCCAGAACAGATAATAGATCAGAATGATTTTTTTTTTGTATTATATACCGTTATGAATTGTGAAAGAACTAATTAATTTTAACAATTTTTTTTTATATTAATTTAAAAAAACGATAAATGTTATTTTTTTACCATTAATTTCTGGAACCTTCTATAACTTACTATTGCACATCTTTTAAAGCTTATTTATCAAATTTTACCAATTGTCTATTTGTAAACAAAGATATTAACTTGATCCTTTTATTATTTGCCACGCCCTTTAAAACATCTGTAAGTGATAGAAAAAAATGGAAAACGAGTTATTATTTAGAACGTTATAACCTTCTTATTTAACCTAATTGTAGTTCTTTTCTCTTACAGAGATAATACATTTTTTATAGAACAGTATAATTCGATCTTTAGGTCACAAATAATTTTTATATGATTTGATTTTTTTCTGTAGTCATAGTTCTGAATTTAACATAAATTTTTAAAATTAAGGTTTTAGCAGAGAGGTTTTGACCCTAAAAATTAATGTCGAGTAACCCGCGAGTTATTAACATTAACAAATTAATTTTTTCTATACTTTACATTATTAGTTATAGTTTGCACAAAGTTCTTTAACTAATAATAATTCTTCTTCTTCTTCTGACACACTAAATTTTTTTTACACACTAAAACAAAATTCGTTAACATTCTAACCGCTTATCTATTACTGTTTAAAATATTGGAAATATACATTAAATTACCTCAACTATTAGGCCACACTTTAATTTTAAATATTTATATTTGTTTTTAAATTGAATATACTAATGGACATTGTGTCAAATTTTAAGTGTTTGTCTTTAATGGTTTTAAAGACAGGGCCATATATGCCCAATTATATCAGTTATGAGGACACCCTTTAATTTCAAATTTGTTAATTGTTTTAGCGTACTTTGCAATTAAGGTTCTTTGTGAATTTCAACCGTCTGTATAAAGGCTCATCAGTTTAAAATTACATCAACTATTGTAACACCCTTTAATTTATAATTTTAAATGTTTATACTTGTTTTAAAACGGTCATAGTAATAGACATCATGTTTAATTTTAAAAGCATTTGTCTGTAACGGTTCCAAAGATAAGCGCATATAAATCATCTTTGGGGACACCCTATAATTTTTATATTTATATTTGTATTACCTTTTGCTTTTTGGAGCTATAGTAATACGCAGTTTTTTTAAATTTTAGAGAAGTACTCTTTGCGGTTTATAATACACGCAAAAATTTATGTTGTATGGGGACACCCTTTACTTTTTAAGATCATAAGCTATTTCTAAAACGATCTGTAAGCATAATCTATCAAATTACAAAAAGTTTTCTAAAAAGTTTTTAGAAATTAATGAGTTCTGCAGGCACCAACTTTAAAAAGAGCAACATTCAGACGAATTGGTAACCTCTAAGTTCAAAAGTAGTCAATTTATAATTTTAAAAAATTTTTAAATACAAACAAGTAGGAGAGCTACATTTGGCTGATCCGAATATTTCATACTTTTTACCAAAAAGAATTCTGTACTTATTCATCTTTGATATAACGAAGATGTTTTTTTTTAATTTGAGTTCTTTGTTTATTTGACCGATTTTAAAGAAAAGTATGTTTCTTAAATAACTAATTAAATTAAAAATAAATGTGAGAAACAGTTAAATTTGACTTTCTCTCTTAAAGAACAGATGCCTTCTATCATTTTTGTTTATTTTAAAATTGTTAAGTGTGGTCATGAGTTAATATTTTCATGTCTAGTTAAAACTAAATAAATTCTTGAATTTTTTTATACAGTCAGGTAAAAAAAACTTTATGAAATTATTTGAATTAAAAATATTTTGGATTTGCACAAATATATTATTCAATAACACAAACTAAATCAGCAGAAAAATAATGCATTACAAAGAATTTTTTAGTTCAATAATTTTGCATTTATTATAAGTCTTTGAGTAAAATAAAAAAAATTGTTATAACTTTTTATTAGCTGCTTTGCTTTGAGTTATAAAAATATTGACCTTCTACAAAGAAAACATAATTTAAAATTTGCACAAATTGGCAGAATTTTAAAGTTAGTTCTTTGTGCATTTGGTACGAGAATTGACATGCATAGATATTTTGTTTATTTTTATTTTATCAATTTTTTATAAAAAAAATTGTATGCTTTTTATATAATACTTTTTTTACTTGTAATAAATATGTATATAAAAAGAAGAATATTTCTTACAGAGATTATTAATCATCGAATTACAAAATATATTATTCAAAGAATAAGACATTCTTCTTAGTAACCGTTCAAAATGAACAAGCTCCAATAGCCAAAAATAGGTCCATATCGATTACTATCTACACTAACTTGAACATTTTCAAAGAATATTTCATCTACAGACTAATAATTTTTTTTTAATTTGCTGCTGTAAAAAGTTTTGTAATCTAAGAACTAAAATGAAGTAAATTATAATTCAATAATATTCGATGCACTCTTTTCAGATTCTATTTTGTGAAAAAAAAACTAATTACTATCACTAAAAGCCAACTATAAATATTTTTTGTTAAATAAAAAATTTTAAAGCCAGTAACATAAATTCTAATTGCAGACAAAAAACTATATTTTAAATTATTGAAGAACAAGACCATCTGAATGGTCACTTAGTATTGTAAAAAATTGCAATGAGTCAACTTTTCTTTAACATATTTTTGTTTTAAAAATTTCTGCAACTCAAGTCAAATTCTATAAGTTTCATTCTAATATGATTATTTAATATCAATTTTAAGAAAAATGTGATGAAATTAATGGGCTGTACCTTGTCTTATTCCTCATTAAAGACGGCAGTAGTATAAGTGACAATTACATTGCAGACGACATTACGAGTGTCATTGATTTGAAACAAAGTATTTCAGTTACATTTTTTTAAGTGTTCATTTTCAATAAAATGTGCTGACTTTCATTTGTATTGAAAAATCTGTTAACCAACAAGCAAATGTCAACTTCTATGGGTTCTCTGGACATTTAAATACTTAAAGTAATTTATACAACATTTTTCTGCACTCAAATCTTTGAATGTAAAAAAATTCTAATTAGCAGTATAAGAATTTAAAATACTTTTTTAACAATTTTGAACAAGAATTTAGAATTCTTATTTAACAATTTTTAACATTATTTTCTTTATAATAATTAAAAAAAAGCGAGTTACTTGTAAAGATTTTTAACTTAACAATTTGTTGCTATTTTAGTTTAAACTGTAAGTTTTTAAAGAATTTTAGTTAAAGTGATATTTTTTTATTTTTTTCTATACACTTAAATGACTAACTTTATGACCACTGCTGTTATTAAGTAGTTTTAATTGTTTATACAAATGTTTTTGATTTGAAAATGCAAACAAACCGATTAAATGTCGTTTTTTATTTCACACTTTGTGTACCCTACATAAAATTAAAAAGTTTGAAGTTTGTTAAAATGCATTTCTCTTTATTTTAATTACATACTTTATATTAAACAGATATTTTGAGAAATAAATTAAATTAAAACCCGTTATTATCAGTCACCATCAAAAAAGGTTGTCCTTTTAAAAAATGATGATAATTAATACTCCAATAAATTTTCAAATGTCTTTGCCAAGTTTGTTTATGCACTGAAAGCAAAAAAAAAAAAAGAATTAATTTAAATACAAATATGAATTTTACCTTAATTTTTATTTATTCCTCAAATTTGTTTTATTATTCAACACTCTTATAAAATATTTACTCTCAAAATTATTTTGCTCGTGTCCATATGATTATTCAAGATTCTTATGTCCTTAACAAAATTAATTAATTGAGAATCGACAAATCAAAAAGCAACAAACGCCATAACCGTCCTGCCCTCAGATATCATATTTAAAATACAGAAAGAGCTGGAAACGGCTTTATCTAGCACAAGTTCACTTGGCATTACTGATTAATATGTACTCATACAGTCACACTTAAATAAAAGCGAAAAGCAGAACGTTTTCTTCCGCATAGCTTTAACGCTGAAATGACATACCTAACGAAAGTGCAAACGATACGTCAAAACTAAAAAATATATATTTATACATATATAAAAAATAAAAAATATATATTTATACATATCGTGTTAAAACGGCAGAAAAAGCTGCAAAAAAAACTTTACAGGGGACCGTTTTTTGAAATTATCTTCGCTAAAAATATAGCTATTACATTCAAATTTTTAACATTAGCATTGTTTTGTGTGATAAATATAAGTTAGTGATTTTTATTTTAACATTAGCGATATAACGTTCGTTTTTGTCCCTTAAGATTTTTTTGCTCTCACTCTGGAATCCTACTCCTGAAATTTTTGTTGGTTAAGATAAAATAATCTCCTTTATGAAAAAAAAAAGAATAAGAAATTATTAAATATCCATTTTAATACAATAGGTAGCTTTATCAAAACCAAACTTCTAGATAAGATTTTAACTATACTAATTTGTAAGTATACATAAATAGATATACATATATATGTATCTAAATAACACGATCTTAATATATATTATCTTCTTCGGCAGTTTTACATAGTGAATCATTAACAGATTTATTGTATTTTAAATTGAAAAGTTCTTGGTGATATCTGTCTGGTTTTGTCCTAATATCACAAAGTGTTTTTAAATGCTTGTATTTGGGTAAAGAAATTTTTAACAATTCCTTATAAATTTGAATAGAACCCCTGGCGATAAATTCAGAATTCTGCTTGGATATTGGAATAGAAATTAAATGGTAGTCTTGTCTTTCAGAGTTGTCTAAGTAGCCATATTTAAGACTAATTATAGGATTATCCCTTTCAAATGAAGCTGAACGTAAGTTCTCAAATGAAATCTTCACTCATTTAGGTAGCATCTTTTGTGAAAATGCTTTCTAATTTTTAAAATTAAAGTAGTTCATTAGAATGCAGTTATAATTTGTTAGGTTTTTACGTGCATTGGCTATTAAAGTGGGCCATTCAGTTAGTGCCTAAACAGTTATTTCACGGGTAAAATTTTCAATGGTACTATGAATTGAATCAACGAGCATCGTTGAATGCCCTGGTAACAAATAAGTAATTTTTATATTTTTTTATGTATTTTGATATTTCAAGAAAAAAAATTATGCTGGTAAGTATTACTCTATTACGATTTTTCCCAGCACAGCTGTCACAATAAAGACTGACAGACGAGTAAGTTTTCCTTTCGTTGACAAGTTTAAAATACTGGAAGACAATTGTTGAAATTTTGTTGCATCCCCTTTAAGCTAAAATTGTTTTTGATGTAAAATTGAAACGGTACTTTGTATAGAGATAACAGTCTCAGAGATGGTGCAAGTAGTCATGTTATCGATTTTTGTAAAAAAAAAACAAAATTATGAAAAATTTTCGCGTAAGTTTTTTTTGGTGGTTATGACACGATATAATACAACAGTAACGGGGTCATTTCTGTACATTAAATATTTTTCGAAAATTTTGATGCTGGTGTAGATAATAATCAATATAAAATACAAAACAGCTATTTTTGGAACTTCTGTCTGTTTGTGTTCGCATCACGTAAAAATTACTAATAGGAGGTAAATAAAACTCAAATACAGAATACTTTTTGTTTCGTAAAAATAAGTAATTTCGTCATAGAGATACAAATTTGAAGTCACCCAATTTTATCCGTATAATGGAAATTAAACAACTGCTAGTCAATTTATAAACGTGAGATGTTTTGTTGCCAAACCACTTATTTTGATTCAGCCAAAATTAATATTACAAAATTATTACAGCGCGTTGTGAAACCGTTATTTTTGAGCGATATGTCTATAATCTAGCTGTGCACAAATAAAAGTCTAGAGTGCTTAAACGACTAAAATATTTTTACTTTGTTAAGTATTGAAACCTAACAATTTATATTCTGTTGATTGCGAAAAATTCAAGAGATTTTATTGCATTAACTGAGGATTATTTTTGTGGTATTTCTTGAATTACTTTTTTCTTTAAAACCAAGTAACGAAAGGTCCATGATATTATTTTAAAGACAAGTTGCTTAAAGTTTTCTGTATTCTATTATACAAACGCTTATGTAAATTTTCTACTACTAGCAAGATATAATAGTCTATTAGACCATTACCAACACGTATCAGAATATGAACAAATAAATATTTAAATGTTCCCTTAAAAGATGCATTATCAAAAAGGTGTTGATATTTCAAGCAAATTTGAATAGTAAGCCTTTTGTGCAATAAAGTGTTGTCAACTTTAAAAAAGGCTCTTTAGGAAAATAAAAAATATTTCGATACGAATTTTCACATAAATTGGCTCGAACTATGAAAAAATAATGAAAAATAATAGAAAATTATAAAGAATAATAAAAAATGCTCGCTCGCCTGTTGCATGAATTTCCTGTTTCATTTATTTCTAAATCTTTCCTTTCTGAGTCAACAAAATATTTTATTTTTACAACTTCTTAAAATTAAAAATATAAACAGCTTTCTTTTTCTTATTTGAAGACAAATGACACGCTGTAACTATGTTTGTGAAGTTTAAGTTTAATACAATTGTTTAAAATCTATTTGTATTTTTAAATTTTTAACATAATCGGTTGCAAATACGGACGTACAAAAATAAATCGCTTTACCTTAAGTATAAAAAATATAAAAGACTGAAATATAAAATTATTCCTGTTAATGATAAAAAAATATTGAAAACGCGGTTAAAAATTTTTGTAATAATTCCAAATAATTTTTGTAATATTTAGAAATGTCATTGATCTCTTTTTTGTGTTTTCTTGTACTCGGTCTTAGGTTTTGTATAAAAAGCTCGTATCAGTTTTATATCCTCGCTTTTCTTTTCTTTAACATTTATTATCACTTTTACAAGGTCTAATTATAAGATGCTTAATTCGAATAACGACTGTTGATATTGTTACGAAAATAATAAAGATCTGGCAACCGCTACATATCCAAAAACAACAGCAAAAAACAGAGGTGAACAAAGTTACTTCTACCGCAAGTAGTGTGTTTATTAATTTATACCACAGTGGTGCCAGAAATTTTCATAGAAAAATCTTTATTTATTGAAAAAAAGAATCTCAATTAACTATCATCCCTAAAATAGCGCGTAATAAGCTTTTTACACATGAATACATCTATGAGGAACACGTGGAAAATGTTGAAAATTAAAAAAGGTTGTTAACATTTGCAACATCTTTCATCTTCGGCATAAATGTTGGTACGCGTATATTAAGAAATTGAGGAATTTAATAAAATAAATTTAGAAAAGTCCACTGCTATTGCTCCAATCCTATTAATCTATAAATTGTAACTATAATTAAATTTTATAATAAATAAATAGGTAATTACGTAAATAATTGCTATTGAAGACCAAGAACAAGTATTATTGCATTATGCAGAACTGCTGGAGGCCGAAGAGCTACAATAGAGTAAGAGCTACAATATTCAAATGGACAATACGGCACGCATTCTGTATTATTTTTTCGCTTCAAAATAAATAATAAAATAAAATAATTCAAAAGTTATATATGCCTACCCCGCAGTTATGCTTTTTGACCTTTAGATTTTCATTTTTGTTTGTTTTTACGTCACTTTTCTAGTGATCACACTAAAATTATCGAAAGATGTTGAGTGGAACAAAATGAAATAGGAACATCTTGTAAAGATGTGGAACGATGTTAAATTTTGGCAATTTGATAAAATATGAAAGATGCGAGCAAGTGTAAAAAGGCTATAAGGCGCAAGATACTGTCAAAATTTCTCATGTACATACAAAATGTGTGAAGCATCCCTAAATAGCACGGCGTCAATGCTTAACAATTGGAAAATCCAATTTTTTCAGCGCGTAAGGTAGCGAAGTTGGCCACAAGTTACTGTTGTTTACATATTTGTTTGTAGTATTTAGAAAACGTTGCAAAACAGTATTGACATTTTAGCTTTTTTCGGCTTTATCTAGCGTTTGCATTTCATTTTATAGGGTTTTATTAAAAATGTAGTTAACATTACTGTTCACAACAAATCGTTGCGTTTTTATTTAGGTATATCATTTCAGCGTAAAAGCCATGCGTTATTTTGCGTCGCGTCTTACGCGCTAATTTACCCAGCAAGAAATGAGTGAGGGAAACTTATACATACACAATTATCTACTAACACATTTGCAATAATTTTATACAGAAACAGCGTTGCCTTTGTACGGCTTTTCGTATTAAATTTAAATGAATTTTTTGTTTGTTAATTAAATTTAAGTTTTTACTCAAAATTGATTAGCAAAGTTCATAATAAAGCTTATAAAAAGTTTTTTAATTAAATATGTTTCAAAAATAAAGCAAAATTTTGATTACATTTCTTGTAAAAAAAGTCACTGGTAAGGCTGTTTGCCACAGACATCACACGTTTACAAATGTTTAAATCAAGTTTTTCATTTTCCCTTTAAGAATGTGATAGAAACTTTGTTCTACGCAGTGATGGATATTTCCATCATCATTGATTATCATTTGATGGATCAAATAATGGTCACTGTTCTTGTAGGGTAGGTATGGCTGTTAGGAAAAAAATCTTCAAATTTTTTTAATCTTTTTACTTTTGAAAATATCTGTACAACGTTTGCAGATGAGCAAGGAAAACTTAACAAATTTTTTGCAAACTACGGCAAAGTTGGAAACAATAACTCACTATCCGCTCTAGAAATTATTGACATTGAGTGCCAAAACTTTTTCACTGTAACATTTTCTAAATTCTTAAAATGTTTATGAAATTCATGGCATACCAACACACTCGTGTAATAGTGCAAAGTACATGTTTATCAACTTGGTTGAATAGTTTAAAAAAAAAATTTATATTTAAATCCTCTCTCATCAAACCGCTCTCATGCAATGTTTGACCGTCTAATAGCCACTTTATAGGTAAATATGTTTAATAAATTTTGACAAAAAGTTGCAATATCAATTGTCAAACAACTAAATAAATTTAAAAATACTTTAATTTTGGAAAAAATATCTTCAAATCTTATTATGAATAATAATTCTTTAAAATTAGGTTGAAATATTCATTCTGGCATCGCTGTAATGCCACAGAAATGTGTGTTTGCCGTGAAACTGAGATCACGAAGTTCATGAGTTCTTGAGCCCACCATCGAAGAGACGTGCAAGTTCAAAAAATAATATTTGTAAAAAAAGGCAATTAAGTGGAACACAGCAGTACAAATCTCCTGGTGTCTAAATAAAAGAAAGAAAAGACATTTATTTTGTGAAGCCATGGCGGCTAAAGCTGCAAAACCATCGATAGTCGGCAAATTCATTCCTCAAAGTGAATTGCAATTCATTTTAAATTCATTCGAATCGCATTGATTTTAATTTAGTTTAAAATAATTATAAAAAATTAGCAGTTTATTGCCACTTTGTTTAAAATTAGAATTGATATTGTAAGTAAATGCATGTTTTTGTATCCAATTATTTTTAATGTACAAGACAGCAACATTACTTTCGTTTTGTATATCACCTAATATAGTCACCACACATATATTCTCAGGCGCGGTTTTTTTACAGAATATTTTTATTTGGTAGGAGATGTTTCCACTCTTCACTCTCCCTAGATCTGATCTTGAATATGTTTGATTGCAACTTATTTTTGATTTCATTTATTTAAATTGCAATTTATTACTTTAATTCATTTAAACGAATTTAAAGTCAATTCAATTAAAACGAATTGAAAATCAATTAAATTCACTTCAATAAAATTATTTGAATTCGTTTTGGTTGTAAAAAGGATTAATTCAAAATTTTACTAATGGACTCTGGATGGTTTAATTTATAAAAACCTTTAGAACAGCTAAAGTTTAGTACGCAGGAGACCGTAGGATCAAGTATAGCCAAAGAGCCCACAGACTACGAGAGAACTAGAGAATTTTTAATTTGCAACAGTGGTATTTACAATCAAAAGAGCCCGTACCGTACGTTCACCACAAGTGAAAAATGTAACAGACAATATTTAGAATTTTGCCATATTTTAAAGACCTATTTTATTAGCTAAACTTCTAGATCAAAAAAACTTTCGAAGCAAATTTCCGTATCATTAAAACGACTTCCAATTTTTCAATGATAGGAAAAGCAGATATGAACAATTGTCTGAATAATTTTCAAATTATAAAATACGATCTAATAATCAATTTAACTAAATTTTAAAGCAACTATTACGAACCTTAAAGTGCAATTTAAAAGAAGAAAGGGAAAAATTTTATATGAAAAACAAACTGCACCCAGTAACAGTTAAGGAACCCTATTTGCTTGACCTATAGCAGACATGTGCCTTCATTTAATAGTTGTCTCCTTCTGCATGTATGAACATGACGTACGAAGAAATATGTAATCCTCTTAGTTTAAAACCAATATGCTTTATTTGTTGAGCATGTAAAAAATTCCAATGCGGAAAGAATAAAAAAAACGACTTAAAAGTAATTTTCTATTGTCTAGTTACCATTTGAATGAACTCTAAATAAGCAAACTAGAAAAAAGAAATTGAAAACTGATGATAAATAATAATAACAACAAAATGTGTTCTGAAGTTATTGGACAATATGATTTGCTTGTGCCAACAAATAAAAAATCTCTAAGTAATTTATTAAACACTTTGTTTACTCAAGCAAATTTTATAGCAAATGAAAGGTAAAAGTTATTCAATTTAAAAGGAAGGAATTCTTACATTTGTATGCGAACAATTTAAGCCATGAGCAAGCTTTATGTTCATATGGTAATAACATGCTTTGAGTTGATTTGTTAAGTGACCCGTGAAATTATGAAATTTTCTGCTATTTAAAGAAGTTTTAATTTGGTTAAATTTTTTAAAGTTTATTTTTATTTTTGTCATTATTTTACATTTCAAAAGTTTACTGTAAGATAAAATAAAAAAATATTTTGCATAAAGGTTTATTTAATGTTTGTATTTTAGTATTTTTTTTTAAGTTTTTAATTTTTAAATGAATAAAAATTTACTTTTTTGAAAGAGGTTCAATTTTTAATTTAATTTTAAAAAGAAAAATTATTTTTCAAATGTATGCGGCAGAATGAAAAGCCGCTTTTTCCGGACCGACAAATCCATCATCAGCATTCTTCGCATCTACCTACTTTAAGTTGTGTATATTGTAAATATCATCCATTTAACCAACCAATCAATATTATTTTGTACTTTTGTTTTTTGCTTTTTTGTACCACAACCGTCGATATGGCCACGAAATACATACACACATTTGAAAAATAATTTTTCTTTATAGGAATTAAATTAAAAAATTAACCTAAGCCAAAAAAGTAGTTTTTAATTCATTTATAATATTCCACGGTTCAAAACCTGATTGAGAAAAAAAATTTAAAAAAAGTTTTAGTTATTTTATTTGTCTTCAAAAACAATTCTCATTCAGTCGCTTAATTTTTCTTAAAAATTGGCTTTTACAAAAAAAAAAAAAAATTAAGCCGATCTTAAATATATAAAATAAAGCTGCAATTTTATTTATTTATTTTTTAATACAATGTTATCGTAAAGGAAACCATAGAAAATCGCCAAAAATATCGACAATTATCTTAAATATCGTCAGGTATCTCTCGCCATTCTAAAATTTTTATAATTTAAACAAATCGAATAAAGTTTTCTGTGCATTTGCAGTTAAACAGCTTAAATCAAATTGCAAAAAATGTACAACATTAAGGCAAAGGTAATCCCACAATTACAAAACTAAGAATCAATAATTCCAAAATTGGAATTTTATATAAATTCCACATGCAACAATTCGGAGTATATATAGCGATCCCACCTTTGGGATCTTGGGAACATACAGTCTAAATTTTGAAGTAAAATAGGACAAATTGAAGGACTTCCGCCTTCTACAAAATAAGGAATTTCATAAAAACTTTGGTTTAAACTCTTAGCTTAAACAAGAACATAAAATTTTTATATATTTCTTAAATAAAGATATTTTTATTAGAAACAAATGATGGCCCTTTTTTAGGCTAAAATACACAAAAATGAAATAATTTTAGATTTTGGACAGGGCTCATATACTTACGTCAAATATTGAAATAATCGGCCTAGCTCCTTACAAATGGCTGAGTTATTTCCAAATTATTTTGATTCTGCCCCACCGTGCATTGTAATCGTTGAGTTTTTCTTTTGAATAATCAAAACAAAATACAAATGTAGTGGACAAGTCGCAAACCCGACAAAACGTACCATGTTTGTTTGTAATATTATTAAAATTATTTTAATTTTTATTTGTTTCTGACAATAATAGTTTTATAGAAACAGCTCCTATTTTTCTTACAAAGTGTTTTTTGTTGTTAATTGAGGTAACATTCTTAATACTATTGTTGTTTCCCTAAATAATTTTAATTATTTTTTCAAACGAACATGAAAATGTTGCATTTTTTTCAATCAAAAAATTAGTAATCAAAAGATCAAGAATCAAAAGATTAGTAATCAAGACGTCACAGATTTTAAAATAGAAAATTTCTCAATGAATTTGAACGTTTTCTTCCCAAACACAAATTAAAATGAAAATTTCCGTTTTTAGCACACGTTCTATAAATTAAATGAAGCCAAAACAAACTAAAAAAATGAATGAGAAAATAAGTATAGAAAAAATATTAAGTGAATTGTTGTTATTTTATTGAGTTCATTAATTAATTATCTACTTAATTATTTAAATATCTGTGAAACAAAAACAAATTTTTTTATATTTTAATTCATGTGGGACGTAATGACTTGATTTTTGAAGAACTTGAGATGATTTCGTTCGCTAAAATTGATTTTATTTATTTTCAAGGGAAAAAAGTTTTCGTTGATAAAGTGCGTCAGAATAATATACTCAGGGTATGAAAATATACTTAGAGCATTTTGTATTTTTAATTAGTAACAAATTTTTCATTTAGCACTTGGCACTTCTTTTAGTATTCTCTAGTGGAAAAGGTTTATATTTTTAATTTCTGGATCCTGGCGGTAATCAAGTTAAAATTAGTTTTGACAATGTCGCCAGAGAAGCTGCAGAAAGAAATGATATTGAAAACCCCAATTCAAAACAGACAAACTTAAAATCATATTTTTTAAGGACGGTAATTATTTATTAATTATAATTTATTCGAGAAAGATTGCGTCAGAATTTTTAGTATATCGTAAAACAAAATATGAATACAGACTAAACAAAAAAATTCAGCAGTTATGTCGCCACCCTTTATTTTTAAACTTTTTATTGCTGACACAGTAAAACAAAATTATTTTAAATTCTAAGCGTTGTTCTATAATGTTCAAAAGATTGGCCATATATGTCAAATTACAACCATTACGGCACCTTGTAATATCTAAATGTAAATATTTATACTTGTTATTACTCTTGATAAAGTAAAGGACATTCTATATAATTTTCAAGAGTTTGTCTGTAACGGTTTATTAGCTAGGGTTGTATAGATGAAATTACTTTAGTTATAGGGACACCCTTTAATTTCTAATTTCAAGCTTGCTACTTGTTTTAGCGAACTTAGCAATAAAGGTTCTGTGCAAATTTTAATTAACTGTCTACAACTGTTCAAAAGTTTGGTCATATACATCAAACAACAGCAACTATTATAACACCCTATAAATTATAATTTTAAATATTTTTACCTCTTCACATACCAGACAAAGTAGTGCATATTCTGTCTAATTTTTAAGCGTTTGTATAAAACGGTTCAAACGATAGGGCTATATAGGTCAATTTACCTCAAATAGGGAACACCCTTTAATTGCTAAAATTAAATTTTAAACTTGTTGTTATAGCGGACTTAGCAATACAGGTTTCTTGTAAATTTCAGCTGTTTGTCTATAACACTTTAAAGGTTTGGCCTGGCCACATTCATTAATTTACATCAACTATTGGGACACCCTTTTATTTATAATTTTTAATGCTTATACTTATTATTATAACGGTCATACTAATCGACATCCTGTTAAGTTTTCAAGCGTGCGTCTATAACGGTTAAAAAGATAAGCGCATGTAAGTCAATTTACATCACCTTTGGGGATACCCTTTAATTTTAGATTTGTTTTTGTATTACTTTTTGCTATTGGGAGTTATTTTAGTACGCATTTTTTAATTTTAAGAAAGTGCGCTTTACGGTTCATAATACACTTCAAAAAAACATGTATGTTGTATGGGGACACCCTTTAACTTTGAGGATTATGAATTTTTTTTAAAACGGGATCAATCTGTAAGCAAAGTCTACTAAATTACAAAAAATTTTCAAAATCGGCTTAGAAATGACTGACTGGGCAGGCAAAAACATAAAAAAGCAACATTCAGACGAATTGACAACCTTCTTCTTTTTTTGAAGTCTTATAACCAACTTAAAAAAGAAGAAGAATGCGAGCGCATCTAGTTTTCTTACAATTTTCTGATTTTTTTTTTTTTTTTTTGATTGTTGTTTTTGCTCTGTTGTATTGAAAAACAAAAATACAAGAAAAAAAACTATAAATTACTAGATAAATAGAACATTATTAAAAAATCAAAATTTTACCAAAATATTACCCTTTTTCTTATTTTTGTAAAGACCTTTTGTTGGCAAATTTTCAACCCAATCTACTCTTTTGTTGATGGCACCAGCATTTGCCATTCTTATTCATTTGGCAGTCATGTTCTCGCAACAATAAATGTTTGAGGCCAAGCGAATAGAGTCAATGTTATTGCTCGTACTACTCAACGTTGTGTGCTTACGTACAGACGCTTGACCGAAAGTCATGCTTCATCTCTAATGGGTGGTACAAGTGCTAAGAATTCGGAAGCTCTTAACGTTCTTGGTATAAAAACTCAGTGAGATGTTCAATTGACTAAACGCTTTTTTCGAGTCCCCAATTTAAATGTCAATTTTAATGTAGGAAAATTCAAATTGAATATCTGCAAACACTACTCCCTCTATCTAATCTTATAATCTAATTTCCGAATTTTGGCACAAAGTTCCCCTAGCCATTGTTTTCAAACCAACTTTATTGCGAGAATATCAAGATCATTTTTATCATCAATTTTATTATTTAATTGTGTTTGTTTATCATTTTAAAATGTTAGTAGAAAGAAGATATTGTAATATAAAAAATGTTAGACAAGTAAAGTAAATATGCTTATGTAAAATATAATTCCTCGTGATTTTTTTTACAAATGTCCTTCATAAGATTTCCGTTTATTTGAATTTTCGTAGGGTTTCTTGTAGGTGAACCAATGCTACTTCACTATATAAAAAAAAAACTTATTTATGAAAAAGTTGAAAGCCTATTAAAAATTCTAGAAAATTAATAATTAATAAAAAATAAAAAAAAAATTAATTCCTTTTTGTTAATAATAAGCAATCCTACAAAAATATATGTTAATAAATTTCAAGTTAATACGTAAGTGGTTGATTTTCATCATTAATTTATATTTTTAAATTTTTAAACAATTTGATTTATTTTCTATAAACAAAAAGTGTTTATAGATTTTTCTTTAACTAATGACTGCGTAATGCTGACGTCATTGATAGATAAAATATATTGATATAGTCATGACTGGAACATTAAGAAAATTTTTATTTCTTGAACAACCTACCCTTTGTTTACTCGTGGTTATTACTCGCTCTTAACCCATTTTTTAATACAATTGCGTTTCATTCATTTGCAATAGGACTAAAACAGAAAAGACCTTTTGTAAAAATAAAAATAAAAAATATTTTTAATAACCAAGACAAAAGCAAAAATTTTTTTTTAATATTTGGGAAAAAAAGTTTAAGTTATTTTGGTCAATAAAAAAACTGCCGTACTTAGAGTGCTGATAAATTTATGATGGAATCATTGGTCCAAGCTTTTATAAAAACAGTGCTGGTCAGAATGTCACACATAATCAGTGGTGACCGCTATAGAGCAATTAAACAACATAATGTGCAGGAGCTGCGGTTTCAACAATACGGCGCAACATTTAAACAGCTCATGCCCCAATTGATTTATTTATTTTATAGTTTCACGTTTCAAAACCAAAAATTGATTTCCAAGATTAAACGATTTAATACCGCTTGACTATTTTCTGTATGTATATGTGAAGTCGAGAGTCTAGGCCGATAAGCCCGAAACCGATATACATATATGGCCACAAACGTTGAAAAAAGTGAAACCTTCAGATCGGACTACAGCTAACTATGGCGATTATATGCCAAAAGTCATACTTAAACTTAAATGCCAGTAGATTAGCTTTCAAATAGTGTTAATTTTATCTTTGTTTCATTTTATTTCAAAGTTCTATACGTCTATTAAAAACGCTCTTTTAAACTGTTCGCCAGTTTAATATCTATTAAATCTGTTCCTTGTCTCTATAACTTAAATGAAAAATGTTTGTCATAGACATTTTGTTTTACACAGGATGTGACTACAAAAGTTTTCATATATATTTTAAGTTTTAGAAGCAAGATACTTTAAAGTTATTTCAATTGATCCGGGAAGTGATTAAAAATTAGTTGATAAGGATATGATATTATTAATTAATTAATATTAATAAAACAATTCATATTGAAGGTGGTTTTTTAGGTACATTGAAATAACTGCCAACTGAAATAACTCCCAAAAAAATGAAATAAGTCCCAACAAAAAATTCAAAAATCTCATACAAATTAGGAGTTATTTTTATTGGTAGTTATTTTATTTGACTAAATAGCATTCATTCAGATTTAATTATAACGGTTGCTACAACTTTTTTTAATTTCTTAATGGTATATTGAGCATTGCTTTCGCTTACAAACTTCGCCCGGGCTGAAAGATTTTCTTCTCTATGGTATTTCGAACAACGGCTTCGCTAACAAAATATTTTTCTTCTTCAACCTTCAGGTATGGTATAGAAGTTATTTCATTTTAATTAATTAAAGAGCTATTATTAGGAGTCACCTAATGGAAGCTATTTAATTAGGACTTATTTCATTATTCTGGCTACAGAAAAAACTTTTAGTCAGCGAAGCCGGTGTTTGTTATTCAGCGGAATAGATAACCTCTATTTTTTTGAACTCTGTTAAAATAGGACAAATAAATTATATAATAATATAATATAATGTAATAACAGTTTTATTTTTAAAATGTTCCAACCAATAACCGGCCGACGCTATGTTTTACAAATTATTATTTGAAAATAAACACCTTTATTTACGTACATGTGTTCTAAAAAACGATACAACGTCACTTACACCTTAAATTAAACATTTTTTTTCTGCTATATTAAAAAACAATAAATTTAAAAATTAAAAAAAAAAATAAAATATCAACACTATTTTTCTTTGTGCTCGTGTTAAATGTTTTGATGATTAAAATAATAAATAAAAAGTTTAACGATTTATTTATTTTTATTTTTAGGTGTCCGACAATGAGATATAGTAAACAATTAATTTATTAACAATAAATGTGAAGCATACCTTAAGGCTGACACAGATACTTATCAAATAACATTTGCTACGGATAAAACAGTGTTAATTCAATATGATAATAGCGTGAAAATTTCAAAGCTTTGTCTCCGCTTTCACATGTATCCAAGATAACCACCTTGCAAGAGCCATAATCTGTTTTTATGGCTACTTTCTAATAATGATGTATAATAATGAAAGTTTTTATTGAAGCCTTATTTAAGTAGCGAAAAAAGGTTCTAAAAGGCTCAAACGGACAAACAGCGTAGGGAATGCCAGACCGTTTTTTTAATTTAATTAACAGCACTAGTTACTGTAACTGTGTTTTATTTTTCGAATATTCGTTTTGAATATCGGAATACCTTAAGGCCCAACTATAATGTGCATATACTAGCTTATGCCAACTTATACAACTGTGCAAACACATATAAATCAAATGTAGTAAACTATAACGTGCTTGAGAGAACTTTTCGTCAAGTTTCGTCAAATGTCATTTGCTTAAGCCATGTACAAAACTGATCGCACATTCCGTACAGAAACAGCTGATTGCGCTTGGTGTATACATACTTAAGTTTATGAAGAAAAAATTGCAAAGGAGAGCGACAGTGAAAAAGAATTTTTTTTAATTTAATAGAAAATGTAGAAAAAAGAACTGTTTATATGAAAAAAGGACGCGTTTTATTATAACAATTCGCTAAAAATTTATTTTTTAATTGCTTTCAAATTAAATCATGCACACCATTGCATCTTTTGGTACTTTTCGCCAAAAATTCACAAACAAGAGAAAAAAATACAATTTATATCGAATTTTTTTGAAAACTAGTAAAAGAAAATAGATGTATCAATGTTATTAAATATATATATGAAAAAAGTACGCGTTTTATTATAACAATTCGCTAAAAATTTATTTTTTAATTGCTTTCAAATTAAATCATGCACACAGTTGCATCTTTTGGTACTTTTCGCCAAAAATTCACAAACAAGAGAAAAAAATACAATTTATATCGAATTTTTTTGAAAACTAATAAAAGAAAATAGATGTATCAATGTTATTAAATATATATAATATTCTTTCGATGCCTTTTTCTTTACAAATTTTATTTATTTAAAAAAAATATATATATTTTTGCAAAAGTACGGTTTAAACATAAATGTGCAACTGTGGCAAATAAGTTTTTAAATTGATGTAAGTACATTGTAGCCAAATAAAATTCTTTAAAGAATTACCTAAGCATTTGACAGGCTTTTCGTTGGGTTTTTGACATAAGCTCAAGCTAGCTTATGCACATTATAGTTGGGTCTTTATTCTATAAACACATACGTAATGTCCTTCCTCTTTTTTTATACAAATAAAAAAAAGTGGCAAGAGGTATTCTAATCTTGTCATTTCGTTTATAATTTCTACAATATCCATTTCCGAACCCATAAATTGTATATATTCTGAGTTCTTATGCATAGCGATGTCGATTGAGCGAAATCCGTCTTTCCGTCCGTGTTAGTGTTGAAATCAACTTTGCCAAGGCACTAGATGAGCTAGAGAAAATTTTAATACACCCATCAGAAGCAGTGGGCTAAACACCACGCCTGCCTCTAGTTTTTTCACATCATTTGGAACAATTAAATAACTCTAATAAAAAAAAATTATATATGGAGCGATAGAGAATTAAAACGTCAAGTAAAAAAATGGGCGCTCGCCCATATTTTCCAAGTTATAGGCCTCTAAAGTTTAAAACAAAAAAGTTAAATTTTCAATATGGTCAATATGGGTATCATTTAAAAGCTTTTAAGATTTTTCAGGAAATGCAAAATATTTTTAAAATGCTTAACCCATTAAGAGCCGGTGATCTTTTTGTGCAAATTTTGCACATTATAAATTCCCAAAGGCTCCAACTTACATAATTGTACGTTTTCTTGCTTATTAAACATGCTATAATTGAAACGCAGCCATCCATGCAACTAAGATTCACCATCCAGATCACTTGTGCTCTTGCCTCTTGACAGGGAATCTAACTCGGAACCTCCTTTCCTTGTTTACATTTTCTTCTCACATTGGCCATACACTGTTGTTACTTCCCTACGCTAGCAGCTGGGAATATACATATAAGAACCATTACAGAAGGTACGGGTTCCTGTTGACTTCTAGTGTACAGAAGACTCGCAAAGCGACAAATAAGAAACCACCAAAAAGATTTTCATTATATCGAAGATATACTCCGTCAAAAAGTTTGTATTTTTTGAAAAAATTAATACTATTTCTTTGGAGAAAGGTATACAAGAATCGCCTGGTCGCTTTTTTTTTAATTTGTGTAAAAATGTAATTCTCAAATCAAGTAAATTTAATTTACTTCTTAAATTTACTTCTGCGGCTTAGATACATTTTTAAATTTAATTTCTAAAAATTTTTAAAAAGAAAAATTATTACAAATGTATGCGGATGTTTTCCAAAGAAAATAAAAAATGGCCATTTCGCTACGGTCATCAGTGGATTCCACCCAAATTTTATATTCAAAACTACAAAGTCTTATACCTAATGAACAAAGCAAAAATACAATAAAAACTCAAATTTTCACATACAAAAACACAGCAAACATTTAGTAACCATTTTAATTTTTTATTTCATTTTTCTACATAAGGGTTTTCTTTGGAAACCATTCATTTGTATTTGAAAGTTTTAATGAAAAAATAAATATTGTAAACAGTTTTCCAAATAAGCAATGTGCAGGTGCGAATACATCAACATGAAAATTTATTATTCGGAACTTTTTTATATTTCTTTAATAGTGTTTGATATTAGACTTTCTAGTTTTGAATACAAAATTTGGGTAGAATCCACTGATGAGCTATATGAGCAATAGCTAAATAGCCATATGGATATGCTTTCCCGCAGTAATACATTTCAATTTGTATTCTTAAATAAAAAATATTTCATGAGAATATCATGAAATATTTATTTTTGAAGGAATCAAGCATGATTAAAGTAAATTAATATTAATTTAATCAATGTGTGCTTTGTCAGTTACTCAATTTAAAAATTTTGAATTTTCAATATTTGCGCAATTCATAATTTAGTCAATGATTATACAAAAACAACATACATTTATACTTTTGTTGTTAATAAAAACCTTTGTTGTATTTTTGAGCCTTTTTTTAATGATTGCTTAAATTTTTTTTTTTGTTTTTTTTTTTTTTTTTTTGTTATCAAATAAAGTTTTTTATGATCATATTACAACTTTTCTTAAAAATTGTATGTGAAACGAAGAAAAACAAAAAATTTTTATTTAAAGAGAGTTAAAGAGAACGCTTAATTATAAAGCGCACAAGTAAACTTTTTAAGTCTTCTGAAAGGCGCATATCAAAAACCTCAAGTAAAAAAATGGCAAGTCCACTAATTTTTTTTTAATTTGAAAAATATATCGTTATCAGTTGGCAATCAGTTTTTTCTTAAAAAATATAATAGTTATTACTTGATAACGACTAAGCTAAATGTTTATTGGATTTATGATAAGATAAACTAGCAAAAAGTGTAAGTCTTAATAATGAACTTTTATTATTATTCCCAAACAATTTTGAATAAAAAATATGCAATTGCTTGTGCAAACTGTTGGCATCATTGTTATTTTTTCTTCCTCTTGAGGAATTAAAAAATAACTTTGTTGTTTTTATTTTAAATACGCCTTACGTCCGCATTAAGTGTCGCATGTAACCAATCTATTGCAGTAGGGAATGTAAGAAAAAATAAAAACGTGGTTTGTTTGTTGGTAATTTTTGTTAAAGCCTTAAGGCCCAACTATAATGTGCATAAGCTAGCTTGTGCTTATGTCAAAAACCCAACGAAAAGCCTGTCAAATGCTTAGGTAATTCTTTAAAGAATTTTATGTGGCTACAATGTACTTACATAAAATTAAAAACTAATTTCCGACAGTTGCACATTTGTGCTTAAATCGTACTTTCCTGAAAATATATATATATTTTTTAATAAATAAAATCTGTAAAGAAAAAGGCATCGAAATAATATATTATATTTAATAACCTTGATCTAAAAAAATATATTTTCTTTTACTACTTTTCAATAAAATTCGATAAAAAATCGCATGTTTTTTCTTTTTGTTTATGTATTTTTGGCCAAAAGTACCAAAAGATGCAATGGTGTGCATGATTTAGTTCGAAAGCAATTAAAAAATAAATTTAATAGCGAATTGTTATTATAAAACGCATCCTTTTTTTTTATATAAACACTTTTTTTCTACATCTTCTATTACATTAAAAAATTCTTTTTCACTGTTGCTCTCCATTGCAATTTTTTCTTTATCAATTTATGTATGTATACACCAAGCGTAATCAGCTGTTTCTGTACGGAATGTGCGATCAGTTTCGTACATTGCATAAGCAAAAGACATTTGACGAAACTTGACGAAAAGTTCTCTCAAGTACGTTATAGTTTACCACATTTGATTTATATGTATTTGCACAGTTGTATAAGTTAGCATAAGCTAGTATATGTACATTATAGTTGGGCCTTTAACATTTTTTTATTGGCTTCTGAAATAACTCTCATGTTGTTTTTGAAGTTTTTATACATAATAGAAATGTTTTTGGCTTTTCTAAAAATTGGATAAAGGTTTCCTGATGAGCTGGCTTAAGCAACCAGCGAAATACGTATCGATACTTGCTTTTCCAACCAGCGAATAAATTGTCTTATTATTTAAAATGTTAAATGGGATATTAGCATAATATAATAAATAATATTATTATTTTAATTGTTATTGGAAATGATAGATAAATAAGCCGTTAAAAATTATTTTATATTTTTGAGAGTCATATAAGCTACGAAAAGTTATGGAATTACATCATTGCAGTCACTCGCACCTTTTCAACTCAAGTACTTTTCGATATAAAATAATGCCAGCTAATTATAAACACATAAAAATTGGATATTTAATTTAATTCACATGTCAAAAATTTCATAAAAGACTTTTTCTGACGTGTATCGACAAACAACCAGCTTTTTTAATTGTTCCAGAAATTAGTTCTTTTGTTGAAATGAGCTAACAAATTCAAGTTTTTGATTGAAAATGTATCAATAAAATAATTGTTAATTTGATTTTAATATTCATAAGTACGCAAAAGAATTATTGCAAATTAAAGAATGTCTTTTGTCACAAAACTTAGGTGATAAAAAATTTAAATTATTGCATACGAGTTTTTTATTTATTTATTGCTTAAAGTATTAATTTTATTAAATCTATAAATATATATAAAAAGCACAAAATGCGTTTGTTTGTTTATCGGAAAGCTTTATCTTTCTAGATTTTACCGGTTAAAGATATGAAGTTAGGAAAACAGGGTACATTTTAATTAATATGTCATGTGGGCGTGTCACTTCCCATACAAAGTAAATATTTATCATCATTGAAATTCTTATTAAGGTTAATAATTAATTAAAAAGCTGGCTAGATTTGAATAGTTAAGCGCCTCGGGAATAGCTAGTTTTGATAAAAAATTAATGTTATTAAAGTAAAAAAGTCTAATCGAAGCATTCGATATGGAGTAAAATCTATCGGAATATTTCATTTTAGCATCAAAGCACCCGAAACCTTTCTTTTCTCTAATCTATCCCTTTCCAAAAGAATGTAGCACGGTTACTGAATAAATAGGCATTGTTGCCTGAAGTATTACTTCTCGTTTTTAAAAATGAAAAATAAATAAATAAACAAGTAAGAGTGCTATATTCGGCTATGTCGAATCTTATGTACCCTTCACCATCTATGTAAATCTAGTGTAGTGATGTAACTCCAATCAAAAAAGGAAATTAGAGATGACAGAATTAAAAAATATGGACGAGCGCCAATTTGTTCACTTAATATTTTTTCTTATTATTATTTTTTTTTTTAATTCTCTATTGCCCTATATATTTGTTCTTTGATAGAAGTTACTTCGTTGTTCCAAATGATATAGAAAAATTAGAGGTAGGCGTGGTATTTTGCCCGCTCCGTCGAAGAACATCGACCGAATAGCACCTCTTTCGACACTATGTCTGATCGATTGACGTATTTAGTTTTTTTTCTAGCTGATCTAGTGCCTCGGCAAAATTAATTTCAACACAAACACGGGCGGACAGATGGTTATTGCTCAATCGACTTTGCTATGCAAAAGAAGTCAGGATATATATACTTTATGGGGTTGGAAATGGATATTGTACAAATTACAAACGGAATGACAAACTTAGTTATAATCTTCTTAATTTTTTTGTGATGAAGGGTGTAAAAATAAAAAGGGTCTTTATTTGAAATCATAGCATAGAGTAACCAAGAAAGTTACTACTCTCGGGGCTGTCAGTCGATACGTCATTACTTATCGAATGCAAATAAAAAAAAATTTTATCCTTTTGTGTTTTATTTTATGTTTAATAAAAATCAACAAAGAAAACGTTGGTTAATTTAAATTAATTTTGTTTGTATTTTCTATAATATGAAGAAATATTTGTATTTATAATACTGAATGAGACAAACGCAAATAAAATAGAGCCACGGAATTGTGTGCATAAATTGAAATTTTAAAACTAATACAAAAGTTGCATATCGTTACCTTAATATAGAAAGGCCCTAGCTAACGTTTGTCCTTCTTTACAGGAAAAGGAAAAAACTTAAGAAAAAGTGAAGTTTTGTACGATATGTAAGGCAATGCTTTTATTTACAAAATTTGTCATTATTTTCGAAAGCTTATCTGCTTCTTTTCTCATTGCTTAAGATTTTCCATCTTGCTTTGAGTATGTCAATAGACCTCTTCACTATACATCGGGCTTTTGAATGAATTTCATTAAAATACACCTCAATCGATCCATCCCTGGATTTTTGGACGGTGTTATCAGCCATGGTCCAATAGGGTACCTAAAAGCCCCCTTTAATTAATTTCAAATTTTCAAACAACAATGTAATTAAACATTTTCGTTCAACTTACCTTAAAATAAGGCATTTTTCTTAATATTCTTTTTAGCGTAGAGATCTTTCAACAAGCTTTTTTCCGCAGAATGACTTTAAACAAATTAGCCATGTGCTGCTTTATTGTGTTTGAAATTTATTCATTTATATATTTAATTTATGGCAAAGTTTCTGTTTCCATGTAGTAAAAATCTATTACATTTTCTTAAAAATTGCGATTCAATACATATACGATATACGTATACGATGGTTTGCTTACTCGATTCTAGTAAGATTGTTGAAGGCTGAAAATATGTTTATAATTTTATTAAAAATTTCTGGAAATTTTTTTTTGCAAAAACATAAACTTAAAATAATTATTATTACATCGTCGGCTATATCTGACTTCATGTTTTCAATCCTAAAAAAATGAAATGTAAAACAACAGCACAGTTCACAACCTTTTGCGTGTTGTCGGTTTCCACAATTGTTTTACCTATCTTGTGAGTAATTTCTAGCTTAATATTTGCTGCAATACCTACAACATTTTTGAATATTTATTTAAATATTTTCTCAACGACATATGAAGAAATTGGAGTAATTTGGGTAAAGCAAGTATTCCCCACTTCGAAATAATAGGTGATTAAAAGCCCGATGAAACTTGGAAATGGTTAACTGTTAAACAAATTTTTTTCCAGCGCTTACTTTTTGACACTTATGTGGAGTATATTCTGGCAAATCATTACGAATTGATTGACGCTTAAACAATAATCTACAGTTGGGCAGAATCAAAATATTTCGGAAATAATTCAGCCATTTTTAAAGTGCTTGGCCAGTCAAAATTAAAGAAATGACAGGCGGAAGAAAAATTTTCAGGTGCAAGGTACCCAACTTTGAGCTCACATAGCGCCATCCCTGGAAAGTGGATGGTACCCAGCTGCATGTCAAATTTTGGATAAATCGGGCAAGCCTTTTACAAATGGCTAAATTATTTCCAAAATATTTTGTTTCTGTCCCACTGTGCAATCCACATTTACTTTGAAAATCAGTCATCAATTCGCGCAAGCTCAAAGCACAAAATTTTGTTCAGCAATCATGGACTTATTAAAATAAAATTTTGGCAATAAGTTAATTACCAGAAATGCATATGACGATTTAACACCTTTCGATTATTTCTTGCAGCTCCACTTGATGTTTCTGCTTTAGGCTGATAAACCAGCAACAGTTGACGCATTGAAAGACAACATTATTTGTGTTATTCGCTTTAATAAATTTGTTTATATAAAAATCCCTCAAAGATCACAACAACCATTGCAAACAATAAATGCAACTTTAAAGTTTTTAATTCAAAAGATGCATGTTTAATTAAACTATGAATAGCTTCATTTAAAATATTTGTAACATTCATTTATTGAAATAAATGTATAATTATTTATTTTATATATTTAACTAACACGCGTTTAACTTGATTGAAAACTGATCTTGAATAACTGGTTTTATTTATACAATTGGCATATAGTAGAGACGATGTTGTGACCTTGAAAAAAGAAACAATATTATTTTTATGCATAAATAAGATTTATCAAATAACTTTAAACAGTTAAGAAAATATTACTTTTTGGTAATAAGGTTTAGTAGTAGTGCTTTCGTTTTAATATAAAGAAAACTATTTCAAATTAACACCATGTATTGACAACTCAGCTTTAATTATTATAAAATTTATTTTTACAAAATTAGGTCTATTTAGTAACTTTACTAGCTAAAAACAGTAACGAGAGAGTAAAACTGAAATTTTCAAAATTATTCTCCTAAATTTAAAAAAGTAAATGAACGCTTTACTAGCAAAAATTAGCAAAGAAAATTGTTATGGCTTCGGGAATGATATGTACGGACTGACCATTAAAAAGTACCATTTTTAAAGAAGATGTACTAGATTGCAAAAATGTTTAAAACAAACACTACCAAATGCCAGCAAACAGGTAACTAACTACACGAACAAATTTTAAATAACACTTTAAATAACCAAATAGCAAAAATGTATGTCATAAACGACAATGCATAAATTTTTTGCATTTTTTCGTTTAACTACTAGGGAATTTTTAAAAGCGTTTGTGATGTTTAAGCGCAACATATTTATAATTTTTTTCCAGTTAGTTTTAATAAATATTCTTATTGTGATTTAAATGTAAATTTATTTATATATAAAATACAGTTGACTTTTGATAATTTGAAACTCATTAATTTGAATCTCTCGATAATTTTAACTGTTTTCCCGGTCCCTTGAAAACCACTCAATATATTGAAAAAAAAAATCTATGTAATTTCGACCGCTCAGTAATTATAAATTATTTCAAGGGAATTTTAATCTCTATAATTTAAATTTTAAGCTCTACGCTCTATAATTTGAATTGTTTTATATTTCAAAAATAGAACAATCATTTATTCTTGTTTTTTTATGTGCTACAAAATGTCATCTTGCCTGCCAACATTTTATAATTTGAAGTTCGATTTTTTTATACCTTATAATTTAAACTCCTAATGTAATTTTGTTTCTGTTTTTAAAAGAAATTTAAACCGTTTCTTTAGTTTCTATGCCAGCTCTATAAGCTCTTGTTAGTTTGATTTTTTTTAATTTTAATATTTTAATGTCTCGTTAATATGAAAACTCGACTACTTAAACTTTTTCTCTGGTTTCTTGAGTTTCAAAATATCAAGAGTCGACTGTAACTCATACATGTGTATACCTTATTTACAATTATATTACATTCTTTAAATTGAACCGAAAATCACTGGCATGTTAACTTTTAATTTTAAAAACAAAGAAACACCTGCAAAGATTCTAACCAAGTATCTGTTGTCTTGCACTTCTCTGCTGTGTACTTCTATAGCTAATTAAAGAAAAAGAATTAAGAGTACTGTACTCAGCTATGCCGAATCTAAGATACCCTCCACAATTTATGTACGTAAATCTAGTTAAGTGAAGTAACTCCAATCAAAAAAGCAAATACTGGGGTGACAAGATTAAAAAAAATAAGAAAAATATTTTAAGTACTACATAAATAATTTTACATAAAAATGTCATCGGCTTTTAATGGGCTAAGCATTTTTTTAAATTTTTAGTATTTCTTGAAGATCTCTTCAAAAGCTTTAAAATGATACCCATATTAATATTTTCTAAAATTTGAAAATTTCAGAGGCCCGTAACTCTGAAAATATTGGCGAGCGTCAATTTTTTCACATGATATTTTTTTCTTATTTTTAAATTTTCTACCGCCGCATTTTTTTGGGTTTTTTAATTGAAGTTACTATATTGTAGGTAGAGGTAGGCTTGGTGTTTTGCCCGCTGCATCGAAGGACATGGCCCGATCTTGCTTATTTCCAACAGCACCTCTTTCGATGCTATGTCTGATCGATTGGTGTATTTAAATTTTTTCAAGCTCATCTAGTGCCTCGGAAAACTTGATTTTAACACTAACACGGACGGACAGACGGACATCGCTCAATCGACTTCGCTATGCTTAAGCACTCAGAATATATATACTTTATGGGGTCGGTAATACGATATTGTAGAAATTACAAACAGAATTACAAACTTAGTTATAGCCTTTTTCAACTTTTTGTGGTGAAGGGTATAAAAATTTCATTGCCTGTTAATTACTAGCAGTGCCCACTTCTCCGTCCACGTATCATTTCTAATGTTCTTAAAATTACGTCAATTTGTAGCACTCATTTACTCTTCTACAGCGTTTATCATAGCCTACGTAGTAACACACAATGCGTAGATTTCAACTTTTTATCTTTTATAGTTCGAAATAAAACACTGTAATCGTCAAATTCACGTCAGTTTTTTTACACCCTTTAACTTTTCTGCAGCGGTGTAGTCATGGCCGATGTGGTAACAAACACTGTATTATTTTTAACTAAAAAATAATTATTGTAAATAAAGTAAATGCATTCAATAGTTATTTCCTCTCATTAATTGCATTTAAATTCTACTTTATTTCGTTTATCTTCATAAGAAGTTTATTTAGATTCTGTTTTTTTTTTTTGCTGGTGAAGTTAATGCATTCACACAAATTTTTCTTATAATAAATTCATTCAAATTCAGATTCATTTACTTTGTGTGGCCAAGTGAATGGCATTCAAGAATTCAAATTCATTGTAAATGCATTCAAATTTCAATGCAAATAAAAGCCAAATATCTGTGGCATTTTGACAAAACATCTTAAGTCAGATTTAAAAAGTTGAAATAAATGTTATTAATCCTACGAAAATTCATTCAAAAAACATTTTTGTTTCCGTTTTTAAAATCTGGTATTATTATTTTTCTATAATTTTGGTTTATTTTATTATTATTTAATAAAACTTATTTTTTCTTTTTTACTATCTTATTTCGACTTAAGATGTTTTGTCAAAATGCCACATTTGTTTACGGCTCTGTTTTCATTCTGTAATGACGTAGATGCGCAGTAGAAAATGTTTTTGTACGGCTGAGTGCGCAATCTTGTTTTATTGTGTTATAAGTAACTGCCATCCCTAAATTAGCGCGTAAGACGCGACGCAAAATAACGCTTGGCTTTTACGCTGAAGGTGCATACCTAAATAAAAGCGCAACGTTTGGTTGTGAACAGTAATGTTAACATATCACTTTTAATAAAACCCTATAAAATGAAATGCAAAACAATGATAAAAACGCTATATAAGCCCGAAAAAAGCAAAAATGTCATTACTGTTTTGTAAGGTTCTCTAAATACTACAACAAAATATGTAAACAACAGTAGCTTGCAGGCAACTGCATTATCTTACGCGCTGTCAAAATTGGATTTTCCAATTGCTAAGCGTTGACGCCGTGCTATTTAGGGATGCTTCATACATTTTGTATGTACATGAGAAATTTTGACAGATATCTTGCGCTTTACGTCGTAATTTAGGGATGGCAGTAAAGCGTTAATTTGCTATTGTGCAATTGGGAGAATAATGTTGAAAATTTTTGTTTTACTCTCTCGTTGCAAGTCAAGTTACTGAACAGACCTACATATATTGATAAATGTATTTTTATCCTACAAAACTTAACTGAGGAAAATATTTTTAGTAAAATTATTTTCCAAATACACAATCTAAAACCTTTTACTTTACCTTCATAACTTATGTTTCCATTTCCTTTACTTTGAAATAATGAAAGCAACCACTGTCTAAAGTTTTCTTTAACAATATTCAAGCTGATTACCTTTTGTTTTTGTCGACAAAAATCCCTTATTTCCAGAAAATGACTGAAGCTTGGTAGCTCTTTTATAAATTGTTTTTGTTCCTCCATTAACTTTGGAGACAACAAAACAAAAACAAAAATCAGCTGTTGCGTCAAATCTCTCAATTTTATAGAACCCAATGAAGCAGGGTTGTAACGAAATTACTGCGTCATATGTGCTAATAGCAACAAGGTTGATACATACGTACATTATTTGGTACCTTTAAAATTAATATGTACAATACACCAATGACTCTTCTGTGATTATGAATTTTAACAGTTATAATTGCTACGATTAATAATGATAATTATCTTCCTATTTTAAAGTTAAATTAAAATTTTAAGGTTTAATATCTGTAAGAATAAGAGAAAGTAATCTAAAAATATGAAGCGAAAAAGGAAACATATAAACGGTAACACGTAGGTAATTTAACGTAAGTACTCCCGGTAAGTACCTACTCGTTAATTATGGCTACAAAGTGCTTCAATATGTATAAACTTAATTATGATTTAAAATTAATCCGTTTCTTGCAGGTTGAAAGTTAATATCTATAGAAGCCCGCAATGGCATGTCCTATGAAAAAGAAAAACTAGCGTTTATTTAATCAACTAAACTGTTAGTGTTCATTTTCTATCTCCTAACTATATGATTAAAAAATATAATAACAGAAAACAATTTGATGATCGTAAGTAACTAAAATTTAAATGGAACCAATCTGCAATACACACTTTTTGAAGGTCAAAGTCATGCCTTATATTGGGGCTTCCCTTAATTTTATTTATTACTTATATAATCGAAAACAATAATACACAGTCGTTTTCATTTCAAACGTTTGCCTATAGCGCTTATAGACATGAAGCCATAAATGTTAAATTAAATTCTTCTTTGGGGCACCATTTCGATTTTTTATATTTCTTTAATGGGAAAACATATTTATATCCTTACATATATGAGCTGTGTAATTTCAATATAATTTTTAAATTCTATGTTCATTTTCAAAAGATGAGTTTAAATATTGTCATTATTAATTACCATAAAACATTTTTAAATCGCTCTACAATGTGAGTTCTGTATAACCAGTTTATGTTTTTATATGATTTTCTTTATTTCAAAAAAGAACTTGTTGTGTTTCGGGTAAAAAAGGTACTACTTTACTTTGGTACAATTTAAACTTTTCACTTACCATCTCTGATTCGAAACTGCAACAAAAATATTTATTAAGCATTGGAGAGCAACCAAGTACGAGCAGTTGTTAAGAAAACGGACAAGTTGAAACGTAGTATCGATTTGTGTTTGTGGTGAAGTTTTAAATAAATCGTTCTTATAAGAAAAGTCTGAGTTGTATGATTAAAAATAAAACAAAGTAAAATTCTGTATGTACTTTTTATACAAATCTATACTTTGCTTTTTAAGACGAAATAATATAAATATCTTATCTTTTGTTGTTGACAAAGAGAATTAAACTTACACAGAAAAAGGGGTGACTGAAATAATTCCGACAAAATCCTAATAAAAATGTTAAAACTTTTGCATAAAAAACTTATAGTTGCGTTAAAAGTTTGTCATACCAGTTAAATAAAAAATACATTTTTGTTGTTTCGTGTTTACGTGAATGAGTTTAAGTTACAGATGTACTTATATACATATATATGTACATATGTATGTTTATAAATAAATATGAAAACAATAAATATGCTTCAAATTGTTATATACAGTGTTCAAACCTTATTTTTTAACAGTGCTATTAATTATTTATTGCCTTCATTGTTTTTTTTTTTAGAAATTTCTAAAACATCTGTGCAGTCAAAAAATAAAGTGAAAGTGAACTGATTAACATAAATAGTAATTTTGTACAGGTATCAAATTGAAAAAGAAATTAAAGCACAAGCAAAACAATGTCAGATCTACCAGAACTCACTGATAATCAGAAAGAAGTTCTTGCAACGGTAAGAAATGTTTTTTTTAATATCTTTATAAAAAATAAGTTCTTTATTCGGAATACAACATACAGTGGTGGTCATGTAATTAAAACATTATAGTCATTTCATTATTCTTAGAATTTTATATTCTGTCTCATTCAGTTTTCGCAAAAAGTAATGCGTTACATTTTTATAATATAAAAGTTTGTTTAATTTTCACCAAGTTTGGTTGACCTTTTAATATTCTTAAGTAGGATTAAATAATTTTTGAGCTTGAAGGTATGTGCAGTAACAAACGTAAAAAACACTTTACCTATTACGAAAAAGACCTTCAAGCTCAAAAATTATAACTTTGGTAAGAATAAAAATTAGTTGTTACAATACGTTTTGCATTATGGCAAATATATTTAAATATTTTTGACATTCATTTAGCAATAACAGATTTTCAAGTTGTTTTCCAGTATTAAAAAAAAGTTTTCGTGATAACTTACATTTTTACAGTTCTTAATATTTAGACATAAATTAAAATAAATCAAATTGTTAACTTTGCCATAAACCTTTTTATTTAACAGATCTCTGTTAGAAAGATAACATAGCCCCGTTAGGGGAATAAAAATTCGGTTTATGCATCTAAACTGTAATTTTCAAACAAACAACAAAACATGGCAAAATCAAAATGAATGGATTTGTTTGCGCACCCTTCCTTCTTGTAGCGATTTATAATGGATGTAGTTGTATTTTTGTTTATACCAGCTATTTTGGCTGATTCAACAATGGTTTTTCCTTCGTTATAAAACTTGATCAAAATATTTTTTTTGTTATCTACGCTGATATGGTTATATTTTCCTCGTCTTCCGCGATGACGATTAGCCGATGTTATTTCGGAAGAAGTATCTGTTAGAAACTGAAGCCGATAATAATTTCGTACATTCGATACACCAGAACTAGCAACGTGAATACTTTCTTTGCTAGATGACATTTTGAACTTCTTTAAAATTGTAAGAACTTTAATTTCACTTTATCTACCAACTAATTGACTCAGTATTCAAACACTTTAATCTTTACCGTTACAAAATGTTTTTTATTATTGTACTGGAAACTATTTTCCAGTATTATAAATAACTCAATAATAGAAAAGGAATCACGAATAAAAAAAAAACAAGTTTTAAAATCTTTCTGCATTGAATTCGTGGGAAAATTAATTTGAAATGGAAAAAATTAAATTTGAAAAAAAATAAAATTTAATTCTAAAAGAAAAAAAAAAAATAAATTGAAATGAAAAAAATGAATATGTGTTAAAAAAATTGAGTTCGATATGAAAAAAATTTAATTTGAATGCAAAAAATGTTAATTCATGGTAAAAAGATATTTAGGTATATGAGTTAAATTTCTTATTTTTTGTAGAGAATGGTGTTAACACGCAATTAGGTACTGTTTTTGGTCTGCCTCTCAAATCTGTTGGCTCAAGTAATAAAAACAACAAAAGGCTTAATGCCGCCACATTCCATCGAACAAGTAAAAATGACATTGATCTGTTAAGATTTGTCATTCGAATTTTCTAAAGTTTTAATAATTTGGAAATTGGTTAATTATTAATCCAACGTATATTTTAAATTCAAAATTTATTAAACTTTTTTTAATATTTGTGATAGTTTTTAAGGAAAACAGGAAAAATTCGACAGTTGCAGAAAGTAATGCACCATTTTTTGGATCAGTATTTTTTACCTCCATTTGCTTTTTTATGTTGTAAACATTATCTCTTTAACCAACCAATATAATAAATAAGAATACAAGGAATAATTCATATTCAATCATCATTATGTTGAAGTCTACTTACGGGTAGAATAATAAAGTTAAAGCAAACAAGTAAGAGTGCCAAATTCGGCTTTGCCGAATTATTTTAATTGAATAGTTAAAGTTAAAATCGGCATAAGAAATTCTTTGTTACCATAAAGTTTTTCTGTTCAAAAAAAAAACTTTTTTTTTCAAAAATTTTAAGTTTCGCTTGTGTACATTGTCCCAGCTTAGTAAATAAAAAGGTTACTGTATCAGATCCTTGTAAATTTAGTGGTGTATAAGTAGTAAGTGGTGAAAAGCAGGGGTGATGCTTTGTCTGCTGCCTTGAAAAACGTGGACCGAATTTGCTGATTTCCAATAGCACCTCTTTCGATACTATGTCTGATCGATTGGTGTATTTTAATTTTTCAAGCTCATCTATTGCCTTGGCAAAGTTGATTTCAACACGGACACAGACAGATAGACGGACGTCGCTCAATCGACTTCGCTGTGCATAAAAACTCTTGGGTTCGGAAATCGATATTGTAAAAATTACACACAGAATGATATACTTAAATTCCAACTGTAGTGAAGGGTATAAAAACAAAAATTAATCTATAAAATTAATTTTATTTGAATGAATTATCATGTTTAACTAAAGAATCGTTTTGCAGTTTTTTTAATTGGACTATTTTGTTGACATTTAAACCATGAAAACGTAGAAAGAAAGAGAATAGAAAATTGAAAGTTGGCAAAACTGCTTTTTTAGATGGCGATGCTAAAGTTTTATTTCTATGTCATTCATTTCAATGCTAAAAACAAAAATTGCAAAAATTTAAACACTTTCTTAAAATGTTAATACTGAACTTTGCAATAATAATAGTTGAAGTATTTAAGTTAAGACTTAAGTTCATGTGTATTCTTTTCTAATTTTATTAAAATTTTAAACAATGTATAAGCTTTTAAGTATAATGATGTATGAGTAAAGTAGAAAAAAAAGCTTAAGGTGTTGTTTGAACTTTGTATAGTTTGTTTTTGGCAAATCCCTTACATTTGGAAAGATCTCTCTCACGAATCACAAACGTATAGTTTTATATGTACTTATGTACATACATACATACATATGTACAGAGGATCTCATTAGACCTGTCCACTCGCTCTCTCTTTTAGACCTATGTTGTCCCAACGTACGTCATCTGCAATATCAGCGATCTTTGTAATTTCTACAATATTCATTTCCGACCTCAGAAAGTATATTTATTCTTGATGATTATACATAGAGGAATCGCTTAAGCGATGTTCGCCTGTCCGCAATCGAGTTGAAATCAATTTTTCAACGTATCCAGATGAGCTGTAGAAAATTTATGTCCACCCATTTTTTTAGACATCATCGGTCTAAAAATGGTGAAGATATGTTAAGAAAGCAAGCTTCTCAATTTTCTACAACTACAAAATATCAGGTAATTGAAATTTTACTAAACCATCTTAATTTCACCATAATATTACATTTTTTCTAATATTTCATCAAAAATATGAAATTTTGCTAATTTTTTTTAAGCCCCAACATTCGCAAAAAGAACATCCTATATATTCCTGGGAAAAAAAATAGTTTTAATGAAATATTCTTTTGGTGAACGATATATAAGAATCGGCTCAGCCGAATATAGCACTCTTACTTGTTTTTTATATAAAGATAAATGCGTAACTTGTTTTTGGACTGACCGGCTTTTTTGTTCCGTTTAAATTTTGAATAAACATATCCTTTTTAGTTCTAAAATTTTTCTAGACCCTGAGGTTTTTTCAGACCATAGCACATTAGTTTTGAATTTTTTTATCACTTATGCTTGTAGCTGAATTTTTTTCTAAACGTTTCTTTCGTTGTGTGTTATAACGTGACCCTGACAAATTTTGATAAAATTTATTACATTTTTTTAAAGTCTTCTGCACATGCCGGTACACTTATGTTGAACATCATTATTTCCATTATTATAATTTACTAATAGCTGAACTAAAATTAAGTTAAAAGATTAAGACAAAGTCCGGATGACTTTACCTAATATCTATTTTTTAGATTAAGGGCAAACTTAAAGCAGATTATGGTACACAGAGATATGCTCCACAAAATCTTACCTTTAACTATTGGTAACTTGTTATAACGGGCTTTTTAGCCCACTTAAAATGGATGTTGCAGGGGTGAAAAAAATTGGCAGCATCTCATAATATCCCATTCTCTTCAAGACGAATGACTATATGCCAGAACGTTTGTGTAAATGACAGTGAACGTAAAAGATGATCTCGACAAAATTTATGTTGCAAGAACATCATAAAAATCGAATTTATCTTATGGAGTATAATGATCCTTGTCTGGTTAAAGTGGATTTTGCATCTATTTGTTTTTTCTTAATATGTTTTTAGCCATTTTATAAAACTGCAGATTCTTACAATGTGGTCATGTCTTTTGTGACATCTTGTACTTCTTAAAAGATAATAAAACAGACATATATTCACATATCATACTTGTTATTTTTTCATTACATTTGAAATTTCATTGGCATTTTTTTGAAGTAATGAAAAAGAAATAAATTTAATTTCCACTTAATGCTAATGATTGTATTTTAATTATAATTTTTTTTTTAGTAATGGTTATAAATGAAATCGTTTAACTACTAATTATAATTGAATCAAAAACAAGTAAGAGCTCTAAATTCGGCTGTGCCGAATCTTATATACCCTTCATCATATAAGTAAATCTAAATTAATGAAGTAACTTCAATCAAAAAAAATAGAAATAAGGCTCTTTATAGGTTAGGAAACTCAAAAAAAATGTACTATTTCCTGAAAGATCTCTTCAAAAGCTTTAAAATGATGCCCATATTGATATCTCAAAAAAAAAATGGTGCACAATCGTACCAAAAAGTTCAGAAGCCATAACTCGAAAAATATGGGGAAGCTCCAATTTCTTCTTATTTGTTTTCTTTTTAGTTTTTTTTAGATTTGTTCCAAATGATATGGAAAAATATTTTTATCGCAGAAACTCAAAAAAAACTATGCCGACATTAAAAATTTCAACACTCTTAGGTAGGTCCATATTTAAAAATTTTAATGGTTTTCGATTTTAAGTGAGGCAGGTGTAAAACTTGATGACTGAAATCTAAAACAAAGGTGGAATGTCACTGTGTCCTAAAACATATGTCGCATTCAAAAGTGACATAATGTCCATGAACATAATGTCGTTTTGAAAAACATCATAATGCCCATGGACATTGTGTCGATTTTAGTCTAGACATAGTGACACTTATAAAAGTTTCATAATGTCCGCACTTAAAACAACAAAGGTTTCGGCTTTCGGCTGCGCGCAAAGATTTTATCCTCTAAGGTATAACTAACACCAGATTTTCTGCACAGCTAGCATTCCGCCAGCGGCTTCGCTTTCTAAAGCTTTTCTGCATAGTCGGTCTTCGGCCGGGCGCAAAGTTTTTCTCTATGGTATAACCAACACCGGCTTCGCACACGAAAGATTTTCTGGATACCATTAGTGAAAATAATTGTAATGCAAAATAAATCATTAGCATTATTTATTATTCAATGCTAATGAAATCGTTAATTAATTAGTTACTGTTAATTAATTACTCCCATGTATGATACAAACAAACATATCGTTACGTTAATAGAGAAAGGCCCTAACTAAAGTTTGCCCTTCTTTACAGGAAAAGGAAAAAGATTGATAAAACGTACAGTTTTGTAGTTTAAATTTTTTATTAAAACGCATTGTGTTATTAAATTTTCTAGGCAATTTAATACTGTTTCAACTTTTTTAATGTTTAAGTGGTGCATTAGAGAACGATTTATCAAAATATGTATAAAATTTAATTTAAAAAAAACGAGTTAGGGCCTTTATATATTAAGGTAACGATATATGTTTTTGGATAGATAAAATACGATAATTATTAATAAAAGTTTTGTGTTAAATTCGCAATGACATTGTGTTATTCTTCATTTTCCAAGCATACAGTCATTTAAAAGACATGTTTTTTGCTGTTTTCTTTTGTTTGCTTTCATATTTTTATTTCTTTAGTAAAAAATTCATTTAAATGTAAAGATGTTTTGTTTTGTTTGCTTGTTTTGCTTTTAATTAAATAGTGTAATTGAAAAATTTCAAGACCTTTGGTTTTTTATTATGTCAATATCGAGGTCTTTTTCATAGTTTGTTAAAGTATTCATATACAAACCCCACACTTTAGTTACCAACACAAGCCGTTTCTTTGTTTCTTTACAAACAGTTGCGGCCGAAATAATATTTAACGGAAAATATAAATTTAAAAGTTGAGACTTGTATAAATTTTTTGCATACTATAAAATTTTGAACAGTTTGTTTTTAATTTGTTCGTAATTGATCGCTATTTTTTAAGTCATAACTCGCAGAGATTTTGCAAACGAATATATTAAACCAGTTTTAGAATTTTTAGCTTTAACACAACAGTTAAATTTAACAGAGCTCGTTAGAAAGATAATATAGTCTATTGAGAGAATAAAACAGCTGTTATTTTCATGAAACAACAAAAGATGGTAAAACCAAACTGAATGGGATTTGTTTGCGAGATATTCTTCTTTAGTTCTTCATACTTATAATTTTTACCAGCTTGAGATGGAACAGGTTTTTAGGCTTTTTAAAAATTAATTTTTTTGTAGATGGCGGTCCTGAAAATGCGGCATTACATTTTCCCAGTTCCTAATACTTCTTGTTTTCTTTGGAAAACGTTCGCATACATTTGAAAAATATTTTTTATTTGTAAAAATGAAATTTAAAAAAAAAATTAACTAAAGGCAAAAAATATATCTTAAAAATTAAAATTAATTTAAAATTCTCTAAGGGACTTTTTATGCTTCTGGAGCCTAAAGTGAACTGTTTAGATTATTAGTAACACAGGATATTTTTTGGAGCCTTCTTGGTCTTAAAAAGAAAAGTCAAGAGTTTTAAGTTTTAAGGTATTTTTTTCGTGATACTGGCTTAATGTGTATCATGCAAATTTGAACAAGAATATTTTACAGGTTCTCACACCGCACGGAATTGATGCTTGAACGAAACTCTTATTCAGCCTTTTATAGTAGATAACTACAATTTATTTTCGACTTCAAACTACTTTGTTGTCTGCAACTGTTTCTAACATTAAGAATAATTAGCACGCCTTTCAAAGCATTAAACGTGAACGTGAATAATAATAAATAATAGACACAAACAAAGTTTCCGTGAATTTGGAGTACGTTTTTAAACACCTTAGATACAATATTTTGTGCAAACCATTTAAAGTTTTTCACATGAGTGATTTTATTAAAAAAAATTCAAGCGTGCAATGACTTCTAATTTTAAATAACTTATCAAATTTATAAACAGAAACTAACAAAATATGTATGTAAAAATATTTAATTTACAATAGAAAAATAATAATAAAACATTGATATCAAGGCGAATTAAATGTAAGGTGGCCGCACGACTAAAAAAACGAAAAACCTAATGTAATTTTGTAGTTGCAGTGGTGCAGTTCATGCCAAAAACTACTGACTAAACAAGAGAAAGCCAAATTGAATTTAAACTTCTTTCATCATTAGGTACTTTTAATGAAGTTGTACCAGTCGATTTCTTTATCCTACATATGCAGGAATACATCATATTTAGTTTTTTGGCTTTTTATTTAACTTTATAAAATTTACAATTTTTTACTTTTTCAAATTATTTGAAAAGTTTTAATATTATTTTAAAATGTTGATAACAACGTTGAACATAAACAAAAATCAGTTGAGCTATTTAGACCACCTTTAAATTAATTTGCCTTGATCAAAACTGAACTTAATTAGTTATTTAGCGTTAGTGTTTTTTTTTCGTTACATTATTTGTTTTGAGTGGAGCAACAAGTTCCAAATACATATTTTTGTTGTTATTTGAAAAATTCTGCAACTAAAACTTAACACCTTGACGGTAAACGGAATCTTGAACTCAAAAAAATAAAGTGAATCACAAAGTCTGAGTTGGATTTTCTTAACAATTTAATCATATTAATTAAATAACAAATTTTTACTGTTAACATGCTGACGTTATTAGAATATCTCAACTATTTTATTTTTTGTAAAATAAATGTTTGCGTTCAGCTGTCTGGTTGCCTTAAACAGGTTTCTGCTATCAAAAACATTTGCAATATTATTATTAAAAATACATTTATATACTTTAAAAAAGTATTTAATCGTTTTAAATTGTTATATTTGAATTAACCCTTTGACCACATTCGACGTATGAGAGCGTCATGCATTAATTTGGCCAAAGTCGCACATGACGTTCTGATACGTCGTTGAAAATGAGACAGCATTTTACATGTTCATTCTTGTTTATTTCCAAGTAATTTGTATCAGTTGCAACGGGAAAAATAATTGCATTTTCAAATTGTATCTTGTGCTACACTGACCCATAATGTCACAAATAAGCGACATGTTTTTTGAAAGTGATAGCGAAAGTTTAATTGAAAAAAAGTGATTTAGGTCAATCTGACGAAAAATTTTTTAGTAATTATAGTGGCTTTCAAAGTGAAGATAATGAAAACTATAGCGATAGTAATGATGATAGTGAGATAAAACCAGAATGTAAAAGACGTACAAGATCTTATCAAGCAGTGATAGTGAATCTTCTTCTGAAGAATTACAAATTACTCTATACCCCAAAATGCATAAAATTATTCGAATTAAATGCGCACCCAAAGGGTTAAAAATTCTTGAAATTTTATTTTCCATTTTTAACTTTAAAGCACTTTATAGCAATAATTGGTCTGAATAAAGATTTAAAAAAAAATTCCCCAACTTTAAGACACGGCAAAATTAACCTGGGCACAAGTGCAAGCTTTTTCAACAGCGGGACAGTTTGGTCGTCAAATAATTTTTTGCTTTTTATTATTATTTTTTTTAATTTTTTTCTGAAAAAAGTTTCATTAAATCATTATTTTTAACAAAATACTCACTTTTTACAGATTTTCACTGCATTTTATTGTAAAAGTTACAAGAGATTTAAGACACAATAACATAATCTTTTCAGAGAAATAATGAACCTGATATGACATCGTGGCAAAATTATCTTCACGTATCTCCAAATTTAATTTTTTTTTTGGTAAATTGTGTTCAAAGTTTCTTAGTTAAATTTCTACGTGAAAGTTTTTTTATCGATTTATATAAAAAATTCTTAAATATTGTTTTTGTTTTAAATGTAAGTATGCGAACGAACGATTGATTGCGATATCGTGGGACTGGCAGTTATTTATAATTGGGTCCGAAAAATATTTTTTATTAATTAAACAAATTTTTATACAAAATTTGTTTAACAAACCTTTTATATGTCAAAAATATATTTTTTATGAATTAATTTGTGATTTATTTAAGTAACCATTATTTTACGTTATCATTTTTCTGTGGGTTTTCAATTTCATTTTGTTATTAATTCCATATAGAACTGTGCAGTCACGGAATGGCGGAAGTTACATTACATTACATAATTCTACATTGACTTACTAACAAATTGTGGTTGAGAATATATAAAAATTAAAAATGCATAAACGTTTAATTGTAAGCAAGAATTTAATACATATAAATGTTATTTGAAAAATTAGCAAAAATTAAAAATACAGGATTTATTTTATAACCAAAAACACAACATCATAAATTTAATATTATTATTATTTTTTGCTTTGTTTGTTTGTTCATAATCGGCTTGTTTTGTTTTCTGAATTAAAAGCAAGAAGGTAAAGAATGCCATAATATTAAAAAACAGAAAGTTTTAAATAATCTGCAATTGTAAACAGTTAAGGATATTGCAGACAGATTTTTCCATTATGCAGAAATACATTTTTTGAAATATTTCTTCATATAAAATAGAAGTAATAAAAAACTGACGAAACTTGGAGCTATTTTTTTTTTCATTATTTAAATTAAAAGTAATTGCTGCTTTCAAGGTAAACTAATTGTTTTGTACATCAAACTGGAATTAATAATAGTATCGTCAATAAACAATTAAATTTACATTTACATTTATATAAAAGAAGCTAAATTTGAATAACAAGTTATAGAATATATGAGAAGATAAATTTGTTTTAATGCAACCAAAGTATTTTTAGCTCTGGCCGTGCTTAAACTTGGATTTTAACGTTATGCATTCTTCTTGGTCTTAAGGCTGTGCTCTTCGACGCCAACCCTTATTCATTAAGTTACTCTCTCAGAAGATGGTATTATGTCACATATGATTTAAAAAGGAAAGTGCCTACAACCTTTAATAAGCATATTACCGCCTAATTGATATTTTTTCAGTTTTATTCTAAAGTAAAATAAGCGACAAAATATAAATGATATTCGTAATTAAAATCTTGTCAAAATTTAAGATCAGGTCATGATAACAGTGTTGAACTTATTGCTCGCTAAACCCAATTATTTTATTATTTTCTTAAAAATACATAAAATTAAACATGAATAAACAAATAGTAGATATGACTAATATTTAAAAAAACACTGTAACTGTTAACGGCATCTCAGCCACAATTAATATTATGAGTTGGTTTATTGCTTTATACAACATACAGTCGAATGTGGTTAACACGAACTTCAGCGGGCCGTCATTTTTAGTTCGTTATAAACTTAGTTTATTAAATCAAAAGTGAAAAATTTATGTATATTTCATTCATCACAGTTAACAATTTCATGTTTGGCGTATGTTTTAGCAATATCAGGAAGAATATTATTTATTTAATATCGAAATCAGCTTTAATTTCACACTTCACTGGCTGTAAGTTAGATGGTTAGCACGTCGACTACTAAGCTGCTATTGATTTTTAATGATTTGGCACTGAAAAAAATTTGATAAATGTTGATAAATTATTATGAAACATAATTGGAAAAATAATAATAATTAATTATTATTTACCAAAACCTTTACCAGATGATCGTATTTATAGACAAGCCCTCCATTAGGAAATCTCATATATCCATTCATGACAATCTTCTCACTCCCTCAGAATATATGTGATGTCCATAAGGAGAGGACAAATTGCACCACGTAAATGAAGGTTAAAATTACAGCTTAGATTCTTCCCTGGAAACCACAACCAAACCGGGCCAGTCTCGTCCAAGAATAACAAGCCTACTCTACCACCTTTATTGGCATAATTCCGGGATACTTCAATACGTGAGTGGTATGGTTAGGTGACTGCGTAATTACACGAATAAAAACGTGGACGATGTTCCTTGGAGAATGCATGAGGTGGACTGCGGGAGCCGTTGTATGCACTAGCTAACAGTCGGGATGGGGCGGTTCGGTCCACGTCACACAGACTCGGTTGTTTTAGCAGTAAGGTTCCTTTGTTATAGACTCCCTATTTTTCTTCCCGTTTCCTTAGTTTTCAAAGATTCCGAACGATCAACGACACCAATCGACCAGGTTTGATCTGATCTACTACACCGATCAAACTATCGGTGTCAACCTGTTTTTGCTGCATACATCCCTACATGAGGGGTGCATCCGATGTCATTGATGCACTTGGCCTCATTACCTCTCCCTTCCTATGCCCTAGTGACCAGAAATGTTTACTAGGACCCCGTACTTGCTGCCCTATTTTACCAACCCCTGACGGAAAAGAATTTTACCAACTTATTTCATTTTTCCAGGCATAAATTTCGTGATCGGTTCTTTATTAATTCAGGAACTTATTAAATAGCTACTAATAATAAGTCATGAGCCTAGAATTACATGGCTTAGATAAATTTACAATGACCTTGGTTAGGAGAGTTTCACTTATACAATACAATTCACTAAAATCAAATTAGGAATAAAAAAAAATATGCCAAATACACATAAAAATTTGTATATAATAGCCAAAAATATGCTAACTAACAAAAAAAATTTGGAAAAATAAAAATTAAAATTTTACAAATAAAAATTTTACAAAATTTATGAAAATAAAATTCAAAATTTTACCAATAAAAATTAAAAAAGGATATAAAATTAAAATTAAAAATTTTACAAATAAAAAGTTAAAAAAGGATATGAAAATAAAATAAAAAAACTTTTACAAATAAAAAGTTAAAAAAAAGGATATGAAAATAAATTAAAAAAAATTTTACAAATAAAAATTAAAAAGGATATGAAAATAAAAATTAAAAATTTTACCAATAAAAGTGGAGAACATAAAATTGAATGAAAATAAAATTCAAAATTTTACAAATAAAAAGTTAGAACATTTTTGGGAATAAAAATCAAAAATTTTTACAAACAAAAATTACAATAAAAATTATGGAAATAAAAATCAAATATTTTACAAATAAAAATTATGGAAATAAAATCAAATTCTTTATGCAATGCTACGGTATAATCTGTGAATTGTGTAAATGACCCTGTTGGTTACCATTGTTATACCAAAATTCATGACACTTTAGAGAAGTTACCAGCTCATCGGCCTCGTAGAACGCAGTAGGTAGCGGAAACTTCCGCTCCAAACTAGCATTCTAGGATACCTTAATTAAAGACTATTGGTAAACTTTAACTTGAGACAGATATGCATACACATGTACATACAGAAATATGGACATATGTATGTACATATATATTTCAACAACTACTAGAGGGTTAAAGCAAATCACAGATTATCCAAGGGGTAACGAAATATATATACATATGTATATATATTGATATACATATATAACAAAACACTTTCGGGATATAATTGAAACAATAAAATAATAAAGTTATAACAAAGACTCACCCCTATTCCCGGTTCGATGGTCGCGAAGGCCTCCGGATCTCGACACCTATTAGGACTGTAGTCTGCTGCAAATTAGAATTTGTTATCTATGTATATATATACTTATGTATGGTTTAGGTTTTCTTTTAACGTTAATCCCCTTGGTTCAACTGAATGACATTATGCAATGTACACAAATACCCATTAATTACGAAACTTAATCTAATAAGAGGATGAACCCTAAGGCCGGCAGCACTTTCTTCTTCACTAGAGGAGGTTATGACGCCACTGAGCTGATGTACGTGATGACTGTTGGAGTAGTTTCTTCTATTGAACTTCACCGGATGCTTCAAAGTTGCTGACTGATGTTATCCACAGGAACGAAGGTAGCCGACTCTTAGTCAGTGCCCAATAAAAATGACAATACAATGGGACCACGTTTTTATTGTAAGTCCCAGTTGGACTTTTTGGTTTACTTTTAGCCTTTTGGCACTCTGTTATGTAGACGAAGAAATTTGTTAAGCCGATACGTTACAGACTTACACACCACAATATGTAAAGATTATCTTGAGGGTATCGGGAAGGGCGCGTCTTTTTTTTTTAATATCACACCACCGTGCTTAGACACTTCACGTGGGACGGATTCGTTAACACCGGATGGCAAGTGCTACTTTTCTTTGGGGTTTTACCCAACGGAAGAATTTTAACACACCTCACAACACCACTGTTTTGCACCTCTTATGTTAATTTCGCTTATTTTTGTTCAATTAGTTTTTTTTTTATATATATTTTTAACAATTGTTGACTTATTTTCTTTTAAGTTTGTTCAAACGAATTATTCTTTTGTTATTTCTTTAGTTTGGTTTTAAATTATTTAAATTATAGTTTTTTTTTTTCGTTTGTTTTCTCAAGTTTGAGTACTGTTCTCGACCACCAATTTTTCAACAAGACAAGTTTTTAATTCCCGTTTCTTCCTTTTTATACTTGCAATTTCTTTATGTATCGTATGATGATCCCGTTATAAAATATGGCATAAAAAATAACTTATGTTAACGCAGCGCATTCCGATCTTCCAGGCAGGGTTACCATATTGAAATGGGAGTGAATGTTGCTAATACAAGTTTTGTAATCTTGTAGCGATTATTGTCTAGTGGTCCCACAAGACATGAATTATATGAAATCGTACATTACAAAACTAGACAATAATGATGATTACATTACATTATTGGATAGAGAAAGAACGATTTACGGACGTATGTCCTTCGAATGATAGGTGCCGACACTTCGACCCTGTAGATCCTCCAGTAAATAATAATGCGATCCCAATTTTTCCCTTACTCGACATTTCACAAACATGGGCGATAATTTTGCATTAAAGCCTTTTTCTGCGTTACTTTGGGCAAAGCTTCTCCTATAAACTTCCTGACCTATGCGAAAGTTAACTTTGCGGGAACGAAGGTTGTATTGTTTTCTGCCGACCTCATACGCTTTTCTAATATTTTTACGTATGTCACTACGTAACATTTGCAGATTATCATCCCGCGACAAATGATATGATGGTTCGTCCAAAACTTTTAAGTTTCTCATCAAGGCGTAAGAACTTGCATGGGTTACCATGTCAAAGCCATAAAGTGCATGGTATGGAGAACACTGAATTGCTTGATGATATGCGTTTCGTAAGGCACAGCTCATTTGCGATAAGTTTTCGTCCCAACATCGATGATCATTTTTCAAATAAGCACGAATTCCTGCGATTATTGATCGGTTTACTCGCTCCGAAGCGTTGCTTTGCGGTGAATAGACAGCTATATAAACATGTTGTACTCCGAACTGTGTTAAAAAGGCATTGAAATCGTTCGCTCGAAACTGTGACCCGTTGTCACTAACCAGGGTTTCGGGCACACCATACATATGAAATATGTATTTTTGCAAATAATCCATTATGATAGTGGAAGAAAATTTTCTAAGCGGAAATAGCCAATGATATTTAGACATATGGTCTAACACAATCAATACACCAACGTTGCCTGCTTTACTTCTTGGGTAGGGTCCAATCAAATCAATATACATTCGTTGAAAAGGGCGATAAGATACGACATGTTTACCAATTTCAGGTTTCAGTATAACATTTGGAGCTTTAGTAGTCTTGCATACATCACACGCTGCAATATAATTTTTGACATCCTTGACTATACCAGGCCAATAAAAATTTCTTCTTATAAGCTCAATGGTTTTTACGATACCTCCATGTGAAGTTGTTGGATCATCATGAAATCTCTTTATCACTCTTAGTCTTAACTTTTCCGGTACCCACATTTTCCAACTAATTTTTTCTTGTTCCAACTCGCCAGAATAGTGTTCCGTTCGTATGTATACATATTTATCTACTATTTTAATATCAGGGTACTTACTCGGTTCGGTAGTGATTTTTGATTTTAGCTTTTCGTAATCTTCATCGAAAAAATGTTTCGAGTTCAGGTCTATTTCTGGTGCGGTTCCTATCAATCCTGCAACTTCTTCATTAAAACAACGAGACAAAGCGTCGGGAACTACGTTTTCTTTTCCTTTTCGATGGCGAACTGTGAATTTGAACGCTTGGAGTTTGAAAACCCATCGGGCTAGACGACCAGTTACTTCGGGTTGGCGCATAAGCCAAACCAGACTCGAGTGGTCTGTTATGACCTCGAATTCCTGTAGCTCCAGATAACAGCGAAAACGATGTATTGCTTCTACTGCGGCCAAGCACTCTCTCTCCGTTACACTGTAGTTCCGTTGAGCACTATTTAACTTTTTGCTCATAAATGCGATTGGTCTTTCGTTCCCATCGTCATCCAGTTGCACTAGAACGGCTCCTATACCATAATCACTGGCGTCGCAGTGAAGAAAAATTTTTTTTGAAAAGTCCGGATTGACAAGAATAGGAGTTGTTGTTAAGAGTTCCTTAATTTTCTCAAATGCGACGTTAGCCTCCGGTGTCCAAGCAAACTTTTTCTTTTTACAAATGACCTCTGTTATTGGGAATACAACAGTAGAAAAATTTTCCACGAACCTCCTATACCACCCTGCGATCCCGAGGAAACCACGCACCTGGCGTATTGTCTTCGGTACCGGCCAATTCACTATGGCACTGACCTTTTCAGGATCCGCAGATATCCCACCATTACCAATAATGTAACCCAAATATGGAACTCGTGTAACGCAAAATCGACTTTTCGATATGTTTAATGTAAGATTTGCCTTCTGGAAAACTGCGGCGACCCGAACTAGTACGGCTAAATGTGTAGAAAAATTTTCCGATACGATTATTAAGTCATCAAGATATCCAAATACAGAGTTGCGTAAATCTGGTGGAATGACTTCATCGATCAGGCGACACATGGTGGAAGGGGCATTACAGAGCCCAAATGGCATTACTGTGAATTGGTAGAGGGGACGTCCTGGAATAGTAAACGCAGTCAATGGTTTTGCGGAATCATCCAAGCCAATTTGCCAGTAGGCGTCTTTTAAATCCAATTTGGTGATGAAATTGGCTTTCGGCAGTCTGGAGAATATACCCTCAATTGATGGTAGCGGATACGCATCTTTCTTGGTGACTGAATTAAGTTTCCTTGCATCTAAGCAGAGGCGAACTTTATTAGGCTTAAGTACAAGACGCATTGGGGAGCTCCATGACGATTGCGAAGGCTCAATAACACCCAAGGTCAGCATCCGATCTACCTCAGCAAACATCAACTTCTCAACGGCGGGCGAAACAGGGTAAAACCGCTGTTTTATCGGCTTAGCATCCCCTACATCAATATGATGTTTGATCAGGCTGGTTCTGCCTAAACCTTGCTGTTCAAAATTGGGAAACAGCTCGATGATGGCATTTAATTGTTGTCGTTGACCAGGCGTTAGTACACATTCAGGGGTATCGGAATCGTTAATTTCTGTAATATTGATTTCGGAAGCTTGTTTGATAGCAGTCGTAGAATTTAAAGCAGACAATTTCGTTTTATCTACAATGTCTGCAGATTCGACTATATTTGGTATTAAATTAAAAGCATTCCAAAAGTCGATGCCGAGAATAAGGCGCTGTGTAATTGACGGAATAATAAACAGATTTAATAAACGCTTTTGTTCTCTAAATTGGATCTCAACGGACAACCAGCCTATAACTGTTTGAGAACGACCATCAGCTGTCTTGACCTGCGTGCGACATTTGAAAGATTTGGAAAATTTCATAAAGTTAGTTTTAGCTAATTCCCCTCCAATGCACGAAATGTTAGCTCCTGTGTCCAGGAGACCATATTCAGAAAAATTTAAAAACGATACCTTGGCATAAAAACGATTATCCCCGCGGTTGGTGATGATAGCAGATACTAACAACTTTTTACACCGCCGACGTAGTTTGTAAAAGAGACGGAGTCGATGGAAAGAGCGTTTGGGTTTATAATAAGTAACGAATTATATATTATCTGTATTAAAAATTTGGTTTCTTTTAGCAACGTAGTTTTGCCATCGTATATGGTATGGTAACATAGGAAAAATTAGTTTGGACTCATCATGCACTTCAGGATGGGGCGCAATATTAGCATCAGATGTTTTCTGTAGAATTTTAATTGTATTGGGGACTTCCTCCGGGCAAATCAGGTGGTTTTTGTTTAATCAGGGCTTTATGTGTGTTGGCTGTTTCCTGCTCAACATTGAGTTTTTTGCATTTGTTGGGTAGTTTTTTGAAAAGGTTATTTTCTTAACAGAGCACTTTGGGCATTGTGGCTTATACGTTTCTCTTGCTCCGCAACCGTAACAAAAGATTTTGCGCTCTTGTAAGCAGTCGTGCCAGTAGTGCTCGCCTTCACCACAATTCCAACAACAATTCAGTTTCTCTTTGACTTCCATGGCATTGCTATCATGACTTTGAGAGCTTACAAACTCTTCTGGCTCCTCAGCTTCCAATTCCGATACCTGCCGTCTTGATGTGGGATAGTTTGGTGAACGGTATGCTAACGTTTTCCTTACCTGTTCTTCATTTAAGAAAGTCTCCCGCATTTGCACTAGTCTTCTTAAATGCGGTATTGACTGAACGCGTATGTATAATATTTCTTGACGAATTTCCGGTCTAAGGTTTCGTATTAGTATTTCTATGAGCTCCCTTTCGGGTATAGGACAAGGCAACCGGTCCATTATGGAGGACAGGGCGTCAAAGAAAACGTCAAAAGTCTCGCCTGGTTTCTGCTTTCTATTTCGAATTTCTTCTCTAATGTCGAAAGTGGACTTAAAATCACGATATTGACTTCGCAACGCATTACAAAAATGCTCTCAAATTACCACATTCACTTGTTTCCGGTAACGCCAGTACCATTCCTTAGCCTTCCCGTTTAACAATACATTTAAGTTTTTCACTATGGGTGTGAAATCTCCATTAAAATTGTCGCCAGTTAAAGAGTTTATCCTATATAAAAATTCATCAACGTTAAGGCCAGCTGACGAGCCATCAAACTTGAGGTTCCAACTTTGGATTATGGCAGTTAATTTATCAAGGTGAAAACTAGCTGTATTCGAAGCTGACTGAGGCGATGCAGACGACTGATGACAATAATGAGGTAGATAATTATGGTTATTCTCGCGAAAGCTATCATTAGCATGGGGACGTCTATTAAAAGATGGATTTACATTAGCATCAGGATTACGAGGGTGACGAGTATCTGTAGCCCGAAAGCTATTGTGTGCGGCAGCAGGTGGATGTGGAGCGAAATTGCAATTGGTCAACAACCTTGCCATGGTAGTTTCGATTATTTGACCCAATTGGTTACTATCAATAACTATTCTCGAATTCGGCTTATTTTGTGAGGTATGACGCTCTGAAGAAGTATCTCGCATCGAAGCTGCAAGCTCCTCTTGTACTTCCACGTCGCTTTCCTCTGGTTTCATTTTAGATTCATTGAGTCGTTTCAAGTCGGTTAAATCACACACCTCCTGACAATTGGGGCATTCGGCCGCCTTCGCTAAAACATTTTCGATGCATGAACGGTGAAATGCGTGGCTACATTTACTAATAATAAGGCAGTCGTCATTTTCCAACATCCCAGTAGTGCAAATCGTACAAATGTTTTCTCCACCAAGAGATGAGGTGGTGGCAGATGGATCACGAGACGGAGTACGTGGAAGAGGCATTTTAATGCGTACTAAAAGTGAAAACAAAAAAAAAAAAAAAAAAGCGATGCTTATGCAGCCACCGAAACGTATCCGATCTAATGCTTATATGGTATGTAATGTCTGTTCGCTTTGCCAATGACCAAATTTTACCTCATTTTTGTCAAGCTGACTAATGATGAATAACCAGAACAAATACAATGACTTCCTAAAGGTTCAATCAAAATATCTCTAAAATCTAATAATGACATATGTAGATCTACTCGAAATAGCCGCCTTTCGGATTGATGGAAATGATTGCACGAATTTAATGTAAGGATCCGTGAAATACTACCAAATGCCTAACACTTAATCAATGCTCTGACAACAAAAATGTTATAAAATTAAAAAAAGTACAAAAAAAAATTTTTTTTTTTTTAATAATTCGATGTATATCTATATATGTATATGTTTTTGTTATCGAAAAGAAAATATATGTATCCGGAGTTTCAAAATAATTGTAATTTCCTTCCTTCCTTTGGGTTGGAAAAATAGGGTTCTATAGGGATGCAGCAAGCAAAACCAGTCAAACTTTCATAACCGTTCCGGAGAGACAAATGTGTGAACAAGGCTCCGTGCCGAACCAGACTGAAATTCTTTACTGAAATATTTTCAATGTCATTAGAAACAAACTGTGGATAGAAATTCGCTCCATCGCAAATATTCTATATTCCCTATCGCTCGTTTCCAATGAAAATTGCAGGTAAGCACTAAGCAAAATAAGCCCTATACATACATGAGTCCGACGCTAAAGAAAAATTTGCACCGCCGTAACCATGTACCCCAGAAAGACAAACAGCTGAGTTATGGGTCGTTGTACTCAAACTCTCAAGTAAACGAAAAAATCCACATAAGGGCTATCTGATATTCTAGACCACATGTATCACTGAAGTGAAACTTCCCTAAAGCACAGCAATATCCAAGTCAACTAAGAAACATAAACAAAGAAACAAAAAAAATCTTTGTGGGAAACAAAAAAAAAAAATATGCAGCACCTGCTTTCAGTCTAACGATGCCGTTTTGCAGCCACAAGCAATTATTAAACCAATTCTCGGCTACTCCATATTCCTTCGTGCCCCACGTTGGACGCCATTTTATTATGAAACATAATTGGAAAAATAATAATAATTAATTATTATTTACCAAAACCTTTACCAGATGATCGTATTTATAGACAAGCCCTCCATTAGGAAATCTCATATATCCATTCATGACAATCTTCTCACTCCCTCAGAATATATGTGATGTCCATAAGGAGAGGACAAATTGCACCACGTAAATGAAGGTTAAAATTACAGCTTAGATTCTTCCCTGGAAACCACAACCAAACCGGGCCAGTCTCGTCCAAGAATAACAAGCCTACTCTACCACCTTTATTGGCATAATTCCGGGATACTTCAATACGTGAGTGGTATGGTTAGGTGACTGCGTAATTACACGAATAAAAACGTGGACGATGTTCCTTGGAGAATGCATGAGGTGGACTGCGGGAGCCGTTGTATGCACTAGCTAACAGTCGGGATGGGGCGGTTCGGTCCACGTCACACAGACTCGGTTGTTTTAGCAGTAAGGTTCCTTTGTTATAGACTCCCTATTTTTCTTCCCGTTTCCTTAGTTTTCAAAGATTCCGAACGATCAACGACACCAATCGACCAGGTTTGATCTGATCTACTACACCGATCAAACTATCGGTGTCAACCTGTTTTTGCTGCATACATCCCTACATGAGGGGTGCATCCGATGTCATTGATGCACTTGGCCTCATTACCTCTCCCTTCCTATGCCCTAGTGACCAGAAATGTTTACTAGGACCCCGTACTTGCTGCCCTATTTTACCAACCCCTGACGGAAAAGAATTTTACCAACTTATTTCATTTTTCCAGGCATAAATTTCGTGATCGGTTCTTTATTAATTCAGGAACTTATTAAATAGCTACTAATAATAAGTCATGAGCCTAGAATTACATGGCTTAGATAAATTTACAATGACCTTGGTTAGGAGAGTTTCACTTATACAATACAATTCACTAAAATCAAATTAGGAATAAAAAAAAATATGCCAAATACACATAAAAATTTGTATATAATAGCCAAAAATATGCTAACTAACAAAAAAAATTTGGAAAAATAAAAATTAAAATTTTACAAATAAAAATTTTACAAAATTTATGAAAATAAAATTCAAAATTTTACCAATAAAAATTAAAAAAGGATATAAAATTAAAATTAAAAATTTTACAAATAAAAAGTTAAAAAAGGATATGAAAATAAAATAAAAAAACTTTTACAAATAAAAAGTTAAAAAAAAGGATATGAAAATAAATTAAAAAAAATTTTACAAATAAAAATTAAAAAGGATATGAAAATAAAAATTAAAAATTTTACCAATAAAAGTGGAGAACATAAAATTGAATGAAAATAAAATTCAAAATTTTACAAATAAAAAGTTAGAACATTTTTGGGAATAAAAATCAAAAATTTTTACAAACAAAAATTACAATAAAAATTATGGAAATAAAAATCAAATATTTTACAAATAAAAATTATGGAAATAAAATCAAATTCTTTATGCAATGCTACGGTATAATCTGTGAATTGTGTAAATGACCCTGTTGGTTACCATTATTATACCAAAATTCATGACACTTTAGAGAAGTTACCAGCTCATCGGCCTCGTAGAACGCAGTAGGTAGCGGAAACTTCCGCTCCAAACTAGCATTCTAGGATACCTTAATTAAAGACTATTGGTAAACTTTAACTTGAGACAGATATGCATACACATGTACATACAGAAATATGGACATATGTATGTACATATATATTTCAACAACTACTAGAGGGTTAAAGCAAATCACAGATTATCCAAGGGGTAACGAAATATATATACATATGTATATATATTGATATACATATATAACAAAACACTTTCGGGATATAATTGAAACAATAAAATAATAAAGTTATAACAAAGACTCACCCCTATTCCCGGTTCGATGGTCGCGAAGGCCTCCGGATCTCGACACCTATTAGGACTGTAGTCTGCTGCAAATTAGAATTTGTTATCTATGTATATATATACTTATGTATGGTTTAGGTTTTCTTTTAACGTTAATCCCCTTGGTTCAACTGAATGACATTATGCAATGTACACAAATACCCATTAATTACGAAACTTAATCTAATAAGAGGATGAACCCTAAGGCCGGCAGCACTTTCTTCTTCACTAGAGGAGGTTATGACGCCACTGAGCTGATGTACGTGATGACTGTTGGAGTAGTTTCTTCTATTGAACTTCACCGGATGCTTCAAAGTTGCTGACTGATGTTATCCACAGGAACGAAGGTAGCCGACTCTTAGTCAGTGCCCAATAAAAATGACAATACAATGGGACCACGTTTTTATTGTAAGTCCCAGTTGGACTTTTTGGTTTACTTTTAGCCTTTTGGCACTCTGTTATGTAGACGAAGAAATTTGTTAAGCCGATACGTTACAGGCTTACGCACCACAATATGTAAAGATTATCTTGAGGGTATCGGGAAGGGCGCGTCTTTTTTTTTTTTAATATCACACCACCGTGCTTAGACACTTCACGTGGGACGGATTCGTTAACACCGGATGGCAAGTGCTACTTTTCTTTGGGGTTTTACCCAACGGAAGAATTTTAACACACCTCACAACACCACTGTTTTGCACCTCTTATGTTAATTTCGCTTATTTTTGTTCAATTAGTTTTTTTTTTATATATATTTTTAACAATTGTTGACTTATTTTCTTTTAAGTTTGTTCAAACGAATTATTCTTTTGTTATTTCTTTAGTTTGGTTTTAAATTATTTAAATTATAGTTTTTTTTTTTCGTTTGTTTTCTCAAGTTTGAGTACTGTTCTCGACCACCAATTTTTCAACAAGACAAGTTTTTAATTCCCGTTTCTTCCTTTTTATACTTGCAATTTCTTTATGTATCGTATGATGATCCCGTTATAAAATATGGCATAAAAAATAACTTATGTTAACGCAGCGCATTCCGATCTTCCAGGCAGGGTTACCATATTGAAATGGGAGTGAATGTTGCTAATACAAGTTTTGTAATCTTGTAGCGATTATTGTCTAGTGGTCCCACAAGACATGAATTATATGAAATCGTACATTACAAAATCAACAGTGCAACGGAAAAGTGTTTGCTATTTGCGGAGTTTATTAAAACCGATGTTCGTTATAACCGTGTTCGACTGTGCATGCCAGTTTAATCAATATACTTATGTAACATATACTTAATTTTTGTACCAGGAACGAGTTAAAAAAACCCACTTTAATATTTATAAATATGGGGATGGTACGGTAAAGGATTGAAATAGTTTGGAGAAAGAGGTTGTTATTATTTATTCTCTAAAGTTATACTTCATTGAACTATTACTTTAATAATTTTCTATTTTCATTTCTGCTTGTCATCGTCAACACCAGACAACGTCGTTTGATACATATTGGTATTCTCGTTGTCAATAATGTCATTTATCGATGAATAACAACATCTGTACAGTATTTTGCAAGAAAATTTGACGTTAATGTTTCCTTGAATTGACTTTAAATTTGTCGTCGTTGTTTTAATTTATTGAGTGGTATTGTGTGCAAACGAAAACCTAAAAAAGCTACAAAATAATTATAAAAAAAATTAAAATAGTGATAGTACTTATTAGAATAAAAAAAATTTAGAAATTGAGGAAGAGTTGGAAGCAGCCCATTTTTTGTCAAACAATTGATCATATACTGAGTGTCTTAGAGAAAGCTATATGAAATCTCTGTAGTTGCAAATACAAATAATTTCTGATAGTATGTCTCAGGCAGTCCTATACTATGGTGCTGCCTTCTCTGCTAAAATAACCCACGAGTATGTTTTGATATGAACTGAAGCAATTTGTTACAATTGGGTTTTAAGTCAAAAATCTTCAAGAACATTTTCAAATGTCTTTTAGAACATCATGAATTGCTTCAAGCGCATAGTAATGACCAAGTCGAGCTATTAAGATAATCAGGTTCATGAATTAAAATGGAACACATTCATAAGAATATTTTGATATTAAAAAAAGAGGTTAACATTAAAAAGAAGAACAAGATAGGAAGAGATGTATAAGGCTGAAATAAAACTTAAACGAACTAAAATTTGCGAAGTATTGGGATCCTCTGTATTTTACTTTGCTTGGTTTTCCTATTTTTTTTTGTGTTGGGAAAAAATTCGATCAAAAAGTTAAAATATTTCTTTCATTTTATTTGTCAATCAGGCTTCTAAATTACTAAAAATAAATAAATAAATCCTTGAATTATTAGATGTGTGCTTTTTATTTTATTAAAATTATCGATAAGCTGTTAACGTTGCCGTTAAATTGCTAGGGAACATCAAATTGATGTTAACCAGATTGTGTGCATTTACTGTGCAGCATTTTCTGGATCGCTACATCCTTCAACAGATTTCTTCCCATATGTTCGACAGTGTATAATATATTTTATTAATTAATTTAAGAAAGCATAATACGAGAAAAAAATTATGACCTAAAGTATTAAGATGGGTAGATGATGTTTACACACAATTTAAAGCTTTTTTCCTTTGCTTTTTCTACTTGTCGTCACATTTATTTTTGCTTGCTTAATATTTTTCTTGTTCTTTTGTAATGGCATAAAGTTTGGCTTTCTTCCATGCATGAGAAAAGTAAACGTAAGAGTTGCATTGTTGTATCTTTGTATTAAAGTAATCAACAGTGCACTGCAGTGGAAGCCTACCTTAATTTATTGGCACATTTTATTGAAGTAAAAGTTAATTTTTTGCACTTAACACGAGGCTGTATTGATGTTATTAATGTTAATTACATTACGTTTTTGCATATTATCTTTCACTGAAACTATTTTTTTATACCCTTTACAATAAAAAGTGAAAGAAGGGTATAACTAATTTTGTTAATTCCATTTGTTATCTCACTAATATCCATTATCGACCCCATAAAGTGTATTTAATCTGACTTCTTATGGATAGCGAAGTAAATTGAGCGATGTCCGTCTGTCCGTCCGTGTTAGCATTGAAAGCAAGTTTGCCGAGGCACTAGATCAGCTAAAAAAATTTAATTAACTTAATTTAATACGCCAATCGATGAGACATATTATCAAAAGTGGTGATATTGGAAATCAGCAAGATCGGTCCATGTCCTTCAACGAAGCAGACAAAACACCACGCCTACCTCCAATTTTTCTATACAATTTAGAACAATGAAGTAACACCAATAAAAAATAAAAAAAATATATATGTATGGGGCGATAGAAATTAAAAAATAAGAAAAAAAAAACATCAAATAAAAAAATTGTCGCACGCCCATATTTTCCGGGTTACGGGCCTCGGAAATTTATAAAATTTTTAAAGTTTTAATATGGGTATCATTTTAAAGCTTTTGAAGAGATCTTTAAGGAAATAAATTAATATAATTCTCTTGGCGTGTGATAGCATTTCTAAGCCAATACTTCTCTGCACAATTTAAATCATCATTGAAAATAAATAAAAAGTAAAAGTGAACAGAATTTTACTTCTTGCTGTTGAGCTTTAATAGCAAAAATCTCTCAACTATTTCCAAAAGCAATAATTTTGTTACGTTTGCATTTTTTTTTGTGCTCAGTCGATCGGGTTTTTATACCTTTCATTACATAACATTTTGTGTTATAAATAAACAAAATTCAAAATAAACAGAAAAAAGGCGATGTACCTTTTTACAATAAACAAAGTCATTGTTTTCCATTTTTAGCCAAAAAAGAGCCACATTTTTGCTATCACGAACAAAAATTTTTATATTTGAATTCATTTTTCGTAACATGTTCCAAACAAAAAATGTCTCAATAATTTTTAAAACGGTGACACAAAAACAAAAAAAAAACTCATGCTTTCTTGAATCTGCTCTCAAAAGTGTGTATTTACAAATTTATTAATTAAATTTATTGCAAACAGTTATGTTATTTGCAAATTTTCTAAGCATCGATATGATAGTTACAATGAAAACAATTGGCAAGCGACTGCCTCTCGTTGTGATGCATTAGAGTAAGTCAATTTGTAAGGAGACTCAAATTTTAATATGACTATATTGCAGTTTTTCGCTTGACTATGTAAATTAATATGGCAGTTACTTTTAAGAAATTTTACGACGATAATTGCTATAGTTCTCTAACTACACAAATTTAATATTTAACTTTTTATGGCCGAAACAAAGCTCACTCTTCCAATCCAGACAGTTTTTTGCTACTCGTACTAGTACAAATATTCAAGACTCTACATATAACAGTTCCATAGGTAAATGAAAGAAGAACTTTTTACCTTAAATGGGCCGTACCGTTCACTGTTCTGATTTACGCAGTTTTTTGGCCAAACTGTTCGCACTGATAAGAGAGTGACTTGTAAAACTCCAAATCTCCAACTATAATTTTTAAGTTATGCGATGTTATATATTTGTTTTGTATGGAAAGTCCCACTCGTTCTTTAAATATTAAAAAAAAATAATTTGCATTTCTTATCAATCGGCTGCGAAAATTTTAAAAAAGATCGGTCTGCTGATTTGGGTAGCTATAGCTCTTAGGCGCACATCCAAACGAACACATTTACTGGCTTTTATATAGATAATCCTAAAGAATGTGGTGTCAGCTGTAAAAATCATTAGGAAATTTTGAAAGAATTAGAAAAAACGAGTGAAAAGACAACTTTAATTTATCAATTCGTTTCTGTGGTCGAATCTATGAAGTGGATGGCATTTCAATACATTTTTTACACGATTTTAGACTACATGAGAGTTACAAGAGTTAAATATTTATTTGGGGTACATTTTGCTCTCATGATTTTTAACACATTGTTGACCGGTCACGAGTTAACTCGTGTTCTTATGGCCGAAAGTTGCTGACCGGCCACGAATAAACTCGTGATGCGATGTGATTGTTGTACTGCTTATCATACGAAAAAGAAATATTAAAAGTTTAATAAAGTTATTAAAGTTTATTTTTATTGTTCCACGTCCAATTACGAAATAATAGCCGGTGACATAAGATAAATTTTCAGTAAAATTGACGATCAACAATGTGTGTGAAAATAAGTCGAGACCATTAAAATCAGGTAGAGGTTACGTAAGTAATCTACGTAACCTACGTTACGTATAGAATCTCCTATACAAAAAAATATAGGTTTAATGCTGGTGGGGCCAAGAATACTTTGGGGTGTTGTTTGTACGAAAAAACTTTTAGTACGAAGTAATAGGTTGACAGGTTGAGTCTTAAGGGAGGCCCCTTTCTGTTTGATAAACCAACAAAAATGAAGTGTCGTACTCATAATACTGAAAAGCTCTAACTCGTTGTTTAATCAAGTTTTATACAAATTTCGACAAACGATTCTCTAATGCACCACTAAAACATTAAAAAAGTTGTAACAGCATTAAATTGCGTAGAGAATTTAATAACACAATGCGTTAATAAAAAATGTCCAACTAAAAAACTGTACTTTTTATCAAGTCTTTTCCTTTTCCTGTAAATAAGGGAAAAGTTTGTTAGGGCCTTTCTATATCAAGGTAACGATATACAAAAAATGTTTCGTGTTTAACAAAATACTGTTTTACAAAGTGAAATCTTTTTTATCAATAATTTTTCCTTGTGATTTTTTTTCAGTTTCGTTCCAATGTCCAGGATGTTTTAAATGAAACCCACGATGATTACTTCTTGTTACGTTGGCTAAGAGCTAGAAAATGGAATCTAGAAAATGCCGAAAAAATGTTACGTTCTGTAAGTAATTTTTTATTTAAAAAAAATTTTTTTACATAATTTTTATGTGATATTTTTTTACAGAGTCTTAAAACTCGTGCCATGTGGAATGTAGACGGTTTAGAAAAGTGGGATGCTCCCAAGGTCTTAAAAGAGTATTTGCCTTACGGAATGGTGGGTTTCGATAATGAAGGCTCACCGGGTAAGTCCTCTATAAAGTTGATTTCTGAAAATACAAGATGGCGCAAAAGTAATGTTATACTGTGAATTGTTTATTATTTAATACAAACCTGTGACAAATGACCATCTGCCGAGTAAGAGGCACATCTGCGCTTGTTTAACAAAATTTTGGATTTTTGCTCGCAAAACATCTTACCCGATTTATCGATTTCTTCCTCAGTGTAAGTCCTGAAGATTTTCCGGGTTTGTGGTTTGTTGTTATCAACGTGAGATTTCAAGAAGCCCAATGAAAGAAGTCTGGTGCAGTTACATAGATCTGACGACCCATTGTCTCAAAGTTTCCATCGTTGTGAAAGTTGTGTAAGATGTTGCTCAATTGAGCAAATTACAGTAAGAAACTCTCTCTGTAACGATCACGAGTGTGCTATGGTGGTTTGATCGCCGTATTTAAAATACCCCAAAGGAATGTAAAACTGCTGGGGTGAAGCTGCTGTAGTCATGGTAGTAAGCACGTTGACTACAAATCAAGTTGGCTAGGGTTCAACTCCTGCGGCAACCAAGAAAGTAAAATATGTTTTTTTCTGTTTAATGGCACCTTCATCGGTACTCCTACATAATTCATCATAATCAACCGTAGTGTTGAATTAAAAAATTTAAAGCATTTCTCTATCTTTGTACTTTTACCAGCTGTTTTATTTCTTCTCTATCCCTTTCACAAAGAATGTGGCACGGTTACAAAAATAATTTAGCAGCCATTGTTGCCTGAAGTTCTTCTTCTCTTTTTATAAAAAAAGGCTCTTCTTTCATTTCATATGGTTTCTCGGTGCTTTAATAAATAATTTCTTTGAATTGCTTTGTCGCTTATTAAAACTTTGGACATTCAATTATTATCTTCTTGCCACAAGTTTAACAGATCATGGTAGTAAGAGTTAGCTTTGTGGTTAGTGGGCAGCGGTTCATGAAATGCTTACACTTTTTACGGCGAATTCTCAAGTCTTCTACTAAAATTATTGGGGGAAAACTTTTGCTGATACCTAATAGGCGGTCTCTATTTTTAAAATAGTTTTTAATTCTCTCGACTTCCTCAGTAGCATGTTCCGTTTAACTAGTCCTACGAATCTGGCCACTTCTTGTAATATCATTAGTGACCCGAGTTAGCTGAGGTGCTCTGGAAAACGCACATTGTGCTCTACAAGGAGGAAGTTTATGAAATTCACAATCCACAGTAGGGGTAGAATCAAAATATTTTGAATATAACTCAGCCTTTTGTAAAGAGTGATCTAAAAATTGACAGAAGCATTCCAGAGGAGTATCTGAGCTTAACTTTTGAAACTGTTATCATCCACTTTCCAGGGATGTCGCTATGTGATCTCTAAATTCAATATTTTTTTATTTTTTTAATTGAAAATCGTCTACGATAAAAAATTCAAAGGAATTTTCTAACTATTGTACCCAATATTTGGAAAAAAGAATTGGATCTGGGTACTAAAAAATTATAATATTAAAACGCTTAAAACATAAATATGCAGATTAAGGTAGCATGTTTTAGGTATAATCTAGGCCTTAAAGACCGTATCAAATTTCTAAAAATCAGACGAAAAGTAAAGAAATGCCAAACATTAGAAAAATTTCTAAGTGCGAGCAGAGGACATAGCGGAGAAGTGGATGGTACCCAGCTTCAAAACATAAACTCAAATACTTCTCAGCTATACTGATGTTAAGTTTTGGATCAATCGACGTAGCTCCCTTAAAATGGCTGAGTTATTTCCAAAACATTTTGATTCTGCCCCACAGTGCTCTCCATTGTTTTTTGTCTGTCTCCAACACACACTGATTTAGGTAAAAAAAAAATATTACTTTTGTGCCACCTAATAGATTCTTAAACAAAAATAGTAAATGAGATCACAGACAAATCTTTCTTAAATTGACAAAATTATATTAAAACACTTTGCTTTTTTTAGTTCTTGTGTGCCCTTTCTATAACATGGACATTTTCGGAGTGCTGCATTGTGTCACCCGCTTCGATTTTCAGCGGTATGTGGTCATGTTGCTGGAAAGATTTATGAAAATCGGTTATGAACAAAGCAAAATTCATGGTCCAAGAGCTAGACAATTGGTCGTGTACTTTGACATGGCCGATTTTAATATGAAACAATATGCCTGGCGTCCAGCCACAGAGTTGGTCATAACTATGATTAAGCAGTATGAACAAAATTATCCAGAAATATTAAAAATGTGCTACATCGTAAATGGTAAGAGGCGCAATTTAAATGAAAGACATTTTATTGATTTGAATAAAATAATTTTTCTTTTTAGCTCCTAAACTGTTTTCGGTCTGTTTTAATTTCGTTAAGAAATTTTTGGATGAATACACCATGAGTAAAATTAATATTTATAAATCAGGTAGTGATAAATGGAAGGATGATTTATTTAGTCACGTTGATCCAGATATTTTTCCTAAATGCTTTGGTGGCAACTATGTGGAAAACGGTGATGAACGATGCTGTGGCAAAGTAAATAATGAATGTTACATTATTTTGTGGAAAATTAATTATTTAATTTGAATTGTTTTTGTTTAATTCATGTAGATTGTTTGGGGTGGAAAAATTCCAAAGGATTTGTATGTGGAGCAAAAAGAAGAAATCGATAGCAATAAAAACTTCATAGAGACAGTGGTTAACAAGGGCAACAAACTGAAACTTGAATTCGATGTGGGTGAAAAGAAGCCCGGCGAGGAAGATCAAGTTTTATCTTGGGAATTTCGCACCTTTGACTATGACATCAAATTCGGCATTTATAGCGTGGACAAGAAAACTGGCGAAAAACAGAGTGAAGTACATTTGGGTACTGTTTCCTCCAATGAAATGGATGAAGTAGGATTCTTCTTCACTCGCCCCAACACAATATGTAAATAGCTGCAATGAATGATCAAATGTTTTAGCAAAAGTAATACTCATTTTTAAATTCTTTTTAGATACTGTTGTCTTTGATAACTCAGGAAGTTATTTACGCAGTAAAAAGTTACGCTACTGGGTATCTTTGATTTCAGAAAATGACGACATTACCAAGCTTCCTTCCCAACAAGGACACACTGAACTTGTTGCTGTCGATAATTAAACCATAATCATTTATCATACCTCTTAGTATTTAAAAACTTAAAGCTCTTAAGCCAAAATCTAGTTACATTTTTAATTGGCACTTTGTCTCAAGAAAAACAAAAAACGCATTCCAAACGGGTTAATATGTTTAAGCTTTAAACTTAAGATAAAAAATTGTATATAAAAGAATTATTGTATATTAATTTGTTACGTGTCTCAGTTGGCAAACCAGCTGTAATGCCAGTTAGCTCGTCATCTATTTCAGAACACTCTACATCTGTGTTTCCCAACTTTTTTTAGGCCATACCATACCCAATATTCTAAAATTTGTAAGCTAGCCTTCAAAAATTATTTTTATTCTCTTAAGAAATATAAATGATAAGTTTTAGGAAGAAAGCACTATGAAATTGTTATCACAACATCGTAAGTAATATTTCAAAATATACAATGAAAAACTAACTAATAATTAGTTACAGCATATTTTTAGAATTTACCTTTTTTGTTCAATTTGTCACCGATATCCAGCATTGCATTTGAATAATCCAAAGCGAAAGAGTAAAGGCACGTCGAGTCAATTTTTAAATTACCCTGCTGCTGCTTTGCCAACTGAGACACGTAACAAATTGTGAAAATAAAGAAAACTGCTTTAATGTGGCTTCTTTCAATATTTTTTTGACTTTTGGAATTTATTGTAATTTTTAAATGTGATACTAATTGATTTTTTTTTTTTAGTTTCAATAATTAAATATGTTTTTATTAGTTTTGTTCTTAAATACTTTTTGATTGTAAATACAGTACTTATAAATTAATTTGTTTATATTTAAGTAAATAATATTTTTTTTTTAATAAAATGAGTTTTTGGTTTATCCAAAATTTTAAATAATTTTTTTCTTTACTGTTAGTTTTTTTCGAATTTTGATAAAAGATATTCCTTTAAGGTTTGTGGAAATAAAATCTTAAATCAAATAATTTGTGAAATAATTTTTGTTTTCAGCCGCCTGTGCTGCATCATCATATGTTAAGATTGGCTGCCGAGCGGCGTTTTCGCCTTCATCACTGAGGGCCAGGATTTTGTGGCATTTGAGCATAACCTGGACCAACTTGTGGTGGTCCCACCGGTCCACCCATTTGTTGCATGGGCGAATGCATAATGGGATTTGGACTCGAGCCAACCATCGGTCCTACTGGAGGTCCAATAGCCTAGAAAAGAAATACAATTTTATTTTTTTTATAAATTAAAAAGTTAAAGCATTTTTTCAGTGTGGACGGACGACCTTTTCTTCTGCACTGTAAATAAATCTAAAAAACAAAAAACAACATAGGGCCGATTATGCAAGTTGTTTCACACTTAAAAAAAAAACCATTTACACAGCTTTTAGTATTAAAGATGGTGCAATCATAGTAAATTGCCTTTTTATGTTGTCTTTAAATTTTATAAAGATTAACGAAAGCTACAGGATGGGCTATCGTTATTTCAAACAAACTTCGCCATTCTATAAAACCTTGAACCACCGTGTGTAGGGTCGTTGCTCTTACAGTTTTTGAAACTTTATTTACTATTTTCTTATTTCAACAGCAACTTCAGCTCAGAGTTTTTCGTAGTTGGCATTAGAACTTCCCAGAAACTAAAACTTCTTGTTGCTACTCCAAAAATAAGCTTCTTAACTTTTTATACATTTTAATCAAATTTTCTATTGTCTACAACAGTGGTCTTCGCAAAGATGAAAAAAGAATGATAAAAAATCTCAGCTCTCTAAAGTTCTTAAAACAAAAACTGTTGAAAGCTAATAATTCAAGGAATAAAGTTTTTGTTTCAATCACATGTTGTTTTAATTATGTCAGCCGTTAAGCAAGAATTACAAAAGCAATATCAGAAAATACAGAATATTTTTTTGTCTTTAGACAATTCTGGCTGTAATATTTATGGAGAATAAATTAATACCAGGGTAATATAAATGAAGACCACTGATCCATACCAATTATCGAAGAATAAAAAATTAGCCTAAAACTACTTGCTGACTTTAAGCTTGAGAAATTGTCACGGTTCAAATAATTTTATATTAAATTGTTTGGTATTGAATTAAAATTTATTTTTAGCTTAAGTTCAAGGACCTAGCGATCCAAAAAATGCTGCATTACATTCTGCTGGTGTATAAGTTTTCTTGTTTTCTTTGCAAAACGTCCGCATATATTTTTAAAATATTTTTTTTTTAAGTTTTTTTTATATCAACTTCTAATTTTATAAAATTAAATTGTTCATTATTTTTAAGTTTTCAAACATTTTAAAACTGAGCGAGTAAATTAAAAAAAAATAATTACCTGATTTTGTGGCGGCACTTCATTTGGAAGTTGCAGATTCGTCAATAAATCCCTTACGGCTGGGAAGAGCGAACATTGCCCATGCTGTACCCCGTATTCAGAAAAACGTCTCAACAAAGTACTGGCAGCTACCGCAGCTGGCGATTGTACTTGTTCCCGTTTCTCCGCCAATTGTGTAAGATTGGAGCTTAGATCGTATACCATAGGTAAAACTAAACAGGGGCTGTCCTTCCATTCTTTGCCGTTGTAGGGGATGCGAGTAATTTGTAACTGTTAATAGAAACCAACATTTAAAACATGCTATGGTTCTTTGTTATTAAAAATAGTTTTATTTAACTCATACTGAATGTGTTCTTTTCGTACTTTTAACTAAAATTTAAATTCATATTTTAAGGTTTTAGTATCCTCTTTTTTGGAAAGTTTAAAAATATCCACTAAAAATTATAGTTTTACTCTTTCTTTCTTTATTTCTACTTTCTTTTTAACATATTTTTGCTTATGAGGTGGTGAGCTAGCAAACAACAAGATGTGTTAAACACAAAATTATTAGCCAAAAAAAAGTTCTAATTTTATTATTTAGAAAAGAACACAAACAATATAAATTAAATTAAGACTTGAAATTGTGAAATAAAATTATTTATACTTACAAAGAACAAAATTTTTAAACGAACTATCAATACACCAGGACTACCAATGGGTATAATGGGAGCAGCCGAAGGAGGCACACGCATGCAAAATTGTACTGTGAATTTTAATTGGTCACCGCCGAGATCGGGTTTCATCTCCAAGCGCATAATTTGTATAAAATCTTTAAGTACTTGAGGTGCACAGCTTAATACTTTGCAGAAACCTTGCAATGAATTCGGTCGGTACGGAGGCGCCGCCACTCTTGTATCAAAGAACTGCTCCAGTACCAAAAGGTCGTCGGGACTAAGCTGGAAAGGTTGTTTCCCATCGGGTGAAGGTGGTGGCGGCAATTGAGAAATTTTTAAATGTAAAGATTGCATATGGGCCTGATTGAGAATTACTTGACATTGTAAATTGTCAACCTTAAACGGTACCACTCCAGGTTCATTGGAATTTAATACCGTTAGTGTTTCGTCGTTTTGAACATGCCGCTGCAATTGTCGTCTGAGGTATACACAGCCAAGAAAACGCTCAAGCGGACTTATGTCGGGCGTAGCGCCAATATCCTTGTTAGGATGTGGACTGGGACGACACAATAAATCCAGTTTTTCATGGGTTAATACAGTGGGTACAGCTCCTGCCCAAGACCTGTTAGCCTGAGGCATTCGGTTTATACCTTGTGCGTTTACGTTGCTATTGGATGTAGCATTTGATGCCGTATTGCCTGATTGGCTAGATTTGTGATCAGGACTCTGTCCTGGTCGGGGTGAGGGTCTGGGCATGCTGGGCGATCCTGGCCAGTTCGAATTTGCTGGAGACATGGCCGCAAACGGCGAATCTTGATGACCCTGCATATACAAGGTATTGGGTCCTGGACTGTGTACCATATGAGGACTTGGTTGGGGATTTAATGGTGAAGAAGGCATCAGACCTCCCGGCGATGGATGAGGCATGTGTGGTCCTGGTGGTGAGGTTAAATTGTAGTTTGGATGATTTTGTGTATTTCCCACATTAGTTGACGAGCCACCTCCAGAAGACGGATGAGGGCTTGCTGGTGTATGAGGATTAGAGCTGAGAGGAGGCGTGTGAGGTGCTGGGAACCTCAAACCACTGTCACGTGGAGACTGGGGACCTCTCATATTAGCGCTAAGAAACGGCGAAGAACCACCTGTTCCAGAACCTGTTACGCTACCAGGACCCCCAAAGTTGTCTTCAATACCCAAAGGCGAAGGAGGATTATCATCTTCACTTTGTGAACGACCTCGGTAAACGGCATTTTCATCCACATATTTTGAAAGGAAGCCCTTAATTATTAAAAAAAAAAGAACAAATCTTTTATATAATTTAAGCCAATTTTTATTATAATTTATATTACCTTCAATCCCTGTATGGGTGTAAAATCTTCAATAAGATTTCTATCAAAACGGCTATAAGCGCCATCACGTATCGACACTAAACGGCCAGCGCGAAAACGTATTTCCAGACAAAACATGGCCTGATAAGCTAAGCGTATTAAACACGGTGATTGTGGTAAAATACAAAAGGATAAAACGGGAACTTGCGGACGCTTTTTTTAAAAGAAAATACAAAATATGTAAAAAATATATGTAAATTTTTAGTTAATTTTCAATCTTCCTACCGGTATACCCAAATGTGGTATGATGGGTAATTTAGCTATTGAAGATAGCGGATAATACGTTTCATGCAAAATGTAGACCATTTGTGCCAAACTGTGCTGGCTATTTAAATGTGTAGCCAATTGATCTTTCATCATCGAGTGCGCATTAACAGCTGTTATGCCACCCATAAAGATTAAACGAAAACCTCGTGACTGTGCTGACCAATATATATTACAAATCACTTCTTTCTTGGGCCCATAACCCAACAGTAGATTTATATAATTATAAGAGTTTATCGTTATAGTATCGGATATATTTAATCGTTCTGTAAATATTCATAAGATGATGTAAAATACAGAAGGATATATATTGAAATAAATAATTCAAAAGCTTACTATTTTTCATATGCTCCGAAAAATTATAAACCAGTGTATAGAGGTACACAATTTTTGACCAATCCTTTAATAGATCTTCCACTGTCTTTGAAAAATCATGATTGATTTGTTCATAGGTGAGATAAACTGTTCTGCGATTCCCCTGCTCCTTTGGATGTGTGCTCTGTAAAGGTGTGCCAAAGAAAACAAACTCGGCAACCCAAACACGAATTTGATTGTTTTTATTCATTTGCGAACGAATGGATATGGAGAGAAGACGTTTCATTAAATCTTTCCAAATATGCGGCTCAATAACAGGCAAATTTAAAATGTGCGATTGTTGCTAATTAAAAAAGAAAATAAGTTAAAACGTTATTTTTAGTAAAATTTAATAATTTACTTTTTGTTCTTCTCCGTGGATTTGACCTGGCATAGGTAGGGTAAGAATTTTCAGCACCAAAGATGTAGCGTTTGATTCAACTTGCAAACCACTATGCGGTATATTGTATTTTGTTAAGGCTTGTGCCAAATTCAAAAATGGTATTTTTTCATCACACATCGCAACAACATGTGCCAGTTCTGGTATAAAATAGGCAGGGTAAATAGTTTTGGCCTGTTTGGCAGATGGTGCTCCATGTTCGTTGGCCAATTTCCTTTTGTGTGGGGGAGTATCTATAAAAAACAGACGTAAAAGACGTTTTGTTGTAGTAAAAAACAAGATCATATTGAGCGTTAAATTATTTTTTATTTTAAGTAAAATGGCATTAAAATAAAATTAGCTTTGTTTAGAACTAATCGATATAATACAGCTGCAATGAATATCTATATTTGTCATTCCGTTTGTAATTTCTACAATGTCCATTTCTGACCCTTAAAGTATATATGTTCTGACTTTTTAAGGCCAGGATTGACTATCATACTCAGTCGTATGATTTGTCAAAAATTGCATGTGTGCTCAAAAAGTATGATAGTGTGGACTAAAAGTGTATGAGTGTGACAGACTTTTAGACAGATCTGTACGATTTTATAATCTTTTGAAATAATTCATAAAATGATTTTTTTTATGTAATCAGAGTTGATTTTTTTGAAGATGAGGAGAAAGCAACAACAAAATGTTAAAAGCATCTGTTTTTTGCATCTTTTAGTATAATAGTGTGGCACGTACGACGCCATTTTGAAACAATTTTTAAAGTAGGACAGAATTCTATCAGATTTTTGTGTGATTAAAACATACGATTGCGTATTATAGTGAATCCTGGCCTTTATGCATAGCGAATTCTAATGAACGATGTCCGTTTGTCCGTCCACGTTAGTGTTGTTATCAATTTGGCGAAGGCACTACTTGAGCTAGAGAAAACTTAAATACTCCAATCGATCAGATATAGTGTTGAAAGAGGTGCTATTGGAAATCCGCAAGATCGGTTCTTGTGCTTCGAGGCAGTGGGCAAAAGTCCAAAGCTGCCTCTAATTTTTCCATATCATGTGGAACAATAAAGTAACTCCAATCAAAAAAAGAAAGAGATTTACAAAAAAAACTTAAGTGGAAAAATTGGCGCTCGCCACGATTTCTGAGTTATTGTCCTCTGAAAGAACGATTTTGCACCATATTTTTTAAGACAATATCATTTAAAAGTTTTTGGAAAGATTTTTCAGGAAATGCTTAAAAAATCTTTAACCCGTTAAGAGCTGGTGAAATTTTTATGTAAAATTTTACATAGTTTTGTTTTCTTATTTTTATTTCTCGATCACCCCAATACTTGTTTTTTTTTTTTTTATTGCAGTCACACTAAACTAGATTTACATATGTAAATGCATAGCCGAATATAAAATGTGCAACAGACTATGTCGTATTTTAAGTGCATTTTATTTTACTGGCAATTTTTTTTAATTAAAAAATAATTATAATTTATAATTTTGTTGGTTTTCGGTTGGTGGTCAGTTTTATAAAATATCCAGGAAAAGGCAACAAAAAATATGTTAAAACAATTAAACCAATTGAAAATCGACTCTGCTATTTAAGAGAATACAGATTGCAATACAAAATTCTACATGCGATTCTTATTTATCTGAGAATTTTGAAGTCTTCTTGACGTTTTTAAACGATTTATTCGGTTAAGTGGAAAATAATTTTTTTTTTTAATTTTTATTAAAATAAAACGTAAATATTTTTTACATTTTAAAGAAACTTCGGTGTTTGATAAGGGCAATTTTTGAAAGCATGTATTTCTTTGTAATTTTTAAGTAACGCTCAAATAGGAACTAGTTCTAATTTCTTTTTTAATTTGAAAGACACACCAAAACATAACTTCATAAGTACCAAAATAAAAACGTACCATCAACATCAGTTCCTGGGCCATGCGTTGCCACAAATGTATCAAACTCGATAAGTTTTAAAAGTTTTGTATAAACTTTCGGCACTTCAGCATTTGGTGTGCTGCCAGGTTGTAAATTTGGTGGAGCCAGTACAGGTACTAATTGTTGAGATGATTCTTCTGGTATGGGATCATTTTCATTTGTTTGAAAGGCCACAAAACCTAAATGAAATGTATATTCCATTTCGTTCGGAGTGCTAGATTTTTCCTTTAATTGCACAACCTAAAAAATAATACTTTTAGAACAAAGCTTGAAACACTTCATTTGAATTTAAGTTACCAATATCACACTTGGGTGACGATGTAGCTTTACAAATATTTTATGTCTACCTGCTTGCAGTAGAGCATTATCAGGCATAGTTAAGAATGGTAGACCTTCGGTAGCTGTTGCCGGTAAGTGTTGTAAAGTTTTTTCACAACGTCTATGAGTTATCCAGTATCTCAACTCTGACATAATTTGTGGTAGTTTAGTACGATCGTTGTTTAATGCAGCTTGCATTTCTGGAATAATGGGACAGTCTAAATGTTTAGGAACATGACAACGCAACATGCCCGTATGAGTATCAATGGTTATGTGAATTTGTTCAGCCCTTAAGCACGGTGTTAATACCGGTACAGTTAAAATAGCCGGAGTTCCTTCTAATTTAACTACAAGTTATTTTAAAAATAGAATTTTGTTTGAAAATAACCATTAGTTTAAGATTTTAAGAAATTTACACTCACAATCAACATCTTTCAGAAATGCTTGAAACTCCAATTTTAGATCGGACAATCTAGACACAGATCTAATATAAACTGTATGCACTATCAAACGTTCCATTGAAAGATGATCCGACCGTACTGCGCGATCTGCTACTTCCGCAGATTCTTTAGCACCAAGTGAAGGCACATGTATGACAGCTAACGGACGTCCAATTTCATTGGGATCTGATTGTACTGTTAAACGATAACCAAGTTCAGACTTTGAATCCTTACTAGTTAATTCGCGCCAATACGAAACAGTAACTTTTACACCTGGAATATACTCTTCGACCTGTATATTTTCGTCTAAACGCTCATAGCTAAGCCGTAAGGTTTGTGTATATAGTACTTCAAGTTGCAAAGATTGGCAAAAGTAGTGCAAACAGTTGTAAACTTCACTTAATTCATTAGGATTTTCCACAAGACGAGCCTGAATAAGCCTGTGAATATAATTTACTTGTAAGGGATGTACTAGGGCTTTGCCATCTAAAAAAATTACATGAAATAAATTAACTATTAATCAAATAATATGTAATTTTTTGAAATACCTCCAGTTTCTTTATCCTCTACCAGCACATCTATATCTAACAAACGCCAGGGCACATTGGGACTATCTCCCATAACTGTTAAAGAAACATTGAATTCATGTTTAACTTCAAAAGTTACACGTCCATTTCGAATCTGTTGAAATTTATATTTTTATTGTACATTTGCATATTAATGCCTAAACATTATTATCTCACTTTGAACTCCCTCATTTGTGGCATTAATTTGCCTGTTACTAAACGATGTTGAATAACTTGATTTAATCTTAAAAGTGTTTGTTTCTTCTCTTGGGGCGTTATTGGATCGGGTGGGACAATACGTTCCCTGATACAAGTAGGCAGGCGATTATAAGTTCCAGTTGTTAAAACTTCCACGGCCGCTGGTATGTGAAAATTAGGCAAACGTGCGCGAACTAATGTTTCGCGAGACATACGTGCCAACATGTCCGCAGTTTCTACAAACAGCATATTTTGTTTGTCCAAAAAGCTCATAATATTCTATATATAAATTTACATATTTAAATTTTATTTTCAGAAATTTTTTTATCGAAAATCGGTCCTACTTACCGCAGATTTGTCCACTTTTGATACAGAGTTAGCCCATTTGACCAAAGCAATCAAACGTATAAACAACTGTCGTGTTCTTGCCGAAAAATTGTAAATTTCAATCTTACGTTCCATATCTGATTTCCGGGGCAATCTGAAATGATTTGTCACAATTGTATGAAAAATAGTTGTATTTTCAAAGGTACTTAAAGACTCACAATTCCGCCAGCACTGTTAAATCATGGTAAGTTCTTTGTATAATAAAATCTATAAGCACAGCCAAGGATATGGTGTTCATACGAGGGCTGCCTTCCTGACCTTGTGGCAAATAGCCGGCCAGACCCTGTTCTAATGGCTGGGGTGCTGGTGCCATGCTGCATAAACTTCACAGGTTTATATATATCAAGAGAGCTTCTGAGTATATTTAGTATAAATAATATTTCTAATTGATACACATTTATATATTTAAGATAATTGTGCTTAAAATTAAATAACTAATTAAAATTTTCACAAACTTGCAAATCTCAACAAAACCAAGGATTGAATGAAATAAATTGACATTTCTGCAGCGTTGGAAAGAAAAGTATTTTGTTTTGAAAACTAATATGTTACATTATTTTACAACCCTGCAAAATTTAAAAGTATTTTAATAAGCTATTTTTAATATTTATAAAAAATCACTATGCAGGTGGTGGTCTTATGTTTTTGCAATAATTAAGTGGTGTTTGGCTAGGCTAATTTAAAAACCTTAAAACTGTCTAGTAAGGGGTTTGTTTACATTTTAAACTAAGGTTTTCATAACATTTAATATCCATATATGTACAAAATATCTTTGGTCAACTAATTTCCTGTTAAAATATTCAAAGAACATGTTAACAAAAAATGTTAATTTCAAGTGGTTCGTTTTGTCAGTGACATAGGCAAATATATTTATTGTTTGTTCTTGCTGGGATTCTTTTGTTGTTACTGCCACTTTTGATTGTGTTTGTTATTTTTTTTTTATTATTTCATTTTTCTATTTGTTTTGTAAGCAACGAAGTTCATTGGCCACATATTCAACATTCCACTTGTAGATGGTTGCGTGTATTTATGAACAACATTTTTCTGTTTTTATTAATTTTTGTTTGGAAAATTTCTTGGCAATAACTTCTGCTTAAAAAAAATTGTCTGCTTTGTGGTTGTTTTTATTTCATTTCTTTTTTGATTTTAAATTATTATTTAGAATCTAAAAAAATACCGTTGTTTTTTGTTTTAAATCGAACCAAAGACTTCCGACATTTTATTTTATGAGAGGAAAAATTATTTGCTTTCACTAAGAAATTGTTGAAAAAATTAAAAAAAAAAATTAAGTTCATTTTAAAAATATATAAGAGGAAAGTTAATGAATTTAGAGAGTGTTAGATGAAAAAATTAAATAATAATTACTAACTTTTTCTTATTTTGATTTACAGGTTAAAAAGAAGATAATTTAACAAACACTTAAACCTTAAAGATCGTCTTGAAAAATGATTGTTAATTTTTTGATCATTTTTTTAACAAATTTGTTTAATATTTAACATTATAGTGTAAAGTCGTAAAAAGAAACTGGGCAGATAATAAACAGTACTAAACTTGACATTAATTATTATTATTATTTTTTTTTGTTGTATCATTTTTAAAAGAAAATATCGTTTTTAAAAAAACGTGGAATAAACCTGGATCTAAAACCTAAAAACTGAAAAAAACATAAATTACACTCAAAATAAACCACTATAGGAGGAAAAGTTTTCTTAAATATAATCCGGTTGAAATTCATAATTAAATTTTACACACTAAGACGCAACAAGAAGGGAATTTTAGTCTAGGGTTAACCACTTTCAGTATCAATTATTTTTCTAAGAATCGCATTATCATGGAATTGTAATCCGTTTACATATATATATATATATATATATATATATATATATATATATATATATATATATATATGATACAACAAAAAAAAATACACTATAATGTTAAATATTCAACAAATTTGTTAAAAAAATGATCAAAAAATTAACAATCATATATATATATATATATATATATATATATATATATATATATATATATATTTTTTTTTTTTTTTTAATATCAATTGCGTGAGAGCTTAAACGAGCTACTTTATTTTTTTTTATAAATTATCATGTATTAAAATCTTTTTAATAATTAAACAAAATATTAATTTATACGAGGGTGGGCTAAAATAAAACCAAACTAGAAAATCATATAAATGTACTGATTTTAAACATGTTTTTTAGTTTGTTTTTTCATTATGATTATTTAACACATGCTTTTAATTCATTATTATCTCTAGCTCACCAGGTTTAAAATAAAAATGATATTTTTATGTAAGAAATTTCTTATTTTATTTTACAAGCTGGGTTCAGTGCAACCTTTTCATTCTGAACATTATTTATATAAAAAAAATCCAAATACAAATTAATTAGTTTCAAATTATTACTAATGCCTATCGAAGCCAGTTTATTTACAGGTGGTCTTAATAAATAAATAAATAAATAAATAAAAAATAAAATAAATAAATAAAAATAAATAAAAAATAAATAAAAAATTTTTAAATAATTTGAAAAAGTAAAAATCTCAAGTGTTAAAAATTAAATTTTTAAACCTGCATGTGCAGGAGAAAGAAACCACAACTTCATTTAAAAGACCAAAAGATGATAGAAAAATATATTGAATTCGGCTTCTTTTTCATTAGTCAGCTATATATTTTTGATACCAATGTGGTGCTTTGCAACAACAAAATTACCTTAGGTCCTTGTTTTTGTAGCCGTGTGGTCACTAATATTTAATTCGACTTTATTTCTATGGTTAGGACAATAAGCAAATTTGATCAATTATAACATTTCATTTGTTTTCGTGCTCTAACGAGTACTATTATTATTATTATTATTATTATTATTATTATTATTATTATTATTATTATTATTAATATTTTAATTTTTATTATTATTTCATGGCGTTGAAATGTACTGGAAAATATATCGAATTCTGAGGTAATAAGTAACCCCAGTCGGAAAGAAACGTGCAACTACAATAATACAACTTTTAAGCGTCCTTAAGAAGTATTAAAATCTGACTGATGTAGTAGTGTCTAGGGTTTGGGAAACGGGAGTTCCCGGGAGAATATTTTCGTGAAAAGCTATTTCCACAATTTCCAGGGAAATTTCGGGCTTAATTCCTAGGAAACGGGAAGTTAAAATCATTGGCACTTTAGAAAAACACACTGATTGTTATTCAAATATTTTGGTTGTGACATTTAAAAATTTTCAAATATCTCGTTGCGTGTAAACTCTACTATATCTATGTATACATTTGTACATGAAATATTTTTTAAAAATTTTGATGTTGGGTAGATAGTAATCGATATAAATTACAAAACACCTATTTTTAGCATTTTTGTCTGTCTGTGTTTGCATTACGTAAAAACTGATGGATGGATTTGAATAAATTTTTGAATAAATTTTTTTATCTTAGAGGACCAAGTCCTTTGTTCAAATATAGAATACGTTTTATTTCATAAAACTAGAGATACCAATGTGAAGTCACCCAATTTTATCGGTACAATGGTATTCGAACAGTTGACAGTACATTTTGTTTTTGTAGAAAGAAAGTTTTAAACACTGTTTACAAAACTCTACAAAAATTGTTCAAAAACACATTTTTCTAAATTTTAATTTTAAGATAATTATAAATGATAAGCGGAAACGGAAAATAGAACTAAAGGTTTAAATTAATTTGTTAATTTATTTTAAAAGGAATTTGAGTTATTCGAAGCCACTAACATTTTACAATTATTTTTTATTTTGCTTATGTTTTTATAAAACTATAAATTTTTTAATATTTTTATTTTCCCGTTTCTTGAGAAATAAAAAATTCTGGAAAATCCCAAACCCTAGTTAAAGTGTAAAAATGGTGTCTTTTTACAGTATCGAATAGAAAACTTTTGGAAGTAAAGAAGTTATTAAAATTTTTTAAAGATTATTTGTTAGAAAAATTTAATTTATTAAAAATGTATTCTTTTTGTTGTTTATTTTTTATATTTAGTTTTTAATCAAAAATATATAGAAGAAGTGACTTCTACCTAAAAATGCTCTGCCAAATGCCTAGGATCGTATAACCCATATAGTGACTCAGTTTTCATGTTATGTTCGCTTTAAGCTTTTATGTGCGCCTTCATTTTAAATTCTCTGCCAATATAGAGATCAAGAATTTTATACTGTTTTTTTTTTTTAATAAAAAATCGATATTTTATTTTAGTTAAAAAATATATAAACTATTTTAGAAAATACCAGTGTTTAACGGTATATAATAGTAGGACTGGGAGAAATATTTTATTTTAAATTTATTTAATTATAAGCTATTGTGTCTAACCCTGTAGCCACACGACCAAATTTTTCACACACACTGCTGCAAACGTAGGCTGCACGCAACTTTAAAGCAATTTTAGAAATTAAAACCCAAAATAGCTTAAAATAATTCTAACCAGCTGTTTTCTTGAACATTAATTGAAACAGTCTAACTGAAAAATAAATTCAAATCAAATTTGTTTTAATTTTTAAAAGTATGTGTTTGGTAGAAAAATGTTGAATGTATTAAAACATACGAGGGCTGTTATATATATTTCTGGCCTGGCAACACTGAGTGCTGCCAAGTGCAATCTGACATTTCCATTGGAAAGTTTGTCATTTTTAAGCATAATCGTACTCAAAACGTTTTGACGTACGACCATTATTTGTGTTGTTTACAGTGACTTGAAAAAATTAATATAGAAAATAAATTGAATTAACTCGTGAACATTTTCGTGCCATCTTTTTTCACAACTTTCGATGTGGATTATCACGACAAGAGTGCATTGATGAACTTAAATCTTTGTATGGCGATGAATCACCATCCTATAGCACTGTGAAAAATTGGTGTAATGAATTTAATCGTGGCCGAAGCTCGCTCAAAGACGAATTCCGTGAAGGTCGTCCAAAAACAGCTGTTGTGCCAGAGAACATTGATGCCGTGCGTGAACTCATAATGCAAGATCGACATGCGACATACCGAGAGATAGAGACATCCTTGGACATTTTTTCCACCAGCAAACACTCGATACTGCATGAACACAAGCCGTAAAAAAGGTTTGTTCTCGCTGGATCCCGCACAATTTGAAAGTCGCTCAAAAAAGGCTCGTGTCAATTGGTGCAAAGAAATGTTGCAAAAATACGATTGCGGTGCTTCAAAAGACGTTTATAAGATCGTCACAGGTGACGAATCATTGATCTATGCGTATGAGCCCGAAACAAGACAACAAACGACCGTGTGGGCCTTCAAAGACGAGCAAAATCCAACGAAAGTTGTTCGTGGAAGAAGCACTTCGAAGCAAATGTTCGCCTGTTTCTTCAATAAAACTGGTCATGTGGCGACTCTTCCACTTGAGCAACGTAGGATGGTCACTTCTGAGTGGTACACTACAATTTGTTTGCCTGAGGTCATCGGAGAATTTCGGAAAACCAACAAGAGAAGTCGAATCATTGTTCACCATGGCAATGCGAGCTCTCACACATCGGCTCAAACCAGAGCGTTTTTGACCGGCCAAAACGTCGAACTAATGGGTCATCCGCCGTACAGTCCTGACTTGGCACCTAATGACTTCTTCTTGTTTCCGCACATCAAGAAAAAAATGCGTGGTCAACGATTTTCGTCGCCAGAAGAAGCTGTTGAAGTGTTCAAAAACCATGTTTTAGAGGTATCTCAATCGAAGTGAAAAAAGTGCTTCGACAACTGGTTTGAGCGCATGCAAAAGTGTACAAATCATGCTGCAGAATACTTTGAAAAACAATAAAACCATTTTTGATTATAAATATTCGCATTTTCACTATTAGGCCAGAAATATATAGAGCAGCCCTCGTATAAGTAAAAACTAGATCGTCTTACCTCTAAGTAAGAAGGAAAATAAGTAAAATAAGAGAGTTAAGGGCAAATTCTTGATGATTTCTGGAATTAATTCCAAATTTTACTGGATTTTATTGTTTATCAGAAAAGTTATTCGAATAGATATTTCAAACAATTAGAGTAAATACAAGAAAAAAATTTTAGATCAAGACAAACATTCTAAAAAATTTTACATCATGATTAAAAACCCAAAAACTTTGCTTTTTAAGACAATTTCCCATAAAATCCACGTTTGACACTAGAGCCAATAAATACTTTTTAGAACAACTTAAGAAATATAAAGCTTCTTAATCCAGGGAGAATTTTAGAGGTTCAAGAATTTAGAAATTCGGTGTAAATGTCTTCATAATAGTGCATTTTTAATTAAAGAAAAAAAATTATAGGGTCGTTCATTTTTTTTTTTTAAGGGCGAAGTATTGAGGGTGATTTTTTTTTACCAAAAGTCTACAAAAATTTACGATTTTTACAAGTCTTAAGATTAGGATCGCAAATTTATTGATCTAGCAAAAATATTGAAGTAAAATTGTTTTTAAAAGATTTAAATGAAAAATTAATGGGATATTATTGTTAATAGTGTGTAATATTTTGAAAAATCTAGAGTAAATTCTTGAAAAGTAAACCACTTACTTCTTTCCAAATAAGAGTATATTTGACACCATTTACATGATGACCCTATTTACTTCAATTTCTATTTCAGCGAATTGTGACTAAATTACATAAAATAACTGATAACTTATTTTTTCATTTGCATTTTATAAGGTCCATTTAATTATGATTGCGCGGATTGAAAAGTTTTTTGTTTTGGTAAGGTTGACACTATAATGAAATTTTAAAATACAATAAATACTACTAAATTTAAAAATGTTGAATTTGTAAATACAAATACAATAGAAAAACAAAATTTATTTACTTCCACTTGTAAAACAAAATAACATAATTGCTTTTGTGTTTAAGGTGATAAAACAGAATTATTTACAACAAACAACTCCAGTTCATAAGTAAATTGAAATAAATTTTTCTTTAGTTTTGCTGTGATAAGTTCTAGGAATCGTTTGAAAGATAACAAACGCATAAGGGAGGGGATCTATTTTTGGATATTAATTTACATGAAAATACCACTAAACATAGAACAACCGACGCAAACATCAATCAACCAAATCAACAAAATGCATCCTCTTTCGAAGTTGCACTAGAAGTAGTCAGTAGCAGCAGCACACACACTCTTAGATCGTCTCTAACCCCTCGTTAATGCAAACAAAATAAACACTAAAGTCATGTGCATTAATGTTTTTTTAATTCCACTACAGATGAATTGGAAATAGAGTTCAAACGTTACTTTTGTTTACAGAAATATCAACAGCAGCATATGACTATAACGAACGCATAAGAGACTTAATCCATAAAAAAGTTTATTTTAATTTTAGATTAGTAAACCAAGACAAATAGTGTATTATCTTAAAAGATATATCGGAAAATAAAGAAATGAAAAAAAAATGTCTTAAAGATAAGAATGGTCGAACTGTGGTGAAGATGCGCAACCATAACACAAGTGTGTGTAATTTAAATTTTAATGAATCTTTGCATCCTGTTTTACTCATATATTTTGTACATTCATAAAATGGCGTATAAATATTGTATAACTTAAGTTATTATCACATGTCGCGTTTCGATAAAAGTTAATTTTAAAATCGATAAATTATATTACCAATTTAAAAAAAATATTCCGTTTAAAAATGATTTGCAACATCAATACAAAGTTTCCTGCAATGTATAAACTTTTAGGTTTTTTAATTTTGTTGTTATTATGACTCTTCTTTACACCCTTGTAAATAAAAATATCACACCTTTATAACGTTTGCATTATAGAATAAACAGCCGTTTTAATTTAACTATACTGTTTAAAAATACAGAGATGTTTGTATTTATACGCCAGAGTCAAGTGCGACGTGTGCAAGTACAACATATTATGAATACACTAAACCCATAAATTAGTCTACTGTTTATGTTATTTCGTTTTACATAACACCTTATATGCTGTAACCATTCGCTGTAGGCGAGTTTGTGTTGATGCCTTCAAGATTCTTAAATCATTTTTTTTATTTATTTCCTCTAATGTACCGATTACGTCAGAGCTACGAGCATTTCTAAATCGATCAAACGATCTATGACCATCTGAATGAATAAACAATTTTTTGTTAACATTTGATAATTAAATGTCTGTAAGGCTAATAAAATTGTAGCACAATTGTTTTGAACTAGATAGTCTTGGGTAAAACTTTAATCACTTAAATTTATACAAAAAAGAAGTAAGAGTGCTATATTGCAGAATCTTATATACCCTTCACTATGTATGTAGATCTAGTTTAGTGAAGTAACTCCAATCGCAAAAAGAACAACTATTAAGGGTGACAGAATTTAAAAATAAGAAAAAATGAACTCCTAATTATAATTTTACATAAAAATGTCACCGGCTCTTAATGGGTTGAGCATTTACAGCTTTAAAATGATACCCATATTGATATCACAAAAAACTTGGTGCACAATTTTACTTTTCTATAAAAAGATAATTTTTTTAATGTTTTTTTTTTTTCTTTTTTTAGTTCTCTATTGCCCTAAGTATTTGCTTTTTATACCGTTCAACCCAAAAAATGGAAAAAGGGGATATCTTAGTTTGTGTTTCAGTTTATAATTTCTATAATATTCATTTCCGAGCCCACAAAGTGTATATATTCTGAGTCCTTATGCGTAGCAAAGTTCATTAAGCAATGTCCGTCTATGTCAGTGTTGAAATTAAATTCGCCAAGGCACTGGATGAGCTCAAGAAAATTTAAACACGCCAATCGATCAGATAAAATTTTGCAATTAAAAATCCGCAAGCATGGACCGTTGACCTTTGAGGTAGTGGGGCTGCTTTTAATTTTTTCATATTATTTGGAAAATGAAGTAACTTTTATAAAAAAACAAATATATAAGGCGAAAGACAATAGAAAAATGAGAAAAAACATCAAGCTTTTTTGGTCGTTACTAGGGTTTGGAAAACAGGAATTCCTGGAAGGGAATATTGAAACTCGATTCAAATATTGAATACTTTTTTTTCGTAAAATTATCTCATTTCGTAGAGAAAATAGAGATACAAATGTGAAAGAAACCAATTTTATATGTAAAATGTTACTAGAACAGTTGCCAGTGCATTTTGTTTTCGTAGATGAAAAGATCTTAACACTCTTTGCAGAACTAATTAATTTTAAGATAATTAGAAATAATACGTGGACGAAGTCGGGGACACTGCAAGAAAGATATAGACAGAACAAAGGTTACATTTGAAACACAAACTGGATAATATTAATAACGCATTGTTGACAACAAAACCTACCTCAGTAGAAAGTGAAAGGGTTTTTTCTATTGTTGGAAATTTCGCAACGAAAACAAGCAACAGAATGTCTAGTGAATTGTTAAATGCAGTTCCAAAATCATATACTTAAAAAATAATTAAACAATATTTTTTCAGCATTTTTAATCAATGTTATCTCTCGTTATGTAATACAAATGTACATATGTATGTCTTGTCACATGAATTGTTTTTTTCAAGTTTTATAAATTATTATTTAACAATTACTTTTATTGTTTGTTTATGTTTTAATAAAACTAATAGTTTTTTATATTTATTTTTTAATATTATTTCATTAAATGCTTTTTTCCCGAGAATACCCGGAAATTCCAGGAATGCGATAATTTTTTCCGTGTCCCGGGAAATAAAAAATTTCGGGAAAACTAAAACCTAAGTCGTTACCTGTTTTTTTTTAATTTTTTTAATTATTTTTTTTTAATTATTTTCATATATTTTTTTTCAATTGAATAGATATTGTTTCTAATGATACCCATATTGCCTCATTTAACCACAAAATACTCGAATATGCTAACTGTACCTACAAACTTTAGAGGCCCTTAACTCCAAAATAAAGAGTCTGCCCAAAATTTACCACTTAACATTTTTTGCTTAAAATTAAATTTTACGCTGCGTCCGTAAACTAGATTTAAGCCTTTTTTGTTTTAGTTCAAAGTAAATATTTTTTATTTTATAATATCTAAAAATGAATGATAGTTCTGATGGATTAAGTTCATTTTTTATTTGAATTTCTAAAAATTTTAAGAAAAAAACATCATTTAGAAACGAATGCGGAAGTTTTCCAAAGAAAACAGAAAAATTTAGACACTAGCAGAATGTAATGCAGCATTTACTAGATCACTACATCCGTAATCAGCATTCTTCGCATCTATCTACTTTAGGTTGTGTTCATTGTAAACAACTAATTTTGTAAATAAAAATACGTAGAATATCTAAAACCAATCAATTGTTATTTGGTTAGACGAAGTCAACACAGAACCCAACGTATTTCTTCGTTATTTTTTTCTGTAAATCGTCATGTTAATAACCTTTCTGCCATCCCTAAATTAGCGCGTAAAGCGCAAGATATCTGTCAAAATTTCTCATGCACATACAAAATGTATGAAGCATCCCTAAATAGCACGGCGTCAATGCTTAGCAATTGGAAAATCCAATTTTGAAGCGCATAATGTAGTGAAGTTGCCTGCAAGCTACTGTTGTTTACATATTTTTTTGTAGTATTTAGAAAACGTTGCAAAACAGTTAAGACATTTTAGCTTTTTTCGGGTTTATCTAGCGTTTGCATTCCATTTTATAGGGTTTTATTAAAAATGATAAGTTAACATTACTGCGCTTTTATTTAGGTATGTCATTTCAGCGTAAAAGCCATGCGTTATTTTGCGTCGCGCCTTACGCGCTTATTTGGGTATGGCTGTTAAGGTTCTTTGCTGCTTTCCTTATTCATCGTCACATGCATTTGTTTCTACATATTTTTGTTACATTCTTTTCTGCAACAGTTTGAAAGTAAAACAAGATAAAAGTATTATTAGTTCGCTTAGTATTTTATTATTTCCTGTTTACTATTCCTTTTCTTAGTACGGAGAACTTGTACATAATGTTGAGAAGATGTCCAGATCCAAAAAAAAACTGTGAATTAAAATCTTATTGTTTTTATTTTATTTAAAATAACACGCTCCATTTGAGTTAGTGTATTTTTTTAAGGAAAAAGTAACAAGTAAAATGTTTATGTGTTACTTCACTTTACTTTGGGAAAACTTATTTATAACAGATACTTAGATGAATTGAATAAAATATTGTAACTTTTGTAAAATATGTATTTTTTCACATATTATTAAATTGTATTTTATTTTATTGTATTTTATGGTAGAATTTTAAATTTGGCAAACAATATACTTGCCTCGATCTCTCTTGGCGGGCGGCGGATTTACTTAAACGACCATCACCTTATCTTTATACCCTTCGCCATAAAAAGCGTAAAAAAAGGTAAATCTAAATTTGTTATTCGTTTGTAATTTCAACAATGTCCATTGTTCATTGGCTTCTTATGCCTAGCAAAGTCGATTGAGCGATGTCCCTTGATTTTTTTTAAAGCAGTATTAATTTAATTTTATTAAGATTTTATTATCACTTTAAATTTTTTACTTTTAAAGTTAAATATATGTATTCCAATTTGTGATAGAGAAAAAATATTTTGTAAGAAAAAAATATGGACTAGTCACCATGATATTAAAAGACGTATTCCAAATTAATTTTACTTTTGTTCATCCCTGTCTTTGTTTTTTTTTAGAATTTACCATTCTTAACGCAAAAAAGGAAAATGCAAAAGTTATTTTACTCTTATAAATCATTGGTTAGATTTATTTAGTTTTTTCTTTGTCGTCTGCCTATTTGCATTGATCGCCATTGTGAATAAATATTTGGAACGACACTTAAGATTAAAAACCACCATTTTGATCTGGCAAAGAATATAATCCATCAGTGAATTAATTACAAAACAGGCAGGCAACAACAAATAAAAAGTTCGTACACATATAAAATAATAATATAAAGAAATTAAAATATTTTAGTAATCGTGTTCTCTTCTGTATATTTGTGATTTGAACTGCTTTTCTTTGTATGTATTATAAACTCAAGTACTCAAGTAGCAAGGAATAGGTACATACTGCACCACTTGTATGTATGTATGTGTTTTAACTCTAGAACATTTTTTTGATGTAAAACTCGTTAAAGAGTTTATGCGCACAGTGTTAGTGAATTATTTATAAGAACCTACGCAAAGTTGTTGTTCATGAAAATTTTCAAATTTAAAAACAAATTTAATTTTTGGTGAGATGCAACAGGCTACTGCAATGCAGCCAACGCACATTTTTATACCTCACGCACGTAGTGGCCTTGTTGGTGAGGATATGTAAGATACGCAAATATTTTATAAGATACCTATGGATCATAAAGATGAAAATTAATGCACTTTAAGAATTAATTTGATAACGCCGAGTTTACACACGTCAATTTTTTTTTCAGCAACTCTGAATTTTATGAGTGAGAAAACGAAAATAAAATGATTCTCCACTCCTTTCTCCTTCACAAAATTTAGAATTGCTGCAAGAAAAATTGATGTGTGTGAACTGGGTATAACTATCACAATATTAAGCAAGACGTATACTTACTTTCCTTTGTTTATTTGTCCTTTGTGTTTAATTGATTCCAAGAAAAAAAAAATTCCGCATAATAGCCATCATCAAATAATAAAGAGTAAAATCAATTATGTGGAAAGCATTTGTACCTAAATGGCCATTTAGATATTTCTCATCACTTGATTCTAGCAATAGGTCATTTTTGAAGTTTGACCAAATTCGGCTCTTTATTTTTTGATTTTTGTTTTTTCGAGAGGTAATAATGCCTATTTAATTAGTGTGTAACCGTGATACATTCTTTTAGGAAAGAGATAAAGGAGAGAAAATAACAGGTGGTGAAAGTGTAGCCATTTTATTAGTTATTTTACTTCGCCGGCGAACTTTCTACGCAGTAGTATCGACGAAGGAGGCTGCTCTATTTTTAAATCCTGAGTATATACTTATACCATTATATACAAAAAAAAAAAAACATTTTAATTTTTTTGTTGCCGCAGGGACTGAACCGTGGCCAACCTGATTGTAGTCAACGTGCTTACTACCTTGAATAAAAAAATTATTATTAATATATATTATTATGATTATTTATAAGGCTTCTCTAAGACAAATAATCTGGCAACTACAAAGTAATAAGTCGTGCATATTTAATGTGGTAATAAATTGCTTTTCAACAATAATTTCGTTTTTCAATCGTGGTAACATAAACACCATATTAGTTTTGATATTTAGTTTTTAAGTATTGTTAGTAGATCCATTGGCGTTGTCAAAATAAATTCAATTTCGCTCGAAAATCGCACTAAAATAATTAAAGTCGACTGTTACGGGTATTTGCCCGAGCGCCAAATTTTCACCAGATTCTTAACGTGGAGCACAGAGTCCAACAATTTAGAATTTATGACAATTTTATGTTTCAACGTTTCAATTCCTAAATTAACTCATACTTGTACAACTTTTCATTATTACAACTATTCAACATGACTTATCAATGTGCTCTTTTTAAGCTTGGGATACTTTACTATTCTGTCTTTTGTAAGCATGAGATTGTATCAAATTGATAACTTAATCTATTACATAAAAATAATATAAAGTGGGTAACATCCACTACTAAATTCATTCAGGAAAAACCCGCTAGTTTTTCTGAAAATATATTTTTTTAGACGAAGCACATTTTTACTTGTCCTGGTATGTCATTTGAGCTTCTGAAAATCCTAGAGTGATTATTGAGAAGCCTTTGCATGCTCCAAGACACTGTACGGTGCGCTATGTGGTGTGATTAAAAACTTTAACTTTAAAGAGTCCGCATCTGACAGTAGTAGTTGTAGTTGTGAAAGAAATTTTCCAGTTATCATTTTTCACTTTTAATTGCCGAACTTTTCTCTTCGTAATACAATAAAAATTAGAATGATCTTTCTCTAAATTTATTTCACATTAAAGATAAAATTCTTGTTGCAAAATCCGATATCAGGTTTTTTACTTCGATAGTTAAAAAAAACTGAATTGTCCTTTTTTAAAGCTTACAAATCTATTATCATTAGTGTTTTGTTACATACATATTTAGTTTAATAAGAGAGAGAGCAGTAGCTGTAATCGACATTAAAACGCTCTTTTTATATGAAATTTGTCGTTTTAAAGTGGCAGCGTACTTAAATTTTTATTTTTTGCCGGTTTTCATTTTTATTTCTTTTTTTCAAAACCACAAGTTCGGCGAAATACTATTTACAAAATTATAGCTGTTGCTATGATGAAGAAGAGATAAAATTGAATAATTTAAATAGTACAAAACAAGGCGAATCAATTGCCAGGTGCCAGCGTAGGCGATTTCAGTATTTTTTGCTGGTATACACGATTGTCAAACTCCATATATAAAAAAATATGTGTACATTTTTTATATATGGAGCTTGACAGTCGTGTATACCAGCAAAAAATACTGAATTCGCCTACGCTGCCACCTGGAAAATTGATTCGTGTTAGTACAAAAAGCTATTTAGTAGTTGGAACAATTCTGAATGGATTTTCTGCTTCTTAAAGTACAAAAATTATTACTGTAGTAATAACAGGATTTCATTTAAAATAATTCTTTTTTATTTGGAAACTGATTTAATTAAATGAGAATTATGTTCAATCATGAGAACAAAAAAAAAAAATAATAAAATTGCTTAAAACATTTCAAAATTAATTTAAAAAAAGAAACTTCTTGTTGTATCAAATTACTCATCTCTTACAAATCATTTGAAGCGACTTTTTCCAGCACTTTTTAGGTTTCAATTTCGTTTTAAACACAAAGTATGAATGCTTAGGAAGGTTAAAATAAATAAGATAAGGAACAAATAAAAGAGGTATGTGGCCTTTGACACTATAATAATACTTCGGATAGTACTTCTTTAATTAGTACGGATTCTCTATGGTACGGTTTCAAAATTTACAAGAAAAAACTGTTCTTGGTAAAAATTGCTCTAAAAGACTATTATAATTTAATTTTAAAAATACTTTTTTTTAATATATTATACAAAGTATGTAACAAAGTTATGAATTATATGTAACAAATTATCGTTTTTTGACGCGTTTACCATCATTCGGTGATACGGAAAATGGTTAAACTGATAACCCGTACTATGCTAGTTATTCCTGTTCTTTGTTATGTAACTCTGCCTCTGGTGGATTTTGTTTTGTTTTATAAAAATTGTTTTTAAAAATCTTTTGTTTTTGGCAATTTTTATTTTATAGCGTAATTCCCATTTTTCCTAAAATTTCATTTTTTCAATTACATATTAAGTTTTTAAAGTATATTTAAACAATTTTTTGATAATTACAGAAACTTGCGTTATTCCACTATAAATTAATGTAACAATTAAATTATTTTAAGTTTGAGTTTAGCATTTCTTCCTGTGTATGAAAAAAATCCTCCCTCAGTTACAAAAACATTAATATTTATTGGTGTAAATATACACATACATATAAATAAATATGTGCGTGCAGGCGTACTTGTATTCAAGTAGACATCCATCCATGTAAATACCAAGTAGTAGGAATGTAAATGTTTTTCTCCGATTTATTTATTTGTTTTCGCTTAACCAACAACAATTTACAGGAACAAGAGCAGCAGCAGTAGCATCATCTAACAGTTCATGCCATTCAACATCATTCATACAAGTGTAACGGCAATGCCAATGATCTTATGAAGGCTGCTGACTGACGACGATCACAATAATAACGGCAACAACAAAAAGTGCAACGATAAAAATGATGACGACGACATTGCACCAGAAACTGAATGCTGATGAAACCTAAAGAAAAATTGCCCCCTTAAAAGTAATAAAAAAGTACATAATAGCAAAAAAAAAAAAACAAATGTAAAACGAGTGACTTTAAGAGAATCCAGGACGAAAATAAATTTATTACAAAAAGTCTACGGATTGCATATTTAAAATTAAAGTTGGCACCCTAGAGTGCTAAACTCACAACAATTAGGCGATTGAAATTGAAAGGCCTTATAAAGACTAAGTAAAAGTCAACAAATTCGCGAATATTTGGTCAAGTATCAAATCCGAGATTTAAAATCAGAAAGATTGTAAAATAATTTATAATTGTCGCCACGTATGCTTAAGGGGTGTGAACGGTCCAGTGCAAGCAATTTGTTTTTAGCAATTTTCCACGTCAATAAATTACAAATAAATTTAACCTTGGCATAATTTTTGGCTCGTTGTGATTCTAATTCGAGGTAGATGTCAGTTCTCCGTTAAAAAAAATAATAATAAATGACATTAAGACCGACAACGATCCGAATAAGATACAGTACTTTTCGTTTATAGTCCATTTCGCTTCAAGGCCAAAAACGGATGTAAGCCAAAACAGTTCACTTGCAGGTTTTTTTCGAATTTCATACAAATTATTTGTTCTTAAGTCCACTTCGCCTATAGTCCATTTTCGTTTAAAGACCAAATTTTCTTTGCATACATAGCTAATATTTTATAAAAAAAAAACTTTCATATAGTCCACCCTGTTTTTTTAATACTTTTTTTTAATAAACTGGCAACCTTTTTTATTTTAAAGCATTTGAATTACAATAAATAATAATATGTTAAGGTTTTTGTTTAAACTATTGATTTTATTTAAAACAATATTTGCTTATATTTTAAATAAACTTTTATTTTGTTTAAAAAAAGTGGTTTTATTGAAGAAATTGCATACTTTGTATATAGTCCAAAATGTGTATTATATCCGGATTCAGTTAAAGTCCATAAAGTGCCTTAAAAAGAAATTCGGTTATAGTCCTAATTCGTTTATAGTCCACAAAAATTGTGCAACCGTAGTTGTGGACTATAAGCGAAAACTACTGTAGCACAACCTTTGAATTAAAATTAATGACAGGGTAATGATAAACTTTTTACTAATTAATATTAATTTATATTTATGCGGAAATGGGATGGATGTTTGTAAGATTGTTGGCAAGAAATGATGGACTGTGCGTCAGAGTGGGCAGAATGGCAATCCGATTGATATAGACAGCAAATCGACCCAAAAAATAATAAGCAGAATATTTAAGGTAAGTTTTGACGACGAGAATCCATACCTATTAGAGGCTTCGCTGCGTACATTGGCCACGCAAATTTTTTAAAAGCTTAACAATTTTTTTAAATTCTTCTTAAAAATAACTAGAGGCCATTATTAAGATCTATCAAGAACATGTTTGCGTATAAAGCTAATAACTGAAACTGAAGATATTATACGCACGTAAAATTTAGAAATAAAAAGGTACGGTCAGATAAGTTAAATATTTGACCGAAAAGACGTTACCACTAAATGACGGAAATACATTTTTGTCCTTCTTAAATAATTATTAAAAAATTAAAGATCCTACTCAATATACATACATATGTTAAAGTTACGATATCACGTATTATGTCATAAATCGACATTCGTAATGATATGTGAAAGATTGAATAAATATTTTTAAAAATAGCCAAATATTTGACTAATCTGACCGCGCCTTAGGAGTTTTAAAAGTATCTCTAAAATAAACGATTTCCAATCGAAAACCTTAATTTTTTTTTAAATTCATATCAACATTAATTTTTTCTAAAAGTATTTACGTATTTTTGGTCTACTTACATATAGACTTAGGTAAACGACAAAAGTTCATTTTGGAAGTTACGTTTTATGTCTTAAAAGTTTAAGAGACTTATGTGAACCAAAATAACATGTACACAATTTTTATTTAGAATTTTAGATTTTTTGGTTGTGAAACCAGACGAATTTTTAACAAACATTTTAAATTGTTTTCAGATACGTGTTCCTATGTAACAATAGTTGGCAAATATTTTTTGAAATATTTAAGTTTTTATGTGAAGGATTTGTAAAAATATTTAACTCAGTATTAAATAAAATAGTAACAAGGTCATTTCTATACATGAATTATTTTTTGAAAATTTTGATTTTGGTGTAGATAGTAATCGATATGGAATACAAAACACCTAAGTTTGAAATTTTTGTCTGTCTGTGTTCGCATCACGTAAAAATTGCTGGATGAATTTAATTAAAATTTTATAAGGACGTCCCTTAGAACCTTGGTTTCAATATAGAATACTTTTTATTTCATAAAAATTTGTCATTTCCTAGAAAAAATAGAGAAATGTGAATGTACTCAATTTTACCAGTAGTAATGGTTCTAGAACAGTTATCAATACATTTAATTTTTGTAGATGGAAAGTTTTTAACACTGTTTACAGAACTCTACAAAAATTATTTGAACACATTTTTCAAAATTTTAATTTTAAAAAAATTGGAAATAATATGCGGACGAGGTTGTGGGCACTGCTATTTTACAATAAACATCCTAAACTTGGTTTATGCAGAAAAAGCATTATTTAAAATAACAAAATGAATGTATTAACATTAAAGAAAAATTACTTACTAACTTTGTGTTTATTCCGTACAAAAAAAGGACCAATTATATCACTAAATCCGTCCTTAGTAAGTGTACGCTGTAAACTTCATATATTTGACCAATTATTATGAGAATGATCTCATAATTAATTACTATTGTTTAGATGAATTTCGCATAATACAAATCATAATGATTTTTTTTTTATTAAATTAGGAAATGATTAGTGTGAACTTAAGCCGAAAAAAAATTATTCTGGTTTTAATGACAATAGGTCTAAATAGACACCTTACTGACGAAATTTAGAAATTCATGTTCAGATTTTTGTAAACATATACAATAATAGAAGGATTAAAATTTGTTTTCAAAACCTTTTGATTTTGTTTCAAGTAAAAAGGTATTTGAAACGTTTTATAGATTTTTTGTTAGGTTAGTATATATGTGCAAATATTATTATTATGAGATCAATAAATAATTATCTTTATAACACAAACATTTCTTAACTCAATAAATTTATTAACTCAGTAGTAAAAATATAATTAAAATTAAACAACGGGAATATTTAATCAATTTATTAAATTTAAAAGAATCGTGCTATTCTGACGGTAAAAATAATAGCTCTATTGACACTAAAAAACTCAAAAATTATCTGTATTTAAACAAAAAAAAATAAGTTACTAAATTAACCTTTTGTTGTAGAACTTTTCTTGGTAAAAATGAAATACAGCGCCTTGGCATGAAGTCAAACAAGAGTACTTTACCACAACCCAAAGTTGCTTGTTGTTAGCAGGTTTTGATTCACGTTGATGCACGGAAGGTTTTCTTTGGTTCTCTATTTGGCTTAGGTCAGGCGACTTCCCAATGATGTTTATATTATAGTCTATAAACCAGTGACGAGTACTTTTTCATTCCGAATGCATTTCTTGTTTTGGATCGTTGAATTGTTGGAGGACTCAAAAACATTTCTTCTTCTATGTAAAGTAGAACCACAATTTTAAATATATCAAAGTAAAATGAATTGGTTCCACACCACAATGTGAAAAGATTTCATCAACATTATGCTTGAACGTCCTGCTTTACGGTGTTTGATCATATTCTGCAATCGGAGAACCTCTAACATATGAACGATACCCTTTTGCAAAGTAAAAAACGATTTTAATCTCATCCGCCTACAAACTTTTGTTCACTTACTAGCAGTGCTATTATTTTTGTCAGCACTGCAGGAGTTGCTTCAACAATGTAGTAGGGTGACCGAGGTATCTGAAAAAATAAAATTAAAAAAATAGTAAAAACCAGAGGTCTTTAAAATGATTGACTTAGTTTCAAAAATTTTTTAATTTTTAAAACAATATACGCATGAAACTTCGGAACCAGAACCTAAACAAAAGCTTGTTGTATTTTGTTCTAAAGTATTAATTTTCAAAGGATGATTGAAAAAAATACTAGATAATACAACATATTCAGCTTTCAAGGCGTAGACAGACAGGAAGAGGCTTTTAATTAAAAATACTCGAAAGTCTGTTAAACTTGTAGTTGAAGTTATTATGATATGAGGCTGCGTAACGTCAATAACCGTTTACATGGTAGAAAAGTGCTGTCAAAAATTATTTAAGCTAATGACTATTACTTTAAACATAAAAACACTGTCTATCCGAAGCATATAATTTTAAAATTCGTTTTTTTATAACAATTCGCATATGGGAAAAAAGAAAAGAAGATAAATGAAATCAAGCCAAGCGATGATTAAAAAATATACTGCAGCTAAAAAATAATTAAATGTAGGAACAACAAAATCCTTGGTCAGTTTAGAAAATTATTAAAGACTGTATTAAAAAATAATTCAAAAAATGATAAATTAGCAGAAGATATAGAATGCTACGCCCGAAGGTATATTTTTCCCCTACCAGGTGTTAAAGCACTTCATCTAGAACTGCTCTCCTGAGAAATCTTATGTCCTTTGAAGATTCCCAAATTACACCATAACTCATATTTTTCTGCTGGGTCTTGTTTCCAAATATATTATTAGCAAAAAAAAAAAAAACAATTTTGCTTTCTTAAGCAGTAGAACTTACAGTTGTGACCTTCTGTGGCTTCAATTTTGTATATTTTTCATCAATTTTTTCTTTAAAAAATTACATTTCATATTTCTTAATATTAATCTTTTGAGTTAATAGAAATAAAACTCGCAAGGAATTAAGCCATTTTGGCTTATAAGTCATTCTCATTAATATTAAGAAGCAAAACAAAAACAAATAATCTTGCTTTTGGTCTGTGTTGCACAGTGGAGGAAATGTTCAATTCCCAAGTTTTATGTTTAAAGTTTACTTAATGTTGAATACATGATTTAATATGCTCCTTATTTTATATTATATTATTTTATTTTATTTAATTTATTTTACATTTGTTAGCTTGATCTTTTAATTCATACATGTGTTAAGTGGCAAATTTAAGGCTCAACATAAATTAAATTCGCCTCTGTTTTTTTTTTCTATGGATACATAAAAATCTTACAAGATCAAGCTAGAATTATTTGAAAATGCAAAATGTTTTTTTAGTTTCTTACTTTTTACACAAATAAGATTTCCTTTCCAGAACAGTTGGTATAAAAAAAGAACATAAATATTTGCATCTTCCTCTTTGTGAGAGACATGTCGCATGTACACTATTCCCACTTTGGCCAAAGCTTAATTCTACAAAAAAAAAAACAACGAATGCCAAAAATATTAATGGCAAGCCTAGTCGGCGACATTCTATGGAATTAAATATAGACTTGTAAATATGTTCACAATCACACGTACTCGTTCATTTTACGCTGATGCAGTTGTGTTTAAATAAGAATATTTTTAGCGTCATTTCCGAAGCTTGTGCCACTATAAAATTTGTTGCAAAAACTCTTCTATATGATTTTAAACCTCCCTCAAGTTGTGTTCTATAAATAGATAATTATTTTGTTTTATTATTTTACTTTCATTTTAAATTAATTATCGTGATTAAAAAATCGTTAACACAGTGTTAAGAAATTAATTTAATCGTGCTACGAAAATTCTTTAATTTCTCTTTTCTTTTCTTATTATTGTTTTTTTTGGAGCACATGTCACATATATCCGGCAGGCGGGACAACAGTTTCTTTTTTTGGTTTTAAAGCCATAAATTTTCGCCAATCTCCGGTGTATTATTTTATTTTGTAGGCTTTTATTTAAAATCTCATTTATTCACTTTCTTTGTTGCGTTTAGTTTTAGTAAACAAAGAAATTGTGGCGTTTAATGCAACACAATCATGCCCCATAATTAAAACTCATTACTACTGCAGAGCAAGATGCAGGCAAAAAATCATTAAGAAGATGCGCTAATTAAAAAGAAATTAATATTTATAACTTAGTTGCAGTGTTAAGAATACAAAAAAAAAACAAAAAACAAAAAAAATTTTACTAAAAAATTTTTGTGACCATTAGACAACTGGACAAGTGACGAATCGTCGAATCGTTTATTTTTGTCTATTTCGAAAATTCAAAGAATACTATTGCAGTCAACGAAAAAATAATACGACGTAACAAATATTTAGACTGCATCATTTCATGACACGATCATATTGTGTGACTGAGCATTGTATGATATTAATTTTTATAGGCTGAAAAATAGATCTGAAGTTGGAGGAATGGCGAAAATTTATTGTCATTGTATCTGAGTTAGAAATGCTGTCATAAAAGTTTTTATTTAGAAATTTATGCGTTTTATTTTAAATATGTTTTTGCTTATGTAATAGTGAAATTAAAGCACTATTTACAACCGCTTCGAATAATTTTCTAACGATCCTTATACGTGAGGAAATATTTGCACGGACATTAAAGCACTCGATACGGCATTTACTTCATAAATTTTTAATTTTGAACTTCTTTTCTAATATTTGCGAAGGGTTCTGCCGTAGAGGAAAGCAATCAACCACTTTCAGTGTTTGAAGTAATATCAAGAACAAAAGTCTCATGGACTGAATGAAACTTCACAAGTGGTCTTAATAATGGTGTATTTTGACGATACCATGCCAAGTGGCATAATATTTATGTCAAGTTGTTGAATTTGTAACGTATTGGAAATTTGCTTACTTAACTCTAATTCTCAAAAGGTGAAATTTGCATTTTCAGAATAAATAAAAATGATTTATACCATCTTCTGATATATCTGGATCTTAACATTCTGTTTAACAGGGGGAATTACTATTTTGATTTCTTTAGTATTAACTACCTGTACTGCAAAAACGGCCGACTGTGTGCAGGAGAATTCTAAAAAGCTAAAGGGTCAAAGCATGGTGGGATGTTTTTCATCATAAGAAATCCAGAATTCGATACTCGTAGTATTTTGTGTACAATATATTTTGTTTTGAGTTTCCATCGATTTTAAGGCGATGGGCCACAAATTTAACAACACATTACAGAAAGAATTTATTTTTACACAAAACATTTCGGTTGTGGAATCAACTTTCTAAAGAGGTCTTTCGTACCAATTTCAATGTTAGGATTTTCAAACTCTCCTTTTTAACTTTGTCGCCCTAATCATAGTTTTTTTGCTTAAAAATTAAAAACATAGCGCTCAATTGTTAATATTATGACGATACATTATCACAACGTTTAGATTGGGGACACGTGTGGCCTTAATTTTTAAATTTTAATTTTAATCGAAGAGTCAATGTAAATTACACTGCGCTACAAACTTTAATACAAACGTTTATTAATCTTACAGTCGTTTTTTTGTTTAATAAAAACATGGATTTGTATAAAAGAGATTAATTCAAGTAACAATAAACAAAAATATAATCAGCCAAATTCTGTTTGGCGTCGGCAATACAAGTCGACGCTAATTTTAATCGTTTTTTTGAAAACAAGTATTCTCGTTGTCAATATTGCCATTTATCGATGACTGGCAATATGAATTTGGTATTTTGTAAGGAAATGTGACGAATTATTGTTGATATTGTCGTTTGTGATTTAAGTGTCGTGTACGAAAAAAAAGTAAAAAATGTAAATAAATTATAAAAATAGTAGAAATAAAATTGGAAATGGATAAACTGAAGATTACCAACCCCATTCAGTTTAAAAAATTAATTGAAGAAATGCAAGAAAATCCATCACTTGCCAGAGGCATTGTTCCCTCTAATTTTAAGGAACAGTGAGAAAGTATTGCGACTACCCTAAATGCTCTTGGCCCAACAAATAGAACGAGTGTTAGATGGCAAAGGTATGGTATGGAAGAAACTGTGGCATATCCTCTCCAGTTCCAAAAGCAAGTCAAATTAAGGGGTATGGTTCAGGGAGTCCCAAGTGAATGGCAACCTCCTAAAGTCATAGACAAAGCCTATTTGAACGCCCTTAAATTATTTTAAATAGAAAGTCATGTTGCCCCAGTATATCCACGTGCATTTATTGATATTTTACTATGTTTACAGAAAAAAAGCATTAGTTGGAAATGAATAACTTTTAATTTAATATTTATTTTTCATCTGTTAACTAAAAGATTCTTGATTTCTGTTTAAAAAGTCTTCTTTGCACCATAATTACGTCTTGCCTTCTTTATCACTGAAGTCAGTGTCGGAAAGAAAGTACATATTTTAAAATTTTCACAAAATTGTTATTTAGCCCAATCATAAACAAAAATTCCATGCTAGTTTTTTTCACTTTTCCCTTTTCTGCTATTATAAATTTTTTCCTTTTTTTTATTTACTGCGGAAAGTAAAAAAAATCGAGGGAAAAAGTAGGTATTATGAATTAAAAAAGAGAAATTAAATGTAAAAAAACAAAATAACTTCTTTTAAATTACGCTGCTGCCACTTTTTTATTTCATTCTTCCCTCGTAATTTATAATTGGAGGAATCTTTTCTCGAGAATATTTAGTGAGAATATTTATGAATTTTAAAACAATTACAAATAGTAAACAAATAAATCAACTGACTCAAGAATTAAATATGTGTATTACATCTTTGTGACATTATCGATAAGCACACAACGTCGTCATTAAACTGTAATAAGTATTGGTGTTGTGTTGCCTAACATATAATAATAACGATGCTTCCGACGCCAAACAGAATAAGGGTGAATGTACATATATGGAATATTTATTCAAAGCCCGATATCATATGTCGACAAATCAAAGTTTACCATGTAAAATGTTTTTTTTTTCTGAAAGTTTTTAAAATATTAAATTTTATATTTTTATCAAAAAAGTTCTCCTTCTGCTTTTTTCGCTAGAATTGGACTTCTGAACGTGACAATTATTGCTTAAATGTCTAATTCGCGTGGTTTGAAGTCGGCTAAAAGCTAGATCCGCTTCATACTTTGGCAGCTTTTATATACTATATTATGGCTAACGACTTAAATAATTTGAACAAAATTTTAGAAAACAAGAAATGTTTGCTTGCGATATAAAAGCGATAAGAAAATATGAATTTAAACACACATGAGAGTAATTAATTAGATGGACTTAATAAAAAAGTTTCATTAATAATTATTTAAAAAGTAAAGTCATTATCATTGACTAATAATTAAATGGTTTCAAAGCATTCTATGCTTATAATTGTTGAGCATTTTTTAATGATGGCATTTTTATCACAAACATTTTCTTGACAATATTGAAACATATTTTTGTTTTCGTAAGAGTAATAAGATCTACTTGCTCGGGTGTTAGGTGACTTAAGATTTCAGACATCAAATATTACATTCATTTCACTGAAAATTTATTATTAAAATAGTGAAGGTTTATTAGTCTTTTTTGAAGGGTTGCTATCAATAATTTATTTTTCACGAAAACAATTATTTTTTCTTCAATTGTAATTAGTAATTAAAAATTAAGTTACAATTCGTAAAAGCAAATATTATTAACTTATGAATTAGATAAATTTTAAATTCGATGCGATATATTTTGGTTAAAAAATATTTATTAAAATAATTTATAATGTTTTTGAAAGAACGATTTTAAATTGTATATTCAAAGGAAAACTTCATAAAACTGCATACGAGCATTCATAATTTAGCCAAAAAGTAAAAAAAGTTTTTCAAATATCTAAATCATATCCCACCAGAATAATTTTATCTTAACCGCAACATGAGGGTTGTACGAATAAAGGACAAAATAACTGGAAGTAAATGTGGAATGTAGTCTAATGCAATAATCTTTTCGAATATATTTACAAAACTAACACAGTGTTTTATATCTCGTAAATATTTTTTAGCGCACATCGAGTTCTAAATTTATTGTTAATTTATTGGTGGGTTCTTGCTTGATGCATAAAATAATTATTTTTATTTTAAAATCTTTAAACTTAATTTAATTTATTGGTTCGGCCATGTAAATTTTAGTTATTATCGTATAACACTTGTACTTGTAGTGTGATCATTGTTATTTATGCATATTCACACCTGACAAATTGTCAAATAGACGAAAATATATAGGAATGTAACTATGTATGTAGTGAAATGTTTTCATACGATTATATGAACATAAATACATACATACGTACATACACATGTATACATTCGTATTTATAAAAGAAAAAAGAGTTTATTTTCTAATTCTTAAACGTCAGATACAGAACAACCAACACCTGTGATGGAATTGTTTAAATTTGTACAAACAACATGATTATTAACAAAAATGCAAATGCAGACACATTAAACAATCAGGGATGGGACATAAACAGTATACTTTATTTCTAAACGCACCGATATTAAACAACAAGCAATCATGTAAATATTTATTTGACGTTTTTATTTGACAATAGAAAGGCCTTTTTAATCAATTAAAAAGTAAGGGGTGTCCCCATACACGTGATTTGAACGTAACTTCGACAAACATTCAAAGTCAAACATTAACGGGTTTACTATTACAGACGTTATCTTTTGGGGCATCATAGACAAAGAATTAAAATTTACACACAATATATAGTACTATGACCGCTAAAACCTTAAGCGATAATTAAAATTTTTAGGGTGCACTATACAAACGAAATTTTAAAGTGTGGACTTATCTCTTAAACTATAATTATAGCAACAACAAAAAAACGACTTTAAAACAGATTTCAGCTATCTTACTTTGAAAAAAAAGTAATTAAAAAAAGCATTTATTATAGGCACACTCTTCAATTTCCATTTATAGTAATTTGATAGGTTATTCTTACATATTAGTCCCGTTTTAAAAACAGTTTATTATCTTAAAAATTAAAGGGTGTCCCTATCTAACAGACACGTTCTTTGAGTGTTTTATAAACCACTTCTTTAAAATTAAATAAAAAAATGCATATTACTATAGATTTCAATAGCAAAAAGTTATACAAAAATAAATCTAAGAATTAAAAGTTGTCCCCATCGGTGATGTAAATTGACTTATATGCACCTATCTTTTGTAAACGCTTGAAAATTGGACAGGATGTCGATTACTATGACCGTTATGGTAAAAGGTATAAAGACTTAAAATTATATAATAAAGCGTGTACCAGTAGTTAATATAGTTTAATGTATGTGGCCAAAATTTTTAACTGTTATAGACAGACAGCTAAAATTTACAAGGAACCTGTATTTCTATGTCCGCTATAACAAGTATAAAAATTGAATTTAGAAATTAAAGGGTATTTCATAGTTGACGTCATTTGACCTACATGGCCCTATCTTGTAAACCGTTATTTAAAAACACTTGAAAATTAGACAGAATATCCACTACTTTGTCTGGTATATTAAAAAGCATAAATATTTAAAATTATAACTTAAAAGATATTACAATACTTGATGTAATTTTAAGTATATGAACAAACTGTTGAACAGCTTTAGACAACCGAGTTATATTTGCAAAGAAATTACATTGCTAAGTCCACTACAACAGTACGTATAAAATTTGAATTTGGAAATTAAGGATTGCTAATACAGTTAATATTATTTGATGTATGTGGCCATACCTTTGAACCGTTATAGACAGATGGCTGAGATTTACAAAGAACCTGTTTTGTTCAGTCTGCAACAACAGCAAGCTTAAAATTTGATTTTGGAAATCAAGGGGTGTACCAATAGTTGATGTAATTTAATGTCGGTTTTTTATGCAAGAATTATTTTTGAAGTCAGTTAAAAATGAATTGAATCTTAAGGTTCTACTGGTTAGAATTTTGCCAACTTTTTTTATTTATTTATTTATTTTTTGTTTTGATTTCTACGCCACACACAAAACTTTGGTAATAATAATTTGAGTGCAGTAAAAACTTAGATGATACAAATTGTCTTTCAATAAATTTGTCAAAAAGATTTTGCAGTTCCACGTATGGTAGAACACGTTGATCACATTAGATTCTATATGTGATACTTGTGATAAACTGGCGGACAAATATTATTATACATATATTGTCGAGTGTGGAGTTTTTTAAGTGTTCGTTTATAATTTTTTAACCATAAAACACTTATGTCCTTACATAGCACGATTGTCCTATCAACAATCACACACATTTTTATGCCCTTTTGCTTAGTCGTCAAAAATAACACAAATCGACAGAATTTTTTCAAGATATATGGAACAAAAATGAAATATGATATACAAATAGTTTTTCATTTTACTTTACAAAACAAGAATATAAAATAAATCCGTTAACTGTAAGTTTAACTGACAAACGAAGGTTTCCGTATCATGTACGTGTTATTCTCAAATTTTGGACTTAATTTTTTAAATATGTTACAGCGGACATAGTAAACTATACTTTGGGTAAAATAAGACCTTGTGAAAATAGTTTAACTATTAGGAAACCCTTTAATTTTTTATGTTTTTTTTTTGTAGCGACTTATCAATACATACTCTGAATAAAATTTATAGTCTCAGCCTCTCGGTTAGAAAAAAATAAGGCCATACATCTGAAAATCGCTTTGCTATAAAGATACCTTTATTTTCAGTAAAGAAATATGCACAACTTAAGAATTGAAAGAGTACCTTCAACTGCAATGCAGCGAAATCTTTTTTACAAAGGATTACAACTTTACAATACGTTACGAAGTTTTATAAAAACTTAAAATAACCGAAATCAATTTAAAAAACAAATCTCATATTTTGTAAAGTATTATGTAAATTAGAGGTTTATAAATCAATTTAAATAAAATAGTAGCAACTTAGACACAATGTGTACAAAAGTATTTTTAATACTAATAAAGATCTTTAAATAAAGAATAAATAAATTAAAATTTTAATTTTAATTTTAAAGCGGAAATATTTGTACAAACAATGTTTGAATTCTAAGTGTCTGCTTACCACGGTTGAAAACTAAAGCCATATAAGTGAAAATCACGTCAACACCCTTTAATTTGAAATTTGAACTACTTGTGGTGAAGCGCACACTGTGACAACTTGAAGTGTCTACCAATCACAATATGTGATACTTTTATGAATTTCACATCACTTTCGGCATACCCTTCAAGTTTTAGTTCTTGTTTAAAACATCATGAACAAAAGTAATATAATTAAGAAATTTATATTGTGTTTATAAAATAACATAAGTAATAAATTTATTTTACGAATATTGAGTGGATGGTTGTAAGAGTGAACAAAATTAAGAGAGTTCAGAACACCAAAAATGAAAAATTAAAGTATCAAGCTTTATGTGTTTAGATATTATTTTTTATTTTTATAATCCTGCAGTGTATCATAATTAACTTTGTGCAGATTTTTTGAAAAAAAAATTGATTCTGAAAATAATTCTCTATTAGAATTTTGTATTATATTGTACACTAGCAGTGCCCACGACTTCGTCCGCGTATCAATTCTAATTTTCTTAAAATTTAAATTTAGAAAAATATGTTTTTAAACATTTGTTGTAGAGTTCTTTAAACAGTTTTAAAAACTTTCCATCTACACAAGTAAAATGTACTGAGAACTGTTTTATACCGGTATAATTGGTTGCTCTCACATTTGAATCTCTAGTTTCTCTTCGAAATGACATGTCTTTATGACGAAAAAGTATCCTTTATTTGAACCAAAGTTCTAAGGGAACTTCTTACAAAATTTAATTTAAATCTATTCAGCAGGTTTTACATGATATGAACACAGCCAGACAGACAGTTGTTTGTTCCATATCGATTTAATCTGCAGAAATGTACCCGTTACTGTTTTATTGTTTAGATTAAAGTTATTCAACACATTATAAAGAAGTTTGAAAATTATTTTTATCTTTGTCTTTTTACAACATTATTAATATCAAAAAAATACTCAACTTTTTTCACAGTCCAACTTTATTGTTTTCACCAATATTTTTTTATTTTTGGACATCACTGCCATACAAATTCCTTTAAGCTGTGATATGAAATGTTCAACTCTAACGGTTTTTTAGTTCACCGTTTTCGATTCTTTCATTTGTCAAAATGTTTAGATAAGAAGAAACATCATTTATTGTTTAAACTGCTCCTTCGACAATTTCTTTTCTTGTGCAATCTAAATTGACGCCCTATACCCAAATCAAAATATTAATAAACTTTTAAATGATATCAATTATGATTGAGATTATTTGCATTTACATAGACGAAGGTAAATCACAGTTGTTGTTGTTATAAAAAAGTGCTGTTTTTTTAATTTTTTATTATTTTTCCAGTTTACTTCTAACAAAAAAGACTAAGAGTAATTTATGTAAAGTAGGTAAAAATATGTACGCTGTGCGAATGCCTTTAATCACCCCTGTATAAGGGAATTGCCTCATATATAATATTTACTTAGTTTTGGCAAAATGAAAAAATCAAACAATTTTAAAAATCTTAAATAAAAAAATCAAGGGTGTCCCATTGCAGACGTAATGTTAATCTATATTGCCTCATTCTTTTGATTGGTATCACTTTAGTTAACTAGATTTGTTTCAAATGATATGGAGAAATTAAGGGCTGGCGTGGTGTTTTGCTCGTTGTATGGATGGACATGGACCTGACTTTCAATAGCAAAATTTTCGAAACTATGTCTGATCGTTTGGCGTATTTAAATTTTCTCTAGCTTATCTAGTGTCTTAGAAAAATTGACGAACAGACGAACATTGCTCAATTGATGTCGCTCTGTAGTAGAGCTCAGAATTTTGGGATCGGAAATGGATATTGAATAAATTACAAATGGAATGACAGACTTAGATTTATCCTTTTTTACCTGTGGTGAAGGGAATCATGATTTAAAGATCGAAGCAAGTGCTTCATTTTGCCATTTAAACATATTATAAATGTATTAGAAACTTTTCTGGTAGTAGAAAAATGAAATAGTGCTAGACTGCTATATATATTTCTGGCCTGGCAACACTGAGTGCTACCAAGTGCAATCTGACATTTCCATTGGAAAGTTTGTCATTTTTAAGCATAATCGTACTCAAAACGTTTTGACGTACGACCATTATTTGTGTTGTTTACAGTGACTTGAAAAAATTAATACAGAAAAAAATGGAATTAACTAGTGAACATTTTAGTGCCATCATTTTTCACAACTTTCGACGTGGATTATCACGACAAGAGTGCATTGATGAACTTAAATCTTTGTATGGCGATGAAGCACCATCCTAAAGCACTGTGAAAAATTGGTATAATGAATTTAATCGTGGCCGAAGCTTGCTCAAAGACGAATTCCGTGAAGGTCGTCCAAAAACGGTTGTTGTGCCAGAGAACATTGATGCCGTGTGTGAACTCATAACGCAAGATCGACATGCGACATACCGAGAGATAGAGACATCCTTGGACATTTCTTCCACCAGCATACATTCGATACTGCATGAACACCTGGCCGTAAAAAAGGTTTGTTCTCGTTGGATCCCGCACAATTTGAAAGTCGCTCAAAAAAAGGCTCGTGTCGATTGGTGCAAAGAAATGTTGCAAAAATACGATTACGGTGCTTCAAAAGACGTTTATAAGATCGTCACAGGTGACGAATCATGGATCTATGCGTATGAGCCCGAAACGAAACAACAATCGACCGCGTGGGTCTTCAAAGACGAGCAAAATCCAACGAAAGTTGTTCGTGGAAGAAGCACTTCGAAGCAAATGGTCGCCTGTTTCTTCGGCAAAACTGGTCATGTGGCGACTGTTTCGCTTAAGCAACGTAGGGCGGTCACGTCTGAGTGTAACACTACAATTTGTTTTCCTGAAGTCATCGGAAAAATTTGAAAAACCAACAAGAGAAGATGAATCATTGTTCACCATGACAATGCGAGCTCTCACACATCGGCTCAAACCAGAGCGTTTTTGACCGGCCAAAACGTTGAATTAATGGGTCATCCGCCGTACAGCCCTGACAACCTAATGACTTCTTCTTGTTTCCGCACATCAAGAAAAAAATGCGTGGTCAACGATTTTCGTCGCCAGAAGAAGCTGTTGAAGTGTTCAAAAACCAGGTTTTAGAGGTGTCTCAATCGGAGTGGAAAACGTGTTTCGACAACTGGTTTGAGCGCATGCAAAAGTGTATAAATCATACTGGAGAATACTTTGAAAAACAATAAAACCATTTTCGATTATAAATATTCGCATTTTCACTATTGGTCAGAAATATATAGAGCAGCCCTCGTTACTAAAAAAAAATGCAAAAAATATAATTTCTGTATAATGAAGAGATATTCTGGGCTATTCCAAATTTATTATAGGTATGTTCGACTGAATTGCTATGGCAGCCACAACAGAGATTATGTAATAAAAATTTCTGGATGCCTCAAGAAGAAAGAATTTTGACGTGTATGGTATAGTTTCTTGCACCAAATTGAACAATGATATGTGTTATTCCAAATAACACATATCATTGGGTTTTGTGGCAAAGAAGCAGTACGTGATTTTGACACAGATTTTGTATATTATATTCGCTACAATGAGTATAAAGAAATAAGTTATTATTTTATGGGATTTCTGTTAACCTGTTCCTGGTAACCATTTTGTACAGACCTATTATTTTTTAATACACACAAGCTAAGATTTTATTTTAGATTTGATAACTTCCACCGGTAAGTGTAAGTTATTACTATTTCTAATATAAATGCAAGTTATTTGTATCGGTTTATTTAAATTTGTTACCTTTCATTTAATTTTTAGGACGTACGATTCTTTACCTTTTTCTAGAAATATGCCTGATATTAGCGGTAGTTTTTGCCTTTTAACTAGCGAAATTCGAACACAAAATCGTCCAAGCTTGTGTGTGCCTGTGAAATAACTCAATTAAAGTCAACCACTTAAACCCACTACATAGAAAAATTCAAGAAAATACCGAGACAAGAACAACAAAATATTTACCTAATCACCTAAATGTCAAAAAACTTACAAAACAAAAATACATTAAAAAACTATTCAAGAGTGCTAAGAGACACAAAAAGCATTGAATGAATGAAGTGCAGGTAAGTTAGAAAAACTATTAGAGAAGAAAATTAAAATAGGAAAAATTGAGTGAAGAGCAGAAGTCGCGTTCGTGCCAAGAGACCGGCAATTTATATTGTTTTTGTATTTTAACGGCGTCATTAGAAAACAAAAATTTTTGCTATAATATTTTTTTATCTTTTTAAGTTTTTTGACACTGGCCGTTTATTCATTGTGAAAGAAATCACTTGTTTTTTTATTTTGTTTTGTTTAAGAAAATTTATTTTTTGTTTTTTAATTTCTCAGCATCTGCGCAGTGGTATGAAATCGTTCATTGACGTTACCACTGCAGAGAACAATTTTAATAAACAACAACAAAAATCAATTGACGAGTACGATCTCTTAAGCGTTTTAGTGGAGGCAAATGTCTATCGGTAATAATGGCCACCATTTGCTTAGAGGTGGCAACGAACCTAATAATTTTCATTTTTCCGTTGTGAAAATTTTGTGGTTAAGATCAATTATTGTTCAGAGAATGTGTATTTATTAAGACATTAAGGTTATTCGCTTAAAATAAATTCATTTGTGTTAAATTAGATGATCAAGACAGCATATCTGAAAAAAAAAATAAAAATGGAAACAAACGAACAAGAATTGTCTTTTTTATTAATTGGGTTGTTTACAAGCTGCACTTCTTATTCATAATGAGATAATATGATAGTCGAGTTGTGATTTTTACACCAACCAAATAAACGTTGTGCACAAATTTTTTTCAACAAAAAATAGGACATTTTTGAAAAAAAAACACATGGTCTCCCCTTTTTCAAAAATTACTTTAATAATTTCTCCTCAGTTATTAATTTAATAGAAAATTGCAATAATTGCGTTACAAATTACTTGTATAAGTTTAAAGTTAATGTTTGTTTCATTGATTATCTGGAGAAATAAATAAATTTAATATCAATTTGAAATAATACATATTTCGTTCTAATGAAAACAGCATTTTGTTAAAAACTCTTTAAAAGAATCAGTGTTTTCTAGGCCTACAGTTTCTGGGGGTCCGCAGTCTTGCTAACCTTTACGTGGTTTTGGAAAGATTCCAGGGCAGGACTAGACCCCGTTCTGTATCCTAGTCTGCTGAAATAGTGCGGCGATATTTTTTGTTGTGTTTTTATTTTTTAATAATATTTGAATTAAAAAAACTATTTACATCTAAAAGGATTTTTTTAATAACAAAATTTTATTTGAAAAACTATTTTATAAATGATGGAGTAAAAATTCACCTGTTTCTAAAACAAATAAATTGCAATGTGAATGTCCATAATATTTAAAAAAAGATTTTCCGAGCTCTATTTTTATTTTTGTTTTGGTTGCTCTGCATTTCATTCAACCAGCCAACAGCGATCCATATGTGAGTGAGAACATAACAAAGATACGGAATTTATTTTTAACCCCACACACACTTGTTCCTTGCCGACTACTCTCACAAATGCATTCAGTCTACACTACTTTATGATCTACCACGCAGTGTCCCTACAGCTGTCTGTGCCTTGCGAAAGAACAATTTAAAACAACACACGTATATTTTTCTTGTTTTCCTGAACTCTTTCAAGAATTCCCCAAGTGTTCTCACATGCTACGATATTTACTCATGCTCGTAATATAAATGTTTCAAAATGTTTTTTTATTTTTTGTTTTCGATGTTTCACACTATTTTCCGATATGTAAAATGTAAGTGGATGATTTTAAAATGTTTCAGTCCTTTACGAGATTTTAAAATGATACAACGTGTTTTAAACAAAACGAAAAGTTTCAATCAAGAAAAGAAAAAATAAACAAAAATTATAAAAAAAAAAACAAAAGAGAATTTTTTTTCAACAAAAACGTAAAGTGTTGCGCCAAAGATTATCCAAAACATCAATGCAGATCACTTAAAAAAATAAAGATGACATAAATGAGTAGTTATTGCAATTGTTCGACCTTTGTAAAATGTAGTTTAAAGAAAGTTATGAAATTTAATAAAACGTGGTACAATAATTGTAGAGCTTGAAATTTAAAATAAATGTACTTTGATTTCTTCCAGTGTACATGCAAAGAAAATCTATTAAATTTGAAGCATACAAGTTTGATTTTGGAAAAATAAGAATTTAATTTAGAGAAATAAAATTAAATTGACTTTTTGTTGTATATATTGACTGAATCATCGATCTAAATTTATCGACAGTTCTTCGTCTTCGATTTTGTGGAAACACAAAGTACTCTTTTTCTTTTTTTAAATTAATTTTTATTTTAAACTTTTTATATTTCTTCAGTTTGTTTTTATTGTATGCTGTTTTTTCTTGGTAAGTCAAAGTTTAAAAGAAATTGTTAAGAAAAAGTATTGAATGTTTTCAATACGATCAATTAATATTTTGCGATTCATTAAATTTAAAATTATGTGTTGGTAATTATTGGGATATTTTAAAGTTATAATTCGGAAAAAGTGATTTAATTTAAAACAAAAGTATAGAATTTAAAAATTAATTGCAGATTTAAAGGTGTTATAATTCATTTAGTAGTGTGAAAGACGCTTTAAGAAAATAATATTTATCTCTATGGCACCTTTGCAGAGCATGAAAAGCAAGTTTTTTAGACAAGAAACCAAACCACCCATTTAGCTTTTCTTATTTCTCTAAAAGCTTTCAAATCATACCCATATTGATATCCTAAAAAATATGGTTAAAATATAGTTAAGAGTCCCACAACTCGGAAAATATAGGTGGGCGTCAATTTTTTACTTGATGTTTTATCTTATTATATAATTTACCACAAGAACTGGAAAAATATCTTAAATATCCATTTCCGACCTGATAAAATACATATAATCTAAAGCATGCATAGCGAAGTCGATTGTCCGTCTGTCCGTCTGTGTTAGTGTTAAAATAAGCTTTGCCAAGGCACTAGATGACCTAGAGAAAAATTGAATACGCTAATCGAAATTGATCAAACATAGTTTTGAAAATTTTGCTATTGACAATCAGCAAGATCAGTTCATATCCTTCGAAGCAGTGGGCTCTGCACTACGCCTGCCTCTAATTTTTCTATATCATTTTGGAAAATAAAGTAAAAGCAATCTTAAGGACAAATATATGAAGCTATAGAGAAGAAAAGAAGGATAAAACATCAAGTGAAAAAATTGGCGATCGCCCATATTTACCGAGTTATGGGTCTCTTGTTTTTCTATAAAAAAGTTCAATTGTCAATACGGGTATCATTTAAAGGCTTTTGAACCCATTAAGAGCTAATGAAATTTTTATGTAAAATTAGATATCGTACTTATTTTTTTATCTTATTTTTCACCCCAATATTAGTTTTTATAGGAGCTACTTCAGCTTCTGTTTTTATTTTTGATAAGAGTTGTTTCACTAAACTGGGTTTTTTTTAAATTATATTAAAAGTTTATAGGCAGGCGAGGTTTTTTGCCCGCTCCCTCGAAGAAGATGTACCAATCTATCCGATTTTCAATAATATTTAAATTTTCTCTAGCTCATCTAGTGCCTTGGTAAAGTTGATTTCAAAACGAACACGGAGTAATAGACGGACATTTTTCAATGGACTTCGCTATTCATAAGAATTCGGAATATATACCTTATGGGACCGGAAATGGATATTGTAGAAATTACAAACGGAATGTCAAAGGGTATAAAAATATAACGAAGGCACATGTGCATCAGCGCTGCAACTTTGGCGGAGCATCAATAAATTAAAAATCGTCCAGTTGGGGCTGTTACTTTGGAATTTATTTTATAAAACCACGACCAAAGAAGACAAAGAAGTATAGACTTTAAACAAATCACATGATTCAGTATTTTCAGTTTAACAAAAACAATGCGGAAATGAAAAAGGTGTCAGGCGACAAAATTGTTCAAAATATCTGTGCATAATTATTGACACTTAATGAAACAATAGTGATTGATATGAATATTAACAGGTGAAATTGATTAAAATTTAAATGCCTGTTTAAAGAAAGCGGTAGTAAGTTAATTATAACTAAATCAGCTTATAATGTGAGGATGCGGATGGTAATTTAGTTATCCAACTTAATCGTTTGGAAAATGGCAAAACAAAAAATGCTGAGCATTGTTTAACATATTTGGGCAAATTAAATTTAAAAAAATATACAAAATGTGAATGAGTTTTTCTTCACATTTACCTTATTCTTCAGATTTTTCCTCCCATTCGAAAGTTCAAGAAACGACTATACAGAAGTAGAGATGGACCCAAAGAAGAGTATGTTTTTAACAGTAGTGACTGTAAAGCAATAAAGAACTTACTCAGGAAAGGCATAGAGTAGAACAGATGGATGGTAAAGAAGAACGATAGAGGAAAATTTCAATTTGTTATTTTCCTATTATGGCACGTTATGTTTTTTTTAGTACAGAGTTGCAGCGCCTCTGGTGTTAATATATCGAAAAGAGAAATCAGTTGTGAGACATTCTTTAAAATCTTACCTTGCGAAGCTTAGGTGATAAACGCATTATTGACATTCAAACTTTGTTATAAAAATTTCGGAGACCCATAACTCGGAAAATATGTGCGAATGACAATTTTTTCACTGCATGTTTTTTTATTATTTTTTATTCCTTTGTCACTCCATTTATTTTTTTATTGGAGTTACTTTATTGTTCCAAATGATATGGAAAATTAAGAGGCAGGCGTGGTGTTTAGCCCACTGTCCCGAGGGACATGAACCGATCATGCTGATTTTCAATAGCAACTCTATCGAAACCATGTCTGATCAATTGGCGTATTTAGATTTTCTCAAGCTCATCTAGGGTCGATCATCGCTCAATCGACTTCGCTAAGCTTTATGGGGTCGGAAATGGATATTGTAGAAGTTACAAACAAAATGAAAAACTTAGACATACCTTTTTCCACTTTTCCGAAAATCAATTTTAATTCAGTTTTTGTTTTAATTGTGATGCTTAAAAAGTGTTTTTTTTTTTTAATAATTATCTTAATTTATGTTAAGAATTTTGTAATTTCTTGTGTATTGTTTTTTGTTTGTTGTAGATATTATTTTATTATTATTGTTGTTTAGATAAATATGTTTTTGTTAATGTTATAAAATCAATATATTCAAAAAATAACTCGTAGTATAAAAATGTATTCGTTAAGTTGAGGAAATATTTTTTCGTAATTATAAATAGATTTCTTTTTTTTTTAATGATTCTTGTGTTTTTCATTTCTTTATCCGATTGTTAATTGGTGCGAAAGTAATTTCACCAGAATACGCAAAATAATTAATGGGAATGAAAATGTTGACATTTCCTGAAAACAACAATAACAAAAACAGTAATTAACAACAGCAACAGTATGTTTTTCTTTTTTAATAGATTTGCCAGCATTTGAATTGGTATTTCGAACGTCATCATCATCATCATTTTGAAAGTATTTTTGCTTTTGTAGTTGTTTATATCAGTGTAGCACCACATGCTTAGATCATTCGTCCATAATTGTTTTTGTTATTGTTGTCTCTTACTCAGCTTTTGGGATTAAGCAAAAAAAAAAATTAACACGTTGTGGACTGCAAATGGACAGTTTTGAAAATTTTTTTTTCAAATTCTTTAAGTGAATTATTGTGGGTGACCATTTGTCTGTATTTATTTATCGCATTTATATTTATTTATTTTATTTTATTTCAGTTTATTTTTTTAATTTTATTGTTTATTATTTATGTTTTTTCCAATAATTTTAAACTAATAGCGCAATTTAAAATTTCTTTGTTTTGAATTAACTCTTGATAAAAAAAATTTTATTTTGATAGAAATTTTACAGATTTCTGTAAAATGTTTTCCTAATTATTTTGTATTCTAAATTAAGAAATTAAAAGAAAAAATCGATCTTAAAAAAACTATTAATACTTTTTTAATTTTTCCTTTTGAAAAAAAGAAAATAAATAAAGAAAAGTTTGAGTTCAGAAAATTTGGGGCCAAATTACGGCATCCAATATCGATGGAAAATCAAATAGAATTTAAATCGAAATTTCGTTCGATATCAAGTGCCGTAATTTGTCCCCTCGTTTATAATTGAGATATATAAGGGAGTTAAAAACTAAAAAATATAGCAACATGCTTCAATATTCTCTTTCTCTTTACACAATAAGGCAACCTAAGAAAATTAAGATATAAGAAAGATTTTCAAATATAAAATTCTGTTAATATTTGTTTTAAGGGTTGTGTCCTTTTTTCAATTTATGTTGTAAAAAATACATTTCTAGCGTCATTAAACTCTAAAAACACTTTTTTGATATTTTTTGTATTCGATTTGTGGACACTCCTGTCCGAAAAATATTTTTTTTGTGTATTTTTGATTTGACACAATAATAAGTTTTGTTAAAACTATAGGATTTTTTAAGCTGCGTGAAAACTATATTTTTTTAGTAAACTTTAGTTTTCCTTTATAAATTCATATTCATTAAAAAATTTCGAAATTTTACAGAATTTTAAGTTTTTATTTTAAAAGTACTCCTTAAAAGGGCATCAATAAAATGATTTCCTCTTTTACTTGCACTTGGAGTAACAAAAAAAAAGTATGAATTTTAAATTCAATAATAGTGTTGTGTGTAACTATGGCGGTACAATAATTCATGAGGCAATTTTAGTAACAGCTGCTTTATATATTATTTTTGTTCATTCAAAGCATATTAAATTTTAGAAAAAAACAACCCAGCTTTTTGTTGTACTCCAATGAGAACAATAGCAACAATCTTCTATAAATATTTTATAAATTATTAACATCAGATTATATTTGACATAAAAAAAAATCAAAAAAGTTTATATATAAAAAATAATCCACCTAAAAATTGCATCTTATCTCATGAGTTGTTCTGTAATGGTACAATGAATTGAAAACAACTTATTTCTGATATAATTCGGTATCTTATAAACCACTGAAGGCATCTCTATCTTTCAAGAGGAAAGCGCATGACTTCTATATTAATATTTTTTATAATAGTTTTTTCCCTCAAAAACTGAAAAAAATGTGTTAGGGTGGTTTGAAAAATAAAATATAGAATTTAAACTGCCACAAAAAGATTTTCTTTAAAAATTTTAAAATTAAACAGATAAAAGAGTCTTCATTTAAATAACGGAATAAAATTTTACTTTTTTATTTTAACATATCAATCGCGGAATAGGAAAAAGTATTCCAATAAATTGTTTTTTTAGTGGCTATCGTACACCGTTATTAATCACGAGGCTGTCAAATCCTTTTGAAGCCTGTAGCCAATAATTGAGGATTTAAAAATCTGGTTACGTTTTTGTTTTCGGTGCGTTTTACTTCAAAAAATTTAACAGTAATTTATACATTTTGTTTCAAAATTGGCTATGTTTGACCAGGGCTGAAGAGAGAACTGCTATAAATTTTGACTTAATTTTACTTTTCCTCGCATTTAAATAGTTAAAAAAAGTTTTCTAGATTAAAGTAAATTTAAATTATATAAGCAATAAATACCATCTTTTTGGGGAAAATCCTAGAAAAATCTGTATTTATTGCAAAATTAAAAAAAAATTTTAATACGACATTTACATTATGCAACTTTTTATGAAACAAGCATGTAATTTCTGTTTGTTGGTGAAGCAAGAGCGGAAAGCCATATGGTATTGCTTGAATTTTAAAGGGATCTTATTACTGCTTATGTGTTTTAAGTAACACATATCGTTGCAAATTAAATAGAGAATTGAAAAAAAAAATCCTTAAAATATTGCATAGTATAAATCTGGACTAAATCAATCTTCTCCTAAACTAAAAAATCTTCACATTTGAGTGTATGAGATTTTCAAAAAATGGTCGAGGTATCCAAATTTAGGGGCCTACGCGGAATTCCCCATTTACCCTAGAGGGTCAACCATTCGCAGCTCCACTCAGATAATAAGATAATAAATCATTTTTAAGCCATTGTGCATGGCTACAATAATAACTTGAAACTATTTTATCAATATATTTTTTTACTACTTCTTTTTATATTTGAATATTTTGTAGCTTTTTTTCAATTGACTTAAATGAAAATTTATCTAGTGAGAAATAAATTTTTAATTTTTAGAAAAAAAGCAATAAATTTAATATCGCACTGATCCTTCAATAATGTTTATTTATTTTTTTTTTATATTTTTTCTTCTTTTTTTTTACCTGATTGAAATCATGCATAAATCTTTTGCCAAAAAAAAACTTTAAAGTGATATTTTCTTCTATATGTAGTCAGTCTAATGCAGAATTTCCCAATGGTTAAATTAATGGTTGATAATAAAGCGAAATTGGAAAATCATATAAAAAAGAATTTTTGCTATTTTAAAAGTTGTCCACTACTCGATAAAATTTGTTAATAATTTTCGTGTTGAATTTAAAATTAAAACTTGGCATTTTGCAAAATACGTATGTGCCTGATATCTTAAGCGTCAATTTAAGAACCACTAAAGGCGCTTTCACACTATAATACTGAGTCGTATGATTTTCATTTAAATTTCTCGTATGAGAATGATTTAGATTTCGAAAAATCTAACGTATCATTACAAAAAGCTTTCACACTATCACACTTAAAACAGTTTATAATTTTTCTGTAGTAAGCAAACAGCTGTTCTAAAGAAAAACATATGTATTAGAGAAGTACGATGCCTGTATGAAAAACTTTAAGCTACCGGCGGATACTAGCCGATTGGGAACAAGTGTAAAAAAGCTGTAACTCAGCGATTTTTATGAAATTTTTTTGCACAAAATTATGATGTATGTATATGATAATTTGTATAGAAAATAATCAAAAATACTATTTCTTTCAGCCGTTTTTGCAAATATTGATTTTTTTGCTGTTGAAAGCTTTAAGGCAAATTTGTATTATAAACTAACAAAAAGTTCAATAACAATACACATGCTGATAAATTAATTTTATTTAGTACACAAGTACAATTTTTAGTGTGTTTTTGGCAATACCGACAGTTGAAAGTAAATTGTAGAGACCGTAGAAAGATTTAAACACGTATTAAAGCTTTCACTTAGCAAAAAACTCATTTGTTTTCCTAAACTGAGCGAAATTGTTAGGTTACTTATAAGAAAATTTGTAATTAATCGATGGATATGCTTGAAATTGTTTAACATACATATCTGCACTGAATGTTTCGTATTAGCACATCGTTAAAATTAGTTTGAAAATAAGAAAAACATTTACAGTTCTTAATTACCTCTAAAAATCTGGTTGTTATTTTTAAGTCGGCGCAAGACAAAAATCAACCGCGGATAAGCTATGATTATGCAGCAATTGGCTTCGGTCTCTGAAAAGCAGCTGTTTGTTTAATTGGCTTCATTTTTTGTTGCAAAAAAACAACCCTGATAATATGATATTTCTTAGCTTTCAGAAAAATTTCAAAAAATAGAGAGAGCCATCGGTGTGTCAAATTTTACTTCTCAATCTATGAGATTTTACTTAAGATCGCTTTCACACTATAAGATTTTTCATATTATTTCGAATTTTTGACAAATCTTAATACTCAGTCTTATAGTGTGAAAGCGCCTTAACCAACCACAAATACATTTTTAGAGAAACACACTTGTATCGTTTGCATTTATACACAATTAACGTCCATTTATCTTGAAAAAGAAAATAAACGCATTCAACAACACTTGTTAAAATTTATTATTTCTCGCCAGTATTATGAATATGATTTTTTCTTCTTGCAATTTTTCGATGATATTTTGACATTTTAAAAACGAGATGAACTAAAAATATGTAAAATATTTTTTTAAAGAATTAACCAAACGCAAAGAACAAGTAGAAAAACTATTATTTATCTATTAAAATCTATTTTCATTATTTTCTTTCTAATTTTTTTTCTTAATTTAATTACATGAGATTTATTTGCAGAAAAGTTTATTTGCAAAGATATTTATATGTCAACAATGTCAAATTAAAAAAAAAAAAACTAAAATGGTTAGTTTATAATATTTTTGAACTCGTTAAATGAAAAATTTCAATACTCAAGGGATTTGCGTTTACTACGCAAGAAAGCTTTAAAAGCAGTCCTTTGATTCCTTTGATATTCATTTCTTTTATATTTCGAGTAACAAACAGTGTTGTTTTTAGGTTTGTAAGAACGACATTTCAATTAAATATCTTTTAAAAAAGTCAATTTAACTGTCATAACTTGTTAAGGTAAAGTTTGTCATTTGAAGATGTTATCGTTTTAGGAATAATTTGTTTTTGATCTGCTTTTTAACAAGAGCTACGAAAGGTATTTTTATAGCTGTATATAGGTGAACTACCATGAACCATGAGCTTGTGTTTGAATTTAGCAAAAGAATAATATTAAATTGATCATTCAATTTTGTACCTTCCCTTATTGGTACGAAAAGAAAACAATGCTTCAGCTTATTATAAAGTTAGTGATTATAAATTAAGAGAAGAACTATATAGTAAATAAGTAATAATAAATAATATAGTAAATTTAGTTTAGGTTACATGTAATTAGAAAAGGCGGTTCTAGTTGTCCCTTGAGATTCCCTACCTAGTTTTCTTGGCAATGCCTCGAATGTCTTATTCTCAAGATAATGACAATAGCGACTAAAAGAATGAACAAACTGACTACTTTTGAACGATCGTGGAATAGTTCTCCTAACCAAACGAGCCTCTAGATTTGAAATATTGGGCAAAAAGCTAAAGTTAAATTTTCAGAAAAAATATATGGCCAATTGAAACATTTATGAATGCCTTTTCCAACAGGTCTTACGGCGAATTAATTAAAAAAGAGATGTAAGCCTATCTTTAAAGACTTTTAAGACTTTAAAATTGATAATTTTAATTTGTTATTTGCAGTGTACTCTAAAAGAAAAATTGTATTTGATATAAAACAAGTAAGTGTATGACGAATCTAATATACCCTTCACCAGGTATGTAAATCTAGTTTAGTGAAGTAACTCCAATAAAAAAAAAACAAATATTAGGGTGATAGAAAACTGAATACAAATGATATCGGCTCTTAATAGGTTGATTATTTTTTTTAAATTTTTAGTATTTTCTGAAAGATCTCTTCTAAAGCTTTTAATTGATACCCATATTGACCTTATTGACAATTGAACTTTTTTATGAACATTTCAGAGGCCCATAACTTGGAAAATGTGTTCAACCGGCAGTTTTTTAAATTTTTTCTAATTTTTTAATTCTTTATCGCTCAATATATCTGTTGTTTTTTTTTTATTTGTTTGATTGATATATCTGACATTAAGCACACTATCTGAACAACGTTGAAGGACCATTTTAACGGTAACATGTTTAAGCTTACTCTTTTGCAAATCTTTTTGTAGGTCTCGATTTGTTTGCATAAAGCCCAACAATAGTGCATCTTGCGTAGTATTCTTGTGCTTTCTCCTATAAATGTGTACAATTTTTTATTTAAAAAAAGTTTATTTGATTAATATTTTAATTATACCTTCATATCGCTCATGCAGAAAGGCCCCAACTCGAATAATTTTAATTTTACAGAAAAAGTATAACAGATAATAACAGATAACTGAAAATTTATTTATGGCAAGGTAATATGTAATAAGCAAATTCTTGTAAAACCTTCATTTTTGATACTATTCGTTAAAATTTTGTGACGAGGGGTATCTGTGTGAACTGTATTAGAATCACGACAAAAAACAATCGTAAAAACTCGAGTTAGGGTCTTCCTATAGGATCTTCCTACATATTTCTGTAAAAGCTTTCAGTTTGACAATGAAATCAATGCAAATTCATTTGTGTTCGATGTTGTTGTCAAAATTACAAAATATTAAAAAAAATTAAAAGCAAAATATGAGGAGAAAAACCAACTGGTATAACTTTATTTAAAGTACTAAATCATAATAGTAAGTAGTTGTAGGCATGCGAGATGCTCTGCAACAGCAAAATTACTTTTTTTATGGTGGTTCAGCCAAAGTATATTTATATCATTAAAGTCTACAACATGTATAACTTTAAAACAACAATAGGCAATTTGTGTAAAAATCATGAACATTTTTGTTAACATAAATATTAAATCTAATAGCAAAAGAAATAGTTAAAGAAATTATAAGGAATTAAAATGTTTTTATTAAAATCAACTTAAATTAAAAGAATTAAACAAAAATTAATATAAAGTGTGTTAAGTTTAATTTAAGACTTAAATATTTATTTTGAGGCAACAAATGGAGAACAAATACAAACTAGAAGAAAAAAATTAATGCAATATATAAATTTTAAAAAATTTTGCTATAAAAAACTTAAACAAATTTTAACACATCGTCCATGTTGACAATTCTAACCTTTCGGAAGAAAAAAAAAATTACGTTACTTCTCTGTTGCTAAACCGTGTTAGAAGTAAATGATAAAAAATAGTAGAAGATATTTATTGTAGATTGATGTAAAGAAAACAAAGCTAGTGAAATTGTTTTTCATTAAAAAAAATTCAAATAAATAATGCCCCGATTCGATTTTTTTGCGAATTAATAGTTGTCAACCTGTGACCGCCGCAATGCGCAAATCCTTCAGCTGAGCTGCTGCATGTACTTGACATAGTATGCTTTGCGTGTGGCCACCATTTTATAATTCGCCTCGATATTTTCAAAATGCTTCTGATAATTGACTACAAGTTTATATTCGAATATAAAACAGAAATGAAACTTAAACATTGAATTATAAATTACTTTTACCACAAAGTTGAATCCAGAACATAACTGTATGTCTTTCAAATACACCAATTTGTATTTATTAAAAAATGAGTGATTTTTTAAAATGAAGAGCTGAGAGTGTCGATTTTTCCCAACAAGTTCATACTTTTCATCTAAGACATCTGGCAGCTCTGATCGAACTTTATATCTAATCAAGGCATATTAATTTAACAGGTAAAAGCAGTTCTAAAACAACTACAATAATGTTTTTATGTTTGTAAAATATGTTTTCAGATGTCAAAATCAACTAACGCTGCACATAGGGACAAATAACCAAATTACGACGACAAAAATGGAGTTTCTTATTTCGTTAAATGTAACCACTATTGCCCTTATATGTTCTTTTTCCTAGCACCCAGTAAACTTATAAGTATTTGTTTTTTAACGCATCAAATAAGTCTTTACGTGCAAAGTATGTAAAGCATTGCTTTAGTATTTTTATTTTTTTAGTACCTATTAATAGTACACTTAACATTATATATGTATGTTTTTACATAGGCATCCTCTTAATGACTGTCGCTATTTAAAGTTACTTTCTTTTATGTAATTTTTTTCCAAAAAGTATAATTAGTAAAATTTTGAATTTCGTTATTACCAGAATATTTCTTGTCTTAAAATTTGTTTACAAAAAATTTATCATAAGGACTAAACATATATTTCTTGTCCTAAAATAATGTTTGGAATTAAAGCTAGTCATAATCTTTTGTTTCGGTAAATACATATTTTTATCATAATATTTATTCCATGTATGATGATGAGTTTAAGTAACTAAACTAGCCCGTAAAACAGATAATTTGCACGCACGTACAGACTAATGTAATGCTTAAAAAATAAATACTTATTGTTTGATTGCGCACTACCATATAGAACAAATTAAGTGCATTATTGGTTACATTTAACGAAATTCCATTCATAATTCGGTTATTTGTCCCAATGTGCGCTTTAGAAAAAAAATTAATGTTATTATTATTTTCAATCATTTCACAAGACTTACATGCGATGAAGAAAAATACGTATAGAAGCCGGTATGGATGTCATTTCGCGAATAAGGAGCAGTAAAGGGATAAAATCAAGCTTCATAATAAATTTTTACACACTTTTTTGTTCTATGGAAGTTTTAAACACAAACACAAATTTCCCCGACACATGATATTAGAAAAAAAAAATCCTAGGAAAATAAAAAGTGTAGACAAAATTTGACACCTGAAAACGTAAACAAAAAACATCACCTGATCTACTAACACTACCTGTTAAATTAATATGCCTTGATATCTAATATATAATTTACTTATTGCAAATAACAAACTTGTAGTACAAATACACACAACCACTAAAATCCATGCAACATTACTCACACAATTAACACTTCTGAAACATTTTATGCACTAAAAATAAAAATAAGAAAATTGATATGAACTTAATTAAACGCCTATAATAAGTTCAAAATCCTTTTAATTGAAATGTAAACATTTCTGTGGACAAACAAACAAAACCAGAAAACCAGTCGGGTAGTAAATCTAAAAGTCAAGAACGATCGTTTAACAATTATCCATTGTATTAACAGGGAACAATTTTAAAGGCCACAATTTTTCAATTTATAGATGGTGCACGCCATCGTGCACCATTTCTTTGTTTTCTTTGTATCTTTTATAAAAGAATAATCGGTTAACCTTAAATTATTTTTAATTTAAACAAATTGTTTTCTGTCTACTGTTGTTACAACGATGGTGTGCCTTGAAATTTGAGACCAGCCAAAGAAAAAACAAGAAATGCAATCGTAGAATAAATTCCTTATGCTTCAATTTAGTCTTTTCTTTTAACGAAATTCAATATTTTCCACACGCTCTTTTTACAAAAAAAAAAAAAAAAAATCTACAAGCTTTTTAAACATTTGATTAATCTTTTGTCTTTGATTATTTAAAGCGCAGTTTTCAGAACTTTCCAAATTGTCTTTAAGTTTTTTTAACTTTATTCTCCTTTTTCGGTCCGTTGTTTAACAGAAACTAGTCAATTTTGTAACGTTTCCTTTTACTTGACTCGAGCATTGCATTCATTCTATTGGAATCAAATACAGTACTCGTCTTGTCCATATCTAGTTTTTGCAAATACATCACTTTATATCGGAATGTAAAGAACTTTCATGGATTTTAAAAACTTATTAAAATAATTTAAAAAAGTAAAAAAAAAATTAAATTTAAATCTTAAATTTTTGGTTATTTTTGGCATGAACGTGATGCTCTGCAAAATTACATCAGGTTGTTTTTGTAACAGTGCGATCATCCACTATTAATTCGCACTGATATTTTCCATCTACTATTTTTAAAATCAAAGTAGTTTCTAGAACATGATAATTGACTACAAAATAATGTGCGAATATAAAACAGAAATAAAAAAATAGAATACAGATTACCAAAGCTTCACCATTAAGTGATTAAACATTACTTTTACTTAAAAGTAGAATCTAAAACATACCTGTTTGTCTTTAAAACACACAAGATTCCTTGAAGTTTTATTTTGAAATAAAAGAAAAATAAAAGCGTTAAATCTTCCTAGAATATAAACTAACGCCGCTTTTGTAATTTTAAACAATAATTTAATATTTATTAAACTTTTAAAATTAAAAACTTTTTAATTTATATCTGCGTATCAGTTCCCATATTGGAAACATTGGTTTTTAATACTTCTGCCACAAGGACTCTGGCGCCCTGTTTAACATTTTTATTAATCGTAACAGAAGCTGTTGTTGATATTGAACTTAATTGGTTGATGTTGAATGAAATAAAACATTTTTGTTTTTGTTTTACTTTATGCATTTTTTAATTTCGTGTGTGTTTATTTTATGTTTTTATTTATTTCATTTAATTTATAATCATTAAATCTGACATTGATTGTACAATTTGGTTAAAAGAGCAAAAGAAACAGAAAACAAAACGAATGAATGTCTGATAATTTTCAAAGACTCATAATTTAGTGCCAGAATAATTAAAAGTTGAAATTAAAAGAAATTGAATTAAAAAACATATTAATATTTTTTAAGGGTTGCATTTAACCTAATTGTAAATTTAAGGTTAAATTTTCTATAAATTCTTAAAACGTATAAAAATTATTTCTTTTTCGTTTTGTAATAATTAAAAAATTCTGTACATTAATAAAAAAAAAAGAATTTAAATTATTCATTACAAAATTTATCAATTGCAATGTGTATCGATGGTTTAAAAAGATTCAAAATAATTTGACCCAGTTTTTTTGAAACCAGCCGATGATATTTCAAATATCATCACAGCTCTTCAATTTATTTTTTTATTGATAAATTTAATCGAAGCAAGTGGCTCATTTCCACTAATTTAAATATTTTGCTTGACAGTCGGTGCAAAAAATTTTCGTTTGGTAAATGTTTAAAAATTATTATAAGTGGCAAACAAATGAAACATTATGTAGTAAAATACGCCAAAGTAGAGAATGATTCTTTACCAAATATGGTTTGACCAATTATGCAATACCAGACCGGTCATTTTCATGCTAAAGAAGAACTAAGTAGTTTCTTTACCTGTATTTCACTGGCTTGCCAATGTCATTTGCATGATGCTGCATATCATTGTCATCTAAGAAGCAAGCGGTAACAGGTTCCTTCTCCCCAAAAGTGGATTTTATTACTAAATAGTTTGAGGTTCATGAAATTCTCGGTTATAATAACACTTTTTTGAACAAAAATCCTTTTTTTAACAAACATGGAATGATTATTTAAAATTTTATTATTTCAGTTTTACTCTATTATGTTGAGATTTTTTCAGGGGCGTGGCAAATGATTGAGCGGTTACATTAGCATACAAAACAAATCTAAAGTACGGTTTATTCAATTTGACAAAGTAGAACAACAGTCGATTCAAATAATGGCAATAAAATTTCAAATTTTAAAATTTTTATTATAAAAATTGTTTGAAATTAAAAATGGTCAAAATTACTCTTTTTTGGCATATTTCATACAGGTAGATATACAAAGAATTAAAGATTTTTTTCATTTATTTATATTTATTCAAACGAACAAACAAATCAGATTTAATCATTTGCCGATAAAAAAAGAAAAAAAAAACAAGAAACTCAAAGTAATTATTCCCCTTAAGAAACTATCGCTTTTATAATTTTACCTATAAATTAAAAAATAGGGTGTTGGCTAAATTTTACCCCTGACTGTATGTTGTAAATATTTGTTGATTTAGTTTTTATTGCGTAGCGTTCGTTGATGCCTGCAATGTTTGTCTATAATAATTATTCGTAAGTATCTTTATGATTTTTATCCGTAAATTGAAAATTGATAAAGTGGCCATTTAAGTTAATAAAATAAAACTAGCACACGCACACATTTGCGTTAAACTTTAAACGAATATGAAGCAACTTGTATGACGAGCACATAACATGCAAAATAATTGCAAATAATAATTTTGCGCCAGTCATTATTTAAACAGAAAAAAATAATAATATAAAAAATTGAACATAAATAAGTTTTTGGCCTCATTTCAATTAATTAGGAACAACGAAACAACAACAACAAGAATATGTTTTATATATAGAATAAATACATAAGTAAAATATTTTACTTTAACGATCCCATGTGACGCACTCAACTGCATGCAGCAGGTTGTTAAAGAACTCAACTACTGCACAGTGGAAAGATACAATTCTTTACATTTGTTTCAAATTTAAATTAAAAAAAAAGAAATCGTAGAACTAATGGCAACAGCACTATGTTGCCAAAAATTTTTCGTCTTGCTAAATCGAATAACCCCAGTTAAAGTTAGTTAAGAATGAATAGAAAAAATTATATACCGAGTTTTAAATTATTTACATGTAATTAATTTTGAAAAACGATATTGCCACTTCGAAATTTCAATACCTAATTTTACAAACACTTGTTTTTGACTTTGTTAAATAAGTATAGTTTATCGACTCGCCAGTTGCACCACTGAATAATTTTTATCGTTCCAGCCATTTAAAATTAACAGTTTTTTTTTTACAAAAATATTTTACTACGCCCCACTATGCGCTAAAGTAAAATCGCATGTAATAAATTTTATTTCACATGGTAGTTCATTCGACTGCGTACTTATGTTTTATCTCTAGACTACGTCATTTACATTAAAACTAAAGATTGACGACTTTTTTCTTTTCTTTTTACAGAAAAACTAGTTTGTGGACGTAGGGTGAGGACTTTTACCATTTGTATTATTGCATATATTTTAAACATTAGCGGTAAACTGTTTCCTAAACTAAAAAAGAAAAACATAATAATTTAAAATAGACATTGTAATATTCAAGTGGTACCAAATACGACCAATGTAGTTTTGAATATTTCGTTATATGAATCATTTTTTTTAAGTTTTTCGTCAGATAATAGACTTAATACTGGTGAATAACATTTTTTATCACATTTAGTGAAAAAGCATAAATTTATCGCATTCGTAGAGAAAAATTCTTCATTAGTTATTGAGTGATTGCGTATATTATCGATCGTAGAAAATTGCGGCACCTTCCTTTCCTCGATATAGTTTACATATGGGCTAAACAAGTCGCATCCTTCAGCTTGTTTCTCAATAAATAGTTTATTGAGAGTTTAACAGCTAGTTTCTAAAGTAACTGTGTCAGCTAGAAAACTTGGACCAGATTCATTATACTTTTTACCACAAAAAGTGGAAAAAGGGTATAACTAATTTTGTCATTCCATTTGTTATTTCTACAATATCCATTTTCGACGCCATAAAGTATTTATATTCTGAATTCTTATGCATAACGAAGTCGATTAAGCGATTTCCGTCTATCCGTCCATATTTTCCGAGCCTCTGAAATTTTCAAATTTTTTAAAATCTCAATATGGTTATCATTTTGCAGCTTTTGAAGAAATTTTTAAGCAAATAATAAAACAAACAAAAAAAAAATAACCTATTTAAAGCCGATTTTTTTAATGTAATTTTTTTTTAATTTTTTTTTTTTTTTTTTTGTTATCCCAATATTTATTTTCTGACTGGAGTAACTTCACTAAACTAGATTTAGATAAATAGCGAAGAATATATAAGAGTTGGCATTGTTTTCTGATGAAATGTGATTGTTAAATTTATTTAACGAGACGTTCGTTTGTCATTGTCCTAAATATCTTTAATTTCGTATAATATTCCAGCTTTCAAATAGAACTATTTAACACAAGCATAAAGTTACTTTTTCCGGCTTTTAGAAGCAACAAAACCTGTTCCAACCAATCGATGTTTTCAAAAATATGACTGTTGTCTCTTAAAACTTAATATTTGTTAGAAACGTACTTTGTTTAACACTGCTCTACATGTGATACTCTAGTGAAATTGTACAGACTTACTGACGTACTCTCTCTCTCTCTCTCTCTCATTTTCTATAAAAAACTCAAAATCGGTATTAATATCACGAGAAAACTTTGCACAATGATGGATTGTTAGCTTTATTGATACAAAAATTTATATTCAGAGAGAAAAGCCTCTCTTAGTGCGTTTGTATTGATGAAAATGTATACTTTTAAATTATTTTTAGTTATTAACTTGCTTATGGAAACAGTGTAAAATAATTGTCAAATAATAAATCCTTTTCTAATAAAATAACAAACAATTAATTATTTTCATTTCAGTTTGAATTGTAATTCATTTTGTTTGATTGAAAATGACCAAAGAACAAACGACCGTCATACCTGAGGAATTATACAATTTAACGCAATTGGCCGAAGTCGCTGCAGAGCGTTTAAGTACTACGGATAAAATAGAAGCCAATAGTTTTGCTGGTCACCCGAAAATGGTTGAAAAAATAACAAAACAAAGTTTAAAAACTAATGATGGTCACAGTATAAAAAATGAGCATGAACAACCAGATGAACAGCAACAACAGATACAATATGATCTTTATCAACAAGAACAAGAACGACAGATAACAACCAATTCGTCCATTATGCTGACAAAATTGAGCGGCAATTTAAAATCAATTAAAAAGACGGAACACAGATTACAGATAACGACCTTTGATAATTATCACAGAAGCCTTCAATATTCTGATAACAGCCATCAAAGTCAGTTATATCTACATCCAGATCAGAACCATCATCAACATTACAATACAAATGTTGGGGGAACTTTTTATTCATCTTCGGATGATGATTCCAATTATTATAGTCACAAGGTATTTGATCGTAAAAAATTACGACGTTCTACAATTTCTGATAACTCACGTTATGATGAACATTCATCATGCAGCAGTGTCCCCAGTGGCAGCAGTAGTGGCAGCACAAGTGGTGATGAACAACATTATGTTCAAATTCATAATGACAGAGTTGAAAGAGGCAGTGCAGAGATTGGCGGTCTAACACATATTCACATTGATTCATCAACTGGCTCCAGCTTGAATCTCCTGGATGATGAACACATTTGCCCTGAGTGTGGCAAGAAATATTCAACATCTTCTAATTTAGCAAGACATCGGCAAACCCACAGGTCAGTTTGATTAATACTTTTTTGCCTGTAAGTTGTTTTAATATTTCTAATATTAGCTTTTCCAATTGTAGGTCGATTATGGATAAGAAAGCTAGACACTGTCCGTTCTGCGAAAAAGTTTACGTTTCCATGCCGGCCTTTTCTATGCACGTACGAACCCACAATCAGGGATGCGAATGTCAGTATTGTGGGAAAAAGTTTTCACGACCGTGGCTTTTGCAAGGCCACATAAGAACTCATACAGGTGAGAAAACAATGAAATATCTGCAATTGCACTCAATTTTTTAGCAATAAAACTTTAAAAAAAGTAAACATCCTGCCAGGATGTTGACTAAGAATGTCAATGTCAAAAAATTTAGATATTAAAAAAGAAAAACAGATTTAATTACAAAACTTTTTATAAGCTGTATTTTGAACTTTGCTTATCAAGTTTTTGTTAACACAAGTTAAAACTTAGATTTAATTAACAAAAAATTTAATACAAGAGGCCGTACAATGGCAACGCCGTTTTGGTATTACAAATGTGTTAGTAGATAATTGTGTAGTTTGTGTTAGTTTCCCTCACGCATTTCTTGCTGGAAAATTATAAAAAAATCTATTTATATACCTATGTGTCGATATTTCATTAAGAAAGCAGCTTAGTAAAAAAGCGATATTTTGAAGATTGACATTAAAATTTGAAAATTCATAAAATAAAATCGCAAATTCACCAATTTAAATTGTATTGTATTCCTTTAAGAATAAATAGTTCGCCAAAATGAATCATTGTTTCCAGCTCTGTTATTTACGTAGACTTCGTTAAATTAAAAATAAAACGATTTAATAGTATTGTTTAATTACTCTTCTTATTCTTTTCTTTTTCTTTGTTCAAAACTTTAGATTAATATTATTAAATTTGAATTTTTTTTTACTTTTAGGCGAAAAACCCTTCAAGTGTAATGTTTGTACCAAAGCATTTGCGGACAAATCAAATCTAAGAGCTCATATACAAACCCATTCAAACACAAAACCACACACATGCAAACGTTGTGGCAAAGCCTTTGCCTTGAAATCGTATCTTTACAAACATGAAGAATCCTCATGCATGAAAAACCATCACAAAATTACTGAAAAGGAGTCACGATCAAATCGTTCTATAAACTCTGTACAACTAACAGCTTCTAAATGTACAACGTCAAGTTATGTTAGTTCATCTAAAAATTCGGCAACTGTTAAACCATTTGCGGGTCCAGAATCAGCTAAAACGACTTTAGCATCAAAACTTTTACAAAAGGAAAAGGACAGACAACAAGCAGCTTTACATTATACAAATTTACCGCCTGGCCTTTTAACCAATAATCCAGGTCTGCAGATTATAACCGTTAGCACAGATGCACCTCTAATTGATAGTACAGACCTCAAATCTTATACAATGTTGAGGAGTCCAATGGCTCCAGAAGAATATGAACATTACAAACGCGTCAGTGTTATACAAACACCAGCAATAACAGCCACAACGCCACCATTATCATTGTCCTGTCCGAGTATGATGTCCCCGGAAATACACGCCTTTTCGACTGCCAATTTAACAATATCTCCATCTCCTGCTTTGCCTCCTACTCACATGCAAGTCCAGTTTTATAATACCGTCAATACGGTTAATGGTCATGAACAGATTCAAGAACAGCCAGTGGATTTTTCACCAAAAAACAATTTTACACATTCAGCTAAAACCAGCCCATTTGAATTGACCGGTAATTATGCCATAATGGCCTAAGCTCAATTGCTCTTAAGCAATTTTATTAAGAAGCACTGCAATTTAATAATAAAAAGACAATCAATCTGTGAGTTTTTATTGAATCAAGAATCTCAACAAAATAATTTCAAGAAAAACATTAATGTGACTTTAGGATTCTTACTGACAATTTTTTTTTTTGCTTAATTAACTCTCAAAACTTATGAATTTTATTTTTATTTTTCAATTTAAGTTATTGATTTTATTAAAATGAAAAAATGCGAAAATTATGTTTTGGGTCTTTATTTCACTTATAATTTTAATAATTAATATTTATTATCAAATAATCAATTAACATACATTTTTGAAATGTTTAAATAACTTTTTATTTTGGAAAAATATTAAATTAACTTTTCTAAACGGCGAAATATTGTTGCATTACTCAAGTTCAAGTCAAAAAGAGCGCCTTAAATCGTGTAAAATATTAATGTTTAATGGCTCGAAAATAGTAGCAAACACATCAGTATTATATAAACAATAGTAAACCCAACCTTAAAAGATCGGCGTAAGCTAAACAACAGTCAACATTTGAATGCCAATGCCGTTTTAAAAACTGGCGTTTTTAAATAGTGTGATGAATTCTGATAGTTTTTAAAAATTAAACAAAAATACCATTTTTTGAAAATGTATGAAAACAAAATTTTTTAATCGATCGATTTTCTAGAGATGCCTGATCTGTGTATAAAAAATTTATGAAATAATCTGATTTGTCATCGCTCAGCTAAGTGACTGCAGCAGTTTCTAATGAATCCTCTTATTCATTTTTTATTATTGTTTTAATAAGAATCATGATCAATACCAAATCAAAAACTAATATTTGAACATACTGTTGCGCGAATTGCATAAAGTTTGCTTCTATAAGAATTTGCTGTTGCATTCCAACACATGTAGTTTTTCAGGCATGAGTTGAGCCATGTTCGCAACCATGGTTGCCTGCCTGGGTTCGCTCAGCTCCCAATGGCACAGGTGGACGCTTAGTATTACCCAGTAGTTACACAGGGTACTAAAAGTAAATCTATACGACAGTTGTCATCAGAATTAATTTATGAAAGGCAAAAATAACGAGCCTAGTTCTGTTCTCGTAGTTGAACCGGAAGTTATTTAGAAAATTAACGACCCTTTTTAAATCGATCGGTTTGTATGACATCACGTTTATATAGAATTTCTTACGACAGATATTGCTGCTGTCGTTGAATGGATTTTATTGAAGTTCCCTAAACCAAATTATAAAATTTCCTAGTGAAACTTTAACGCTAAAAAAGCATGAAAGTTGTTACATGTAACAAAATATAGTCTCACCTGATATCACCTTGTCAACAAAAAACTTATTTGAATTAATAAGCACATTTATCTTGGCAAACATATTAATAATTGCTATTGCTGCTCAGGTATATAAAAGGATGGATGACAAATTGAAAACGTGTATTGTTGGCTTCTATTTGAGCTTGAGGTTTACAGTTAAGAACTGGACAAATTTTTTTAAATTATGTACATGTGTATGTGTATATAACCCGATGTAACAGCAATGAAAAACATGTGATAGTAAATTTATTTTACAAGTATATGCGTAATTTTATATTATTTTAAATATTATTGTCATTATTTAAGACTAAATTATTTTTACTTTATTTTACAATTTTTATTAATTTTAAACTGCTCTCTGTTTTTTTTATTAAACATTTGAAAATTTAATAATGATTGTTTAAGAAGAAAGCAAAAACATGTTGCTAATTCTATCAATATTTTAAGCACAAACTCTCATGCTCTCGCTTGAAAATAGAAATACGAGGTCTGTCCAAAACAAGGATGAATTTTGTCCAAAAACAATTATTTATTCAGTAACGAAAATCTTCAGTGTATCTTGCAAACCCATTTTCCCATCAATACTAAACCTTTCTTTACGAAGTATCCATGACTTCGCTCCTAATCATCAATATTTCCTGCACAAGAATTTAAAGACTTAGTATTGTAATTATTTCGACACGGGTTAAAAAGGGTACTCTAAGGGGCTTTTGTTAAAATCGTAATTTATTTAGAATGTAAATTTCGAGAATCTTGCAATTGTAGTCGTATAAATAAATGATAATTAAAAATTCATTTTTAATTTTTATGAAATTTTTAGTTTAATTATTTGATATCATAAGTTCCCGTCCAGTTGTGCAATTTTTGTTTCTGCAATTTATTTTAATTCTCTTACAAAATTGCATTTGTGTTCACACGTTCAAATTTGTTTTTCTGCAACTTCGGTCTTTATTGCTCAGACGAATGAGAAAACGAAAGAAAATTGCAAGTACATGAAACAGTGTACCCGTTTCTACTCGCCTTTTCTTTCTCAATTACAAATTCAAGAGTTGCAAAGTGTGGACGGGGACGGGGACGGGGACGGGGACTAACAAATAAATTAATTAATTTCACCTTAAGTTCATTTTTATTTGAATTTTTAAGAAAAAAATTTATTTTAAAATGTTTGCGTATGTTTTCAAAAGAAAACTGGAAAAACAAGTATGAAAGGCGAAAAGTATACGAACGGTTAGCAGAAACCAAGATAAAATAGATGTGACGATTTGTAGAGAGGACACACCAAAGAAAAAGCTTTGGATTATGTGTGGGCTTTGTCTAGCTAAATTAATATGAATTGATTATGAATAAATAATGTTTTGAATGCACACAGCCTAATGTAGATAGATGCGAAGAATGCTGATGACGAATATACCGATCCAGAAAAGAGTGCTTTACATTCTGTTGGTGTCTCTTTTTTTCTGTTTTGCTTAGAAAACATTCGCATAAAGTTAAATATAATTTTTCTTTCCTAGCAAAAATTTAGAATTAAACAATTAATTAATTCATTTGTTATAATTAATTCTTATAGGGTTAGATTTTTCCCGTCTGTTTAAAAAATAATTTAGCCTTTTTAAGGATCAGATAAAAAATTACAAAACATTTGTCCTAAGCGCTTGGCTTTCATCAATATCGGTTTCCTGTAAAAAGCTTTTCACAATTATTAACATTTACCACAATCATCCCTTAAGTATGTCGAAACACTGTCATTTCTTTTTTTAAATCACAAACACACCAAGCGCATCAGACTCTTCTATCCGTCAAAAGCAAACCTAATAAGTCAAACAGCTGAAAAAGTTAATTACAAACAAGAACCAAACAGAAAATGTTATCAGTTTCTGAAATTATAAATACGATCTTTAGTTGGACAAACCTCGTATATTTTAATACAAGAAACTTAATTTTAATCTAAATAAAAATTAAAAAAAGAAAAGAACGGAGAAGCCGAGAGAAAAGGAGAATTTTTTTTTATTTTTTAGCACGTAGTAGAAATATTTGTATTCAAAACTATTTAAAACCAAAAAATGAAATAATAATAAACGTTACAGTATTGAAATTAAATATAAAATATCGCTTAACAATTAAATATTTTGCATGTAGTAAGTGATTCCAAAGAATTAAAAAAAGTAATTAAATTTTATTTTAAATTAATAATAAATTAATTATTATAAGTAACATATGAGAATATTTAACTTTGATCAGTGGCAATCAAAGTATAAAATACTCGTAGACGAGATGATCTAGTCTTTAAAATTAGTTAAACAGTTTTCAAATCATTTTGTGAACTTTTTCCAAATGATTTAATTTTTTTTTTTAAGAAATACTTTATAATTAAGTTAAAATGGCCGCTGTTGGTGCAATATTTAGTATGAGAATAGTATAAAAAAGAAATGTTATTGGCTTGATATTTGAACATAACGTTAGCAATAATTGGGTTTTTATATCAAGTTTAAATTGTATGTTTTGAAATGTAAAAAAGTTTTTATGTATCCATTGTGTGAAAAGAAATTATAAATTTAATTTTTATATCATAAAAAAGCATTTTATTTTTTAAATACATTTATTTTTTATTTTATTTTTCTTATGTATGTATATATTTTTATGTACAATTTTAGTATTTATGCCAAATGTTAACAAGCAAACATGCAGCTGAAACAAACCAAAGAATATTTAATTTATAAAGTTTTAAGAATTTATAGAGTTTACATATATTATTTTTTAGCTGTAGTTACCTTTTAGACTTTATTATAAAATTTAAAATTAAAGAAAAAAAAAAAATAAATAAGATACATAAAAAGAAAAAAGTAAGTTTCAATTCTTATTTAAAAGAGTTCTGTCCTACTAAATTTTTTTAAAGAAGGAATCATTGTAAAACTTAAGCCAGGAGTTAAAAAACACTTCGTACCCATATTTTAAAATAACTACTGGGCTTTCTAATTCAATAAAGGTCGTTAGACCTTTTTAAAATTGCTAAAGTATGAAAACGCATATGTGTGTCATGTCTTTTAACAGCTCTGTGAGGTTTAATGATCTCTTAAAAAATTTTCTTCTTGGTAAATCAGTATGGTGCCTCAAATCGATGTGGTGTTTCAATATAAAACTGAGAAAGTCAATAGTAGTGCCTCGTCCAAGGAGTAAATACTGATATCCTCAAACTGAAGGGTGTCATCGCAGAGTGCATAGAAAGAATATAACAACGAACTCTTAACGCATGCAATTTTGGGGTAGTTAAAATTATTTGTAATTGCTTACTTACCTCAAGCTATTTAAAACTAGTAAAATTTATAAAAATTTTCTTATTTAGATAGAGTTGGTTTTTATTTTGTTCTTTTTCAATGGAACGAATTGTATGGTTTCAAAAACAGGAACAAAATTAAATACTTTTTTATACTATTTTAAATACTCCATAAAAATTCCGTAAATTTTACTGGAACAAGTGCGTTATTTAAAACAGGCAAAAATAAAAACAATAACAAAATTCAAGTTTGTGTTCTTTTTATTTGTAATATAGTAAAGCAATAAAAAAATCAAACCGTTGAAATTTCTTAAATAACACGAGTTTTGAAACCTACTTTTCTAAAGCACCTAAAATCCAATTTTCTATATTGTTGTCGCACCCTCTTGCGGCAACACGAGGAACTTACTAGATAATAAGCTTTCAAAAATTATATACTTTATCAAAATCCGTATGAGTTTGGCGCAAAGTGCATCGGCATTTAAGGAAACAAGTTAACAGATTGCCTTTAAAGAAGGTGACAGAGAATTAAAAAATTAAAAACAATTGTTAACATAAAAAAATTTAGAATTTCATTAAAGATCTCCTCAAGAGCTTTTAAATGACATCCAAATTGATATCTTAAAAAAATTTGAAAAGTTCAGAGGCCTGTAAGTCGGGAAATATGGTGGAGCGCCAAGCTTTTCACTTAATGTTTTTTTCTTATTTTTTTACTCTCTATCGCTTCATATACTTATTTTTTTCTACTGAAGTTACTTTATTGTTCCAAATGATATGAAAAATTAGAGGTTGGCTGATTTCTAATAGCATCTCCTTTGATACTATGTCTGATTGATTGGTGTATTAAAATTTTTTCTAGCTAATCTAGTGCCTCGGCAAACTTGATTTCAACACTAACACGGACGGACAGAAGGACATCGCTCAATCAACTTCGCTATGCATAAGAAGTCAGAATATATATGTATACTTGATGGGGTCGAAAATGGATATTGTAGAAATTTAAAACGGAATGACAAAATTAGTTACACCCTTTTGCACTATTTGTTGTGAAAGGTTAAATAACAAATAAATTTATTTCGAATTCATATAGAAATTCACAATATCTGTCATTAGTTAGGGGAAACTTTTGCGACACTCTAAGTTTGTCGTATTACTAGAGCCAAGTGATAGGAAATTTTCGTTGAGCAGAATGAGTCTTTTGCTGACAGGGTCTGTAGAAAATTTACCAGGTACGACAAAATCTTTGAAACCTTTATTGTGGTTATTAATCACTGGTTTACAGGCAACAAAATTGTGATGACAGATTCATTTCCATAAGAGAAGAAAACATTAACATAAAATACCATTAACTCTGTTGGCTTCACAAAAAAAAAAATGCTGACGAAATTTTTACCTAATTTTTTGTTTTTATTTACTACTAGCTCTTTCCGCAGTGGGGTTTAATAGCCTTGATAATATATGTTTTAATTAAGTTGTTACTTTGCCCCAGCAATAAATAAATAACAGAACACCGAAACTAGAAGATCTAAGTATAAAAAAAACTTATGCGTTAGCAGTTATAAATACTCCTCCTGCGAAGAATGCTGATGAAGGATGTAGCGATCCGAAAAACGCAGCATTAAATTCTGCTGTTTTCTAAATATTCCTTTTTTTTAAATAGCGCTACTTCATGCAGCATTGTCTATTTAATTAGTGTAACAGACAGGTAGTGAAAGTATATCCATTTTATTAAATATTTTACTTCACCGGCGAATATGCGCTATATAGAAAGAAGTACCGATGAAGGAGGCTGCGTGTTGTAATGTTCAATTCTGAATATGCATTATACTATTCAACAAAAAAAAAACATATTTTTATTTTTGGGTTGTCGCAGGGGTTAAGCCCTGGCCAACCAGTTTTGTAGTCAACGTGCTTACTACGATGACTACAGCAGCCTCATGTTTTCTTTTGAAAACGTTTGCACACATTTATAAATATTTTTTTTCTTAAGAAAATAAAAATAAAAAAACTAGAAAATAAAATGAAATTGAACTTAAACCAAAATAATTTAATTCATTTGATATTTTTTTGTTTGGAATATATATGTATGTATATATTTGATCTAACGCTGATACTTGAAGTGAAGTTAAGTTTTGTATTTTTCACCTTGGGTTCTGCTTTGCACTTTGCTTAATAAAAAAATCTATTGAATTATGAACGCAAAAATCGAGGCTTTAGTAGGCCGAACTTTTGCTAAAAGGAATATTCTAAGGATGTTTGATAATTTCGTTTTCAGCTGTACTTCTAAATTTATAATATAAAAAATGACTAAACAGTGTAAATGTATTCTGTTTTTGTGAAAGCGGGGTTTTTAACAAAAATTTTAATTTGATAGATAGATTTTTTTGATGAAATTTTAGTGAAGATTAATATTTTTAGTTGAATTCTAAAATTTACTAATCTAGAAATCAGAACAACCGCAAAATAAACTTTAAAGATCAGGACATATACATTATTTTATCATAGAGGTTCTTTGTAAATTTCAGTCGTCGGTCTACTTATCATAGTTATCGATATTCTGTCAAATTTTCAAGCGTTTATCAAAAGATCAGTTAACGTCGCCTATGGAGTCAGCTTTTAATTTTTAGAGAATATTTTTAGCTATTAATTAATTAATTTTTAAAATTACGTAATATTTTCAAAACGAAACCAATGTGTAACCATAATCTTTCAAATACACAAAAAAATTTAAAAATCGGTTTTGAAGCAACATGCAGACGAATTGATAACTCCTTCTTTCGTTGAAGTTGGCTTTGCTGAAATTTAAATGGTTTAGTGATGTCACAATTCCCTAGTAATTTATAGTTTTATTTTTTAAATTTTTGATTTTCCCTAACTCATCTAGGGACGTGCCAAAACTGATTTTACAAAAACGATTACAGTCAGAAGGACAGAAAGGTGAATATCTTTAAATCGACTCTCCTATTTATAGGGACAAGAATATTTATTTTAAAAATTATAGATTTTATTAGCACTTAACAGCTTCTGAAGAGGGAACAGTTGATGATACATCTTAAAGTTTTCATAAAAATTTAACTTCGTTTCACTATATATTTGTCCTTTTTTATTAGATCAACGTGTAAATAAATAGCGTTTAAACAACATCTAAAATGTATATCTAACCAGCCTTAGCTCTAAAAGTCATCCTAAAGAGAAGCTTATATCGAGGCACACAAATGCATCATTACCTCCCCATCAATAAAACTTTTAAACTTACTTTTGTAAAGCAGATTAAGAAATAATTTAAGATTTTGTTTTTGTTAAATAATAAAATGACAAGTTACTTAATCTTGTCCAGACTTCTTCAGATATTACAAAATTAATAGCTATTTATGTATCAGTATGAATGTCACAATTATAAATGCTACAAATAGTTATTAAAATGGTTTAAAGATTTGAAAAAATTTCTTTCAATTGTTATATGAATATAAAAAAGTTTATTGTTTTATACGAACAATGTCGCCATTCAATTATGTAAATTGTAATGACTTGTACACAAATATTGATAAAAAAATTTGTTTGGAATTTAAGCGACTAAAGAAACAGCTTAGACTTCATAATTTTCTTCTTCTTTATTTTTCTCTATTAGCCCTGTTTTTTACACTGTGGCTTAACTTTTACAAAAAAATCTTCAAATTTTTTCTTGAAAGCAGTTACAAAAGTTTGCTTGTGGAAAAACGCGTAGTGAATTTCAGTTCTATATATTTTGTAGTTATGGTTTTACCAAACGTAGCATATATACTATGTTTTCTAGACCTGCAAGGTTTGCAGCAGTTTGCTACGAAACGTGAGTTCCGCTAATACGAAATAGGATTTAAAATTAGATATATTATCGAAAAAAGTATACTTTTAATACTATAAAAAAAAGAAAACAGATTTAAAACTAAAAAGAAAACTTAAAAAAACACTAGAAAAATGGTCACTCTACATTAAAATATTTATTGTTTGCATTAAAAATTTTGCTCAAAGCACTAATTGTGTGCGTTGTAATGTACACAACATTATTTTATTTTTGATAACAATTTTCGCAACGAAAAATTCATCGTTCATCCCAAATGTGTTTCTAACATTATTTAAATCAAATTTTCACTTGAAATTTAAATCAGGGTTCGCAGATTCTTTTTAGTTAAAACAATTAATTGTAATACTATTTAAGGTAAAATCTATCTAAGCAGCTTTATTTGAAACAAATAAGAGTGCTATATTCGGCTATGCCAAATCTTATATACCCCTCACCATGTATGTAAATCTAGTTTAGTAAAGTGACTTCAATCAAAAGAACAAATATTGAGGTAAAACAAATTTAAAATTTAAAACAAAATTGCAAAAAATGTTACCGGCTCTAAATGCGTTAAGCAATTCCTAAAAGCTCTCCTCAAAAGCTTTTAAACGATACCTATAATTACCATATTGAATATTGAACTTTTTAATGAAAACTTCAGAGGTCCATAACTCGGAAAATATGGGCGAGCGCCATTTTCCTCTTGACATTCTTTTCTAGTTTTTAATTCTCTACCGCTCCATGTATTAGTTTTTTTTTCTTTTGTTAGAATGTTCCAAATGATATAGAAAAACTGGAGGCAGGTATGGTGTTAAGTCCACTGCCTCGGTATACATAGATCGATCTTGTTGATTTTTAATAGCAATTCTTTCAAAACTATGTCAGATCAATAAGCGTATTTAAATTTTCTCTAGCTTATCTAGCGCCTTGGCAAAATTGATTCCAACCCGAACACGGACGGACAGACGGATATCGCTCAATCGAATCGAAAATGGATATAATAGAGATTACAAAATGAATGACAAAACATGATATAAAAATAAAAGAAGGTTGCACTTGCTGTTTTCGTCGCCATTAACGTTCTGACGTTTGCGGGAATTATGAAAATTTCTTAAATTCCGTTAATCTTTTTTTTTTTTTGCTTTATATGAAACTTCAAAAGTCATAAGCATTTACATTTTAGAACCACTTTAAAGAACAACAAGAAACTAAAAAACTTTGAAGGCAAATAAATCTTGTAAATGAAATAGAATATGATGCTCTTGAAAACTTTTCGGATTATATTGTTTTAAAAATGGGTTTGAAGGATTTTGGTTTTCAAACCTTTAGGGAAAAAGATCAAAGTTATTCATATATATGTACGCGAAAGTTTTATCTGAAGGAGGCCTTTATAAGCCAAACAAGAAATTTATAAGCGAAATAGAAGAACTAAATTTTACTTCTCTGAAATAAGGTGTTTTATATACTAGTCCAAACTCTATTCAAAATTTGTGTGTGCAATTCCGTTAGTAAAATAAAAAAAGTGTTTTTTTAGGAAAAACTTTTTTCGTATCGCTTTTTAAACAGAAAAATAAAAAAATTAAAATTTTGTATGTATGTATAAAAAATAAAAAAAAACTATTTGAAAATAAAACTTATTGTGAAAAACTTCTATTGTCGTTTTTAGTTAATAGAAAAAACTTGCCTTGGCATTGCTGATATGCTAAGGACTTAAAAACAACATGAAAATCATTATATAAACACAGTTTGCTTAATGAAGTCATAATTTTTGATTAATTACGTGAAGAGACAAATCCAATTGTTTGCAATTTTAATTAAATAAGTTAGTTAGTAAGTAAGTTAGTTTTAAGATATTATAATAAGCGATGTTTTATTACAAAGTCGTTTATATTGAAATGGTTTTTTATTGTCAAAAGATTTATTTTTGTGTAATTTAATATTTGTGGTAAAATAAATTTAAATTTTATTTAGGTATATGTATGTTAATTTGTTGTGCAATAATACATATTTTACTCAATATTTCTAAAATATTTTTGATCATATTTATATCTGTGGCAAGACAATTTTTTATTATTAAAATAATTTTCGCAAACATAAAATATTTCTAAAGTGGGACTTCCTTCTATTTTTATATCAAAGATTCTTAGTGAGACTTTCACATTAGTTTTTAATAAGTTTTTGAACTCTCTCTTTTTTTGTAAATAATAGTTGTATGATTGTAAAAATATTTTAAAAGTTTAAAATGCTAGTCCCCAAAAAATCCCTTAAACATATTTGATTTCCGAACAAGATTTTCATCCTCATTTTTAAAAAGAAATCCCCATATCAAGCAATACTGATTTTAACTCATATATGTAAATATTTTTAAAACCGTGCATACTGCGATATTTCTTTAACTTCTTTTGTAAATTAAATGCGTTCAAACACTACCTGATCAACAGTATGTTGTGCCTACAACATAAATGCAGCAAGAGAGCGACAAATAAATTTAATCGATCTTAAAAGTCATTTTTAGTTAAATATGGGAATGAATAAACAGGGCCACTTATAAAATTTCAAGGAAAGTGCGGCAACAGCAAAAGCAAGCTCACAACAATTTAATTTCAAGAAACTTAAAAGAAATTTCCAGCGTCTCAGAAACAGTTACAGATTTTTTTATTAAGTCGAGAACGTTGTTGCAAGGTTGTTCCTAAATTAATGTAATTTGATCGTTATATAAAAAAACTTGAAGTTTAGACAGAATGTTCACTTTGGTATACTAAGAAGTATAAATATTTTAAATTATAAATTAAAGGCTGTTACAATAATTTATGTAATTTTATGTGTACTGCCAAAATTATGAACATTTGTAGACAGTCGGTTGAAATTTACAAGAACTTGATTGTTAAATCTGCTTGAACAGCAAGTATAAAATTTGAATTTGTAAATTAAAGGATGCTTTATAGTTGCTTTAATTTTATGTATATTTTCAAACTGTTGAACAGTTGTAGACAGACGGTTGAAAATAACAAAGAGCTGTAGTGCTAAGTCTGCTATAACATGTATAAAAGTTGTGAATTGAATACAAGAGTTTCCTAATATTTTATGTAATTCGATGTATGTGGCAATACTTTTTAACTGTTATAGAAAAAGAAATATAATCTTCTTTAAAGTCGCAAGAATTATTTTAATTTATTAAAACAGAAAATTTATTTTTCAAGTTTTGTGTGGATTTAAAAACAAATTTTGCAAATTTTAACAGTCTGCCTATAATAGTTCAAAAGTTTAGTAACAAACATTATTTTACATCACCTTTTGGACACCCTTTTAATAAAAAATCCATATTTTATGCTTGCTGTTATAGCGGACTTGTTATTTTAAACCGCCTGCCCAAAACTGTTCAACAGTTTGACTATACACAATAAATTATATCAAACAAAGTAGTAGGCAATCTGTAAAATTTTCAAATGCTATAACGGTTAATAAGTAATGACGCACTTAGTAATACAGGTTCCTTTTAAATTTCATTAGTCTGTCTGCATCTGTTCAAAAGCATGGGTATATAAATGAAATAATTGAATAATTGATTTATAATTTTGAATACTTATACTTGTTATTATAAAGGTTTGTCTATAACGGTTGACAGAATAGGTCCATATAAATCAATATGCGTTATCTATGGGGTCACCCTTTAATTTTTATATTACTTTACAGTTCATTATACAAGTAAGAACAGATATAAAAATCGGCTTAGAAATAACTGAGTTTTGCAGGCACATTCAGACACTAATGCTGCATTTTAAGGATCGTTATATTCGTCAATGGCATTCTTTGCATCAATCTTTTTAAGGTCAACATCATCCGTTTAACAATCCAATTTATTACCCTAGCTATTTCCTGTGCGCTTCGCTAACGATTATTTCCATCAATCGCACCACGACCGTTACAGCCGAAGCAGCCAGTTTTTTAAATATAAAAGTAACATGTGCAAAATGTTAAGACCCTTCCCTTATAGTTCCTCAGGTGAACGACAACAAGTTTCCACTTTTTATTAGAGGTATCGCGTGTACTGTGCCAATCTACCCAGTATTTCGCTAGACTATTCTATTACTATTATTCATTTTGTAGTTATGGATGGTAATCATTTTCACTACCCTTGTATCTACAACTGGCTGCTATATGCAATCACAGTTCTCCCCTTAAATATTCTCATCATCAATATGTTAATTAGAACATATTTTTTGATATTTTACCTATTCCTTAAAAATATTTGATAATTTTATGACAGAATATCGCCTGAAGCATTGAGATCCCGAAATAAATAAGCAGAAACAAAACAAAATTAAAAAACAGCATAACTTCTAGCACTTGTGATCGACAGAAGCTTGGTTGCTACTATCAAATATAACTTTCTCTGAAATGCATTAGTTTCTTTTTATACTTGAATTAGCCTTCAATAAAGTAAAACTAGTCTGCCTATTAATACTAATGGCGCAGTAATATTGTTGTTAGTTGCAGAATTGCCAAAAAGTAAGGCTGTCTTTCTAGATGTAAACAAACCATTTTGGAAAACCGTAAGTCAGTCTAGCTCTGACAAATAAAAATTCTAGGAGGTGGGTGGTCTACTGTTAGTTGGTGCCAAAGGTCCTAAAAAAGTTAAGAGCAATTTATTATAATTGAACAACAACTGAAATTTTTATTTATATTCAATGCTACTTTCATTTTAATCCTAAAATTGCTTTGATCATTTCTAAAAGTCGCTCGGAAATCTGACAAATGTCATGCTATAAAAATAATTATGCGCCAATCAGTGCCCTTACCACAATATTCTTAATTTTCTAAATAATTTGTAGGCACTGCACTAAGCGAGCAATTCTTATCTGTTTCTTCCTCCCAAAAATAATTAAGAACGTCAAAATGTTTAAGATCACGACTTTGTGGGTATGAAAATTTTTATATCGAAGATGATTTTTCTAGTCCAGATTCATATCAATTAAGTGATTTTATAAAACTCCACAATTTATCTGTCATATACATTCTTTTAATGCATGAAAGCAAACAAAAACTTTTACTGTATCATTTTGAGTTTTTTATTTCTTTAACAACAAAAGTGTTCACAATTTAACTTGCCTAACAAAAAATGTTGTTTGTCATTTTAAAACTTAAAAGATGACAAAGAGTTTTTTAGGCCAGACGGAACAAAAATATAACGATTGTCAATATTATTGTTTAAATAGGTCAAAAGTCTATGACTCGTTAGAAATAAAATAAAAATATAAATAAGCAAAATAAATACAATAATAAAATGTTAGATTTTAACATTATAATTATTTGCGCTGGTTGGGACAACTTTTGTATAGCAACAATTAATTTTATTGCAAAAGTACCATTGCAAAGTGGCGTGACACGCAAAAAAATGGAATGTGACCATTTTATAATTTTAACAGTTAAAAAACAGTGAACGAAACATAAGCATATTCCAGTTAATGCTTCCTCGTACGCAGTAATGCTTCTTGTTTTTATTTAATTTAAATTTTATTTAATTACCTACATTAAGCTTTAATTTTTATGCTTCGTGGTAATTTGTACAATATTTATTACCAACCCCATTAAGTTAAACATACTGGAGGATATAGGAAGCCGATTTAGTGATATTCAATTGTTCAATCAGCTTAAAATCAGTTTTAATAATACAATCACAGAAGAGCTACAGCTAAAATCTGTCAAACATATTTTCGCAAAAGTTGTTATAGAAAATCAGCATATCAACATCGGTCCAAGCCAAGCCATTCGAATCCGCAGACATATAATTTCAAACTATTTCAATTTTTTTCAGCTTGTACTACTTCTTGGTTTTTTTTTTACTAATTAAATATAAATTGAAGAAAAAATAACCCTATTAAATGAGGTATTAGGTCTGTTTCTTTACTTTTTGGGTAAAGTTCGTCTCATAAAGAGACAAAATTGTATAAAAGTACGGGAACACAAAATTTAAATTTTAAACACAAATTAAAACGTCAAAGTGTTGTGACTGTTTCAATAAAAGAATCAATTTAAAGAAAAAATTAAAAAAAAACAAATAGGAACAGTTCTTACAAATTTGTTGCGTTTGTCAGCTCGCAAAGAAGCATATGTGGGGCCTTTTGCAAATTTTGCGAATAAATTTAAATATAACTCTCATATAACAATTTCATTCAAATAATTTGGAATGCTGCCTTCTTTTGGCATTCAAAAATTCAAAAACAAACAACAAAAGTTATTCTTCTAAGTCGGAATCATGTTCAATAATGTCTAGGATGTCGACACAATCACTAGAATCACTTGAACTCTCTCTCTACAAAATCTGCAACAATGTTTTTTAACTCGTCTTCATTTGCCATTACAAATTGTCTTTTATATTAGAATTACTATTTTACCCTGTTTTAAATATTGCTAGTGACTTTTTTATTTGTTTTTATTTTGTTTATGTTTTACAGCTGTTTCACAAATAAAAATAACTTGCACGAAGTAAAAGCTTGGGCTGTTTCGTACAAGAAGAAGAAGAATTTTATTCTCTCAAAACCGCTCTCATTTACTCAATTTTTAAGTATGGGAACGCTTTTCGTGCAAATTGGGATCCCACGGGATCCCAAAGTAGAGTAAAGAAACAGACCTATTATTTTTTTACTTTTGTGCTTTAATCAATAAACATAAAAAATATTGCAGAAAACAGCAAAACTCAGGGACATCTATCAGACACAAGATGTTATAATGTTTTAATGATAAACGACTGCATGAACTAGAGACCCATGGGTAGGGGAGGTGTCCAATTTTTATAATTTATATTCTTTGACTGCTTTTGTTTCACTATTTGGGAAACAGGGTTAAAGTTATTTATTTATTTTATTTTTTGTTTTGAGATATGTTAAAGATAATGTAGCTCGAAAGTTCTTTATATTAAATCCAGAGACCGCAGTCAATGAATGGAATTTAAAAAAGTACTAACAACCGGCAAAGTAAAATAACTAACTCTCTATCTCTCCTTCACCTCCTGTCTTATCTCTCATCTATCCCTTTCCTAAAGAATGTAGCACGGTTACCAAATTAACTTAATAGGTATTAATGCCTGAAGTGCTACTTCTCTTAAAAAAAAAAAAAATTGAAAATATGAAATTAAAAATATTGTGCACAAACTATCTAAAGAATTAAACATTTAATTAAAATTTAAACTTTATTGGGTGAATGGTATATTCGATATAAATTGCATAGGCAAATATATAGCTCGCTTACTAGTTTTGATATAATTTTGATTTTGTTTCTTTTTTTTTTTTTTTGTTTTGTTAAACACTGTAATCTTTGGAAGTGCATCAAGAAATTAAAGTGATTCTGCCATACTTAAATATTTACGAAATAAAGGCATTATCTTCCTGACAATATTCTAAACTCTATACTGAGGCTTCAACATTTCCCTATTCAATGGAAATGTGCCGAGATAATAATGATACAAAAAGCAAATAAACATGAAAATAGTGTCGCATCATACAGACCTGTAGGCATACTTTCAACATTCTACGAAATATTTAAAAGATTATTTCTTCGAAGAGTGTCGCCTGTTTTAGAGTAATATTCTATAATATCGGAGTATCAGTTTGGATTTCGTTACAAACACGGAACACCTAAACAGTGTCACCGATAAGTTAATAGCCTTTTTACACTTGCTCACATCTTTCATCTTTTATCAAATTGCCAAGATGTAACATCTTCCCCATAAGAAATACACAGGGCTAAAAATCAACATTTTTACATGATGTTCATATCTCATTTTGTTCCACTCAACATCTTTCGATAATTTTAGTGTGATCACTAGAAAAGTGACGTAAAAACAAACAAAAATGTAAATCTAATTGTCAAAAAAGTACAACTGCCCCGCAAATTTAACTTTTAAATTATTTAAAAAAATTTTTTAATCATTTTGAAGTAAAAAAGAATTCAGTATTTTTTGCTGGTATACACAACTGTCAGTTTGACTGTGGTCCAAAGTATATCTATATCAAGTACATGAAGGAGCTCAGCTGAAAGTTTTTTTATATTCCTATGCGTCAAAATTTGTTTAAGTTTTCTTTAGAATACTTTCTTTAATAAAAATATTATTTTTTATGTGTGTGTGATGTGTTTTGGAAAAACTTTATTGAAAAGTGGTTTAGGCAAGAAAATTTGTTAAAGGCAGTAATAAGGTTTTAGTTTATGCTATTTTTACGTTATTTCAATAAAATTTTTATTAATATTCAAATATTTGTTTAAGTTTTTCTTTTTTGTGTATAATTGTTTTTAATTTTCTCTTGTTGCATCTGGGACGGTAAACGAAATTTGTAAAAGTAATATTTAGGTCTCAAATCGCACCTAACACATTTTTTATGAATTCTTGCGCGATTAATATAATTTGCATTCTTATTAATAAAAACAAATAAATTTGTTATGACTTCTTTTATTATTATTTGTCAAAATTAGATTTAAAATTTATGTAAAAAAGAAAGTGTAAGTATACCGACTTTACCATCCTTGGGTTGTAGTCAGCTGCTATTTGACACAACAGTAGATTTTTACACAAACAAACTGGCTGTTGTTGTTTTAATGCTGTACTTGTTGTAGACTCGAATGTACTTGATATAGATATACTTTGATTAAGGCATTGGAATATTGAAGCTCTTACTTTTCAGTTTCTTCGTCCTCCATCACTTCTGCATAATGCAATAATAATTGTTCCTGGTCTTCAATAGAAATAACTAACCCAATTATTTATTTATTTATCATAAAATTTAATTAAAATTTCAAATTATAAATAAATAGGATTGGAGCAATAGCAATAGGCTTTTCTAGATTTATTTTATTAATTTCTTTAATTTCTAAATATACGCGTAACAATATTTTTGCCAAAGATGAAAGATATTGCAAATCTAAACAACCTTTTTTCATTTTCAACAACTTCCACACGTTCCTCATAGATGTATGCAAGTTGTTGCGGTGGCCAAAAAAATGTCAGGACCAAAAAAAAAAAAATTTTTGCGTAGCGACACCTTTAGCGAGAGCGTCGGGAGGAGGCTAAAATGTCCTACTGCCTCGAGTCCCTCAAGAATATTAAGGGAGGGGTCTCTTTCTGTTTGGAGGAACCACCTCCGACCCAAGTCCCGGTTTTATTTTTTTTATTTTGTTAGTGTTAGTTAATTTGTTAGTTTTTGTTTTAAATTAATGTTAGTATTATTAGTTTTTTATTAGTTATATTTTTTTTTAATTATTTTTTTTTTATGCTGATCCACCTTGCTCGTGCGGATGGCCGGCCGCAGTGGATCCCTAATATGGCCTTAGTTTAAATGGCTGCTCATTTTCTTTTGTACCTGAAAGTAAAGAAATTTTTTAATATTTTGGTTGCAAAAATATAGAGGAACGATATTTTACCAAATACCTTTACTGCCTAGGAGTCCCCGTAGTAAATCTAAAAAGAAAAAGATTGATAAAATGTCAGAAATTGTTTAAATTAAATAAATTGTTCGTTTTACTTACCTCATGTTCTTTCACATTTTACAAAATGCTTCTTCTTATTACATGTGTTTGTTTACATATTGTTTGACTATGAGTTAGTGTAAATGTGTTCAGTCCGATTATTAATGAAAATTACGAGGGATGTAGTAAATTTGGCAACGCAAACATTTTGCGTAAATACAGGGATGGGGAAGCGTTCTCTTTAAATGTGAAATTTTAATTTTTTTGACAATGAACGAGTCACCTGCTACTTTTATGCGAGCCTGATATATAAAGGACGAAAACTGAATATAGAGGTAGGATACGGCAAGAAAGTTCAGGAAAGATTTTTGGGGGCAATTGCAATAAAGATGGAGGAAAAATATGGCGCTGGAATGTTCTAGAATTTTTTTTTTATTATTTTATAATATGAGAGTCTGCACATATATACGTAGGACTAGAAATTTTGAGAATTCTGAAGTAAATTCAGCAATATAAAATGATGGAGAGAAACATATAAAAGAGGATATGAGAGAACAGAAAGGATGAGTTGGTTTTAAGGTCGTGGCAAGAAAGGACAAAGAAAAAAAATCTGAAGTTTTGGATATAAAAAAAAATAAAAAACCAAATAAGTTGAAAGTGATATTTCTTTGCAAAATTTAATAAGCCAAGACTTATAAACTTATAAGAAAAAAGGCTGGTGATAGTTGTCAGAATATAGTTTTGTCTAAAACAAAAAAAAGGAAACTTACTGTTTATTTGTGTGTGCAAAGTCAATAAGTGCTAGTGAAATTTCAACTACAAGCACAAAAATAAAATTATTAAGTACAAGAACTAAAGAAAGCTTTTTCTAATGCTTAAAGTCAGTTTTAATAAAATTTATAAATGACAAAGAAATTTACAAAACATTTATATTATCAATCTTGAGATTGCCCAAAATAAAATTATAAAAGACAATCTATTTGTGCCTAAAAGAAGAAAGAAACAAAAGCCATAAAATCTTCAGTCTAGCTGGAAGTCACGGATTGTGGAAAGCCAAGATGAGAGGATGTTGCAGAGGTGTCTAAAAAAATAAAAAAGATATGTAAATAATTATATGTATTAAATAAAATAGATAATAATAAATTTTTTTTATTGTGATAATTGTAAACATATATATAAAAATTTTAGTATTACGCGTTTTTTGTTATTAAATTTTGTTTAATGTTTTAAGTGTGTTTAGTATAATTAATAAGTTTTTTTTTGTAATTCATATTTCATATAAATTGTTGATCAGTAATAAGGAAGAAAGAAAAGAGGCGTTAGTATTGTGGTAAAGCAAAGTTTTGAAAAGTAAAATTTGTAGTAAGTGGTTGTTTTTTTTTTCTCTCTCTCTAGCCACTCAGGGTTTTAAGGTAAAAATAAAATTTAGATATAGGTTTTCAATCTGCAAAATTGGCAGATAAAATATATCTTAGGGAGCTCCTTCAGATAGGATAAGAGTAACAAAACCATAGAGAATTTTTAGCCTTAAAATCAAAAAGAGGTGAAGAGACCAAAAAAGGAGAACTGAGTATTATTGATGCTGTAATAGAAATGTAAAATTTGCTTTATGACAGAAATCAAGTAATTTAAATAATAATAATAGCATATGTATATAAATATTTGTTTTTACCGGTCAGCAATTCGAATTTTAAGTCGCATACTGTAACTAGGTTTAAGATTCAGAATAAATAAAATAATATGTATTGAATTGGTAAAAGGCAATATGATTAGTTAAAGTTTTTTTCTGGGGTGATGAGAAACTAAGGTAAGAGTGTGTGTGTGGGATTCGTCTTATGGGGTCATTAACAAAGGACCGGAAAAGGAAATGGCCACGGTTGGGATATGGGCGACTGGAAGAGTCATCTAACTTCCCTAAAGATAGTGTGTTAGTTGTGGTAGAATTTAATATTATATTTTTTTGCAAGAAATATTTTAATTGCTGCATGGCCGTTGGGCTTAAGTGAGGGTTGAGATCACACGTCCCGTATAGTCTCAAGTTGAGCTAGTTTTATGAAATCACTTAAGTGCCACCAGGTCACGTAACAATATGGCGCCCAATCGAAAAGAAAGCTCTTCGTTATTGCGAAGAAGTATATGAGATTTGTGTAAAAAAACGAAACACAAAACAATAGCCCAACAAGTATTTGTCAATAGAATAAAGTAGATCTGTCGGAGAATTTACTGATTGTGTAGGTGTCTTTCGTAGCCGTTTCAATCAAGTGGTTGAAAGTCTGTTGTACGAGAGATTTTGATAGAATACTACTAGTTCAAAGGAGGAGAAGAGAAAGTTCTTAGGGAAAATATGAGGTCACCTAATAGTACACTCTAAGCCTTCAGTTTGTTTGTTAAGAAAATAAGAAGATTTTGAAATAAGTGTGGATGTGGTGCAATATCAAGCTAGATCGATAGCCACACAGGCTGAGAGCCAGTGTTTGAGAACATCGATAGTAGCTAAATATTGGCCTCTGATAACGCCATTAGCAAGTCGTAATGAAAGATCAGAGCATATCTATACTATTGTATTAATATTAATAGTATTTTTTTTTTAATTTGTCTAGAACACACTACTTTAGCTTTTATATTAAAGAGTCAATGTAAAATCGAATCGTGATACACACGCACACACACCAATCATTTAGTTTCAAAAAACCCCTAAAACAGTACGAAAAAGTCTACAAGAATATACATATTAATTTACATATTCAATTTTTATCGTATTTTATTTATAAATCTATTCGTTTATTTATTGATTGCTCAGTTATTTGATTATATTTTTTTTGTCATATACCTTAATTGTCCAGTAATATACATATATTTATTTATTATTATTTACTTATCTATTTATTATTTATTTATTAATTATTTATTATTATATATATATTTTTTCATTATTTTATGTATTCTATTTAATTTATTCTGTTTATATGCTTTTTGTCGTATACCTACATACATTTCTTTGTCATTTTCATTTATACATTTTTATTAAAACAAATTTTTTTTATTAATTTAACCTTGATATTTTTATAAGTTTTGATTGAAAAGTTACTCGTGTCTAGAACTGTAGGACTGAAAAGTAATGAATAGAGGAACTAGGTCAAATAGGAAAAGACCCGTTCAATCTAACTTGAATAGTTCGAATCAAATACAGGCTAAATATAGAAAAGTTACAGAGCTAGAAATGGCTAATAATTCGAACATTTTTGATATGTCTAAAACTATCAATTCGCGACCACAGCAAAGAGAAATTGCTTTGGCAGGAACTTCAGAAAATATTTCAGGTTCAGCTCAGGTGGATAATAATACTAATGCAGTCCCTTTGGAAATGGATCCGGAAGTTAGGGATTTAGTCGTAGACGAAACTTTAAATGTCCAGAGGGCATTGGAGGACAAAATGAGAGGGATGATTCAAAGTGAGATGGCAGAGATAAGAAGAATGGTAGGGGAATTGTCTACAGTCGTAAAAGATTTGGCAAATGATAGGTCCCAAAATACTGAAGCCGTAAACTTGAGGTCAACTGCTAATAATGAAAACAACGCTAACGGTAGACAAAATTTGAACATCGAATCTATTCCTGTATCAAATCGGTTTACTTTTCACAGCGCGAATAGGAATTTAAATAATGCTAACTGGCCTAATCAAAGTGCCCGAATTCCAGCAGGTTTTGAAAATATGAATCCAAACTTACCAAGCCATGGAACTAGTGCCGAATCAAGTCGTTCAACTGGATCTATCGTTATCAATTCTGCCACTCCAGCTGTACACATCGTTGGATCGTCCGAGGAATCAACTCAAGGGGGAGTCCAGGTAAACGCCAATCCGCGACCAACGGAAAAGATAACGATTAGAATTGATAAATGGGGTTTAACATTTAACGGAAATAATACTCACATGAGCGTAGAAGATTTCATTTTTCGTCTTGAGCATTTACAAGCACAATATGATATTCTTTGGGATGAAATCCTCAGAGATTTCCACCTTTTGGTCACAGGTCATGTAAAAGACTGGTATTGGCTTCTGATACGTACGCATGGAATTATGAAATGGCCAGCTCTTCGATGTGAACTACTAAACCAGTACAGAAGCAATACGTCTAACTTTGAAATTATGCGCGATCTAGTGGAAAGAAAACAGCAAATAAATGAATCTATTGATAATTATTTTTACGATATGAACAAATTGCGTTCAAGGTTAAGTCAACCGATACCTGAGTATGATATGGTAAAGATCGTAAAGAAAAATCTGAAAGATAGTCTCGCCAGGATAGTGTACCCAATTTCAGTTTCTTCAGTGGAACAACTACGTTTTGAATGCTTGGAGGCAGAAAAAAATTTTCCAAGAAGGGAAGTAAGATACCCTAGCTCTATTCAACGCCCGATGAGAGCAGTGAATGAAGTACTTTTCGAAGCTTTAGAAAGTGAGAAAGTAAGTGAAGATAAAGAGCTTTATGAAGAAGTAGATGCTATCAGAGAGAACCATCCAAAGCAATTGATCTGTTGGAACTGTCACGTTGAAGGACACGGTTTCAGAGAGTGTGAATCACTAGAACGGAAATTATTTTGCTACCGGTGTGGCAAAGCAAATGTCGTCGCTCCAAAGTGTCCTGATTGTAAGCAGAAAAACCGCGGGCAAGGCGTGGGATCAACGGGGGGCCCACGTCAGTGTCAGTACCCCAGCAACTAGATAATGGTTACCAAGATGGAACCAATAAGTTACATTTAACAGAAACTATGAAGGAACCAAAAAAAGTTACAAATTACTTACCACAAATGAGGCATTATTTACCAATTGAAGTTAGAAAGCAAAATTATGAAAAGGTAAAATCTAAAATATTTGAATCAAGCGATCCGTCCAGAAAGCTATCTAAACGTATTCTTCGACTAAGGAAAAAGTTTTCAGAACGCCGTAAAAGGAAAAGGTTAATTGTAGACTCAATAAATAGAGCAAATAATGTTAAGAGCGATCCAAGGATTTTCATAGAGGTTAAAGTTCATGGCAGAAATATAACAGGCTTATTAGATACCGGTGCGACGGTAAGCATATTAGGAAAAAACTGCAGAGAATTCATTCTTGATACAGATCTCAAAACTATGCCCATGTGGACCACTGTAAGGACAGCTGGTGGACAGCAATATAGAATTTTAGGTAAAATCGAGGTCTGTGTCGAATTTAAAGGCAAGAAACACCAAATTTTTCTGTACCTATGTCCTGATTTAGAGCAGAATTTATATTTGGGAGTAGATTTTCTTAGAACTTTCGAATTAGCCCCAGAAGTTTTAGAATTGGCTGAATTAGATATGGAGAAAATTCAACAAGAATTCGCTGATAATATTAAAGAACATAGAATGAAACCCCACATTCTTGATGAGACTCAACAGAAAAAGCTTGAAGAAGTAATAAAATGCTTTGATTCTTTTGAGGAAAAAGGTCTAGGTTGTACCCAGTTAGAAAAACACTCAATTAAATTAGTGGAAGATGCAGTCCCGGTGAAGGACAGGTACTACCCTATTTCTCCAGCAGTACAAAAGATTACTTACGACGAGATAGATAATATGCTTAAGATGGGGGTAATAGAGGAAAGTGAAAGTCCATGGAGCAACCGCACAACGTTAGTTCGAAGGCCAGGTAAAAACCGTTTTTGTCTAGATGCCCGCAAACTAAATGCTTTAACAATTAAAGACGCTTATCCGCTACAAAATATAAATGGGATATTGAGTCGTATCGATGACACACATTTTATTAGTAGTGTAGATTTGAAATATGCCTTCTGGCAAATAGAGCTGGACGATGAAAGTAAACCTTACACAGCATTTACTGTCGCCGGCCGACCATTATACCAATTTTGTGTAATGCCATTCGGCTTGTGTAATGCGGCCCAAAGATTATGTAGGCTTATGGACAAAGTGATCCCTAGTATATTAAAAAGTAATGTGTTCGTGTATTTAGATGACCTTCTGGTAATATCGAATGATTTTGAAGAACATTTAAATTTATTAAGAGAAGTCGCTAAGTGTCTGAGAGAGGCAAATTTAACCATAGGCTTAAAGAAATCACAATTTTGTTTCCAGGAATTAAAATATTTAGGATTCATAATTGGGGGTGGGACTTTGAAAACCGATCCGGATAAAATCCAAGCGATTCGAAGCATTAAGTTGCCTAAAACGACACGCGATGTTAGAAGTTTTTTGGGAATCGCAGGGTGGTATAGGCGATTTATTAGGAACTTTGCTACTATATCGGCACCACTCACAGATACGTTGAAAAAGTCAGACAAATTTGTAATGACTCCAGAAGCAATACAAGCGTTCGAAAACCTTAAAAAAGCACTTACCACATCACCGGTATTAAAACACGCTGATTTTTCAAAACGTTTTTATATACAGTGCGATGCTTCTCAATATGGTATTGGTGCTGTTTTATTTCAGTATAATGATCAGCAACAAGAAAATCCAATAGCTTTTTATTCTCAAAAATTGAATTCTTGTCAGAAAAACTACAGCGTTACCGAAAAAGAATGTTTTGCAGCTGTAATGGCCATCAAGAAATTTAGACCATATGTGGAGTTAATGCCTTTTACGGTAATAACTGACCACGCAAGCCTCAAATGGTTAATGAGTTTGAAGGATCTTAGCGGCAGACTAGCTCGTTGGTCTTTACAACTTCAGGCCTATAATTTTAACATCGAACACCGGAAAGGTTCTGAAAATATCGTTGCAGACACTCTGTCTAGATTTCCATCAGTGGAAGCTGTCAGTGAAGTAAATTTACAACAACTACTTGAAGTTGAATCTGAAGAATTTGAACATAGCGAATATGTGGATTTAAAAAAACAAATCAGTGAAGCTCATTCAAAATTGCCAGATTTAAAAATCCAAGATGGCTTGATCTTTAAAAAATTAAACTTTGATCAGGATCCGGATGAACAGTTTTCATGGAAGTTATGGATTCCATCAAATTTAACTAACAAAATAATAGAAAAAGCCCACTCTGCTTACACTTCAGCTCATTGCGGAACAGCAAAAACATTAGAGAAAATAAAACGTTTTTATTATTGGCCTCGAATGACAGTTCAAGTAAGAGAGTACGTAAAAGCATGTAAAGTTTGTAAAGAAAATAAACCCGCTAACCAAAACCTGATGCCTGAAATCGGTCAAGAAGTGGTAACAGAAAGACCCTTTCAAAAACTTTACATCGATTTCCTGGGTAAATATCCTCGATCTAAAAGTGGCAACTGTTATATTTTTATCGTAGTTGATCATTTTACTAAATTTACATTTTTAAAAGCAATGCGAGAAGCAACAACGAATAATGTGGTACAGTTCCTTATTCAGGAAATATTTCATAAGTTTGGTGTACCGGAGATCATTCACAGTGACAACGGCTCACAGTTTGTTTCAAACACTTTTTCAAAAATGATAGACACATACAAAATAAAACATATGAAAACGGCTGTTTACTCACCGCAGGCCAATGCATCAGAAAGAGTAAACCAGTCAGTGTTGGCTGCGATTCGAGCATATCTTGAGGAAGACCATCGCGACTGGGATCTTTATATTTCGGAAATTGAATGCGCCTTAAGAAACTCCGTACATTCTGCAACAGGAGTTACCCCATTTTTTGCATTGTTCGGGTATCATATGTTTACTAGCGGAAACGATTATAAAATAGCAAAAAAATTGCTATCATTAACGGATCATGAAATTAATAGTCTGCACAGTAGTGATAAACTTGCTTTAATAAGAGAGAAGATTCGAAACAACATGCATGAGGCTTATACTCGCTCAGCCCAGCGGTATAACAAGAGAGCAAGAAAAGTGAAGTTTGTACCAGGTCAAGAAGTGTACAGAAGAAATACGATACTTAGCAATTTTGAAAAAAATAGGAATGCAAAATTTTGCAAAAAGTTTTTAAAATGTCGTGTCCTAAGGCCAATAGGAAATAACATGTATGAGCTTGAAGATCTGCAAGGGAAACCGATAGGTATTTTTCATGCCAAAGACATAAAGATATAATAGGGGCAATATAAACGTAAGTGCAATACATTTTTTACTGGTGATAGAATCGGATTTATGTGCAATATTAGGATTAGGAACAGATCAGATTATAAAATTTTATGTTGTATGTACGTCTATGCGTGAGCTGTCCTAATATGATATTCAGTAATTGATTTTTATAAACTAGTTTAAAACAGTATTTTTGTTGCGCTAACGGTGATTTATATTTATATAGATGCGTATTAATGGTATGAATAATTCCTAAATAAGATTCAAATCGGTATTACATACATGTTATTGTCCCAAAATGTATAAAATTTTTACTTACTTATTTTCCTTTAAAATAAATAGACGATCCACCGAACGCTGAAAAGAAAAACATTTATTTACCAACAATGAAATGAGTAAGAAAACATGACTTAGCTTAGTTGTCCCCAAGCTTAGAGTGGATGACCAAAAAGCCCGGCTTCATCAATCGGTATAACATGTGACTCAATCTCAGGGTGTGGGAGTTCCCCACGTTAAGTACTGCAGATTCCCCTCAGAACCTTCAAATTTCCACGCACACCATTCCTGCTATCCGTTGTCCGCAGCGCTGGTGTTTTGTTGCGGTGGCCAAAAAAATGTCAGGACCAAAAAAAAAAAAATTTTTGCGTAGCGACACCTTTAGCGAGAGCGTCGGGAGGAGGCTAAAATGTCCTACTGCCTCGAGTCCCTCAAGAATATTAAGGGAGGGGTCTCTTTCTGTTTGGAGGAACCACCTCCGACCCAAGTCCCGGTTTTATTTTTTTTATTTTGTTAGTGTTAGTTAATTTGTTAGTTTTTGTTTTAAATTAATGTTAGTATTATTAGTTTTTTATTAGTTATATTTTTTTTTAATTATTTTTTTTTTATGCTGATCCACCTTGCTCGTGCGGATGGCCGGCCGCAGTGGATCCCTAATATGGCCTTAGTTTAAATGGCTGCTCATTTTCTTTTGTACCTGAAAGTAAAGAAATTTTTTAATATTTTGGTTGCAAAAATATAGAGGAACGATATTTTACCAAATACCTTTACTGCCTAGGAGTCCCCGTAGTAAATCTAAAAAGAAAAAGATTGATAAAATGTCAGAAATTGTTTAAATTAAATAAATTGTTCGTTTTACTTACCTCATGTTCTTTCACATTTTACAAAATGCTTCTTCTTATTACATGTGTTTGTTTACATATTGTTTGACTATGAGTTAGTGTAAATGTGTTCAGTCCGATTATTAATGAAAATTACGAGGGATGTAGTAAATTTGGCAACGCAAACATTTTGCGTAAATACAGGGATGGGGAAGCGTTCTCTTTAAATGTGAAATTTTAATTTTTTTGACAATGAACGAGTCACCTGCTACTTTTATGCGAGCCTGATATATAAAGGACGAAAACTGAATATAGAGGTAGGATACGGCAAGAAAGTTCAGGAAAGATTTTTGGGGGCAATTGCAATAAAGATGGAGGAAAAATATGGCGCTGGAATGTTCTAGAATTTTTTTTTTATTATTTTATAATATGAGAGTCTGCACATATATACGTAGGACTAGAAATTTTGAGAATTCTGAAGTAAATTCAGCAATATAAAATGATGGAGAGAAACATATAAAAGAGGATATGAGAGAACAGAAAGGATGAGTTGGTTTTAAGGTCGTGGCAAGAAAGGACAAAGAAAAAAAATCTGAAGTTTTGGATATAAAAAAAAATAAAAAACCAAATAAGTTGAAAGTGATATTTCTTTGCAAAATTTAATAAGCCAAGACTTATAAACTTATAAGAAAAAAGGCTGGTGATAGTTGTCAGAATATAGTTTTGTCTAAAACAAAAAAAAGGAAACTTACTGTTTATTTGTGTGTGCAAAGTCAATAAGTGCTAGTGAAATTTCAACTACAAGCACAAAAATAAAATTATTAAGTACAAGAACTAAAGAAAGCTTTTTCTAATGCTTAAAGTCAGTTTTAATAAAATTTATAAATGACAAAGAAATTTACAAAACATTTATATTATCAATCTTGAGATTGCCCAAAATAAAATTATAAAAGACAATCTATTTGTGCCTAAAAGAAGAAAGAAACAAAAGCCATAAAATCTTCAGTCTAGCTGGAAGTCACGGATTGTGGAAAGCCAAGATGAGAGGATGTTGCAGAGGTGTCTAAAAAAATAAAAAAGATATGTAAATAATTATATGTATTAAATAAAATAGATAATAATAAATTTTTTTTATTGTGATAATTGTAAACATATATATAAAAATTTTAGTATTACGCGTTTTTTGTTATTAAATTTTGTTTAATGTTTTAAGTGTGTTTAGTATAATTAATAAGTTTTTTTTTGTAATTCATATTTCATATAAATTGTTGATCAGTAATAAGGAAGAAAGAAAAGAGGCGTTAGTATTGTGGTAAAGCAAAGTTTTGAAAAGTAAAATTTGTAGTAAGTGGTTGTTTTTTTTTTCTCTCTCTCTAGCCACTCAGGGTTTTAAGGTAAAAATAAAATTTAGATATAGGTTTTCAATCTGCAAAATTGGCAGATAAAATATATCTTAGGGAGCTCCTTCAGATAGGATAAGAGTAACAAAACCATAGAGAATTTTTAGCCTTAAAATCAAAAAGAGGTGAAGAGACCAAAAAAGGAGAACTGAGTATTATTGATGCTGTAATAGAAATGTAAAATTTGCTTTATGACAGAAATCAAGTAATTTAAATAATAATAATAGCATATGTATATAAATATTTGTTTTTACCGGTCAGCAATTCGAATTTTAAGTCGCATACTGTAACTAGGTTTAAGATTCAGAATAAATAAAATAATATGTATTGAATTGGTAAAAGGCAATATGATTAGTTAAAGTTTTTTTCTGGGGTGATGAGAAACTAAGGTAAGAGTGTGTGTGTGGGATTCGTCTTATGGGGTCATTAACAAAGGACCGGAAAAGGAAATGGCCACGGTTGGGATATGGGCGACTGGAAGAGTCATCTAACTTCCCTAAAGATAGTGTGTTAGTTGTGGTAGAATTTAATATTATATTTTTTTGCAAGAAATATTTTAATTGCTGCATGGCCGTTGGGCTTAAGTGAGGGTTGAGATCACACGTCCCGTATAGTCTCAAGTTGAGCTAGTTTTATGAAATCACTTAAGTGCCACCAGGTCACGTAACAAAGTGTAAAAAGTCTATAACGAATTAAAGCAAAAAAATACGGTTCAGCTGTATTCTTAGATGTTTAACAGGCATTTCATAGTCTGGCATGACGGCCTTCTTTATAAAATTAAAAGGTTATTACTAGCGCCTTTTTATTTGGTATTGAAATCATTTCTAAGTTAACGTTACGTTTACGTAAAGGTTAATAATGAAATGTCAAATTTTCGTAAAGTGAAAGCCGGAGTACCACAAGGCAGAGTTCTGGTACCAATTTTGTGTACCATATTTACTTTAGATGTGCCTCATATAAATGAAGTAACAGTAGCCACATATGCTGACGATACTGCTTCCCTGTAACAAGCACATCAGCAGCGGAAGCGTCGATTTTAATACAGCAGCAGATTGATGAAATTGAAACATAATAAAAATGTTGGAATATACAAGTTAATGAAAAAAAATCTACGCATGTAACATTTAGTCTTAGACGAGGTGATTGCCTAACAATAAATATGAATTGCTCGCAAATTCCAAGAAGTAACACATGGCGTTTAACATGGAAAGCTCACATAAAAGCAAAAATATTGCAATTAGACAACAAATTTAAAAAAATGTATTGGTTACTTGGTGCAAACTCTGAATTAAATTTAGAAAATAAGATCCGCCTCTATAAGATTATCTTAAAACCAACATGGACTTATGGCATTGAACTTTGGGATATAACCAGTAAATCAAATATTGAAATTCTCCAGAGATTTCAGTCAAAAACTTTAGGAGCAATAGTTAACGCACCATGGTATGTTGCAAATAACGCATTGCATAGAAACTTAAATATTCCAAATAAAAGAAGATACAAATAAGTATAGCAGTCGATACCTTCAAAAGTTAAGTGATCACATAAATTCCTTGGCTATTTCGTTGTTAGATGAAAGTGAAGATATTAGAAGATTTAAAAGAGTTTGTATTTATACTTTAGATCATAAATTCTTAATAAAATTCAGTTTCTTATAATATTTCCCTATCGATTTTTTTTCTTACTTTTATTTTTACACTTTACTTGCATAAATAAAGTTAACTCTACTTACAAATGTATATATAAAAACTCAATTAAATACCTAAATATCTGTATACACAGTATGTCAATAATGTCTTTACACACAAAAAAAAATTATTTTCATATTTCGTATGAAAAAAACCCTTTTTATTTAATAAAATATAAAGTTTTTTTATTTATTATAATTATTTACACTGAAAATTGTTATCGTCAACTGACATCAAATATTACAGAAAAATAACAACGTACGTGATAGATAACGGTTAATTAAAGTTGATCGTAAAATAAGTGCAAAAAAAGAAAGAAAATGGAGTAGTGGTTGTTTTTGTTTTAAAGTTTTGTTATGTTTTTGTAAAAATTGGGTTTTTTTTTGTTTTATGCTTTTACAAATATTGTAAATAATTATAATAAATAAAAAAAACTTTATATTTCAGAAAATAAAAAGCATTTTTTTCATACGAAATATAAAAAAACTAGATTTTGTTTTGTGTTTAACGACATTATTGACATCATAATTTTAAACATAAAATGAACAAAAAACTTGTAAAAATGTTTGTAGATAATATTATTGATTTTAATAAAAATCAGTATGTAAGTGAAAGTATTAAGTTTTGAGAAAATTTTCTTAATATCTTAGGATAGATTGCAAATCAAGAATACATAAAAAAAATTCTCTTTATGTATTATTTATAAAAAAAAATATTTTTACCTTCTTAAAGTTGGTTTTCAAATTAATATTTTTAATTTATAAAATGGTTTATTTAATCTTTATTCTTTTAAATAAATATATGACAGTATCAACAAATTATTTAGCTAGAAAATTGTGTATGTGTTTATTTTTCAACTTAATTTATAATACAGCAAATTAGAAGTTTATTGTAAATTTTTTCTAAATACAAAAAAATGCAACATTTTTTTTTTTTTGTTTAACTTAACTTAATGTTTAAACCAATTATTTTCATCAACTTCACTACTTCTTTTAATAAAATAATAATTTTATTTATTTGTAAAATAAAATTTGCATAAAAACTTAAAATGACAACAATAAACTCTGCATTTCTTAAAAAAAAAAATTTAGCTCCATTACTCAGGGTCTGATCACACAGTGTACATACAAATTAATTGAATCAATTCAGTTATAAAAAAAAAAAACAATTCAATTTGTTTTTAGTGTTCTCAGTTTCAGCGTTTTTTAAAAGTAGACAAAAATTAAATATCGTTTAAAAAATAAAAAAATGTATTTTCTTTTGTGGGAATGCAAAGCGAAAAAAATATATTTGAAAGCCAAATACCCAAAATAAAAATTTATCAGTAAATGACTTTGAAACAAAAAATCGGATAACGTTTCACACTAAGGTGCACTTTGTCACTTTTGTTTATTTTCCCTAATAAATTTTTAGTTTACTCCCTGTACTGCGGTTTAAAAGAGACGTAAGAGTATTAGAAAGAAAGATTAAAAGCCTGTACAAAATACAACCACAATACGTACCATCACCCAACAACAATAGTTTTAATTCGTACTCAAGGCCGCGATAAGAAATTAATTCCATTTAACACACACTAGTTAGTGGTAGAAATGAACACAATTAATTCAAATCTATTAAACCAAGTCACAGTTCACTACTTTGAATACGAAAATATTTAGCTTTTAGCTTTTGTTTTTTGAGATTATAACAATAACCTTAATATGCTCAGATTTTTTAAAGTCCTCTCGTAGCTTAACAAAGTTTACTCGTCGTTTCCCCAAGATTATAAGATCTCGACGAAAAAGTTTTCGTTAAGTTTTTAAAATAAGCTTCTCTTGCAGAGATGACTGCTTCATTTGTGTCGAATCTTCTTTGTGAAACAATTCCAAAAATAAAATCTGTGTATGTGTACAAGAATATTTCTAATGAAACATGTATCTCTCTTTTAGTTCATTTATGGAAATTTCTTTGCTTAGGTGATGACGCAGTTTCCTATTTATTGAGTTTCGTCTTTCTAATTAGTTAATTAACATGATTCTAAGAAACAACGAAACATTGCCATAAACTCAACTAGTATAATTACTGTGATCATTTGCCTTGAGTCAGATCCTTCAGATAAATTCTATTGTAAAGGTAAATCCATGTTTTACAACAAGTTGTGTACTGAAGAAAATAAAAAGGATGTTCATGTCAACAACTGCGAGCAACAATAACGCGTACAACAATGCAAAATAACAGAAGTCATATTTTTATTAAAAATCTCGCTAACATATTTAAATTAGTTCTTAAATTTTACACTTTTGTAAGTGTAAACTTGAATACTTCTATTATTAAGATCGCGATGTACATTACATTTAATTTTGAGCACCAGCATCACTCTTCCTACAGACAAAAGATTGAATTATTTTCCTTATCCACAAGTTATAATTTTAGAAAAAAATATTACATCACATTTAAGAAAATTTATTTTTCAAAACTCGTTAAAATGTTTTACTTAAAGCAATCGATAGAAACCATCAAATAACTTTTTATGGTTCATCATTTTCGCACCCTCCATTTTAATTAAAAATAAGCAATTTACATATTCTGACATTATTTGATGAATGGATATGCCGACTAGTCTGGCTGTAATGGTTTCAGATGTTTGTGTGCGATAATGCGTGCCAAGATCTGAATTATGAATTACAGCAGATACAAATGTATCTGTCTACCAGAGTGTTTGTTTTGAATATAAAAACATGTGTATTTTTTTTTTGTTTTTGTTTATTGTAATAAAATCTACTACAATCGAAAAGCATACAAACTTAATCCTTATCTGAATGCAATAACAAACGATGACAACATGTATAAACATATTTACATATACACACATATAAGTATATTAATTCTAAGTGCCTCTGTATTGAGTCTTATTTAAATTTAAGAAAAATAAAAAAAAGAACAAGATTATGAACAAATATGCAAACGACCATAAGATCGATTAAGAAAAGTATCTGTGTGCATTTGTAACTTTTGTTTTAGTTTCAATTTATTCTTCAAATAAATTTCAATATTTTTTAAGTATAGCTGTCACTTCTTTGGAATATTGTGCGTTATTTAGAATCCAGCAGTTGTCGCGATCGGAAGCAATTGAAATCGCTGGTGTTTCCTGCGTTGAAAAGTTGTGGTGAAATTAGTATTTTTTTTTTTGTGAAACACTAACAAAAAAATTATCAAAATTTAAAACACACAAATAAAAAGGATTATTTTTTAATCAATCGTTAACTTTCGATTAAAGAACAAAATTCTCTTTAGCCAAAGTTCAACAAAAATAAAAAGTGAAATTATTATCCCATATAAATATTACAAAAAATTATGTTTTTACTTTTTAACTATCAATACTACTTTAATTGTCCGTCTAGAGATTAGAGAATGATTAAATAAATAAAAAATGCCTGTTTTATAATAATTGTGCAAAATGGTGATAATCTTTTTCGATCTCATTTTAGTTTGCTGGCACTAAGTGACGAATTAAAACGTGTCTTGACAACAACAATTATCAAAAACCTAATCAAATTGTAAAGTGATTTCACACTCAATTCAAATATAATTTTTAATTAATTTATTTAAAAAAAAACATGTTGCCCTTTCATTGGGGCCTGCTGCTTGGTGTGGCTCTTTTAATCTCATCTACACATGGAGCATCAATTGTAAGTGAAATTTATTGAAACCAACAAATTGATAAGCAATTTAAATAAGTATTTGATGAAAAATGAAATTTTTTTAAATTCTCAATTATTTTAAACTGTGCACACACGCTATTTGTTTTTAACTGCGAAATCTATTCTGTTGTAAAGAGTCTTAGTGAATACTTATCACAAAATTATTTATTTGTTCAGTTAAAATGTCGTTAAATTTGTCGAAATTTGCAAGAAAAATATCACACTTATGAGAAGTAAATAAGTAAATGTAATCGCTCAAAATGAAAAAGGATCACCTGGGTGTAGTGTATTTTCAGTTATTGAAAAATAAGCAAACAAAAAACTGCTGGTAAAACTCACATGAAACTTACCAAATCTGAAAAGCGAAGTCCTGCATTTTCGCCATATTTTCCAGACAAAGACCTTGCTATCGTCGTATCTTTATTCAACTAAAAATTCCTACGTTACCAGGAAAATAGAAATGTGTGTAAACTTACGGTTGGCAATACTGTGTTATCTGCGTTCAAAATTTGCAAGTAAATTTTTTTGTATGCTGCATTATTAGATTTAAAGAAAAAACATAATAAGGAATAAAAAGACTGAATTCTATATTGAAGGAATTCATTTTTTACAATAATTCTTTTAATTTGAAAATTATATAGTGTGTGTTTTACTACGTCGGCCATGACATAAGCTGCAGAAAAGTAAGCGGGTGTTATATCGGGCATGATAAACGCTGTAGAAAAGTTAAAGGGTGTTCAAAATTGACGTGATTTTTACGATTATAGTGTTATCTTTTGAACTATAAAAGATAAAAACTTAAAGAATTATTGTAAAAAAAATGAATTTCTTCAATATATTTTCCTTCCAATAATTGCATTCAAATTCTAATTCAATTAATTCGATGGCGAGTGAATGCATTCACGACGTTTATATTCATAATAACTCCATTCAAATTCTAATTCAGTTTTTAGCTGATGAAGTGAATGCATTCTTAAAAAGTAATTTCATGATGAAATTCAAATTCTTATTCATTCATTTCGTGTGGGTAAGTGAATGGCGATCAAGAATTTTAATTCATTGTGAATGCATTCAAATTTTAATTCAATTCTTTTTTGTGTGGAATGAATGCATTCAAAAAATCACAATTCAAAGCGGAAATGATTCGCAGGAATGATTCAAAAAAGAATCATTCCTTTACAGCTCTGTATGTAACATTTGTCTATCGGTTATTTTGATTTTGAGATCATGCATTTTTACGATAAAAATATTATTTATGCAAGGCCTTCCATTTTTCTGCATGTATGCTGACATGAATATACAATAACTAAACACTAAATACGCTTACAAAAACGCATTGTCACGATACACAAACAGAAAAAAATCAAATTAGCAAAAAAAAAAGAACTATCAAAGCTTATCTAAATATTTTATATAAACCTGCTGCATAACGTTTGATAAATAAAATCCAAACAAATTTAAAATTAACAGAATTTATATTGACTATATAATAAATTATTAGTGGTAAGGAACATATACAAAAAAAAATGGCCCTGGCGCAGTTTGCTTTTGTAATTTTCTTTGCTAATTCCGTAATTGATATCTAAATGTTTTTTGTATTAACAATTTAGAACTCTTTCTTATACCCTTTTTTAAGTGGAAAAACGTTATATCATTCCGTTTGTAGTTTCTACAATACCCCTAAGTCCTAATGCATAGCGAAGTCGGTTGCGCAATTTCCGTCTGTCTGTCCGTGATAGTGTTGAAATCAACTTTTTCAAGGCATTCGATGAGCTAGAGAAAATTCAAATACGACAATCGATCAGACATAGTATCTCTTGAGGCAATTAGCTTAACACCACGGCTGCTTGTAATTAATAAAAAAAAAAACGAAAATAAGGAGCGATAGAGAATTACAAAATAAGAATAAATAAAACATTTAGTGCAAAATTGGCGTTCGCCCATATTTTCCTAGTTAAACCACTCTTACTTGTTTACTTTTCTTACACCTTTCTTTTGAAATTTGCCCAAATAGTTTTAATAGGCCGCGTACGTTTGGGGGATTCAATTCTTTTTTTTTTTCTTTTTCTTGAATTTTTCTAATTTGGTCCTTGTGTAATGTGAAAAAGAGTTTTTCCTTCTCTTAACCATGATACTTTTGAATGAGGTTGCTAAGAGATAGCACACATTTTTCACTACATACTTGAGCATCTAGAGCTAAGCCACCTTTAAAAAAACTAATTCACTAATGACACATTCGCTTGAGGCTAAACACAACAAAACTTTTTCAGGTAGTTTTGTCTTTAGGATAAACTTAGCTTTTTTTTTAATCTGTAAGTTGTTAAGGCTCGATAAAACCCTTCACTTAAAGAATGCAAACTCTGCAGTTAGAAGAATAGTTAAACAGTTTTCTTTAAATTAATAAAAAAGAATTTATTTGAAAAATGAAACATTGTTGAGGGTTAAAGTTGCAAGCACAATGAATTTAAATATTTTGGGACTGGAAAACCTTGAAATAATATTTTTTTAGGAGAAGAAACACTAATTTCAATTAACGTATTGTGTTACCTTTTGTGAAAAGGAAAATAAGACACAGAAGAATAAAAAATTGAAAAAATCAATTTGCAAAACCCGAAAATACAAAAATTGGATATTATTTTACCGCCAAACTGATTACAACACTACTTTTTCTAAATGTAAAACAAATATAAAACCTTTTAATTTTATCCTTCACCACAGATGGAAAATGGGTATATCCAAGTTTGTTATTCTATTTGTAATTTCTACAATCACCCCTATTCTGCGTTTCGATTCGAATTGAAATTTTCTCCGTCTGACAACTTTGGTATTCTGCGTTTCGATTCCGCTCAGTTTCGGTTCCGCTCAGTTTCTTTCGATTGTATCTATTCTGCATTTCGATCGGAGCTCCGTTTTTCTCAGTTGTTTTTTTGTTAACGGAGGGGCTTTCTTTATTTGTGTTTTTCAGTTAAAAAGTTAAAGATTGAAAAAATGTAAGTATAAAATAAGATAAAATGTTCAGAAACGGTTAAAAAAACACTTAAAATTATTTTTAACTAATTTATTTAATTAAGTACATTTTTTGTTGTTTTAAATTCTTAATTTTTGTACTCGAATTTGATGTTTTTTATGTATTACTGGTCAAAAACAACAACTGGCAGATGTTATGGCATCTAAAGCATACATTACATGTGGATACCACCAACGATCAGAGGAAGAAGTAGCAGCGTTCTGAGAGGAAGTTGCAGGTCCTCCAACAAAAAATACCAGCGCAAAAATAAGTTGCCATGAACAACTAATTTTTATTTTGTTTTTATATTTTTTTTTATTTTATTTAACAATTTTTTTTACTAAACTTCATCAAGAAATTATTTTTAAATATGTAAACATACAACTTTTTATATTAAATTTGACATTTGTTTATGAAAATGATAACAAACTTGCTTATTTTGCTATTTCATTTCCACATTCCACAGTGATGCTATTAATTTTGTAAACATTGTTGTCTTCTTCTTTTTTTTCTTTCGATTCCGTTCTTCTACAGAATATCAATTTACGATCGCAACAGAACTGAATGCGGAGACTTAATCGAAACGCAGGATAGGGGTGAATATTTGTTTTCGACCTCATAAAGTGCAAATATTCTCGATGCTAATAGGGAAGTCGATTTAGCGATATCCATATGTACGTTATTAGGTTGAAGTTAGCTTTTCCACTCCTCAAATGAGCTAAAGAAAACTTATGACCACCATTTTCTCAGACATAATTTTGAAATAGGAGCTGCTAGCAGCATTGGTTTATAAATAATGAAGATATATTATAAAAAATTCAGCAAAAAAAAAAAAAAAAACTCTTAGAGAAAAATTAGAATTTGACTACACAATTAACATTTCACCAAAACTTTAAAAAATTTTACTTGCAATATAAAATTTAAAACATTTCTCAAAATTAAAATTTTAAAAGTTAAAAAGAAATGTTTTTTGTGAAGTGTATATATGATTCGGCACAGCCAAATTAACACTCTCACTTGTTTTTTTTTTTTTTTTTTTCAAAATATCAGAATTTAAATTATCCTATGTTTTTACAGCTTTATTTATTTCTAATTTAAAATTGTATTGTCATTAATAAACTCTGTTTCTCTTTTACATTCAGTTATTTATGATTTAATTGAACAGGAAATTACAAAGATTTATGATAAGACTTTAACAATTTGATGCGACGAAAGAAATTAAAAACAAGGTCAATAATAATTTTAATAAAATTATTGAGAACAGAAAAAAAACTATTATAAGAATCAAACTAAAATTAAGTGGTAAAATAAAACACGTATAAATAAATAAGTGATGTGTGAAATGTAGGTCTTTATGTTGATAAAGTTGACATTTAAGATGAACTTACTATAAGTCTTAAAATCTTAATCACACATTTCAAATTTCATTTCAAACTAATAATACCCTACACCATTATTAAGGCAAAAGGTATAATAAGTTTTTCAGTAAAGTCGTAACAAATGAGAATAAAAAAATAAATTTGCATACTAATTAAAAGACAGAAATCAATTACATCCATGATGACTATTAGCCAATAACACTCTTAAAAATTTCACAAAACTTGTTGCATGAGTTGTAGAGACGTGAGAAGGGTAATTAAATTGGAATGGCTTGAATTTTAAGGGAATGCTTTCACGAAAGTAAAATGTACAAATTCGTTGAAACTCAAAACAAGAAATAAAAAAATGACATCAACAGATAGCATAATATAAATCTGAACTTAGTTGACTTTGCATTTTATAATAACTTTGAAAAAAACGAAAACTTTTATCTGCAACTAACTTCGTTATAAAAGATTGTACAATTCTATCAGGGTTCTTCGTTAGATCAGTCACAAATGGTATGTGTGTTAAAGATATATAATAGTGTAAATTAAAAGTGCATATTTATGATTTTACAAAACATTCATAAAATAAAAGATTCTGTTTTGACAGAGTTGCATTTTAGGTTGTGTTTACTTTTTTAACAGAGCCGAACCTAAAAAATGTTTCTGGTGATTTTACTGAGCAGTTCCGAACTCCATCAGATCTTCGCGTGAATGTATCACATTTTTGTTTAGTATCACGACTTTCAATAAAATTTTTTTCTTTAATATTTTCGTAAGCTGATCTAGTTTTTTGTAAAACCTAATTATTTTACTGTAGATTAGCGAAAAATATTGCGATGGGTCGAAAAAGTCATTGTTTTCCAGAGGAGAGACTAAGAGAAAAGAGCCAAAGTCTATGAATCTGTCGTTAATTTTTGTACAAAATGCTTTAAAGCCTAAAAAACAGGTCGAAACTCACGAAAAACACAAAAAGACTTTAAAAACAACAGATATTCGTATTGTTACTCTTGCGAAGAAAGAAAGGCTCATTTGTGTCTTAAAAAGAGATTTCAGTAGATATCGGAATTTTAATTTAATCGCGAACGGTTCGCCGTAGACTACAACGCACATTTACTAGGACGGATAGCCAGAAAAGTCCCTTTGCTTGCAAGAAAAAAACTTAAAGACTAGGTGGCCGTTTGCACGAAGTCTCTCCAATTGGTCCGGAGCAGACGGTGAAAAAATACCGAAACGGTTGGCGAAGCTATGAAACAAAAATTAATTTATTTGGAAACGACTGTGCCCGTAATGTTTGACGCCCTAAAGGTAAGGCATTCCATGTTCGCTTCATAAAGAAGATGGTTAAGCACGGTGGCGGCAATTTTATGGTCTTGGGTTGTTTCTATTGGTATAGTGTCGGTCCGATACAACGAATTACTGACACTATGACCAGATTCCACTACAAAGATATCTTGGAAAATACGAAGTTGAAATAACACAACACAACTGGGATGAATGACGAATTTCATCTAACAGGACGAATTCGACGTCAAAGATTCGTTGTAAATTCATTGTATGAAGCACATAAAATAAAATATACAGCTGTGATAAATTTGAGTAAAATAACTTCATTTACCAAAACACTTTGAAATTAAAACCAAACATGGTCACCACATTGTACTAATTTAAACGTCGTTCGCCAAATTAAGAAATGGAAATAAATCTATTGCAAAATTCGCCAAGTATAACGAAATTTATTCGACGTAATGAATATGTGCACTTTCATATACGCAAGTGTTTTTTATACCCTTCACCACAAAAAGTGAGAAAAGGGTACAACTAAGTTTGTCATTCCATTTGAAATTTCTACAATATGCATTTCCAATCCCATAAAGTATATATATTCTTACTTCTTATGCATAGCGAAGTCGATTGAGTGATGTCCGTCTGTGTTAGTGTTGTAAACAAGTTTACCGAGGCACTAAATCAGCTAGAAAACTATTAAATACGCCAATCGATCAGACATAGTGTCGAAAGAGGTGCTATTGGAAATCAGCATGATCGGTCCATGACCTTCGAGGCAGCGGTGAAAACACCATACCAACCTTAAACTTTTTTACATCATTTGGAACAATGAAGTAACTTTAATCAAAAAAGCAAATATATGGGGCGATAGAGAATTAAAAAATTAGAAAAAACATCAAATGAAAAAAATATTTTCCGAGCTACGGACCTCTGAAATTTTAAAATGTTATAAAATATCAATATGATTTATAATTTTTTGTCACCCCAATATTTGTTTTTTGATTGGAGTTACTTCACAAAATTAGATTTGCATAGATGTTGAAGGGTATATAGGATTCGATAGCTGATAGCCGAAATAGCACTCTAACTTGTTATTTTTTACGACGAATATTCGCGACCAAAAATTCGTTGTTTAGAGTTCATTAGTTAAGACAGCTCTTACGGTGTTTAAAAAATGAAAAAACTAAATTTCTTTGTATTATCAACTTTCCTTTTTCGTTTTTTTGAAAGGCCAAACTTCAAAAGTAATTAAAGGTGATAAGAAGTTTATTTCACATCTCTGCATGCATCTAAATAACATATCCAGACTGTGCATTAACAAATATTGAACTTCGTGAAGTTGAATCAACAGCTTTAAAAATAAGCGTAAAATTGCTGATACAGTATTTTTATACCGTCTAGATAAAAATTCCGAATATATTACTTGGTTCCTGTATACACAGGCAAGACTGCCCTTGTAATTTCTAAAGTTTATTTATAGGTCTTTATTTATGTATATTTATGTTTTTTCTAAGCTAAATGCTAAGCTTTTTATTATCGTCTTTTTTATATCTTTTTCAGGATTCAGCAGTTCATGAACACAACACTAACAAACTTCGAAGATCAAAGAGAAGCTAGTAAGTAGAAATGATAAAGTCTAGATCACTAAAAAAATAAATGAAATTTATTTAAATTTGTTTGATGTTGAAAATACCACTGCCTTATTTAGACACGGTCATCTGAACCTCTGATTGGATTTTTAGTGATGACGTAACTTTACCCTAATAAGCGGTACATGCGTAGTTGTCATTATTTCCTAGGAGCATCTTGATATTGCTCGCCAACAACTTTTATTATTGCCTTTCTTAAAATGAATTACGGTCTTTATTACTTCTCTGGGATTTTCATGGGACTTCATCTGGCAAATAATTGGGAAATGTGGCGGAGTACCACACAAAGCGTGATGGCACCATTATATTGTCGCCTGATTTAAAAAATTTTATTTGCTCAATATTCCCTAAACATATTTTTATAAAAATTGTTATAGGTTTAGCAAGTAATTGTCAAAGGCAGTCACATTTTGCATTTTTGTATAAATAAATAGTGAGAAACTTTTAAGAAATTATTAATGCTGCCTTTGACAATGAAAGTAATTGCATGCGAGTTGTATTGTTTCACCTCATCAAGTTTTTGCTTCACTAATGTTTTTTATTTTCTCACATAATTATCATCCACATCTCTTAACATGAAATATTTTTTGAAAATTTTGGTGTTGGGCGATATAAAATACAAAACACATATTTTTGGAATTTTTGTCTGTTTGTCCATATGTCTCTCTGTGTCCGCATCATGTATAAACTGCTGAATGGATTTGAATAAAATTTTGTGAGGAGGTTCCTTAGAACCTTGATTCAAATAAATATTAATTATTTTACCTTATAATTCATTTTATTTTCTAACTTCTCAAGTAATAGGTCAGTTATTAAAATAAAAATACTGTTTATTATTTTTTTCAATAGTTCGCCATCTTCAGGAAACAGGAAACAAAATTATTTGAATTGAGTTTTTGAAATACAAAGATAAATTCAAATGTAAAAGCACTTATTTTTATCGGTATAATTTATTTTTGTAGATAGAAAATTTTAAACACCGTTTACAAAACTCTACAACAAATGTTTAAAAACGAATTTTTCTAAATTTTAATTCTAAGAAAATTAGGAATGATACGCAGACAAAGATGTGGGCTCTGTTAATTTAAAATAAAATCAAAATATCTTAGAATTTTTATTCGAAAGATCCGCAAAGACGCTTTAAGTTTGTAATAATATTTTTTTCTTATCAAATGCTTTTTATGGTCGCTGATAAGATTTTGTGAGTCAACTTGCCCTTTCTATGATGTGACGTAGTCTGCTGGGTTGTAATTTATTACTGACTGTTTTATTTAAAATATATTGCAGTCTTATTCCGCATAAAAGACGATAAAAACAAATCTTTTTTGAGTTTTTTATGTTGGAGTGTTGTATGACTCTTTTTTCTAAGGTCTGCGTAGGAGCGGGCTTTGTGGCTACTAGGTATTAAAGTTGAGGCGATCGTACTTTAAATACGCTGATTGCTTTTTTATATAACAGTTATTACCTCGGATCTATTTCTTTCTTGGAGACCCAACTGCTTGACACTTTTGCTTTTGGTGTATATGGCGGCACCAGTTGCTTGACCCAACCAGTTGACGGAAACGAGTAGCCCACAGAGACTACGGCCTTTGTACTGGTTATAGGTGAGCTCATGCGGAGAGTAACTTGAGCGGGCTCTGGTAGTCTCTTTTATTTCACCCGGTGTTAGGAACACCGTGACCTTTGACCATAATAATGGGTACCCACGTTAATTTTAAACAGACCTTGTAATCAACATACTTGCTATGGTTGTCGTTCGAATAACACAAATTTCTGAATGAAACATGTTGGGAGTTCCCATTTAAACAAAACTGTAACTTGCTTGCTAATAACATTTCTATTATTATTAATTTTTTTAAAGCAAACGTGGTCAGACTCAGTCGCAGTACTTAAATTTTGGACAACCGGAACTAGATGGCAAGGCAGACGCCGAGGCTACAGAGAATGGTTCCAGATCTTCAGTTTGTACGTTAAGTTGTTGAAAAAAAAAATTCAAAATTTAAATCAAATATGATTTTTATAGCTGGAACTCATGGTATGGGACAAGCTCAAAGTCAATTTTCAAGTGGTGACTGCAGTGGTTGTGGTGTTGGTGGCCCCGTTTATGGTATTTTTATTCCATTTTATTTTTCTACTTTATTTTTTCTTTCTTAAATATTGTGTAAACTCTTAAGAATATCCTACCGGATCACCTGACCCTCTTACATTGGGTGCAAATGCCGTTACCTACTCAAGTGGAAAACCTTCTTCGATTATTGGATTGCCCAAAACTACTCCAGACAAGACCTTCGGTCCTGGTTCTGGAACAGGCAGTACTTTTTCTCCGGAGACAGTAAGACAAGTAGGAAGGCCAGCAGGGGCAGGCGGAGACTTTGCTCCGGGCTTAAGTAGTCCAGGAGCCGGTGGTATTGCAACGCCAGGTGCAAGTGGTGTTTATTCTCCAGGAACTGGTGGTCAAGTAGGAAGACCAGGTGGAGATCTTGCTTCAGGTGTAGGTGGCACATATGGTCCAGGTTCTGGTAGTAATTTTATTCCAGGTACAGGAACTAATTTTATTCCAGGAGCTGGTGCTGGAAAACAAATAGGAGCACCAGGTATCAAGCATATAATATTTTGCCTTATAAAAAGAAAATAAATATCTGCAATATGTACTTTGCATAGGAACATCATTTTCACCTAGTTACAGTCCATCAGACAGCAAAAATGGTAATATTGGACAGCAAGGAATCCCAGGCACTGTTCATGCACCACAACAATCAAGTGGTAGAAATGGTTATGCTCCAGGTTCCAATGTTGCAGAAACTCCTGAAGGTGGTGGTAATTTTTCCCCTGGTACTACTAATGCAGGACAAATGAGAACACCAGGTAGCACACAAATATATGTGATTTTGTAAGGAAAATAATATCTACAGTATTAATTTTGGTTAGGAACAGCATATGGTCCCAGTTACGGTCCAGCAAGCAGTAGTGGTGGAGCTGGCCAACATGGAGCAGCTCCGGGCATTGGACGGTTGGGACAGCCCGGTGTGAGATCTGACTTCGCCCCGGATAGCAGTATAGCAGGAGGTCCCAGGACTGGCGGTACCTTTGTCCCCGGAGCTGGCAGACCAGGACAAGCTGCGGTACCAGGTATCAATTATATAAAATATTTATTTTAAAAAAGGACAAGAACACCATCATTGCATATTTTGATCAGGAATATCATACGGTCCCTCTTATGGCCCAGAAACCGGTAGTGGTGGTGTTGGAACACAAGGAGCTCCAAGGATGGGCGTTACACCAGCACAGTTTGGACATCCAGGTATTGGAAGTAACTTTACCCCAGGCAGCGGTATTTCAGGAACTTCTGAAGCTGGCAGAACATTTGTTCCTGGAATGGCTGATGCGAGACAAATAGGAGCACCAGGTATCAAACAACCTTATATTATTTTGCATAAAAGAGAAAATAAGCAATAAATATTTTAAAATTCCGTATAAATTATTTAGAAAGTTTTAAGTGTTTGTGTACATTCTACATTAATTTATTATTAAGGTGTTGGGAAACCTGGTGTTGGTGGAATAGGACAACAAGGACCGGTACAACCTCAACATTCTCAATTTATGGGGCCTCCTGCAGCACAGCCAGGACAAGTTCAAGGTATTTCATTGCAATTAGTTAAGTCACATTGTTTAGATATATTTCATGAAACAATTTAAAACAAAATTCTCATACAATCGACATTGTGGCAAAATTATGAAAAAATCATAAAACCGGATAAAAACTTAACGTAAGCAGACTTGATTGTTTGTAAGTCCATTACCAAAAATATGCACAGTAAACATTTCTAAGAAATGTGATAAAAAACTGAACCTTAAACCGCAAATAAATGTCGCGGTAGTCCCAAAAATTGTGAGTAGGTCCACATTTAGAAATAATGATTTTGTAGATTAATAAATTTAAAAATAAATAATTTTAATAAATTTAAAAATAAAGTTAAAAACTAAAATATCAAGAATTTTTTCAAAGCAACATGTACAAAAAAGCTACATTAATATCATGTCTTGCATATAAAAGGAAACGCTAAATAAGCCATTATTCCTATGCATCATATATCGGGAAATACTTTTAGTTTTCAAAATTGCGTTTAAATATTGTTTTAGATTATTCAAAATTAAATTTTTAAAAACGTTCGTAATGTTTTTATTTATATATTGTAGGACAGCAACCGAGTACTGGCTTTGGTGGCCACGTGCCTTCATTTAGTCCTGAAACTGGACGACAAACGCTTTCTTATATACCAGGTGCCAGTTATACTCACCCAGAAGCAGGTAAACAGCAATTCGGAATTGGCGATCAGCAAATTCCAACATATGGAACTGATAGTCGTCGACCAACAGGGGTTGTTAGCCAACCTGGTCAACATACTTCATTATACGGACCTCCCGGGCAACAGAGTATAATAAGGCCAGGTCAACCAATAACACAGGGTGGTTTACTGTATAGACCAAGTAAATACTTTCATAAATTTTACAGAACTCTTATTTTATTTTAACACGTTTCATTAATTTGTAGGTTCTGCCCCTGGCCAACAACAAACTCCTCAATACGGTACCAATCAACAGGTTATTGGATATCCACAACAACACTTTTACCGACCTGGCTATGAAGGACCAACAAATAGAGGAGATGGAACTCCACCAGGAATAGCAGTAAATCCAGATATACAATATCCAGGTTCAAGTCCTCAACAAATTTTGCAAGGCCCTGGAGCACAAACAATTACAAGACCTGGATTTGGACAAACAGCTGTTGGTATTCCTGGTGTAGATATTGGCCACCAACCAGGAAGTGGTTTTCAACCTGACTACCGAGGTTATGGTCCTTCAGGGACAGGTATTCAAGCTAGTCCTGAAACTATATATCATCCCGGTGCGAATGTTTTTTCTCAACCTGGCGCAGATGTCCAACGCAACAGGGATTTTAATCAACCAGGTTCAAGTATTCAGCCAGGAGCATCCTTTAGTCAACCAGTTTCAAGAATTCAACCTGGAACAACCTATGCACAACCAGGTACTGCAGGTGTTTTAGGTGGGGTGGGAGTCGGACAACAAACACATACAAGTGCGGTTCAACCTGGCGCTAGTAATGAACCTAGTTCATGGCCATTTGCTTCACAAGGTGGAAAACCTGGAACTTATACACAGCTAACGCATCCTGGTAGTCAACAAGGTCCCGATTACTATCCGGGATATGGACCGCAAGGTAACACACTTCAACCTGAGTCACGCGCCGGCTTTGATCAACGACCGCAAATCGGTTATCAAGATGGTGGAGCTTACCCTCAAGGAGCAACATACGCTCAACCTGATACACAACGTGGCGTTCATCCTATGCCAGTATTTGTTCAACCTGGAGCTGGCATGCAAACAGGACTTCATCAATCTAACCAACCAGGTATGACTATTCAACCAGGTCCTAGTTTAGGACAAGATGGCAGCCGACCTGGAGTTGGTCAACAATCAAGTGCTCAACCAGGAGCGGGAATTGGACAGCACCCTAGAGTAGGCTTTCCCCAACCTAGTGCTGGTTTTACGTCAATGCCTGCTAGTGGTGTTCAGCAAGGTGCAGGTGTGCAACAAGGCGCTTTTGAACGACGAGGATCTGGTACTGGAATTGGTTATGATACCACTTACGGTCAACCAGGTATTGGCTACGGGCAACCAAATGCAGCAACTCAATATGATCAGCGTGGTTATGGAGCACAAGGAACGGGAAGTGAAACAAGACCGACAAGTGGAACTGGGAGTCAGTTCCCAGCAGCAGGTGTTACACAATATGGACAAGGTCCACAACAAATTGTTCAACCTAGTCCAACATATATGTCTGGCGCTGCTCAGCCTTCTTCAACTCAGCAAGGTATTGCAGATTCCGGAGGTTCAGGTAAGAATTTGTGATAATAAAAAAGTTTGAATAAATATTTTTGATATAGTTGGCGGTGTTGGTACAGCTGAAGATGCATTCTCTCAAGCTGAATCATCAATTGGTAACGGCCAAGCGGCTGCTAGTGCTCAAGGCAAAAAGAATGGCGGCACTGCTAAGACTCAAGTACAGGGCACATATAGCTCAAGTGGATCGTTTAGCGCTAGTGCCATGACCTCTGATAATGATCGCTCAGCCAGTTCGCAAGTAACTGGCGGGGTAGAGGGAGCTATGAGCCAGTCACAAGGACAAGGTGGAGCTGCTCAATCTCAGGCACAAGTGCAAGTTAACGAAAAAACTGGAGGAACAAAAGCATCATCTCAGAGTGGCGGAATAATACATCAAAGCCAAAGTGAGGTAAGGTCGTTGCTGCTTATAATAAAATAATATATAGTAAAATATTTGTCTACATATATATTATATAGGTACAAGCCAATGATAAAGGAGGCTTAGCAGATGCTCAATCTAGTGGTCCTGGTCAAACATCTTCTCAAGCTCAAATAGGTTTTAGACCCGGCCAAGATGGTGAAATAGTGCGTTCAGCAGGTGGCGGTCAAGCTTCTGCTCAGTCCGGTGCACACTCAGGAAACAGTCAGTCTCAAATTCAAGGAACATCCAAGTCAGAAATTTTACACAATTTTTTACTTATAATCTTAAAATATAATATTTTATTTTTAGGTTTGGCGTTTCTTATCATGGGGCTGCTCAATCTGCTTCTGGTACTAAGGAACAAGTTGCAACTTATCGTGAACAAAACCGAGATCTCTTTAATACAATTAGCCAATTTGGAAGCTCTGATGCGTAATATTGTTAATTCGTAATATAGTTTCGGTGTGATGGAAAAACTAATTTAATATTTCAATTACAGGGTAACTGATCGTGTCGATACTGTCTATAATCCATCTTTAACATCTGAATCTGACATCCCTGATTTACAATTAAAGGCTTCCAGAACAAACAAAGACGGTAACATAATTTTGACGGCCGCAATCCTATAAACTTAACAATCTTATTTTCATTTCAGTGACAAACTCAAATAAATTAGATGATGATTCAGCCTTACTGAATGAAGACGAAGAAGAAGAACCCTACGATGAATACGAGGATGAGGAAGATTATTATAATGAAAACCTTATTAAAATGGAATCAAAAACCGACGATGACAAAAAATCAGAATCATCGTCTGTGCAGCGCACTCACACCCAAAAATCCCCCACACAAACTCAACAAATCGCTGTTGCCGATCCTACCAAAAAATATAATGTGATACAAAAACAGAATGGGCGTATACAGACATACTCAAGTCGCACAACTACCGAAACTGTACCCAGTGGTTTTCGTGGCACTGTTAATGTGGAGAAAAAATTCCACACGAAATCTTTAGAGCCTCACAAGTCTGAAAACAAGTTGAACACCACTGCAGAAGAAAAACCAGAACATAAGCCACGCACTCCCGACAGTTTTGTTACAGTAACCAAGTCCATTACCGGCAGCATGGATAACTCGAAGAATCCTCCCCAAGATAACAAGAACTTCCAGTCCACTTTTTATACTAAATCATCCACCTGTGGTTACTTTACCTTCTCCTGCAATATTGTCTATGGTGCGAATGGCCGCAGCAAGATATGTCGTCCCAAGCCACCCACCAACGGAAAATGCTAGAATTTATAAACCCCTTTTAAAATGTAGTTTTATAATAATACGAACAAATGATTAACATATTTTATATAATCATTTGCCACCTGTCACTTTTCATTTTTTTTTTTATTTTACTTTTATTGAGTTTTTGTAATTCAATTGATTTATAACTGTATATTTTTAAGATTTTTTAACTTATTTGAAATTTATGTTGTTTTCAATATCTTTTAATGTTTTAACCACACAAAACCAACTGCCTTTTGTTAATTTAATACTTATACCAATAACAACAATAATAAAAAAATAATATATGTAAAATAATTTTAAATTTATTCTTCTTGTCTACTTAATCACCAACCCAAAAAAATATGCGGAATGAAACCTTGCCGTGCAAAATTAGCAGACGTTGCAAAGCAAAGAAAGTATTTTAAATGAGAGCGCTTTTGAGATTTTGCACTGAACAAAAGTACTGCGATAAAATAATAATAATTTTTATTATAATGAGTTTTGATGGATGAATAAATGTATAGATGAACGTGACTTTTATAATTTATTTATTATTATGATTGTTGCCAGCCTTTCTAAATTTTTAATACATAAAATTCTAATCTGCGATTTGCGATTTTAAGACAATATTTTTTACATTTAACTGTGAATTGTTATTTTCAATTATGCATCAGTGAAATATTATGAAATAAAGATTTCATAATAAATAACAAATAAATCAAGTTCAATTAATGTAAACAACACCAACAAAATGATTCAAAAATAATTTTATTTTGAATTAATAATACAGCGTATAGTGGAGCAAAATCAAAATATTGAAAAATAAGCCAGCATAGCACAGGAGTATTAAAGCTTAAGTTTTGAAATTGTGTGCCATCCACTTTCCAGGGGTGGAGCTATGTGGTCACGAATTTGGATACCTTGCACATGCAAATTTTACTAATGCTGGGCTTTCTTTCAATTCACATTTTGAATGATTTTAAAAAATTATACATGATGTTACCTATAAAATGGTGTTTTGTGCATGTCTATGTTTTAAAATAATTGAAAATTAAGCATTTTAAAACTAAAATTTTTGATTTTTCGATACCATAGTCCAGTTTTTCAAAATATTAGGTAACATTTTTAGCAAAACGTTTGGAATTTTTTTAACTGAAGAAATGCTAAGCATTACAAACATTCTCAAGTGCGAGGTACCTAACTTGAAGGCCACATGGGGATATCCGTAGAAAATGGATGGTACCCAGCTTTAAAATTTAAGCTCAGATACTTTTTTCTATGCTCATGTCAAATTTTGGTGCAATCGGCCTGGCCCTTACGTACGAAACATATGTTTCTTGTACCTGGAAGGTTAAGCGATCCATTTCTTATCGATGTGTATTTAAAATATTCTTACTTCACAAATTCAACAGCAGAATCCTACGAGAGAGTGACGATTTCTTATATATTTCTTATTTTTTTTATGTTTATTTATTAGCTGATACCCCTGACTTTGTAATGACCATTATGTTGTAAGAATGTTACAATATTATAAATTTATAAAGTTTTTAGTTTCTAAATTTTTAACCACTTCCTCTGGTGACTAAACACGAAGACACTTCTACGTCAAAATTGGAAATCACACTTTCACGGAGAAAAGATCTGCCTGCCGGAATGCAGCAATTAGCTACTTCCACCACTAAAAAAAAGTGGTGTTATAAGAATAAGAAAAAAATTAGCAAACAGATGTTAACAAGTTTTTGTGTGTATTAAACAGAAAATTATGGTTTTCGAGTAGATAAGAGTAACAATTGCTTTAATACTGTGGCTAAAGGGTTGGTGAAAGAGTTTCAATATTTAAACAGCAGATGAGTTGGTGCCTGTAATAAAAAACCATTAACTGAAAAAGTAAGGACGTCTCTATGGTAGAATATAAAATTGTGGTCCAAACCTCATTGCAGCGTTAGTTACTGAGGAATGAAACAGCACGAAAGCAGTATGTGGATGCCATGACTGATTTTTTTTAGGACTAACACTCAGAAAGGGACTCCTACTTATGCAACGTATTGTAACAGAACCAGAAAATTAGGTTGTGGGGAGGGGGATAGAGGGAGTAGTGCTTGTGGACATTTGATTTAAGTCTTTTTACACTGAAAGTGACAGGAAATATCTCTGCAGGCAGATTATTTCACATACGAACTGTTTGGCTTTGGCATGTTTTCGACTAGAAAGGGTTTAAAATAACAATTCCGCATTAATGAACGTTATTTAGCTCTGTGATAGAGCTGGTTATTTTCGAATCCGTCTTATTGGCAAATAAAACACTCAATTACATATTTAATTCTTTTTTCATAATTTACTTTTGTTTTTTATTTTTTCCTTTGATTTTTATTTTTATTGTTTTTTTTTTTTCTTAATTTTATTATTTTTGTTTTTATGTTTTTATATTATTTATACAATATTTGTATTCGGTTTCTTGTTTGCATAATTAATTGAAAATTTAATTGTCACAAACTATTTATGAACGACATACATAATTGTCAATCTTGTTATTGTTGTTAATTCTTAAATAAAAATAATGCACATACACACATACACAATAATAATAAAATATTTAATTGTTGTAATTCATTTGCACATAGAGAATATAACAGTTGTTTTTTTTTCACACACAAATGTACGCTGGGTGAAAGAATAAATTAATGTATTGGTTTGTGTGTGTGTGTGTGTGTGTGTGTGGGCGTGATTATATATATGTGTGTGTGTGTTTAAGTGCTTGCATAATAGAAAAAAAGCCAATACACTCGCATACAAAACCTTATAGTTTTTTATATACTTTTATATTCCTTTATAGGATATGTGTACATATATAAATAAATATGTACAAACATACATACATCCAAACTATGTTTAAATTGAAAAATTTTATCATAATAAATACGATTACCTGTGTAGTACATGAGTATATACATACATAAAATACAGTTGTAATAAAAAGTAGTAGATTTAATCTGTAGTAACTAAAATTAAACATATAAATTACTTATTATTTGTTCCATACATATTTATTAATAATCCTGTTTGTTTATAATAATTATAATTTTAATTAATTATTTGATAATAATAATATTGTACATAAATTGTTTGTTATTGTATTTGTTGTTGTAATAAATATTATTTATTCTACATATACATTTACATACAAAGTAATAGTTATTAATAACTGTATATATATATATTTATTACATATACTATGTACTATGTACATATACATAGCAGTACATAAAAATGTAATTTTTACTATCGTTATTTTAGATACACATACAAATAAACTTATGTAATGCACATTGTATTTTTGTTTGTTTTAATAAAATGTTATTTTTGTAGTTGTTTTTTTTTATTATATTTTGCTTTGTTTATTTTTGTATTTCTTACTAATTTTCATTTATTTATGTATATATGTATGTATGTGTTTAAAAAGACACTGAATTTCACAAAAAGTTTTATTTTTTTTTTTTATATTTTTTATGTTAAAGACTGATCTAATTCTAATGCTTTAATAATTTTATTTTTTTGTTTAAGTACTAAGTTTTTATGAGTTGTTTCTTAATGTTATTTTTGTTATTAAAATGTTCGGTTGCATTAAAATACAAATGTGGCCATAAAAATATACTGTTTCGGGCGTTTTGAAATGCTTTGGGTTTGAAATGTGACACATGGTCTATCGTAGCTGCATCAAATAACACTAAGACGAAATGTACAGACTTAAGATTTAAATTCAAGATTAACGAAATTCTTTATTAACTGTAAGTGCTCCAAGAAGCCGCATATTTAACGTTGATTTAGCTGACGATGCTTTTCTAATTTCTAGAATTGAAGAGAAGTCAAAATAACCTTGAATATCAATAAATTTCAAAATTTATATATTTATTTTAATATATGAAAAAAAAAAATCGTTTATATTCGAAAACGATAACCTGAGCTTCTGAGACAAATATGTATGTGTGTATAAGCAAACAATTGTAAGCTTCACATTTAGGGAAAAAATTTTTTAAATTAATGGAAATATGTGTTGTGCCGTTCAGAGTTTTCATTTCATTTGATCATTTTTCACAATTGATAGTTTACTGTATCACGTTCATGAACGACCTAGTTCAAATCAATGATTTGGTAAAGTAAGTTGAACAATTTTCATTTATTTGGAGTGTGAGTTATTGTAGGAACGTAAAACATTCGTTTTATATTTTTTGTGAGTAAAAAGTCACCTTAAGTTTGTTCTAAGAGTGTTGTTCTACGATGATTTGTGAGCGAGTTTTTTTTTAACTAAAAGTACAGAACCTGAAGACATAAAATTTTGAAAGATAAACCATTTATTCGATACCAAACTGAACTAAAAAATAAAAATAATTTATTATATTTATTACTTTTCTTTTAGCAGTAGTCAATATCAAAGATTTCAGCACAAATACTGGAAATAAATATTTCAAACAGTAATAACGGATTGAGAAGCTAAATCTAAAATCATTGTAAAGTACGTGTTCATGCTTTTTAGTTTTTTCATAAAAGTTGAAGTTTTATTCCAAAATTGCCAGATTTGAAAAATATTAAAATAGGTCTTTTTTTCTGACATCTTTCAATGGCGTGCTATTTTTATGACCACCACTGTATGTATACATTTAATAATTTCAAATTCATTTCTACTAATATAGTAAAACTGTTGGTTAATGGGTTGAATTAAATGGTTTGTTCCTTATTTGGTAATAAATAAATGTTTTATTTTTGTGTAGCATATAATAACGAATTATTGCAAATATATATTTCATGACATATTTCTCTTTTTCTACGACGGCTTTATATTAAATTTTTGTTGCTTTCTTTAGAATTTTGTTTTATAGTTATTAAATAATTTTATTATTATTTTTTTAAATTTTTGTGTAGAATATTTTTGTTTTTATTTTTAGTTTCAGTTTTTATTGATAGTTTTTGTTGTTATTTGTTAAGTTAAATAGTATATTATACAAATTGGAAATGTAAAAAATTGAAGATATTTGAATGTGTGTTTATTATATTTTTTTATTTAAATTTTTGTTAATTTAATTAATTTTAATTAAAAAAATCTTTATTGTGTTTCAATTTTATTATTTTGTTCGTATTTTGTTTTATAATTTCTAAAGTGTTTAAACAGCCATAAATTCAAATGTTCTCGTGTGTTATTTGCTTAAATATTTCTAATTTGTATTGTTTATTTTTTCAATATTTATATATATTGTTTTCTTTTTCAATTCAACTTTCATTATTTGTTAAATTTTTTTAAAAGTTTTAATTATGTTATTTTAATTATAAAGGTACGTGAATAAATATCTATTTTTATATAAATTTTTTAATTTGCTTTCATTTTTTTTTATAATTATCGGTGTGCTTCGTTTAAATTTCTTAAATTTCTTTTTCACAGTTATAAAAGTAAAAAGCAAATAGAGATAATTCTACAAAATGACATTTAAGTTATTTATTTATAATTAAAACACACACATACAGAAACCCATTATAATTTAAATATTTTCCATCTTGGAAAAAAATTATATTTAAGGGACACATAATTAACGAGTCATGGACACAAAAAATTAATCGAGTGAAGTATATTTTTTTAATCATTAAAGAACTGAAAGTGCATTGTAGAGAGAGAGAGAGAGAGAGAGAGAGGGAGATAGAGAGTAAGAAAGAGGAAGGGACATTTGCAAATTTACATCGGTATCAATAATGTGTTCCTTCAAATTGTGATTTTATTTCGTTGTGTTACCTAAGGATGTCTTAATTAGTTTTTTTCATAATTTTTTTGGGTTCTTAGTTCTAGAATGAAGATTTTGCTAAAAAGCCAATTAAAATTTATCAAGTTTTTTTTTGTTAAAAATTTATAAAAAAAAGTAAGAGCTCTATAGTTAAAAAGATTAAAATCGAATATAACTGATTAAAGTCACAGTTCTATTTAAAATGAAAATTTAAAAAAAAAACATTTTTGTTAGCCCAAACAATTTACAATTTACTCCCGTCATGAATCATATCTAAAATAACATAATTATTTTTTTTTTTGTTTTTGTAATGGTTGCAGAATTTAAAAACTTTTTGACTCATGACTGACAAACAAAAAAACAATTAAAAGTTTTGATAAGACAAAAACAAAATTAACTAATTCACATATTGAATAAGTTGAAAACCAAAGAGTTTTTTTAATACAGTGGGCAAAATAATCATGCAAAATTTTTAAAATTTTTGTTTGTGCCTGATAAATCTTGTTGAACTTATTAATTAAAGAGAGTACACAATTTTTTATTTCAAATGATGTCGAACAGTAAATACATTAAATAAAACATATTTATTTGTAGTTATGGAGGATTTGACCAGAGAGCAAGAAATTTTGTTTATAGTCAATTTGTTTTGTATCTCGATTTCCATAATAGTTTGAATATTCTCTATATTTGGAAACATCTTGGAAGGCAAGTTATCAATTCAATTATATTGCTAATAACTGTAACTGTTTGCTGATATAACAGTAATTAAGAAAGAAGCTACACCATGCCAGAATGAGTATAGTTACCTTAGTTTTTTTAACAATTTTAAAAATTCATTTTTATTCGACACCATAATGTTGCCAGCCAGTTTAAAGATTTGCTAATCTTAAATATTTTCTTCATTGATCGTCTTAAAACACTTTTTCGTTCGACACGATTTAAAATATCCGTTGAAAAACCAAGCAGATTTAAATGCATCTCTGTTGTTGAGACATCAAATACTTCAATTCATTGAAAAGAAAATGACCTTAAACAATAGAGGATATAGAAAAATCACATTGATATAGCGCCCACTGTAAGGGTTTGTTATCGGTTCCCTTTAAATCCTTTTAAAATTGCTTTACCTAAAATAATAAAACATTTTTTTTTGTAAAGTTAAGCAATAAAAAAGTTCAGATGGGTTTTAGAAATGCACAAATTTAGTAATAACTCAGATAAAAATCCAATTAACTGACATTTGGTCAAGTAAAACAAAAAAATTTTAACGTTAAATCAAAATATGTATCAAAAGATCATTTTATATGTTTTCGTAAATAATTTGTAAATTATTTTTTTTTTTTTGCCAATTGTAGTAAATCGCTATTAAAACGCTGTTTAGATTGCCTTGCTAGGGTTGCCATATAATACACATTTTATAAATTATTTAAAAAAAAATTGTTGTCCCAATTAAAAAATTTTCAATTAAAATAATAATTTAAAACAAAAATTAAAAAATAGTTTCGATCAAGAGATACGAGTATAACTGGTGCTTCATAAATAAAAGGTTTTAAAAACTTGTGAAAAAATCGAATTTACTAATTACGAATTAAAAAAATTTGACAAGTACAGCTTTTTAACTCAAACACGGCTGCTTAGTTCGCTGTTGTTAAACTGAGAGTAAACAGGTCCTGAGGTTAAAATAAGGGAACCAAACGATACCAATAATAAAGCCTCATTAAAGACGGAGAGATTTATCCCCAAGATAACTCCAGGGGAAATAGAAAAGTATCTCACTAAGAATCCAGAAGAGGCAAATAGGCACTAAAAATAGCTGAAAAGTAATGTCTGCTTTTAGATAAGCTAAAATAATGCAAACTAGGCTTTGTAGGATTTGACACATAAACATTTAATTGAAGTTGACTCCTTGAAATATAAATATTTCATGATATTCTCATGAAATATTTATTATTTAAAAGCTACAAAATGAAATGTATTACTGCGGAGAAAGCACATTCATATGGTCATATCGTTACTGCTCATATAGCTTATCAGTCGATTCTACCCAAATTTTGAATTCAAAAAACTAAAGAGTCTTATATCAAACGCCAAATGGATTAAATGAGAACTATATTGAATCAACAAAGCAAAAAGACAATAAATACTCAAAAAAATTTTATACAAAAACTCAGTAACCATTGTCCAACTATTTTTCTTTTACTTTTCTACAAATTTTAGGTAGAATCCACTGATGAGCTACATGAGCAGTGGCGAGTAAGGATATGCTTATCTTGCAGTAATACATTTCATTTTGTTGTTATTTTTTTTTTTTTTTGCAAAATAAACAGACAACTGCAAAGTAGACAAACTTAAAATAATGTTCTTTTAAGATAAATTTTTTAGCAATAGAGGTTCTTTGTAAAGTTTGGCTGTATGTGTATGAAGGTTCAAAAGTTTTACTACATAAATTAAACTAAATCAACTATTGGGACACCATTTAATTTCCAAATCCAAATTTTATACTTGCTGTTATATAAAAGACTTAGCAATAAAGGTTCTTTATAAATTTGAATCGCCTGTCTACATTTTTTTCGCAAGCATCGCCATATACATCAATTTTATAGAACTCTTGGGACACCCTTTATTTTAAATTTTGAATATATTTGTTATTATAACTGTCATAGTAATCGATATTCTATTCAATATTCAAGCGTTTGTCTACGACGCATTAAAAGACAGTCCCAATTTACATCACCTATCGAACACCCTATATTTTTAAGATTTTGTGATATTGAGAGCTTTAGCGATACGCAGTATCTTAGAGTTTTAAAGTGGTGCCCTTTACGGCTCATTATACAAGTCAAAAATATGTATGTTAAATGGAGACACCCTTTAATTTCTCAAAATTATGAACTGTTTTCCAAACAGGACTAATCTGTAAGCGTAACCTTTTAAATAAAGAAAATTATTCAAAATCGGCTTAAAAATGACTGAGTTTTGGGTGCACAAACATAAAAAAGAAACATTCAGATAAATTGATAAAGATTTTTTTAAGTCACTTATCAAATTTAATTTAAGAAAATTACCATCAGATTTCTATCTGCACTGTGTTTTTACACTGTTCTTTTTTTCTCATTCGACAGATTTGAACACAAGTGGAATAATGTAAACCAGCCTTAAATGACAACCCCAGAAACAAACTTATTTATATATCTGTGGCCACAAGCAATAACAGCTTAACTAGTTTTTTGGAAGTTTTCAATAGCATTTTAAATTTTAAAATGTTTTCGTTAAATCAGGGAATATAGACTTTAGCTGTTTAGATTTTAAACTAAAAATAACTCAGTTTTTAAGCTACAAAGATGAAATTTGACTTCCATTACAGATTCAAGTGTTAGAAGTATAATACTAGCAGTAACTTTATTTGTTCTTAACTCGACTTAAGTTATTATTGTTTGTGGATACATTGTTTTGGAATGTATTTTATATAAAAATAAACAAAAAAATAAACAAAAAATAAACAAAAAATAAATAAATAAAATAAACAAATATTAATTAACAAACATGCTCGTCGTTGTTGTTATTGAATTTATTTTGTGTGTTTTATTTTTTTTTTTTTAATAGCTTTAATCAAGTTACATTTATTTTACTAGGCAGTGTCTTCCGCCCAGCCGGTTTGTAGTTGGACATGTCAAAAGTTGTTTATATTTTACATTTTTTGTTTACGAATTTCAAAAAACACTAACAACAAGTATATGCAGAACAAAGTGAGCGTTTGTTTTTAGAGCAATTATCTTTTATTTTGTCTTTCTATTCGTGACATTTCCACTCACAAAGTAACAATAAAATGCCATGTTGTTTTTACAAATGTTGTATTTGTTGTAGAGCCGCTATTACCTAGTAAAATAAATGTACCTTGGCTTTAACTTAATATTGACCAGTTAGATGTAATATACACCATGATATTAAAATGCAAAACTTTAAGAAAAATTCCATTTTAACAAAACTATTAAATTTTATTATAATTATATGAATAACACTTTTATTTTTTTTTATAACTATTAATTTGAATGACATATAAAAATAATTTCATTTTTAAATTCCTCTTAAATGATTTTTTTAAATTTTATTTTCCATAAATTTTGTTAGTTATAAGAAATATGTTTTATTTTTATATTGTTGTTGTAATCCCTTCATAAAGTTTATAATAATAATTTGCATACTTCTTGCATCACTACATTGTTATTTCTAATTTATTGTGTTCTTTTTTATCATTTTCCACAAAAAAAGGTACACTCTATATTTATGTTTTTATCTTTTTATTTTCTTGTAATTTGTGAGTATTTTTATTATTATTAATTTTATTTTTTTTTTAATATTATTTTATAATATATATAATTGATAATTTATTTGTTTTGTTTTTTCAATTAAATATTAGGTAGGAAAAAATTTACTAGTCTTATAAATTTCACACATCAACATTTTAATTAATTTTTTATTACTAAAATTTTATTTTTTAGATTTAAAAACAACCTAAGCAAAAATTCATAAAAACATTTTAATTTAAATTATTGTATTGAAATACAGTATTTTAGATATTAAAATTGTTATATTTATATTGTTAATTTAGTTACTTTAAATTTTATTTATTTTATTTATTGGAAAAATTAGAAATATTTTTTTTATTCTATTTAAATTATTCGAATAAAACTAAAACACTTAATTTTTTTTAATATGAAAATATTTAGATTTGTGGTATACATATAAACGCACACATATAGTTTTTTTTTCGTTAAAAATTGTATTTTTTTTTTCTAATAATAAATATTTTTACTGATTACAATCGCTTTTAGCTATCAAGTTAAATTTTCTTTAAAACTCTATTAAAGAAGCAGGACTTGTTAGACAACACTTAAGTTTTTTAATTTGTTTTTTAGGGTTATTAATGTTTTTTCTAAATTTATTTAAAAAAATAAATCTAAATAAAAAATCTGTGTTGACAATTGCTTAAATGAGCTACTACGAAGCCTCTACTATTGAAAATTGCGCAAGTGAACCTTGTAAACCACAATAGAATATTAATTTTATTGGAATTTTGATTTAATAGAAGAGATACTATTTTTTAAATGGATTTATTTGAAGAAAAAAATCCTACATTGATCTTAATAAAGTAAACATAAATGGGTCTTGCGTTTGTTAAAATCTTTGTCTCATATTCTTTTTCAACTCACGCTTTGCAACGTTTCACGAACAAAAAAAAAAGTCCCATTGAAATACTGCATTTTGTAATTAAGCACTTTGCAAAGTTCCAGGAGCAATAATTTCTGTGATTTGAGCGAACGCTTACACACAGTTTAGAAACAATATATGACGAAATTTGCCGTAAATATCAGGATGTTGATTAGAAGAAGAATGTAGAAAACCTCCTCTTTAAATGGTAATTAGGAAATGGTTTAATGCTATAGGGTTGCTTGATTTTGCGGTGGGGATTTCAGATGTATTCTAAAATAACACTATTGACTAATAGGATTTTTTTTATCGGATAATGACACTCTCCTTATTATCCTTATTTCTAAAGATCATTTTTAATTTTTATTTCTATTTGCATAACTGAGACCTATGGCCACATTCAAAATATTTAAGACAGCTTTATAAGCCACTGTTAGGCAAAATTCATAAAAGCAGTATTTAGAACAATATTTTAGGCAAAGAAAATGAAATACATGTGTTATAAATATTTAATTTTTTTCGAAAAAAACAGATGCCAGGAAAGCTGCTTAAAACAAAACGAAAGCTGGTAAGTGTTACAATTTTAAATGATATATTAAGTAATCAGGTTTCAATATTTCAAATAGGTGCCTGAGTAAAAATTTATTGTTTTAACCCAAATATTACAGCAAAATAATTATTATTTTTGTTTCCTTTTTTTTCAATTTAATTTATTTGTTCATTCGTTTAAGCATTTCTAAGATAAATTTTATGATTTAAGATATTTTTTTTTATTATTTTGGTTCAATAAAATCAAATTTTATTTGGACGGGTTTTCAATCTTGTATTTGTGTGTTCTTTTTCTATTAAGATTCCATAATTATCGTTACACTTTAGGTGTTTGTATTTAATTTTGTTTAAATATTACTAAATATTATTAAGACAAAAGGTTTGTTTATATTTTCCCATGCATTTTTGTTTATTTAGAATACAGAATAATTAAAAAGATCTTGTATTTTTTTAAATAGCAAAAATATGGTGGGGATATTATAAAGCAACGACTTGTAATTTGTTATATTTCTTAGCAAACTGTTTTTTATTTCATCCCTAAAGTATGCTACTTATTTTGAACGTATTTGCTAGCAAACATAAAAATTATGATTTATTTAAACAGTTTTTTTATTTGGTTTTTCTTTTAAAGGGACAGTTAAACTCAGTTATTTATTTATTAATTGTGAAGAGTCTACTTAGGCACGCAAATTTTACTTTGACAAAGTTTTGTTATTTTATTTTAAACTTTGTTTAGTGTTCAGACACATAAAAATTTTCTTTTAATAATTTTGTTTCCTTTTGTTTGATCATTCTTAATTTTCAGGCGTTTTGCATTTGGTGCTTCAAACACAAAAATAAGATACAACTGTGTATAAGCAACGAAAGAACAATAAAGCAACGTTGCGAAAGTCTGTACTGTCCATTTTGCTTTCTTCCTCTCTTTCACACAAAATTAAACTTCGCCAAGTAAAGTTTGCGTGTCTAAATGGGGCATAATATTTAGTTGCCTTGATTACATTCTAAACTATTGTTATCTATTTTAATCATTTTTAAATTGTTTTTATTGGTGTTATATTTTATTTTTTAAAGGAATATTTTGTAAAGTGGAGTAATACACACGTATTGAATTTTTTTTTTTGTGTAGTTTATTAAAATAATTTGTTAGTTTGTAGGTTCTAAAGATTTGTAGCATAAAGTTATTTAACGAAATGTGTAATTGGTTTTAATTTTTTTATAATAAATGCAGAATATTTGCCTTTGAAACACATATAATGAAGCGTAAAATTATTTGTATTTTACTTTTTTTACATTTACAAATTAAAAGCTCGTTAATTTTGTTTTGTAACTTAAATTGTAGTTTTATTGACAATTTATTGGTCATTATTTGTGTTTTTTTTTTGTTTTGTCTGTTTACGTTTTTTTAAAAATACTTTAATAATTTTTTAGTGCATTTTTTGCAATTTTTTAAATTTCATATTTTTTCATAGTTTTGTTTTTTAATTGGTGGGATAAATATGTGCGAATATTCATATATTTTTATTTAACTTATTTATGCTGTTATAAAAATATGTTTTTAATTTAATTACAAATAATATGTATTTAAGCGTTAATAGGTTTAAAATTCGATTAGTGAATTTCAAATTAATACCAAATTTTTATTTAATGAAAAACTTAATTGCAATGATCTGTTTATAGGGAACACGAAAATTAAATTACATTTATACGAGTATGTTTGAAAATGACAAATTATCTTATAATCTAATCGATGTTTTAAATAATTTAATGAAACCACAATAACTTTCATACACGTATAGAAATATTCAGGCTTAATAGAAAATTTAAACTAAGAAAATAAAAACATTTATTTTTTTTTAATTTTATATTCTTCTTGTTTTTAATTTTATATGCTTTTTGCACTGTTCTAAAGTTCTTAAAATACAAAAAATATTAAAAATGTTTTTAATCGTGAATATAAAGCCGTTTATATCCATCCATCCAACTTAAGAATGCAAACTAAATGTGATATAAATTAAAAAAGAAAAATTAATATTTTATTTTCAGCGCCTCTAAACTAAACAATAAGAAACGATATAAATAATTAAACTTAACATCGAAAACAAAAACCATAAAAATTAGTCACAATCGAAATTTTTAACACAATATTGGACCCACGATAACAACAAAACAAAAAACTGTAATTTTTTAAATTTTTTTATAATCAAGCGTAAAAATACAGTTTTACCGTTTTATTGTTTTAAAGAATTATTTACTGCAAAAAGGGGTTTTAAAAACGTATTCAGCTAGCAGTCCAAATATACATGTTACAAAACTAAATTCCAATCGAAAGTGGTTTTAAATCTAAAAACTGGATCTTCAGAAAACGGAATACTGAGAAAATAATGAAACAAACTTTTATATTGAAGTGGAATTATTTGCCCTAACATTTTGTATTTTTCAGCTTACTTTGGTTTGTACGGTTACTTTTATTTGTATCCTTATTTAGATTAGCCTTTTTTCTTATTGGGATGTAAATAATCACTCTTATCGTGGTGGGCGTTTTCGTAGCAAAAATTCAGCTTTTTTAAAGTTTTGTAATAGATTAAAGATAGTTCGTAACATTTATCATTAATCTATTACGAAATTGTCGTAGTTGAAATACGCCTACGCCAGACACGATAGGGGTGAATATTGCAACTTTAAAATTAAAGAAATGGGAGTTTTCGCTTTTTTAGGAATAAACAACACCCAGCGAGATGTTTAGTAAGAAATTAAAACTATTAAGATCGAACTGTATGATAAGCCTTATAATATTTGCTTCTCAGACCGACCCTAGAGACACTAGTCTGAATTTCAATTGAGGCCTTGTATCCCTACATCAACAGCATTAGATGCAATGTGACAATTTACCTCGCTGCACCAACTTTACTGCACAAATGTTTTTTTTTTTTTCTTTTACCCATTAATTCATTTAACTTTATACCGTGTTTAGTTTAAAAAAAAAACTTTTTTTAAATTTATTGCTACATTAAAGGTAGAGATAAAAGTTGTTGCTGTTGGAGGTTCTCTTTATTTGAAATTATTTGGCTTACGTTAATATAACGCATCAATCTAGTTTTGTAAGCTGAGACAATTATTTGCGCCTTGAAATATGTTCAATGAATTAAAAATTGTATTATTCGAGACAGGCAACACTAAATGGCTTTTTTCTTCTCAAAGTCGATGTCAGTGGATTGAAATAGTGCTAGACCGCCAAAGATGCGTGAATAAAAAAGTGGCACTAAAAAAAAATAAATAAATAAATGAAAATAAAAATCATTTATTTTAAATAACATATCTTGCTAAATAAAAACGTGTTCACTTCTTTAAATAGAGCCCTTTTAATTATAATAACAAGATGCCAAAAACATTATGAGCAGATAAACTCAAACAAATTCTAAAAGTCTCAACAAGACAGACATAACAGCTTTCTTAACAAATAAGGTTGATTTATTAAAAATTCAAAATTTCGCATTTTTTATTTAATTATAAACAGTACTAAAACTAAAACGTCCGCATACATTTGTAAATTAATTTTTCTTTTTAAAAAATATTTCTAGAAATTAAAAAAAGAAATGTATTACAGTTTTGCTGCGGTATTTAGATCTTGTACATATACAAACTAGGGAAACAAATCATCAATTTAGCAACTGATGTGCTAGTTCTCGGTTGCAAAGTTTCTAATACTTGTCTGCGACATTTTGGAATAGTATGCGTTGTAAACATTTAGTACCACGGCATTACATTGTTCGAATAGAAAGCAACTGACATTTTGGAAGTCAGCCAAAATTTCATTTGAGCGGACACGAATGCAATTTCAAAAGAGATTTTTAAGAAATTGCAGACACAATAATACGCGCCCAAGGTTCTCTTGAACAAAACTCCTTGGAATGTTTTCAAACATACCAAATAAGCTGTAGGTTAAAAATCGAAGAAGCTTAGTAAAATTTGCTTTCATCTGCATTATACAACATAATGACCATTTAAAAAAAAATTTTTGCTTGATTTTTTGTAATAGTAATTATTGACTTAAAAGCATAACTAAAACTATTATAGCTAGAAATTTAAGCTTTAAGAATGTCTTTAATTTTTTAACATCAAAAAAAAAAAAAAAAAAAAAAAAATGAAAAAAATATCGAAAATCACAAAAAGTATATTTTAAAAGAAGAAGAAACAAAACATAATAAAGAAAAAAACTAATAATCATAATGATTTGAAATAAAACAAATAAATTTTTATGCAATTTTTTCAATCAAGTTGAGTAATATAATATATTTAGTTGTTGTAGTAATAATGATTAAAATTAAAAATAATTAAGAATTTATATTCAAACGCTTAAAAAGGAAATGAAAAACATTTCTAAAACTAAATCAATTAATAAAATGTTACATAAATTTTTCATTCATATTGGTTTTCTTTAACATTTTTGTTTTTTAATTAATTAATAATTTTAAATAATTTAATAAATGTGTGTGGGTTTCAAAAAAAGTTAATATTTAGGCCAAACGACAAAGAAAATTATTTATGAAACTATAAAAAAGATTAATAAAAATGTTTAAGACTCGCATGTAGTTTAAACATTTATTTAAGCAAGTTGTAGTCAATTGTTATAAATTACATTGCATTTGTTATTCTAAATTAATTTAAACAAATAAAGCATAATTTTTGCAGTCATATTAAAATATTGAAAAGTTTTAACTATTAATAAGGGTCTTGACAATCATCAGCTTATTTTGTTTATTTTATTAAATTTATTTACTTTTTATTTTTATTATTTACATACATATATTTTCTAATTATGGTCCATAAATTTCTATTAAACACTTTAAATATCCTAATTTTATTATTTTCAATTTACTTGCATTTGAAAGTATTTATTTTGCAATAACCTGTTGCTACACATATACAGCAGCAGTCTTTTTCGTTTAGAAATAATAAATTTGTATTGGCATTGTATTACAATAAAAATTATTTTTTTTTTATTTGCTAAAGTGTCATACTAAAATTCTTAGAATTAATTAAAAGAGTGTTGTCTTATTGAAGGAAAAAGTTTGAAATTTAAACGGCAGTTTTTAAATTGTTAAATTAAACTATCGCTGATTACGAAATAAATTTATTAAATTAGTTTAAAGAGTTTTATTTTCAGCCCAGATATTACCTTTCTAAACTTATTTCACAAAATTACGGCCAAAAAATTAATTAAAAACTGATGTCGAACAATGTTGTTAATTCCGCACTTTTGACGACAATGTTGAAAATGTAGTTTGATTTTTGTTTAAATACCTCTTTTTTATTTGCGGAGAATTTTTTTATTTTGTGGTTTTACATGTCAGTTTTTTAATTTTAACTGAGTAATGTTTCTCGTCAATATACGGTAATTAGAAGTATTACACAAGTTGTTAGTTGTTAAAGAAGACATCTACATTAGTTAGTTGTAAGTTGGCCGAAACAAGAACAAGTAGAATTGTTAGGATTGAAAAGCTTCAATTTTATTGAGAACAATTTTTAAAATGGTGTATTATAAAATGCATATTTATTTGGATCTATTAAAAACACTTTTACATTTTAATTAAGACACGAATTATCTTTTTTCTATTTCTATTTCCTTTTTTTAAACAACACTCTTTTTTCCATTTAGCAGATATTAAACCTTCTAATGAGTGTCGTTGTCGTTTCCTCAATATTGTTAAAATAATAATAGTAACCATTTAATAACGTTACATATCATAACTATTTAAACTTAAATACGGCAACGACGTGAATTATAGGGCTGATTGGTTAGGCGTATTTTTTTTAGAACATTCCAATTTAAAAACATTGGAACAAAATTTTGCACAACAAAACGAATCAAATACTCGTTTTTTGTATAGTTTATCTTAAATATTAATTGTTGTATTTTTCTAATGAAATGTATTGCGAAACACTATTTGTGCTTTATTGAAAAACAAAAACATTTTTATAAACAATTAAATAAAAGACGATTAATTGAAACTGTATTATACTTCTTCACAACACTTTTTATTATTATTTTTTTTTTAATTATAATTATTATTTTTATGTAAAACATCCAGCTGCTAGAAGATTGTCATAACTCTAAAAAACCCAATATTAAAGTTATTCTTGCAAAATTTTATGTTTTATTATTTTTAATTTTTTTTATAAAATCTTGGTGTTTACCATCCTCTCGAGAAGAGAATATTATAATTTTTTTTTTTTTAAGGTGGGGAAACATTTGAAAACATCAAACGGATTTTCAATAAAATAGTGTTTTCTTTTTTTAATTTTATTTTTGAGGTGTTTAGTGAGTTACGACAATAGTCTAGAATATTAAACAAATATTGTTTTTTTTTCTATAGTCAAAGTTTAATTATTGGTTTTCTTTTTGTGTTTAAGCCATTATAGATTTTGTTTTTTATGTAATTTTTGGCTTATCTAAATAATTTTTGTTTGTTTAATTTTTAATTTTTTTTCCTTTTCACATTTTTAGTTATAAATATATTTGTTGTCTAGTTGTTTATGATTTTCTCTCAAATAATTACGATTATTTATTTTTATAAAAATTGTTTGTTGCTCTTAAATATAATTATTTTTTCAAAATTTATTTTAGTGATTTAATATTTTTGTTTATTAGTTAACTGTAATAAAAACTGTAATTTGTATTTTTTTATTATTATGTTTTGCTTTATTTTTATTTTGTTATTTTTAATTTTTTTGTTTTAGGCTTATTCTAAATTAATTAATTATAATTTGTTGATTTTCCTTTGAAAATTTTTATAAGTATTTAAGTATTAATAGTAGTTTGTTTCTAATATGAATATTACTAATAATAATTGTTATGGGTTAAAAAGTTTCTTTGATATTTGTTTTTGTATTTTGTAGTATATATTTATGTATATATAAGTATATAAAAAAATTAATGATATAATTAATAAAATTTATTGGTTACACATACATATAATTTGTGTTTTTTTTATTTAAATAGTATTTAAAAACAATAACGTCATTCCTTTTTATTTAATTTTAGGCATATATAAATATTTTGTATTTATTTAAATTCATTATTAATATTATTGTTTAAAAGTGTTTTTAATTATAAACTACATCACAATAATTACAAGCTAATTTTTTTTAGATAAATATTTAGATTTCTTTGCTTTTTTTCTGTTTGCGAAATTCTTATTAGTGTTTTAATTTAACAAAACAAAAAATTAGTGTTTACATAAAATAAAAAATGTGTATAATCATTTGTTGTTTCCTAGCGTAGTTAGTAAAAAATCCGTTAAAAAACACACTCAACTTTAAAATGTATATAATGCAAAGTTACTAAAAAAAAGTTCAATTACAAAAAATCCCAAATTATTCTATTAAAAAAAAAACTTCATTTTTGGGTAGGCGATATATTTCGATACAAAAGCATGATATGCTTCTCGTCATATTGATTTTCAAGCGTTGTTGAAGATTTCTAAGCCATATAGATTTAGTAACAGAAGATATTATATTTCTAAGGGTAAAAAATGTTGAAACTAAAGACTTTCCGGCCCCAAGGTTCGAGCAAAGTTTTTTAAAATTTAGTCAGACAAATTTTTAAGGGACGACAGTTAAGTTTCAAATTGTTAAAAAAATTCCAGTAATTTTTTCAAGTGATATTTTTGAAACTTTCACTTATTAATGTAAATGAAACAAACTGGTTTTACATAAAAAAAGTGGCAACTAGAAAAACCCACTGTTTCTCTTAAATCGGTATGAATAATCTGGGGCCAAATTACGGCATTCGATATCGATCGAAATTTCCATAGAACTTAAATTGAAATTTTGTTTGATATCGAATGCCGTAATTTGCCCTCTGATTTTTGTATTTGTTCGATTACGCATTTGAGTGTAAGTAGTTTTATGTGCTGCTTCTGTATTACAAGCGATCGAATTGTCAGAAAAATTTATACGGAAATAACTTAAGAAACTGTGTGCTTTTCATACAAATTTTTTCAGACGAGTTAAACGCCTGAAATACAGAAAAAGCACATTAAAATAATTTTTTATTTCTACAAAATCAAATAAAAAAAAATTTAAGTTAAATTTGAAACTAATTTCAAGACGCTTGAATTTTATAGGGCATATTTGCGAAATAATTTGATATCAATTGCAATTTTGAAAGAGTTTAAAAAGAACTGTTTTACTATGTTAAAACATGGAAATTAATTATTAATTAATTAAATTAAATGTTTATTTAAAGTTGTAGTGTGAAGTAGCAAGATTTCTTTAACACTCGCATTTCTCTTCTTTTTTCTTAATAAACAAGCAATAGATTTCATAAACAAAATGATAAAATTTTTCCCCTGTTCTGCACTTTTCTCGAAATCAAAATGTTCGAAATTTTCAAAGGATTGTTCTTAATAATTAAATTTTAAAACAGCAATATTTTTTGAAATATTCGAAATTTTTGATTTCGAGTGAAATAACAGCTGTCAAATGCTAAATACGAAACCAAAAATTATTACATAATTTCATATTTAGTTGTCTTAATTAGAATTTGTAATTGAAATAACCCAAAAAACTGAGTTCTTATCATACATATTTTTCAGGCGAGTGGATCTCTTGTAACAGACAGAAACAGTATATAAATATATTTTATAAATAAATAATTTTTCTTTTTGCTTTGACTTTTTTAATCGTTTTGAAAAAAAAAAAAACACTCAAATTCTTAAAAAAAACGTATACCCAATGTCGTTGTATGTAAAACAAATTACGTTACTCTGGCTCTAAAATGCTAATCATTAGTTGGATCTCTTTTGCTCTTAAATATTGTTTCTGTGCAATGATATAATTTGTTTTAAGTTTTTCTCATTGTTTTTAATATGGCTCAGGTTTTTTTGCATTATCAACTAGCTAATCACTGTAGTGAGTTAACAGAAGATGTATTAATTTGGGCTAGAAAAAATGTAAGCATCAAAAGCTTTTAAAAAAATTATTTCAAATATGAAACTTTGGAAGCTGTTTGCCAAAATTAAGTTTCGCAGATCCTAATCGCCAGGTAAAATTGTTAAGAACTAGTTCTATTGTAATTAAAAATCATGGATGCTACCCCGCTTAAAAAAAAAGAAACAATGCCAAGTGTCAGAACTAATTTAAACTTTTTTAATTTTTAATTTATTTTATCACAAAAAAAGTTTGTTTTTTTGTAACCATTTCAATGGCTATTTTTCATAGGTTTTGACGTTAGTCTTATGAGAATAGGATTAATAATAAAAAAACATACCAATCAGTTTGTTAGTACAATATAATTATTAAAAAATATATAATATTGAAAAAAAAAAATTAACGAATATTTAGTTACCATTTAAAAGGTATTTAATTTTTGATGACTTACAAAAAGCGAAATAAACTAATACATATATATATATAGTGTATGTAGTACATATGTGTGTATGTATTTTGTATTTTTAGCATATTAATCCCTTTGTGTTAGCAATTAAAAACTCTAACAGTATAAATATTAATATTAGTAAATAAGTGAAAAGCTCTTACTATTTTAAAGTTTATAAAAAGACGCAAACGTAAAATTAAAATTAAAATAAAAAATAATAATTAATAATATTTTAATTTTTAATAATTAATAATATTTTAGTTTTGTATTTATGAGGTTGGTTTTTGTTTTAAGTCTAAATATATAAAATAATTTGTTAATTAGGATATAAACAGTGCTAATAATTACTAAAGCAAAAATACAATATTGTCTTTCATAAGAAATGAAATGTATTTCTTTACAACTTTTTGTGTTAAACTTTTAGAATAAAACACATTTTTCCAAAAATTTTATTATTATTATTTTTAATAGAAAAAGCAAATTAATGATTCAAAACTATGACATTAAAATTCAACATTAATTGTAATAGTTAATGTTATATATTGTTGTATTTGTTTATAAATATTTTCTTTTTAGCTTTGTTTAATAAATTTTTTTATGCAAAAATAGGACTTGTTACAACTACTTCCATGAATATTTTTTTAATATTTATTTATTTTTACTGTACAAACTACATTTAGTTTATGCTTGTGTATAAATTAACTCATATATTTACACATTCTAAAGAAAGGAATTTTAGTTTGTTGTGTCTTCTTTATTTAATTTCTGTTTGTAGGTTTGTTTTTAATGTTAGAAATTGGACAGAAAGAAAGTTAAATATTTAAGTATATAAACTTTAGTTATACATATAAAAAAGTTTTGTTTTTCTTTTTTAATAATAAATGTATTAAACTTCATGTGCTGCTTTTAATCTTGGTAAAACACTTAATTTTTGCTTAGTTCGATTTTCTGCATGAACTCTAGTCTCTAAGTTTTAATTTAACTTTTACCTAAACAATTTATATTTGTTAAATATTTCTCTTTTAATAAAAGAAAAAAAATATTTTTAATTCTTTGTTAAAATCAATATCATTTTCTTTTACTTATTTTTTGTTTATTTCATTTTTTATTTAAATGAATTTTAGTTGTTTCATTTGCGTTTTCTTTTTATTGTTACAATATTTTGTGAAACTCTTAGTTTTATTATAGTTAAAAAACTAATATTTTGTTAAAAAAAAAAACTCGATGACTGTTATTAAACGTCTAAACAACTTTGATAAAATATGAATTAAAAAAGTAAATCTTAGAAAAGAAAAAAGGTATTAATAAGTTCTAACAAAATGAATAAACATTTTTTAAACGTTGGTTATTTTATTATACAAAAGCTTTTTTCTTTTTATGAAAATCCTTGCATAATTTTTTTATTATCAAAAGCAACAAATTAATGGAAATTGTGAAATAACGGGTCTCGCAAAAATTTATATGAAACAGGGGTTTTTAAATATTCTCTTAAAAATTTTTGATTTTAAGTTAAATCTCACGTTAAAAGTTTTAAGAATATAAAAATGTTTACAAAGTTGTGTGTCTCTAAATATTTTTTTATAATTTAAAAGCAAAACACATAAAAAGGAGGTGGCGTACACGTATACTTTTTCGTTTGATAAAGGCTTAAATGTACTTATTCGATCATTAAGTAATTATTTTAACTTAAAAAAGCCTTTAAATTTAACCATAGCAAAATGTTGGCAAAAAATAAGAGTTTGTGTAGTTCTATAAACAAAATTATCGAAATCTACGCACTAGAAATTTTTTTCCTTTGTATAAAAATTAGAAAAATAAATTGTTTGAGTTACAGGACTAATTTTTTTAAAGCTTTGTAGAAATAATAATGTGTGTTGATTTTTTAGCTGCTAAGCAAGTCGACGTTGCAGTAACTAGTTAAAAAAATTGTAATTTTTGTAATTCATTAATAAAAAAGCTTTTTAACTTAAAGTAAATTGTAAACCTTTTTATTTAAAACGTTAACTTTAAAGCTTCTTAAAAACTATTCCTCATTACTCATTATTTTGAAAAGATTAAACCTTTTCAATACCTTTATCTTTCCTAAAGGTTGTTATTAATAATAAAAGTTAACAAAAAAATTATTCATCAATTTTCATACATTAAAATAAAGACGACTTTTATCGAAAAAACTCGGCATATCTTTGTTTTGTTTCTTTAATATTAAACTAATTTACACATTCAAAGTGTATAAAATTTCTATATATAATTTTGAACAACAAAAAAAAAAGTTAAAAACAGAGCGAGATAAAAAGAAAAGGAAGATAAATAATTCATTAATTTGTAGTTTTTTCTCTTAATGTTCTATTAAAAAAAGTAATTATTTCGATATTTAAGGGGTCCACTTTAAAGACTTTCTTTTGTTTTGTATATGTGTATATAACTTACAAAATATGTAGGTATAACTTTTATTAATAATAATATTTACAAACAAAACAACTATTAATAATAAAATAATGTTAAAAAATCTACATTTTTCTTTTGCAAACTTAAAAATAAAAAAGGAAAGAAATAAAAAAGTCTAGCTTATTAATATTTGTATTGACATGTTATTTGTATACTATATAGCAGTAAGTGTAGGGTAAATATTGTTTATATGTAGATTAAAATTAAATATCATAAACAATTAAATCACTTCTTGGATATAAATAATATAAAATATTATAAAAAGTACAAACGAAAAAAAAAAGAAACAAAATTTGAATATTAAAATAAATGAAAAAACATGCGAGCTAATTTAACTCTACTTTTACTGGTTGTTGTTGTTGCTGATGTTGATCTTGTTATTCTTGGCAATAAGTAATTAATTATTTTTTATTATTAATTATTTTTCTCAGTGTTGTTGTCTTTAGCTTAAATTAATTACGAAGAAGCCGCATTGCGTGTTTTCATTATTAATTAGCGAGTTTATTAAAATTAAAAAATTCAACCAAACTGGCTCTGCAACATATATTTTAATGCCTGATTTGTTGATGCTGTTGAGATATGGTTTTAAAATTAAATATTGTTTGTTGCATCATTAAGAACCACCATTGTGTCAATTGTAGATTTTGTATTTCGTCGTCTGTTGCAGCTGAGGAAGCAGCAGTTGTTGTTTTAACACCATCCACTACATCTGTATCACAACTAACAATATCAGTGTCTATATTGTTATTTAATTGCAGCAACTGTTGCAAGTTGAAAGGTTTAATATTATCATTAATGTTATTATAATGACTTTGTTCGTTATGTTGGTTGTTACTTTCAGGATTTAATGATTTTACTTCTTGTCTCTGTATTTTTAGCTTTTTGTTGCAATCATGCATAAACGATCTGAAATAGAATTTTTAGTTTAAATACTCTCAATTACCAGTACCATGACAACTAAAAAATATAAATTTTGAAGTAAAAATATTTAGATTATTTTTTTGGCTTTTTATCGCCTTGACTCACTCGTTGTGTTTAAATCAGTGTTTATTCGCCCCCATACCATATATTTGTCGGTGCGTAATGTGCATGTTTGCTGGCGGCTACCTGGGCTGGACTTAGGGGACCAAATTGGCTGTACTGCGTTGGAAACTGTATATGAGCGGGCAATGGGTGGGATGGTATAACCTAAAGATGAGTTTTACAAATATGTTTACTTATAATTTCATTTTTATTATTTTTTAAAGAAGAAGTTCATAAATTAAATATTTTTTGTTGCAAAAATAAAAATAACATTTAAGTCATTAGCAGGCTGAAAAGTAAAGCAGTAATAAAAAGTAATTTCTGTCAAAAAATACCAAGTCAAAATATTGAGTGGAATTCAGAGTTTGCCTAAATAACGATTTGGCACTTTTAATTAATTGAAAAATTATGAATTTTGTGCGAACAACATATTCTATGCCAACAAATCGTTACATTAATTCTGCGACTGAAACCTAATTAAAGTAACAAAATTATTAAAACATATTCATTTGTTTGATCACATATTTTATAAATAAGTCCAGATTTACACTATGCAATTTTTTGAGGCATTTTTTTCTCAATTTCTTGTTTAAGTTGCAGCGGCATGCGTTATTTAAAAATAAACATAAACAAAAATAATATACCCTCAAAATCCCAGTAATACCATATTGCTTACTCCTCTTGCTTCACCAACAAGCAAAAATTTCATGCAAGTTTCATGAAAAATTGCCTAGTCTAAATGCGGTATAACACAAATTTAAAATGACAGAAATATTTTAAAAATAGTTTCTCATTTCAAAAGCTTCACTTGTGCCGTGTTGAAATCAAAATACACGTTTCGCATTTCGCCCTTTGTTGATAAATCTTTAACATTCTACAAATATATTCATTATACTTTAATCTCGATTGATTGAGTAAAGTAGTAAAATCAGAAATAGTAACTTTTAACAAATACTTTTTGTTTTAACACAACCTTAAATTTAGTTTAAATCAAAGCATCAACAACACATACAAACTATACAAAATTGTATTTTGCAGCAAATGATATTTCTAGAAAAGTAGAGCAGAAACAATGGAAATAATCCTGCATTTGTGTGTCAAATTACTGATTTTCTTGCTCAGTTTGGTCTTATCTAATTTAAGAAAATTCTGTTTTATCTCTAGTTTGGATACCCCAATTTATTTTGTAAATCAATGTAGCCCAAATTTCTAACTTAGTTCACGTAAACCTGAAAAGCTTCCTGATAAGAGAAATTACTTCTAAGAAGAGATTTTCTTTCTTGTCTTCTATGAGCCGATTAATGTTATTCGTAAACTTCCGGTCCAGTCCTAACTGTATTTTCATTGTCCTGGGCGAAAAGACTTCTAAAGGCATTTGCCTGTCAGCAATTATGTTAACTTTCGATAGCTCTATCTTGTTTCAAGCAATCCGTGACTTTAGCCTGAAATACCGTATTTTTGTCAGGAAGACCTGTGAAGCAACAAGTCTTCATAAGAATCTGTGACCAGTTTCTCTTCAACCAGAAGTGTCTTTCAGGAATTATTGTTACACAATAAGGCCTGATCAGTTTTACAGGAATTCGATCGGATTGTTCCAATGTCTGCGTAATCTCAATATAAAAATTCTAAGCACAGGGCCAAGTAATTTTTAAATGGATGTAAGAGCACAATATTGAATACAAAGACTAGCTCCTACAATCGCTTGATTTTATTGCTTTTGCAAATCAAAGGAATACTCGTATCGCGAATATCTAAATTATGTTATCAAATTAATTTTGAAAATATGCATAATTTATTAAGAAAAATTTAGAATTGATGGATTTTGATTTTTTTTTTTTTTATATTTGAGGATTTTTAAAATCAGAAAAACGAAAACTTACCTGACGACTTGAACTATTATGAGCCGGTGGAGGGGCAACTACAGCACGATTGTATGTGTACGTTGGAGCAGCTTGCGAAACAAAGACAGTTGGACGACGATACATATCGTTTTGTACGGCAGCAGCATATATATCCTGTTGAAGTATGGCTGCGGCAGCAACAGCTGATGATGGTGAATTACCCATGGGCGTAGTTGTATTGGTCTGGTGCTGGGGTTGTGAAGAATGTGACCCAGAGGTTTGTTGCTGTTGTAGCTGAGAGGTGTGCGAGGGTTGTCGATATATTTGAGGTGCACCCCAAGATGATGGTCCCACAGAGGCGGCAGCTGAAGATGATGATGAGCTCTTTGAGTGAGCCATGGGTGGATTTACGTTGACTGAAGTGCCAGATGAGACTGGTTGCTGGACGTAACCAGCCGATGTTGGAGCTACCGATGGTGCCTCACGCTTGTGCAGAGCTAATGGAGGTGCCTGCTGTTGCTGCTGTTGAGAGCCACCAGACGATGCAGCCCACGAGGAACGCTTATTTTCTACATGTTGTGTCTGTTGCTGCTGCTGTTGTTGTTGTGAGGGATAATCATAAAATTCGGTTGGTTCCTGCTTGGTGGGTAAATGTGGTAAACTTGATGATGTTTGTGAGCTGCTATTAGTACTTGAATGAGAGGAGGGCATATAGCATTCATTTTGGGCCATAGCTAATATACGTTTCTTTTGTGATTGTCCGGGTTCATACTTGACACTTGCTTGAGGATAGGCCTGAGTTTGTTGTTGTTGCTGTTGGTGCTGTTGTTGTTGTTGATGGTGATGTTGTTTCGGACTATTGCTACCTACATGAGCAATGTTACGTCGTCGCATTTCATCATGGTCATTATCACCTACGGTAACGCATGGTATTACTAGTTGTACATGTTTTGAACGATGATGGGTTATAGAATTAGATGAATTATTAGATGAAGATGATGAAGTTGTGGCATTCGTATTATTTGTGGAGGAAGGATTCGCATTGTTTTGGTTTTGTGAGGATGAGGAAAATAGATTAGAGGATATAGAAAAATTTGTGTTAGAAGAAGTATGGGAAGCAGAAGGAACAATATTTGATGAAGAGGAAGAGGAGGAGGAAGCAACAATATTCTGATTGCTACTACTACCACCACCGTACAATAGACTTGAAGTTGAATGCTTATGATGATGATGTTGTTGCTGTTGTTGTGCTTGTGAATTTTGACTATTATTGTGTGTTTGGTGGTGTTGGATGGAAGAAGTGGAAACAGGTTTGGTATTGGAAGACGAAGTATGTAAGAGGCCGCCACAATTCAAATGGTGTTGATGTTTTTCATTATTTGAATGTAAGTGTTGTTGTTGTTGTGGTTGATTTGAGTTATGATGTTGTTGCTGCTGCTGCTGCTGTTGTTGCTGCTGATGTTGCTGTTGTTGGTTGTTGTGAGAGATTGGATTTGGTATATCAATAAAATTGCCAAATGCGCTTCCATTACCGGTTCCACTTCCGCCAACCATAAACTCATTATTATTGCTACTGTTATTTGGATTATTAGTTGATGACATTGCTGAAGATGACGACTTAATGGACGCTATGGAGGCAGAAGAAAAATGATTTGTATTGTTGGTATTGATATTTGTATTATTGATATTGGTGGTGGTAGTTGTGGTGATATTCATTGCTTTATTATTGATACTAGTATTAATATTATTGTTTTTACTTAAATGTTGATCAAAGTCAGTCGTGCTAGCTGTATTAATATGATGGCTATTGCTTTTGTTACTACTTAAATTTATACTGCTATTGCTATTGTTATTAATGTTAATATGATTGTGATTACTGCTATGGTTATGGCTTGTGACATTACTATTGCTATTTATATTAGAGAATGATGATGAAGAAAATGAAGAGGAAGTGTTATTATTATTACTTGAATTATTTTTTATAGCAGCAACATTATTTTGTATTTGATGTTGTTGCTGCTGCGCATGCTGTGGCTGTTGCTGATGTTGTTGAGGTTGAGATTGGGGCTGCTGTTGTTGTGCATGGTTTTGATTTTGATGCTGCGATAATGTATGATTAACATTCATCGTCTGCAAATGATGTTGTTGGTGTTGTTGCTGCTGCTGTTGCTGATATTGTTGGTATTTATTTGAATTGGAATTGGTTGCTGCGGTTGTTGCTATTGATAATTTTTAAGAGGTAAAATAATTAGGAACTTTTGAAGCTTAAATTATTCTTTATATTGTATTTGTGCGATTAATATGTGGGAATTCTTAGAAAAGTGTTACTGAAGCTTTAAAGACTCTTCTTTAGTATTTTAATGAAAATCTAATAAAGTTTATTTTAGCGTTTCTTATTAGGAGTAACATTGTGATAGCACTGAAAAATATCTCCTGTAAAATTCGCGACTAATTTATTTTCATTAATACTCAAAAAATTTGTAAATAATTAAAAATTCAAGCTTGTAAGTTATATACTGAACGGACTTACAAGCCCGGATTGTCACTTTGCAATGGTTTAAGATAATAGCACTTGCATTCTTAAACCTTGTTTTCTGCACTTCACTGCAATATCTCATTGCAACATCTTACTTTTCTCCTCTAAATTCTTCTTCCTTTTTATAAACGTTGCGCCGGCAATACAAAGAGATCAAATCCAACTGATCCAGCAGCCAGCTTAGTCAAACTCCAAATTTAGAAGTCATAAAAGAAGATTTGAAGTTAATGTTACGAGAACATATTTTTAATCATCGCGGTCGAAAAACAGAATCCTTAAATCTACTACAACTACAAAACATAATATTAAAAAAAGCCTTTCATAATGAAAAATCCTTTAAATGTCAAAAAGCCCACAGCTCTAACATCTAAAAGATGTTCGAAAAGGGATAAATTATTGACAGAAAATATGTGTATTGATTTATTTACTTTCATTAGAGTCTATTTGATGTTCTTACTGTTTTTAGTATTTTATTTAAATTAAAATAAAATGTAGTTCTTTTTAATTCGCTAATTTAAATGTGGAAAAACGAATGCGAGTATATTTTGTAATTTTAAGCCCTTTCGAAATTGAATTTTCTCACATTTTTAGCTGATCTGAGATGATGACGTAGAAAGTAATATAAAAATTAAATGACCACTACGTCTTGACGAGCAAAAGATTTGTTTGCACCTGAACAAAAGTTCGGCAGAATAGGTAACAAACATTTGTTCATGCTTTTCTGTGTGGAGAAAACGTTGCGATGTTCATTTCTTGTTTTTACAGTTATTAAAATATTTTTATTTATTTCATATACAAAATCATATAAATAGACAAATCTATAGGCTTTTTGCATCAAATATCGCCTCAGTTCAATCTTTTGTAGAATTTTTAAAATGAAAGTGACTATTGATGGCAGACATTCTTGTTCGCACAAATATTCTGACAACGCTGTTTGAACAAGAATATGACATCGGCAACGAAGATCTACATAAACCATATTATTGTTCGCACATGAAATTGTTCAGTGGTTCGTCAATACAGCGTGTTAAAACTAAATGTTGCTTCATACAAGACGTGATTTTTTCGTAGACTTTTGTAGGGAGACAGCTAAAAAATGCAGAATCCTTCATGTGTGATTCCAATTAGCATCTGATTTCAATTTATCTTATATTAAAATGGAAGGCGTTTTGGTACAGGCAACAGTTATTGTAAAACTATCCAACAGGTATTTCAAGTAAAATTGTTTAATAATTTTCGTTAAAAGGTGGTTTCAGTTTTTACCACGACAAAATAGCAACCATGTTTTATCAGCAACAGCAATTTATTCATAAAACTGTTTCTTTAAAAGACTAATTTATTTTTATAAGCAATTTTGTCATAAATTTAGAATATCAAAAACTATTTGCCGCAATAAATTTATGTGAAAAAATGTCAATAAATTTAATACAGAAACCAGCCAATGTGTATATTAAAGTTTAAGTTTTTAAGAGATCATCACTACAAATCCACTATCCACAACTTGTATTCGTTAGGGGTAAAAAACTAGCTTTATAACTTACCGTAAGTTTGTTGGTGCTGATGATGCATTTGTTGAGGCTGTTGTTGCTGTTGCGGCGGCTGCTGTTGTTGTTGCTGAGTTTGACTCTGTTGATGGGAATGGCCGTGTTGATGACCATTGTTACGACAATTTAACGACGACGACGAAGCCGAATGTTGTAGCAGTGATGCCGTTGTTTGTGATTGAGCATGAGCTCTTTGCTTTATCGGACCTACACTGTTAACAATAGTTGGTCCATCATTTCCCTCATCCTCACTGTCGGATATTGTTATAACAGCTGACGGCGATGGAGTATCATGAATTGTAATCGTCTGTTGTTTGATAAGAGCACCATGATGCTGTTGTGGTGCTTGGTGACCATGTTGGGAATGAGAGTGTTGCGATGAAATATGATGCTGTCCACCGGAAGAGGTCGAAGAAGAGGAATGATGGTGATACCCACTATTACCTCCTGTTGATCCACTAACAGCTCCGCAATTGTTAACAATATGATGAGTTCCACCATTGCTTCCATATACTGCATTACTGCTTATAACATGTTGTTGGTTTGATGAAGAATTAGTACCTCCACTGTGATGATGGTGATGACTTCCACTTGCATTGATGATATCTAATGAAAAAAAAATATTATTGGAAGAGTTTAAAAGTCATTTTTTGTTTAAGTAAAACTTTAGCGTAGAGCAAACTTGCAAATACTTACTACTTGATGAAGCTGAAGTAACAATAGCACCGCCATTGGCTCCGCTTTGTCCATTATAACTACTACCCCCACCACTGCTACCATAATTGCAATTATGATGATTGTTATGATATTGTGGTGAAACGTGGGATGTGCGGTTATAACGTTGTTGATGAGGCGGCGAACTTTCTTTGACACGTTTTTTAACGGGTGACAACTGTTGATTTTCTTTCTTGTCATGTCGCGGCACACGATATGAATTGCCTTTGTTGCTGTAAAGTTAGAAGCAAAACAATGTTACATGTAATTTTAAAAACACTAAAATATTTTGAGAAAAATAAAGCTATTTTATACTTTGCTGAAAAATTTATAAGATTTTTTAACGATTTAGTTACTTACACCAGGTGATGGACAGGCGACTCCTTTTTGAGATCATTGCGCGGTATATTTATATGTTTTGGATAAATTTCTTCGACATTTAAGAATGGTGCCGGATCGACTATTAGAGAATGAGCTGGTGCCTGTTGTGGCCACGAAGGTACCAAAGCCATTTGACGACCAGTTTGTGGCCAAGCTACACCGCTCGCTTGAACGCGATTCGTTAAAAGCATACGCTGGCCTGAAGTTGGTTCAACCATTGAAACCGGTACCGGGACATTGACATATTGCTGTGGAGGTACCTGTGCAAGACATTAATTGTTTATTTTTTTTATCAAGTATAATTTTAATTTTTGATTTTTAAATTGTTAATTTGATTTAATTTAAATAATTAAAATGTCGATTTGATTTAATTATTTTAAGTAGTATTTATGTAAACATGTGTGTTAAGTCGCCATATTTAGCAGGGGAAAAATTTAACATATAAAACTTATTTAGAGGGTAAGACCAGAAGTAATTATTGTAATTTTAAGGTTAGAATTGTTAAAAAAAAAAACAAAAATGTTGATATTAACACACAAAAACTATATTTAGAATTTTACTTCTTGTCTTATTATTGAACTTTTTAAATACGTCAAAAACAAAAAACTCTCTAAACTTTTAGGCAATCTTTTCTGTGCATTTAATAAAAATCAAAGAGAAAAATGTTGATTCTAAACTGATTTGTTTTTTTTTTTTTCTTATTTTTTTAAGGTAATGCCTACAGTTTGGTCCCGTTTAAAAGTTAAGGTCGCCGTTTTAAAATTTAAAAAAAATGCGTATCACTACAGTTCTCAACAGCCAAAACGTTATAAAAAACATATTTAAAAATTAAAGGTGATGACGTGAATTGACCTATATGGAGCTATTTTCTGAAACGTTGTAGGCCCCCAATAATTTATTTTATTTGATGTATATGGCAATGTTTGTAAACATTTGTAGACAGACGGTTGCAATTTACATATAGCCTATATTGCTTAGTCGGCTTTGACAAGTATACATTTTGTACGTGAAAATAAAAGAATATCCCAATAGTTGATATATGTGGCCAATCTTTTGAGCAGTTATAGACGCTTAGAATTTTGTTTTACTGTGTCAGCAACAAAATAAACAGGACTTTAAGTTTGTCTGTTTTGAAGTTGTGTTTGTTTTGTTTTGTTTTTTTTTTTTTTTTTTTTTTTGCAAGAATTATTGTAATTTGTGTTTGAATAACATTTTTAAAAACTTATTTTATTTATTTACAAATTTCTTCTTCTGATTTTTAAGCAAAAGCAGTTAAACAAGGGACATCGAGCTACCGTGTTAAAGAATCAAGTTGGATTATAAAGTTCTGCATCTGTTCAATACCTTTAATGAGCAGCGTTAAGTAAAAAGAATTATATATTGCGGTTATATGAACTCGAACATAAAAAAACTCAACAAGGAAGTTTATTAAGAATAACCATTAGTAGGGCGAGAATAAGACCATGAAAGGAAAAGCAGCAGAAATTTGTTTGATAACCATGAAGATAGAATGACGATAACCTATAAGTGCTTTTATACGCGAACGAACAGCAAAGAGTCGAAACGACCATGTCACTCAAAATAAAACTAAATATTTTTTTCCAATGAAAAAAAAAAAAAAAAAACATATTTAACAAGTTAAAAATTAAAAAAAAGTTAATTTATTTCGCACACAAAGAACTCTTTTAGCTTGTATTTGTAAGAAAAGTGGACTCTGTGAATTATCAGTGAAATTTAGTTTTACTGACCAGTAATTGTTTTTTGTCTTTTCGTGTCATTATAAAATATAATGCTTTTAGTTATTTTTTAAGTTTTTTCTACTACATTGGAAACAACTCCAGCTTAATTTTTTACTATTAACTGGTTTGTTAAAATAAAAAAATAATACAAAATTAAATTTCAATTGATATTTTTTTTAAATCAAAAAACAGTAGATAAAGAAAGGCTTCACTCAGTAAAATATAATTTTGGAAATGAAACTTGTTTAGGCGAGCTAGTTCCTTACATTGGGAAAAAGTTGAGAGGAACCCTGCAACAATTCATAGCTTTATAGCTAAACTAACCAAATTGACTGACTGTTTTAGTAAAACAGAGGCTTTTTCTTTTCTTATTTCTATAATTTTCCCAATAGCGATAAATAATCCATTGCCATCTTTTACACATCATTTTTCATAACCTCAGCTATTTGGGGCACTTTAACCTTTAAATTGACAACCTCAACGAAGTACATGATTCGTGAATATACGGATGAGTTTTAATTTTCTGCAACTGATTTTTTTAAAACTACTTATACTGGTGTAGTGTGAACTTTAAAACGGGAACTTCTTCACGTATTTTGCCTATTTTGTATTTTTAAAAAATTTGCAATAACAAAATGGCTTATTTTCCTAAAACTTTGCCTTTAAAACTTTGTGTGATTTTGAGAAATTGTATATTCGTAAGATTTACAAATTGATTCAGTACTCTGCTTAAAAATAAAGGTCAACACCCTCATGGTAACGTTGTTGTTATATTTGTTTTTTTTTTTTAATTTTTTATTAATATTAAAACAACATATTAGCTCTTACTTTTTATTACAGCATTTTATAAAGTATTATAATTTTAACTTAAATATATATTATCAGTCAGTTTTGTACAATTAAAATCAAAATATCTCTTAATTAACATTAATTAAAATTAATCAGTTTGCGTTTGACTATGAATACGTATTTATTTTACGTGGCAATTTAGATACACAAATACTTACTTGCAGCGGCGGTTGCATTGTACTGCCAACAACGACATGTTTGGTGGGACTGGGCATTGCTTGATACGATGGTGGACATAATATGTTTGAAACCAATTGATGTTGAAAGGTATCAGTACGACCCTGAGCGTACTGACGGCCTACATTGCGGCCTCCATAAATTTGATAAAGATTCTCATATGCTAAAGGCCTTTCTCTTACAAGACGTTGTACTTGACTTGTCAATTGATTATTAATCGTAAATGTCATATTTTCTGTTGTGCTGGGCACGAAATTCGTAACTAAAGTTGATGCAGTTTGTACTCTGGATTAAGAAAACAATAATGCGTGAATGTTGAAATTTATTTATAGAAATAAAAGTAAGAATAGTAATAACTGAATTTTGAACAAATTGGAAGCGAAAAGCATTAAATAAAAAAATCAAAATAAAGTCAGTTACTTACGGATGATAATCCCCTCGTCGACAAACTTCCATCATTTGTACAGAGGCCTTAACGTTATTACAATACACGTAGTCCACCAGGTGGGTAAGACGTGTAAACGAATGATTGAGAGCTTCGGCCGGTGTTAAACGTCTTTCTTGGTCAATGGTTAACATACGCTTAAGCAAATCAATAAATTCTCGCCGATCTGTTTTTTCTGCCAACAACTGGCCACCCTCCAGATCAGTTGGTACATTAACTTGACCAATATCATCCAAACAATTAAAAATATATTTGCGCGCCTCTTTACTTTTTGTATTCGTTTCCGCCTCATATTCCTCTATCGTCTTTAAACGCCAAAACGGATACGTTAAATCCGTATCACGATAAAAGAATTTCGATGTTTTTGAAGCGCAACTAAGCATATGTTGCGTTGGTAAACCTTGAGTTTGTGATATGTATCTAAAAGAAAATAATGAATCATATTAATTGAAAAATTTGCCATAAAAAAAAAAAATAATTAAAAACATTTACCTGATTTGATCAAATTCTGATGAACCTGGATACAAAGGCCAACCCAAAAATAATTCTGCCACTACACAGCCTAATGACCACATATCTATTGCTTCACAAAAGGGTAAACCTAAAATGATTTCAGGTGCCCGATAATAACGAGATTGTAAATACGTATTGCACACAGTCTTGCTGATATGTGAAGCACTACCAAAATCAATCACTTTTACTCTGAAATAAAGTCAGAAAATTATTTAATGAAAATTACGTACTGCATTTTATTAGTTTAATATTATTTACCTATAGGGCTGCCTTACAGGATCGACCAACATAATGTTTTCTGGCTTTAAATCAGCATGAATTAAACCCAATTGTGAAAGTTTTAATAACGCTGTTAAAACCTAAATATGGATGGAATATAAAGTATTTGTAAACAAACTGGCAAAACAATAGAAAATTATCGATAACTTGAATTTTTTAATACAAGTTTAGTTTTATTCCATAAGTTATCAATACTTTTATTAATTCACTTAAACATTTGCTATAAAAATTTAACGATTAATTTTATCGATAAATTTGCTTTCCTACAAAAAAAAAAATAATCGATGTTTTTCTATTTGATAACTGACCTGTTCCAATATTGGCCTTATGTACTTAAGAGGTAATGGTGAGAATTTGTTCTGTTTTAAAAAGTCATATAAGTTTTGTTCGAGCATTTCAAAAACCAAACAGGTATGATTTTTGTGCTGAAAACACTCAAACGCTCGTACAAAATTGAACTCATCTGCATTTTCTTGACTCAAACGTGATAATATCGACACTTCAATTTGACCCTGGCGAGCATATGACGGGTGATTTTTTAGAATTTTAATAGCAACAATTTCGGAGGTGCCACGTTTCCAACATTTGACGACTTGGCCAAATGTGCCACGTCCCAAAAATTCCAAAACCTTAAAAACAATAACAACACAAGTTCAAATTTGATTCGAAAATAAATCGAAACAAGAAAGTCTACCTCATATTCAGCTGATAAAGAATAGAGAACCTCGTGTTGGACCAGTTGATAATCGCCATCAGCACCGCTGCTAGAACGTTTACTGGGGGGCTGCGTGTTAGCGTGCCCCCCAGAGGTGGCAACTTTCGTATGGGCCGTTTTGATGCTGTTGCTGGGTACAATCGCCACAGATGACGCCACGTTTGTGCTGCTGCTTATAACACCAACGCTAATTTCGTTGCCACCGTTTACACCGACACCAATTGCCGAAGACTCGTTGTTATTTTTATTGCTGGTGCTGCCGTTATTGTGACTGCTGTTATTCAAAAGACCAGTGCAACTATTGTCAGCAACAACTGCTTCTGACGATGATGCTGCTGATGATGAATTGTATGAATCCAAGCAACCACAATCGCACTCTACAAAAAAAAAAAAAAAAATCAAAACAAAATATTTTAAATTAATTTAAATTCAATTTAAATATTCATGTAAATATATTTAAACATAATTAAATTTAATAACACTAATTAAGGCAATTTATGCACCTTTATCAAAATTTTTACTGATCCTATAAACATTTTTTAAAATATTCTGAAATAACATTTTCAAACAAATTTCTAAAATGATTTCCACGATTTCAAAAATCTTTAAAATGACGGCAAAAATTAAAAGTATTTTTATATTAAATTAAGAACTCTAGCTTTTCTTCGAAACTTGTGCGCCTTGAGAGGAAACTTTTCGAATAAACTGCTCGGTTTTAAAGAAAAATATTTTATTTTAAATATAAATAAAAAATTGTAGTCGTTGGCGGCTTTTATACATTTTTTTCTTTTCTTTGTACAAGGAACTGAACAGCAGAAAACAGAAGTCATTTTGTTAAGGTGCAGATTTGTCGTTAATGCTTTTTGACTGTTGAGTACGTATGTACGTCAGTATATGTGTGTGCGTGTACTTTAAATAAATTAACAATTAGCCACCATTACAACCGAAGAAGTCAGAAGAAAACAAAAAGATATTTTATTTGTAGGAAAATTATTGCGTTTTTCTTTTTTAGCATCATACGAAAATTTTTACATGATTTTTAAATGCAAAAAGATGATGTTGTTAAAATTAAAAATAATTCCACTATTTAGAAGAAACAATGAAACAACAAAGAGATTTAAATTTAAGTCAACGGCAGGGAAACGCGCGACTACGCACTTTGTTTTCTACCGACCATTTAAAATATATTTATTGTTCGTACGCCTCGTGTACTCGCATATGAAACAGTATTGGCTACAACTATTTGCACGTGTTTACATTAAAACAAAGCAGGAAGAAAATAACAAAGTCTATTTTTATCGAGTTCAGTTATTTGTAAATATGTTTGCAATTCTAGGATTACAAAGCATTGGAACAGTGCCGGTTCAGACACGTCCTATTGTTATTACATTTAAAAGATTTTAAATATTTTCTTTTTACTTGATTTATTTTAACGTTTACACAAGAGAACTATTTCCAACGTGCACAGAAATGTCTGCACAATTTTTTCTGCTTCTTTCTCTTCTCTCAAATCAACTAAGACTTGTAGTAAGAAAATTTATTGCGTGTAATATTTGCAGACTATGAGTAAGTCTTATATAGATGTGTATTCTGGGTGGATTTTCGTAATGTATGGGAAATAGTGAAATATTATTAAACGATAGTAATAATCAACATAATGTTAAATTTGAATTAATCTAAAGTAGCTGACTTGTTTCCAAAAACCAATGACTTTGTGTAAAACCAAAGAAAATAATAATAATGTAGCGTCGACAGTGTATTTATTGATCATCCCATTTACCTTGGGTCTCTAATTTTTAGGGATCATGACTCTTAACTGCACTTTGTGGATGATTCCCCACATTGGCACATTGTGTTGGAAGGCTTCGACTCTCTGACATTTTGCTTCTGGGGTATAAAGCGTTACTAGTCGCTTGGGATCGGAACAGCCTTAAACTGACAGAAGTCAGGCCAGTGGAAAGATAAACTTCGGATATCAGGTATTTTTGTACCGCTTGTTACTGAGGTCCTTCGAGAAGAAATGTGTTGGCTGCGGCTTCTGTGCTGCCACATATTTAACAGAAGAGTAGCGTCATGTTATAGACTCATGGCTAAGTAGTACTGACTACACCACATGGTTGGTTTTTCACAATCCTCATTTTTAAAGCAGAATCTGTCTTGCTAAAAACGTCGATTTTGCTTATTGAGCAGAGAATGAGCCCCGTTAACAAAGTGAAAAATGCGTTTATTTGGACTTAGCCTTTCCGGCAGCTTTATCCTCCGAACTACCGAGCCAAGATCTTTACATTTTCTATATAGTAAAGGAAACTAAAAAAGAAGGAAAGACTCATAGCAACTAAACAATAATTTAACGTACACATTATTTTTCTCTAGATTCTTAACGGTTTAAGAGAATACGTTTGAAAAAAGCAAAAGAGTTAATATACGATACTCGCTGTCAAATGAAATAAAGTATAAATTTCGAGTGACGTTGTTAAATGAAATAAAGTTTACTGTAATGAAATATGAGTTATCGCTGTTTTGCTAGACCAGTGTAATGACCGGTATTAAAGATAGTGTTTATGTTCCATCCATTCTTTTTGGTCTACTTTTTCATTCTTTGCAGCACAAAAATAAAAAAAAATAAACAAATAAATAAATGTGCATCTTTATCATTTCTCATAGTTATACGGACATTTAGTGTAATTATCTCTGATGTTATTTTTGTGGCAACGTTATCTGTTATCAATTGAATAGCCAATCTAGTTCACACATATTTCTGATGATGTTGTGCACAAAGTTTTGAACATTCACTTGGAATTTTCATGTCTGTTATGAGTTGAGTTGATTTTTTTACCCATTTAGCGATCACAAGAATACATTGAACTGTTGAGTCATTTTTGTGTGTGTTGAAGTTGCTATTGTTTTTGTATACATTTGAGTAAAGTTTAATTATATAAAGTTAAATTTAATCATTATTTTGCAAATATGTAAGTATGTCTTTGAGGGAGTGTAATTAAGAATATGATGAATTCAAATGCGCGTAATTAATAATTTAATTAGTGTGTAGGAATTAAAAAAATTACATAAAAAGGTTCATGAATATGTCAATTAAAGTTTTAAAATAATTTAATGGTGTTCAAAATCAAATTAGTTTAAATTAATGTGGATATGATCTCTTTAAAAAGTCTAGCATTGATGTTTGTTTTTTTTTACCGTTCGCCACGGGTGAAAAAGGGTATATATAAGTTTGTCATTCCGTTTGTAATTTCTACAATATCCATTTTAGACTCCATAAAGTATTTTTATTCTGAAATCTTAATCAAAGCGAGGTCGATTGAACGATGTCCGTCGGTCCGCTCATGTTCGTGTGAAAAAAAAACTTTGCAAAAGCATTAGATGAGACAAAAATTTAAATACGCCAATCGATCAGACAATTTACAAGAAGGAATGAAACTAGAAATATATATCGATTGAGAAAATTTTGTTTTTCTAAGCACAGCTTTATGTTATGCTACTTAGGTTGTTAGAAATTGTAAAAATTTAAACCAAATAGCCTATTAGAAGTAATGGTGTGAAAGCAAATATAATGTATATATCAAATAATACGGGAAAAAAATTTTAAATCCCGTAATACAAATTCATTTTTAGGGATTTTTTTTATAAACATTCTGATTTTTCATTTTATCAGGGTTGTTTTGCTGCCTATAACCTAGTAAAGCATTAAATGAGCGCTCCGAAAATACTCTTAGAAGAACCCATCTAGGAAGCTTGTTCTGAGCATGCCTTAAAATAGCTCACGCCATGACTTCTATAAGACACTCATATATGTGTATCTCCGAAGCTATAAATATAAGAACTCTTTCAGATACAAACGTTTTCTATAAAAAATTCAGAATCCGTTTAGTAGAAAAAGGCCCTCTTTTGCGAAAGTTTAGGATGACAAATGATTGTTTTTTTGTAATCTTTATGGGGCGTAAAAGCTCCGAGAAAAGAATTAGTTAATTTTCCTTTTTGATTCATATGATTTGCTAAAAATTTTCATTTCACCTTAAGTGTGATAGTTTAGAAACAAAACGTAATATACGTTGGATTTTTTTTTTAATCTGAACAATTCTCATTGGATTTCTTTGGATTTGCCTTTGAAAAAGTTTCATATCCCTTACTGTTCATACGATTATCTTTCTTTTTTCATTTTTTTTACCATTTAGGGACTTTCTTCTTTTCTTTACAACTATTTTAGATTATGGAGAAATTTTTATTGCTTTTAAACCCTTTTTTATTTAATTTTCACTTGAAAGAATTATAAAATTTAATAAAACCCAAAGAATAACAAATCAAAAGTAACTTCGTTTCAATTTAAATTAGAAATAAATGGTTACTTTGGTTAATTGGTTTCAGAAAATTGTACACTTGCTATAAGCTATTTAGTAACAACTTAGTCACTTGTATTATAATAATAAAAAAAATTTAGATGTTCAAATGATCCTTTGTAGAGAATATAGTCATCTTAAAGACCTAATAACCGTTTCTTTGAGGAAATGCTAAGCTTTTCCAAAAATGCTTAACCGATTTAGAGTCGATGACATTTTTATGTAAAATTGTATACAGTTATTCAATAAGGTTTAGGCACATCATGAATTTCAAGAGTGTTTCCTTAATAATTTTGAATCTGATTAACTTGATAAAATAATAATGATGCCGTTTTAAAGATAGATGGGTTTATTGATCACCCAACACAGAAAATAATTCTTTTTTTATTATATCTTATATACACTGCTTTAAAAATTAAAAAACACAGAAGTCTATGTAAAATTTTTTAGAGACATACTGCACTTATGCACTTTGATCGCTTGTATAACGGTAAACTTACGCTTGTTTATTTCACTTCATGTGTTAAATTTCTGTAGGCAAGTTTTTAATGTACAAAATTTTTTTTTGTATTTAATTCGTGGCGAAAATAGCAAAATGAGCAATCGTTCAGAAGTTTCCATACATGTCCGTAAAGTTATTATTAATCTTCTTGCGCAGGGATAATCCTATCGCGAAATTGGTGTTATTGTACAGAGGTTCCATACTAGTGTAAGAAACATTACAAAACACTACGCCAGGAGCGGATCATTGTTGCTGCAGTGGCTCAAAATCCAAAGATTTCGGCTGTAAAATTGTGCAAGGAAATTAAGCAGAGCTTCAATGAAAACTTTTATCCGCAAACAATAAAAAATACGTTGCACAGAGCTGGCTGTCATGGAAGAGTTCCCCGTCGTAAACCGTGTCTTTCGGATATCAACAAGAAAAAAGTTTAGAGTTCGCAAAACTCCACATTAATCCGCTTCAAACCATCTGGAACAGCGTGATATTTAGCGATGAATCAAAGTTTAACATTTTTGGTTCAGATGGCCCACAAAAAATATGGCGAAAAGCAAACAAAGAGCTTCAAGAAAATAATCTTATTAAGACTGTTAAGCACGGTGGCGGCAATGTTATGGTCTGGGGTTGCATAACGGCATCTGGATTGGGAAATCTTGTCTTTATAGATAATAAAATGGACAAGCAGTTTTATTTAAAATTTTAAAAGAAAATTTATTTCCTGGGTTTAGATGGGAAATTCTTGATTCATCAAGATAATGACCCAAAACATTCTTCATATATTGTGCAGGAATGGCTTATATACCACTTCAAACAGTTGAAAACCCCTCGGCAATCGCCCAAAACAAATCCTATAGAGCATATTTGGCACCTACTGGCAAAAAAGATACGGAACCACCATAAGTGGTGATTAAACCATTTATTTTTAAAACGGCATCATTATTATTTTATCAAGTTAAGAAGATTCAAAATTATTGAGGGATTACTTTTGAAAATCATGGTGTGCCTAAACTTTATTGATTTACTGTGAAATACTAATTTTTTATTTTTTAATTCTTTGTCACCCCAATAAACTAGATTTACATATATAGTGAAGGATATAGCCGAGTATAGTACTCTTACTTGTTTTAACTTTGTTCGTAGGTGGTTGTCTTTAATACTAAAATTTTATCATACTACGATGTGAAGTACTTTTATATACAAACTTGTAACCATCCCTGTAAATCTCTAGCGCAAATATTAAACAAATTTTGAAAGAGTATCATTGCACTGAAACACTTTCTTTTATTTTTGGCCACTTATCATATGCAGCTAACGTAATGCGGCGTTGTGGAATATTTATTGCAACGTTTATCTAAAAACGCATTTATTTTAATAAAAACAACTTTTTCTCTATTTCTCGCGTTTTTTATATTACATCTAGTCACACAACAACAAGAATTTCGAATTTTGATAAGAAGAAATATCGTTTTTCTTGATTTCATTACTTAATTTTTTAAGAAAAATTTTTGTGTTAAGATGAGGTAAAAAAAGTATTATAAAATATTTTATTCGTTAAATATTTATTCCGTTGGTAGAAAGCTTTAGGGTTCCACTTCAATATCTTATACAACGTATAAATATTTGTAATTCGTAATCCGATACCGTTAACAAGATGTAAATTAATATAATACTTTTTTAAATACATACAATTTTATGTACGTAAGTATATCTCTGACACAAGTTTCACGTTTATTTTTTAACAAAAAACGTACATTGTAAAAAATCTATGAAATAAGCAAACATTCTGTAGAAGATTTTCGAATTAATTTAAAAAAACACAAAGAATCAATTTCTTTTAGAGAATTCAAATTTTTACTGTTCAAAAAGATCCGTGCGTTAACTGGAATACAAAATATTTTGTTCTTGTAAGTTAAACATTATTTAAATTTTCAAATCAATTTGAATCAATCAAACGAACCAAAAAATAATAATAATAATAATAATAAAACTCCTCACAACGGATAGCCGTTTTTAAAAATATAGGGGTAGGTACTCGTTATTTATTTAAAACAGAAAATTATAATAAATCATTATTAAATATTAGGAACGTAAAAAACCTCTATTATGTTATAGTTTTACAAAACTAGGCCTTTGTATAAATCTGAAAGAAAGTTTTCGATATTGATGGAAAAAATTAAAAGTAAAAAGAGATATAACAAAAGTCCATAGACGAGAACGTCTTGAGTTTAGAAAAATGATTTGGCATGAGCACCTGAACACGATTTATAAAAGATGGCAAAGTGATAACATCACAATCACTTCACAATCTGTTTTATTTCAACATAATTGAATCCGCAAGTGTATAATTATTTTTTTGGGCGATGTTTTACCTTCACAAAAATAATGTGCTGTATAATAATATAATCGCTTAGGCATAATAATAAGACAGAAATAAGACCAGCTTCATAACTAACAATCAAACAAAAAATTATTTTCCATTTAAAAAAATTTGCGGACGGAAATTATTGGCAAACTTTATAAGAAAAAGTAAATAATTTTGATAGAAAAGCGGAGACTTTTCGAAAAGAACGTCCCTTTATCTCAGCACATTTAGTGCATTATTTATGTAACTAATAATAAATTCGTTTAAATAATATGTTGCCTCACGATCCCCAAAATAGTCATTTTTGTCAGTGAAAACATCTTTTTCTGCCAAAATTGCGAGCTGCCAAGCGGCCATTTTTTTGTTTTGGATGTAGTTGCAAAATTCTAAGCCTGGAGAACATTCTCGATCGCGTAATAGCCCAAAATGTAGGTTCACAATAAGAAAAAACATTTTTGACGTAACTATACTCCAAGAATAATGTAATGTGGTTTATGTGATTATAACCAGAAAAAACTTGTTATGATTTAATCTAAGTATTATATGATCATCATATAATTAAAAAATTTAGACAAATTTTCATAATTGAACCGATGGGTTATATACAAAACATTGCCAATTCATCTACCGTGCCAACAAAATATCTCAATCCCTTTCTTCAAATTTAGAGATTTCCGTTTATTCTCTTCGCACACAGCCAACTTGCTTGTGGTAGAAATGACAATTTATCAGCAGTGTCCTCTTTCAGCTAAGATACAATCAAACGTTTTAAACCATTAACTTTGTTTTTTGTTTTTACACATATGTAAGGACTTGTAAAGCCTTTAAAATTACATTAAAAAGAAAATAGTACAAAATTTTAAGCATTTCATTTTGTTATCTAATTAGATTTGTTTGTTAAAACAAATTTTCTTCAGTGTATTTCGAGAAAATGTTTAAACCGTTTTATACGTTGTGTTTTGTACGAAATATAAAATGTGTCAGAGAAACGAGAGGTTACAAAAATGATTTAATAAATGAATGAAATAAGCTGGGTCTTAGTAAGTAATTGAACGTGACATTAATGTTTTGTATTCAATAATTTGAACCACTTAAATATTTAAGCATTTTTAGGCGTTCCATAAAAAACTGAAATACGAAGAAAAAGCAATAAGTCAAACAAACTTATACAAGCGTCATTCAAAACAAATTGTTGTTGTTTGTTTTTAGAAAATTCATTCATTTTACAGCAGTGAAATTGTTGACTATTTTTTTTTTTTTTGTTTGTTTTAATTTAAAAAAATGGAAAAAATTTACTGGAGGGCTTTCATCGAAATCTCCTATTTGACAGACAAAAGACCTAAGATGGGTTTGACTTTAATATCTAAAAAAATTTCACGGAAGGAATATGGCTTCTCACTGAATCAGGATCATCTGTGCTTTGATTTTATTAAATAGAGTGTTTAATTAAACAGAAAACCACGCTGAGAAATCAATTGAAATCACCTCAATATATAAGCTTTTCCTTATTTTCGTAAAAACTTTTCGTAAAGTTAGGGACTTGTGGACTTAGTAGTGCTAGGAAGAAGATTCGCCGGTGCTTTAAAGTAACACAACTTAAGCATTTGAAAAATTCAAACCATTGCTAAATACTTATTTTTGCTCTGGTTTTAAATATTTTTAAATTCGGTCGATATGGATCATCATGGATATATAATCAAAATGCTAGGACTTGGTTTTACTGCTTAAATATGCTCTTTGTTTTTGCATTAAGAATTTCTCCTCTCATCCTATTTTTTAAACTTTTCTTTTCTCCCCCTCTACCCCGTTTTGCCGAAATTGCAGCAAAAAAGAGCAAAATCCAATTTTTGGCCTTTTCTGTGAATTGTAGGATTAGCAATAACCCTTCCAAATTTAAAAACTTTAATTTGAATACACCTCTACTACAGCCGCATGAAGTTTCAATACAAAGGGTATTCGTTTAGAAATTATAGATTACTTCCATTTTTTTTTCCTACCAAATACCCCTCACTACATCCACAAAATTTTTGCTTTTAAAATATTTTCCTGCTCATTTTTTACTTCTTTCTTGTATATGCGTTTATATTATTTATTTATGTTCTTGAAATTGAGTCATTTATTAAATTGTTTGTTTTCTTTGACGTAATACTTGTGTAAAATTGAATACGTAATCAACAAAAATATATAAATTTATGTATCTTTTTCAACTAATCATTTTCCTTTCATTTTCATTTTATCAACCATAAAATATGTCATTTTATTAGCAACAAATAGCAATAAAAAATAAAGTATATTGATCACTTATTCAAAGAAGACAAGAAGGGTCAAATGTAAAAAGCACTACTGGCTGCCACAATGAACACCTACTACTATTAAATAGTATGTGCGAAAGAATTAACGTTTGTTCTTAAAGTAAAATTTGTTGTAGGGTCATCATGCATGAGAAACCCAGCTTTTCTTAAAATTAATCTAACACGACTGCCGGCGAGTTAAATAATAGAAATAATAATAATAGAAATAGTTAAGAGCACCCTTTTTATAAGTTTTATTACTTTTTGCTCTTTATGTAACCAATAGTTGAATGCTGGAAGTGGAACTAATCTCTATTGAAAAACGAGCTTTATTTTAACATTTTATTTTGAAGAGGCACTCACTAGGTTAAACATTATTTCAAACATTTTTCATATAAAATTTTAAATTTTAAAAACGCATTTACTAACAGTTCTATTCAAAATCTTAGAAGCTGTATAAAATAATAAAACGTTACTGCTCAGCTTGTATTTAACAACTTTGAATATTTTAATTACGTATTAAGCAATTCTAGCGGGAATTATTTTTTATTAGAAAAAAATTTGTATTGCTTCTAACATAACACTGAAACAAATTTAATTAAAAGATGTAACAAAATCGCACAACACAACCAGTGTATGACAACAAATAAACCGCTTCGTAAACGTTTCATGTAAAGACTTTATCCTACCAGAACAGTGAAGGTCTCTTGGCCGTCATTTGATCGAAATACTGGTCATTGAGTAAAGAATAGTTTATATCATATTTTTAAAGACAAAGTAAAAAAACAGACAAAGCAAACAGTGCCGCAACTTATTAAAACAAATATATATTTAAATTTGTTAACGATTTGTTTTACAATTTATAAGCTGAAAATAAGATTTAGGCTACTAAAAAAATTCCATTACAACTTAATACCAAAAGCTCTACAACGGCAACATCCTTCAATATCAAATTGTTGCAAACGCTTTAAAGCAAACTTGTGTATGTTTAATTTTGGTCAACCATTTCCTGCTGGGTAAGTTGTTAAAGTTTTTCAATAGTTTTTTACATGAGCAAAACCAAAACTTTTTGAATGACAAAGAGAGCAAACGAAAGTTGCTTGGATACATTACTATAAGCGTACTATTGCGTGGTTGCGTACATTAAATTTATTGTACATTTTGTGTTCACAAACAAAACAATATAAAACTAAATGGTACAATCCTTGTGATTATTTCGGTTTGTCTCTTTACAAAGAGCAAATCAAAAGGAAAGTAAAAGTTTAATTTTGTTTTTTTTTCGCACCCTGAATTCAACAGCATTATTAATATTTTATTTTCTTAAAATTTCTTTTAAAAATTTGGCTTTTAAAATAAAATGATTGCTGGTTGAACAGTAAAATATCGATGGATAGATTTGTCATCAATTGCAAAATATATTAGAAATAAATTAGAAAAATAACAACTGTAGGTAAAACCATTATTCTCTGCAAAGGAAGAGAAGTTTTAATGCCTTTTCTATTCCTAAGTGACTTTACTACGGGCTTAAGATAAACTTAAATTTGAAAGTTTGCTCTATAATCACTTTCGTGCTGTAAAGTTTCTCTCTTATGGCAAGTATGTTTTAAAATTGAAAAAATTATGTTAAATTAAATGGTCTAGGGTAGTTGTAATTACTAAAAGGCAAGACTATGCAGCTAGATATTTCCTCTTGCTGAACCATTTAAGGCAGTAGAAGTGTCTAGTTGAAACAACATAGCGTCGATATCAATTTGTTATAGTCAATAACAGTTGCGCACACATAGCTAAAATCTGATTCATTACTTAGAATGACTTACAGTCCACCCTAAATACGAGCGTAAGACGTTATTTAACTGTCAAAAATTCTCATGCCCATACAAAATGTATGAGACCAACCCAAATAGCGCGACGCTAACGTTGGACAATTGAAAAATCCAATTTTGACTGCGCGTAAAAAGTGAAGTTGGCTGCAAAAGAAGTGTTGTTATTGTTTTTTTTTTCGTGGTATATACAAAAGTATTTCCAACAGTAATGAAATTACAGCTACTTTAAGGTCAATTTCGCGATTTTATCTCTCTTAATTATTTTAATTTTGTGTTTTTTAGCAAATAAGATAAGTAAACAATACTGTTCGTTTCACAACGTTGGCGCTCTTATTTAAGTTACTCATTACAGCGTAAAAACTAGACGCTAAATTACGTCGTGCCTAACGCCCGTATTTAGGGTGGACTGTTAGAGATAGAGAGAGAGAGAGAGAGAGTACAATAACCAAAATAGAATCATTCGCAACTTAAAATATACAAAAACTAATAGGAGTTTTGTAAGTGGAAAAGTTGTACTATTTTGGTACCAGTTTAACCAGAGTCATTTTTAAAACTTACAAAATTTTTGAAGATTTGTATTACAGATCATCTTTTGATATTCTCAAGTCAAAACCTTACTGTACATTTATTTATACCCCTCTTTTTAAATGTCACGTAAAAGTCCTAAATTTCAGAAGAATAGCCTTATTAATATATGCTGTCATATGGGGTATAGACTCGGAATGTTAATCGCACCAAAGTTTTAGCTAAGTGAGTATTTTGAAAACATGTTTTCGATAATTATAAAAAATACAATTAGTACTTTATTTCATCCTTAAATTCCATCTAAAAAATTAAAACCAATTTATTTAATGATTTAAAATTAAGTACCAATTTGACCCCGAAAAGTACCATTTGGTACAACTATAAAATTATAAAAAAAAACAAAGACGCAAAAAATTTTAACGTAAACAAATTTTCACGTTTTAGGAATAAAAACACTACTGATTAAACTTGGTTTATTACATCATGTGACTTTGCTAGATATGCTGACGTCAAAGTTTTATTATTATTAGTTTTTAATTTTTTTCAAAAATATTAATTAAACTGTTAGATGTAAAATATTTTTTAGTTTTTTTTTTTTTTTTCAACAACCTTTCACTAAAAACTCAGCACTTCTAATATCTTGCGTAAATTTATTTGACATCTAGAACACATTTACCTTTGTTGCTGTAAAAATATTTTTTCTATTATAAGTTCATTTTTGTAATTATAATTTTACTGTTTGCTTAGTAAAGAGTTTAATACAAACTAAATCTTCATAAAGATTAAATATAATAAAATAGTATTCAATAAAAATAAATTGGAATACGAAAATAATACATCTATCTGCTAGCTAAAGCTAACTAACACATTTGTTCCCATTTAGATTCTGTTGTTGCATTTATAAACTATTAAGTGGGATTGATGAAACAGCAGAAATGAAAATAAACACATTCAACTTGAAAATTTTAAATTAAATAAAATAACAAAATCTTTAGCTTTGATTTAATAAAAGTATTTTTTAACAAACCTCTGATATAAAAATACGTGTGAAAGCAAACCGTTTTATACTTTTTTAGACTTTTGAGATGTCAATATTGTTTTGCTGGACAGCTGCTGGACAATTTCTTGCTAGTTGGTTTAGTTTGACATTATATGATGAAGCTATGTTTGCAAACTATAGAATTTTAAAATTCACTTTGATGTTGTTTTTGGTTAGGGGTGATTTAACACGTTCGGGGACGTGAATGCTATAGCATTCATTCTCCTACTAATGCAAAATGACGTGAATACTATAGTATTCAAATTTTAAAATCAATTTTTATTAATTATTTTTTCTTTACTCTGTGTATTCACATATTTACTTAAGAAGACTACATTGAAAAATAACTATTTCGTCGTGGATTCTATAACGGTTTAATTACGATGTTCTAGCTACTCTCATAATATATGTGTAATTAGATTTCGTATATTACAACCAGCATGTATATTTTTGCAGCTCCCTGAATACGATTTTTTTTAAAGATACAAACTTTTTTCCAACGTGGTTAGTTAATATTGGTTCCAAAAATGTTTCTTAGGGAACGCTTCATTAAAGAATGACCAGGACAAGAGAAGTTTCCTAGGACAGGGTTGTCCCATCAGTAAGTTACTATAAGACATCTACGTCTCAATAGTTACAATAAAGAAAATACATAATAAAAGAGTTCTAATCGTATAACTTAGAAAATTAAATCCTGTACTGATTTATATGAAAAAAAACAACTATAAATTATATTATTATATGGAATAAATATAAATGTAGCTGGAATGGTATTTAGCAAAATATAGCTTGCACAAAAGGAATATTACAAACAACGCAAAAAATTTTCGAACGTTGCTCTTTTTTACTATCGGAGCAACATCTGAAACTCCTGAACTCCTTCCTTGATCGAATGGAAGGAGGACGTGCTTAAATTTCGTTCTTTCTTTTCTATAGGCAAGAAGTTGCCTTCAGGTGAGATATCAGTGTCTTTTGAGTATGTGGAGTCAACAGTACCGTAACAATCGAAGTCACTGCCACTTTTAGAGTAGGAGTTTTCCAAAAGCCTTCGAATCTCATCGACATCAAATAACCTCTGGCAGTTCCTTTTTGAATGAAATTCGCTAATTTTTAGAAACAACCAAATTACTTATTATGCAAGTAAGTTACTGTTGGGGCATATGTGGCCCAGTGAAATTTATTGCTGGGATACCTATGACCTAGCTTATGTTTTGTGAACATATTTTTATTTTTAGTAGATTATTATCTATTTGTATTGATATTAACGTACCTCATTATTTTTCTATGAGCTCTAGATTAAATCAACCGTGTGACACATTTGTCCCGTCAGTATTGAAATGGTTAAATTGCAAAAATGTACAAAAAATTTTTAACTTGACTAAGCGTATTAAAAATTTAATTTATTTTAGTAGAACATATTTTTATTAGCGATTATGGATTTTCATTCGACAGCAACCCTGTCCATTATTTACTCTCTCATACGTTCATAGTATGGAGGTATACTATTTACCTGCTTGCAGTATTGCAGTATTGGAAAATTAGATTTTTTAATATTTGCCGATTTTTTTTTTTTTTTTTTAATAATCGGCAAATAGACCATAGTTAATTGACCATCAAGGTCCTGCAATTTATGCTAAAGGCACATTCGGTACGCATACGACCTTTTTGTAGCGAACATTCGTCGTCACAGGAAAACGCACACATTTAGTAGCTTCATTGCGACTAAAATCTTGGCCAATCATGCTCAAGCAAGCCTATTGAATTCTAAATAAAACAAAACAAAGAAACAAAAGCCGATTTTCATTTTCGAACAAATGCTTCAAACGTATAGCAGAAAAGGCTTTTGGCATCGAATTTTATTACAGAAAGGAAAATCAAGAATTCGTGTGGTATTCGGGAAAAATATATTTTTTATGCATGAAACGACCACTTAAATAAATCTTAATAATAATAATCTTAATAATCTTAAAGAAATTAAGAAACATAAGATCCAAATTTTAATATTTATAACAAAAGTTTTATAAAAGATTAAATATTAACTTTCAGGCCGCATAAAAGATTTAATTTCCTTTAGTAGACCTTTAGCAAAGAAATAAACGCAATAGTCAATTAAAAACTCATTACATATACTATTTTCAATTTTCTTTTACACAAAGTTCTATTATTTTATAAGTCATAGAAAAATTATGTTATACAATTACTCTTACCATTGTTTGAACAATAATAAATAATACTACCAATCAATTGTACTCTTTAGTTACCTATAAAGAAAATAGGCAAAGAAAAAAATATAAATAATTTTTTTCAATTAAAAAATAATATAGAAGTAAACTAAAGTATAAAAATTATTTAAAAACAATAATAGAATATTATGTTATAATAATAAGAGAAGGGCAGACGGAAGTAAAATGAAAATAAAAGTATGAAAATATTATTCTCAAGCGTGTGCAATTCAATAATGAATGGTTTATTAGAAGGTAAATGAATGAAAAAACACACTGTATCATAGTGGCTGCCTGATAGTTACAATGAGAAAAATGACTTTAAGAAGAAAAAAGTCATTGGTGAGATTTTTACTTTAAAATCACAACAAAACACGCTTATTCGCACAAAATCCAAAACAAATTGGATTGACAGCACTTTCTTAATCAGCTGGATACATTGATTAAGACCGTTTTTGCTTTCAGCAAAAAATAACATGGCAACTTTTTATATAAAGTCGATAGAATCCTGATGACATCTGACACATTTTCGTCCATGTTTTATAAAAAAAAATTATTGGAAAACCAGAAATTAACTATTGTAGATATTGTTACTGAAAGTTAATAATAATTAATTTCTATACCCTTTACCACAGGTGGAAAAAGTTATATCCCAGTTTGTAATTTCTATCCATTTTCGGCTTAATAAAGTAAAGGGTCCGCCAAATAACTTTTTTTCAGTTTTCATCGGACTATCTATGGGAACGACTTTACAAAACGGTACACTGTTCTTAGACTGGCACTGACTATTTTTTAACGTATTTTTTAATACAGACATAGCAGAATTTAATGCAATTCTAAGAATTTTTCGTCTTTCCCCCTTCATGTTTTTTCCATATCTTTCTACAGTTTCTTCTCTATAATTGTTTTTGGCCATTTGAACAGAGTTATTAAGAGCTTTACCACGTCCCATTTTAAATAAAAACTATTTAAAAATTACTAAATTATAAATTCTCAAGCGGTTTTATTAAAAGACAGGCAAATCACTGCCTTCCTGATTAATATTAAAAGAATTCCTTACTCAAGTGACACACGAAAAAGTACCACAGAAATAAATGAAAAATTTTATATTTTATTTATATATAAAATAATATTTAAATTTTTTATTTCTTCAGGAAATTTGGTTGTGCAAGAAATTAGTTTTTTTCTAAACATTAGTTTGAGCGATAAACTTAATTAAAGTTATAAAATGTGATTCCTTATTCAAGTAGCAGATAGTGTATATTTCGATAGCAAAGTCGATTGAGCGATGACTGTCTGTCCGTCTGTGTTAGGGTTAAAATAAATTTTACCATGGCACGAAAGGAGCTAGAGAAAATTTAAATACACCAATCGATCAGACATAGTTTTAAAAATTTTATTGTTAAGAATCAGCAAGATCGGGCCATGTCCTTTGAGGCAGCGAGTGAAGCACCATACCTGCCTTTAATTTTTCATTTTATTTAAAGCAGGTCTAGTCTATTAAAATAATTATCATAAAAAAACAACAAATATATGGAGCGATAGACAATTAAAAAATAAGAAGAAGAAAAAATAATCAAGTGAAAAAAATTGGAGCTCGCCTAAATTTTCAAAGTAATGGGCCTCTAAGCTTTTCATAGAAAGTGCGATTTTGCACCATTTTTATTTAAGACATCAAAATGGGTATCATTAAGAGCTGGTGAAATTTTTTATGCAAAACTATATATAGTACTTATTACTAATTATTTTCTAATTCTCTGTTACCCCAAAATTTGTTTTTTGATTGGAGTAACTTCATTAAACTAGATGCTGAATTTTATTTTTTTAAACCCAACAAAAGTTCGAATTAAACGGTGTAATATAAAAATAATTCGTTAAACATACTTAATTTAGTATTCCGGAATCAAATTTTTTTTTTTAAAGTTATTTATTTTTAATTAACCTATTAAAAACAAAAAACTATCACAAAGTGGCAATGTTGTCACATTAACAACGTGATTTGAGTTCATATTTTAATTTCTAGCAGCACAAAAAAAAAAAACATCAGTAGCCAAGCAACAACTTCGACCTAAAGGTACACGTGCATTAACATTCACTATACACCATGTGATTCTATTCAATCAAAATCTTGGATGTGGCATTTTTAACAAGCATTTTCCATCATCAAATCGATAAGATGTTACACGTTTGCGTGTTTTTAAAATATGCCATGTGGTGGGAAAAAATATTTTCTCCACAAATCTACAACCTTTTCTGTATAGCAAATAAGTGCTGCTATACAAAACAAGATTGAAATTACTCAACTCATAATTAGTAAAAAATACATATAAAATTTTTTAAATGTTATTAAAAAATAGATTTAATACCTTAACACAAAGTTTCACTTGTGTAAGAAATTCTAATAAAATTATCTATGCTATTCACACATATAAAAACTTATTTAATAAACGGTGCAGCATTCTAGACGTTTTTACTCGCCTAGAAATACAAATCGCAGTTGTGAGCGGTGTGGCTGTATCCAGCGAAACATCGAACGGAGAAGCTGTGATCAGATTCTGTTTACCAGTGAAAGTAAAAAAAATTCTTGGCAATTTTTGTTTTGCAATTAAAAGAACCCATGGGATGGATAAAACGTAACAATATTATACTAAAAGAACTATTTTTATATTATAAACACAGTTAAATAGAAAAAATCTGAAAGAAACTTAGAAGATAATTTTGAACACCTGTAAATGTAAATGCGCTTTTCTATTTAAAAGGTACTTTTTTATTTGTGAGTTACGGCTTTTGTCTTTCACATGAAAGAATTATTTTTATATCTTCTTTAAATTACAATTTGATTGTTTGAGGCAACCAATTAAACACACAAAAGTAAATAAAATAATAGTTGCTCTCATTCCCAAATTTGGTTGGCTGTTTCTTTAGTTTCATTTACTTAATACTGTTTGTTTTCGTGGTCTTGGCAATGTCAGTTTTTTTTTTTTTTAGTAATATTCGATTTATGCCTTTAAAATTGTTTTGAAAAATATATTTTTAAATATATTTTTTATTTGTTTAATTCAACCAAACACACAGGCAACAAAAAAATGTTAATTGTTTTGGCTTTATTTGTTAAAATCATTTTGGCGTAAATCCGCACAAAATAATTTTACATTTTGAAAAAGAATAACATAAACTCAAGCAGAAAAAGAAAAAAACAAAACTGCTAGTTGGTAGGGGTTGTTGCTGCTGTTGGTGTTATTGCCGGTATTAAATTTTATTGTATTTTAACTTCAAATACAACAAGTGGAAATATATTTCAAAATGAAAAAAAAGTATAAAATAATATACCAACAACTAACAAAACAATAATGAAAAAATAAGTTTTTTTTAATAATTTTATTTAAAAGCAACAAAAAACATTTAAAAGTAAAACATTTGATTGTTACATTTATTGCTTATTTTTGTGTGGATAACTTTTGTTGTTTTATTATAATTCCGTTCAAATGGGTGCATTAACATTTTAAGCTGCAACTATTAAAGACAACAACATCAAAAACATTAGTATCATAGTCGCAGTCATCACCATCATCATTAGTATAAACAAGCAACAAACTTCAAAAGCAACAAAACAATTACCCCGCCAGCAGCAGCAGCAGCAACAGCAGTTGCAGTTGTTGACAGCAAATTGTATACAAAAGTATGAAAGCGTAAATTTTATATTTCCAGTACAATGAAGTACAATTTGAACAGTCAGTCAGTCCGTCCGTCATCTTTAAATGTATGAAATGTTTAAAGCAGGTAACATAATGTTGCAAGGAAAAAATAATGTTGCAGAAATCAGTAACTAAAATAAATGTAATTTAATTTTCTTTATCTTGGATGTGCTTTCATAAATAAAATTCTAACTCAATGTTGCACAATGGGAAATATGCTAAACTAAAAACCAAAAAGTTGAAATCAATCTTTTAAACGGATTTTCTGATTTCATTATTGGCAATTGGAACGAGATTCAACTTTTAAAGCTTAAGACGAGCAATACAAGACAAAAAGTCAAAAAGTATTTGGTAAGACAAATATAAAGTGATTATTTTTAAGCAAAGTGTTTTAAAACGACCAAACATAATATTTTACCGCTACTACCCTGTTCACCGCACGCTTCTCGTTTTGATTACTGTTAGTTTAAACGGATTCTGCGTTTCACGTCTTCCAACGAAAGTTGAAATTTTTACCGAACACATAACAATGCTGGATTCTTTTTCAAAATGGTGTTCAAAACTGGGCTGCGAAGAGGTACAGTGTAGAAGCCAGTGATGAAAAATATTTCGATAAACCTTTTTATTTATATCGCTTTAAAATAAATACAATTTCCATTAAAAAAAAACGAAAAGCGATTTGAATAAAATATGACGAGAATATGAGCTTGTTTTTGTAAAGAAGTGAGTTTGTCACAAAGCAAAGTGGAGGCGTGAAGAGCAACAGAACATCATATTTAAAAGCAACTAACCAAACAAAATAATTTTTACCTATCGCCAACTTAGAAAATAATAAATAAACAAATGAAATAATAATAAATAAATAATATTTAGCAATTTAATCATTTTGTGTAAATGAAGTTTTATTTAAATTCAATCTGTTCCACGGTATTTATTTCTTTTTTTATAAACCGTTAAAAATAATTTTTCAATGTTTCCGTTTCTTGCAATGTCTGTCAAACAACAAACAAAAATTTACTGGTTGGTTTCCCAACAACACTGAATCATAAATTGTGGCAAGATTACAGCATGTAATTGTAGTTTAAATTTAACAAATTTTCCCTTTGTTTTCATTATTATTCAGGCTACACACTTTTAATATTAAGCAAGTTTTTATTTTAACGCAAGCCCGATTTGACGGGAGAAAGAAATAAAGGGAGAAAAAAATACAAAACAGATACAAGTTAATATTAGTTTATTTTCTTGCTGTATAAATAAAACTTGTTCAACTTAAAATATTTTAAAAATACCTTGAAGCAAAACTTTAAAACGGTCCTATTTAAGATACCGGCTTTAGCTCGTTCTTTTTTCAATGACTTTCTTCTATTTTTTATCGAAAACCTTTTGCTGTCGTGATGTACATTTTGAACAAGTTTAAACCTGTTGCTTGTAAGAAACTTCGTCTTTAAAAAATTGTATTCACTTAAGAGACGAGAGAAAATATCGCATAATGGAATAAATGATATATGAAAATAAAATATGTTAAAGACTTTAACAGGCAACTTAGAAAAAAAGGAAATTAAGACAATAGTGATAAAATGTATTTAAAAAAAATCAAGGAGACTTTTTCAATTGTAACGACAAAAACACCGGCAGTACATGAGGTAATTGGTACAGAAACATCAAATCGGAGTAGCAAACAAAACTTTCAATTGAAACATCAAATGCTTTCTATTTCGGCTCCCTGACCTTGCATAGCTGTGCAAGTACAAGCCGCATTTTAGGGTTAGAGATTCCACCTGCGATTGTGAATAAGAATTTAGAATGCACGATTTAAATTTTATATTTTCCAATTTTATGCTCTTAATTGTCTTTTGTTAGTTAATAACTATTATAAAGCAATGAATTCACTGCTACAAGTGTCATTGAAATTAAGAGTTGGCTTTACATTGTACAGATGATTAGTGTTGCGCCTGTGCGCTCTAAGGCCTCTTCTTAATTTATTTTTATTACAATAAAAAAAAAACATTTTAATGTAATAGCATAAGAACTTCAGGTTATTATCGGATGCGACTGATAAAAAAAGAGACACACATGAAACTTGGGTGAAAAGATCCACTAAAAGAGATTTTAAAAATAACGTTTAGGTGTGCAAAATGGCTTAATTGGCTGACTATAGATAATTATGTAAAGGACAAAAATTAAATTTATTTGCAAAATTATTGTAAAAAAATAATAAGCCAACTTTACACACAAGTAAATAAAAAAAAATGTTTGACGTTTATTTTGAATACTCGATTAACACCCCTGGTTCTTTTTTTATTAATACATATTTGATATACAGGGGTAATTTGAGAGGTTCGGATTTAAAGGTTCAAAAGGGACTAAAACTATTTTATTGTTTGGAAATTTGCAGGCGACATAAAATCAACCATCTAGTTAGTAATCAGGCGAACACACATTTTGTAGTCCCTAAAATACATAACCTAAGACCTATTAACCTGGAAGGTTAATTTTCACAAGAAAAACATTATTTTGGTATTCCGTAGCAGTTTGACAAATGTAATAATATATCTAATAATCATACATGGTTATTTTTTAGCTATTTTGGCAACACTGGTTTAAACAGCTGACGCACGTTTCGTGTTTTGTTTCACTGCCAAACATCTTCAATTTGGTCTATAATTTACCCATGAATCGTCTTATAGACAAACAACGCTTGCAAATTATTGAATTTTATTATCAAGATGCGTGCTCTGTTAAAAAAGTTTATCGTCCACTTCTTCCATTTTATGGTCAGTTTAATCGACCCACTGAAGCAGCTACTCGGGATTTTGGAGTGAATATCAGCCAAAAGCATTGCAGGAGCTACCAATGCATACAGAAAAAGTTACAGTTTGGTGCGGTTTATGGGCTGGTGGCATCATTGGATCGTAATGGTGAGCGCTACCGTGTGATGATATCCAACTTTTTTTGTCCAAAATGCAAGAGCTTGACTTGCATGACATGTGGTTTCAATAAGACGGTGCCACGTGCCACACAGCACGTTCGGGACTGGTCAATTAGCCGCGTAGATCATGCGATTTAACGCCTTTGTGGGGCTATGTTAAAGCTCATGTCTTACAGACAAGCCCGCTTCAATTGACTAATTTCAAGACAACATTGAACCATTTATTCGTGAGATACTGGCCTAAATGTTGGAAAGAGTATGCCAAAATTGGACTGAGCGGATGGACCATTTGAGGCGTAGTCAAGCTCAACATTTGCATAAAATAATCTTAAAACATTAAATTATATGGACCGTACTATCGATTCAAATAAAGATTTCATGCATTTTTCTGATTTTTTTTTTAATAACTTTCCAATGGCTTTTAAAAATCACGCTTTATTTTTAATAATCCAAAAATTTATGAAGGCATTTTTAGGGAAATCAAACCATATTACAGAGATAATCAAGCCTGATAACCAAATAAAAGATATAGTAAGAGGGAGAATAACATTTCGTGAATTTTAGTTGGTTTAAATTTTATTTTATTCTTATACATTTCTTCCTTTCTTGTACTTCTTTTTAATGTTAACCACTTTTTTCACTACCAATATTCCTTATGAATGTGTTTCATTGAGAATATAGAACCTAAATTTGAAGCATTTCATGATGTTCTAAAGGGCTTTCACTTGTGGAGGAACTTTTTGTCTATATTCTGACCGACGCATATTTGCAAATCGCAAAACGCTAAAATTGTTTAAGCGTGTTCTTGAAGATTTTCGACCCTAAACTTAATTGCAACAAGTTGCATTATTTTATCCCAGTAAATACTGTAATTTGTTTTAACTGAGAATTGCTTGTTGCCATTGGTGTTGTTGTTGATGTTATAGTTCTGCTACTGTTGGTGGGGGGGCTCTCTGGCTCTTTCATGTAATTAATAATATATCAATAGCCCGCAAAACAGATTTAATCGCCCCCTCAGGGTTTATTTGTTTTTGGAACTGCAGCAGATATGACATAGCTTCCTCTAGAACGCTCAGTGTAAACTGAACTTATATACGCTTTCAAAGTATTTGGCTACTCTTCGACTAACTTTTTGAAAATAGTCTTTTTAACTTGATCGATTTCTTATTTTATTTTGTATTTCCCTTTTTTAGTTTCTTTTAACTGTTTTGTTTTAAGTTAAATTTTTGATTCCTTACAAGACTACTCAACGCCTAAAACGACGACGACAAAATCAAAGGCAATTTAAGGAAATATCAACGTAAAATTTTCCTACAAGATAACAAATAGATGTTGCTAGTCGGCGATAAATGTCAATATTGACAACGGGAATATCGATATGCAACAAACTTTGAAAAACGACAAACAGCATAACAGTGAATACTTTTACAGAAATTATGAAAAAACAAGCAGTTTACTGTCAATTACGTGCATAACTTCGATCAAATTAGGCAGGATAACAGCGAAGAGCTAATGATGCCTTTCATTACAGCAAAGTTTTTAATGTTATAAGTGGAAAAAAATAAAGGCGTTGAAGCCCAGTTAGTTTGTCGTTAAATTTACATTCAGTTTCGAGTTAAGAGAAAAAGAACCAAGAGAAAAAGTGGGGTAACGATTGTTCCCGTGGTCTTAGATTTGTGGAAATTGATTTTTAATATAAAATAATCTTGCAAAAAAAAATATCCAATCTGTCAATCTTATTATTACTTTAATCACACAATCTAGGGACTTATTGTGTTTACTTAAACGAGAAAGTATACGAACAGGAAATGTCTCATACAATTGCTATGTTTTACGAGCTGTATAACATGTGCCACTGTATTGTTAAAACAGGTCATCTACATCAATATCATGCCATTCAGGTAGAATGTTCTCTCCAGTTCATAGTTCGCCCTGAACGGTGATACGATGTGAAGTTGTTGTTTAAACAGTCGGCAATTTTGACGATAAACAAAGAAATCAGTGTTAGGACAGTAAAGTTTTGTAAGAGTTAAGATGCGCAAAAGTTAAGTACATAAAAAATTAATGTGTGTAAAGTAAAATACATTTTTCAAAAATATTACTTTTTAAACTACGACCAAACATTGTAAAATTACAGTCGGTTCAAAGCATCTACCCTCAAAACCATCATAAAATACTTACTACTGTAGAAGTTTTAATAGAAAGAACAAGTCGTTGTTTAATGTGGACAGTTTATTAAAAAAAATATTACTTAAATTCTACTACGATGATGGAAACTACTAAAAAGCTTTCTCCGACGAAGGATCAATGTTCAAATTTTTCTCACAGAACGGTTTCGTGATAAAATTCAATATAAAACTATTTACCAAATATTCGTTTTAATTTCGGCAAAAAAAATAGTAAATTGTTTTATATTTTAAAAGTTGTTAAGCGAAAATTTGCAGTTAGTAATTTTTTTAGTTTTTTACTTCATTTTACATGACAATTTTTCTTAATATTTTTCTTTAAGCTTTCTTAGTCAGCAAAGAAACACAATAAAAACGAGAGGAAAACAGACAAATGACTGGCGGGCGCCATAAATGATGCCCGTTTATTTTTCAACTCTTTCGGCTTTTTTTTTTTCTCTTTTTTTTGCAGTGACAGCAATAGAGGAAAATTGTTCAACATGTTAAACGTTTATTAATGTGTGTGTGTGTGTGTACTATTTATTCAACGCATTTTTCTTTTCTTTTATTTTCCTTTTGTTAGTATTGTCGCAGTTGTTGTATTTTTTTCTTTTTGTTTGTCAATTGGCTAGAGCTTTCTCTATTTTTTTTTCTTTGCTATTGGTGTTTTTGCAATTGTCATATGTTGCCAGTTCTTATTAAGACTCAACATCAGCTATACCAAAACAAAACAAATAATTGTCGTCTACATGCTGGCCTGCTGGTATCTACGAGTGTAAACGCAATGCAAGTAAGTTTGCATGGACAACGCCATTATTATTAACAATAAAACCAACAACAACAACACTATCTTCATCGTCATTATCATGGTAGAGTGCAGTGACAGCAAAAGTATAGCACGGTGGGTTCGATAGTAGCAACGATAGATGAGATCTTACTTTGTATTTTTGATCATGTAGGCCTACGAGTAAACTAAATTTTCATATCTCTCATTTTTGGTTAAGATGCCCCTTTTTAAGGACTAACATGTGTGTCACATTTAAAAATATACATGTTTAAATAAACCTTAGAAAAAAAAAATAATCCTAAAAAGTATTGCAAAATTTGTGTTTTTGAGATTTTTATATACACGACGGAAAATTATTAAACTCGGAACTGACTACTGAATTTGTCACACGATTGGATTAATTTTTGATTTTACAAAATTAAAATTTTTAAGCCATGAGATATATCCGTCGTTTTTACTGAATAACTTATTATTTATTCAATGATTGCAGAATTTTTGCCACACATGCAGGTGTTTTTAAACGAAAGGAGTTTTTCCTTTTAAACAGGAATGTCTGTAGTTTCTTTTTAAAAATAGCAAAAGTTCCAATTTGTTTTTTTTTTTTTTTTTTTTTTTTTTTTTTTTTTTTTTGCTTCAAAAAGCAAATCGCTAGACCAAACGTTTCCAAATTTTGGGATAAGAACTAATTATATTTGACGAACGCTCTGAAAACTGAAGTGCATTTTCAAGCTTAACATTTATTTTAGAGAATATTTAAAAGAGGTACTTCCTACAGAAAGAATTTATTAATTATAATATATACCAAGAACTAAATTGTGACACGTTTCTAATTTCACGAAAGCCTCTCTAAAACAAAACTGCATTTTTAAGTAAAGACTTTGCAGTATGTGAGTGAGAGGGTTGAGGGAGCGTAACTTCTTTTAAATAGTAAAAACTCTATACTTTCTAATCTGATATTAGCGTGCTTCGAAAAACAGTTGGGTCGTGTACTCCGCCTAAAAATTAGTTTTTAATAATTCTATATCTAGAGAGCTACCAATTAAGGTTACATTACACAATCTTGCTTTTTTATTAAGTTCTGTTTTTAACATACAAAATCTAAGTGGTATGAAACAAAACATTAATGTGTAACACTTTTGTTCATTTCTATTATTTAAAAAGTTCTTAACATGAATCAAATACAAAAAATCCCTGAATTATTTTCAATAAATTATAATGAACAAATTTCATTACATTTACAAGTAAATTTTTAAGTACAATAAAAATAAATTGAATTGAATTTCCACTTTATTTAAATACGATAACACTGTGCACACTATTACACACATACAAAAGTGCAATTGCCTTACATTGCCATCACATTGCATGCATGTGATGACCTCAATTGAAGTTTTTGTTTTCACAATCATACATTCAACTAAACTGCTGAATAAAAAATAAAGAAATAAATAAATAAAAATAGATGTAATGAAAAAAGAAGAAAAACAAAAGCTTATAAGACTTTAAAAGAAAATTTAAAAATACAACTTTACAAGTATTTACATTTATACTTAAAAGTAATACGGCAAATGTTCTCGTTACTTTAAAATATTTCAAAAGCCATCTTTCTTTCTTTATAAACATTAAAGCGAGTGTTTTACAAGAAATACATTTTACATAGTTTTTTTTTTTATTGGTTTATCTTAAACTGAACATAACTTAAAGTCACTCGTCCTGTTTCTATTCCTCTTATTTCATACCTTGTTATGGACACTGACAAATAAATCGAACAAAATTCAAAGATTTTAACTTTTAAAATTTTCGGAAAATTTAAAATAGTAAAATCTGTGTTTATATTGGGTCTTGTAAAGCAAATCAAAAGCAAACTAATTTAAAACAAGAAATTCTCCGGATAATTTTTTGATTCTCCTTTTTTAATTTTAAGCCTTGTTACGTAAATCAATAGCATATCAACTGATACCTATCCAAAAAGCTCTAGAAATTTTCTGTTTTTCCCTAGAATTTAATATCTAAGTTTCAAAATTTGTGTTATAATTTTTTTTTTCTTACACTTTAAAAGATACGTAAATTGTTTTTAATCAGTCTACAAATGGCAGAGTTTTGAAGTAACAAGGATTAGAAATATAATAAACGAGGCTGCAGTAGTCGAAGTGGTGAAACGTTGGCTACAAACCTGGTTGACCAGGGTTCAACCCCTGCGGCAACCAAAAATAAAAAGTTTTTTCTGTTTAATGGTATAAATACATATTCAGAATTAACATTAAACATGCAGCCTCCTTCGTCGGTACTTCTTAATGCATAATGTCATGTTAATGCCGGCGAAGTAAAATAACTAATAAAATGGCTATATCTATCTTTCTCTTTTCACCAACTGTCTTATCGCTCATCTATCCCTTTCCTAAAGAATGTAGCACGGTTACGAAAATAACTAAATAGGCATTATTGCCTGAAGTGCTACTTCTCTTAAAAAAAAAAGTAAATTGGCAACCTCTTTTTGAAATAGGTTAAAATTTATACAAATCATCATGAAAAAAAATCTGGACACCCCAATATATTTTCAAAAACACAGAATTGTTGTAGTCGTTGTCCATGTGGGCGTCATAAATCCAGAGGCGAATAAAGTTACAATTAGCTAACACAAGTTGAATAACACCGAAGGCAGCTCTGGTAGAGGGTGTGTGCTTGTAGAACACAATATCGTTAAGTTCATGTGTTCAAGCCCACCATCGGAAAAAGGAAAACTAATAATAGTACACAGGGAATTAAACGAAAAATAGCAGTACAAACCTCCCACAGTCTTAATTAGAAGAGACAGTTATTATGTGAAGCCACGACAGATAAGTTGGTAGGGGTCTCCATTCAGTATTAGCCTAGTCAAGATGCCTTTATTGTATATAAAAAAAATTTTCTAGCTGTTAGCATAAGAAAGCAACAACATACTAGCAGTAGATGGCAGATCTGGTAAAGTTGGATGAAGGGGGCTTCGCTTGGAAAGCCAGAAAAAGAAGGTTATGAGATGGAGTCTTCACCGGAACAACAACGCCGTAAGTAATTGATCTAAAAGTTTCCTAAACAAAACATCAAGTAGTTCGGTTTTGTCGGAGTAACAGTTCCCTGGCTTAAAGTTCATTTAATTTCTATTAACAATTTCTTAATAGAAGTGTTTTTAAAACAGAATCATTTAATACTTTACCCCGAAAAATTTTTTATTTCCAGTTTGCGTTGTATTACCTAAAAAGAAACAAGAAAAAGAAAAAAAATGAAATTTAGTTTACAAAATTATTTTGTTTGGGTTAAACTTATTGTTACACTCTCTAAATGTTGCTAAGACAAATCTTTTGCAAATATAATTTCTAGAGTGTTCCTTAAAAAAATTCCTATCTTTATGTTTAAGTCGCAAGTTCCGCGTTTTTATATGTAGACTACCTCTCAAACTAGAAAGTCAAGATTGTATTAAAGTCAAGAAAAAAGTTCATCGTGTAAATTGGTTATAAAAAAAATGGGCATGAAAGAAAACACTCTTTTTTATGTGTTCTGAAGAAAATTATAACAACAATTAAAGCATTAATGGTACATAATCTTCAACCCTTTAAATACATTTGCGTCTAAAGTTCCTTATCAGAACGTTTGAAGGGTTAATAAACTCAAAGTTTAAAAGCTGTGATGCTAAGTACGTTTTTTTTGTAAACAATTTACCAGGGCAAACAATAGAGATTATACCACATGCGACACATATACTTACTTATATAATACATTTATTCATACATACTTTGATATTAATAATTACGGCCTTTGCTTCTAAACAAAAACCAGAACAGTTGGGTTCATATAATATTCGGTTAAATTTTTATTACTACGAATAACCGGTTTTTAATTTAGATAAAAGCCACTTTTCCACTTCGCAAAATTAGTGCTGATTACAAGAGTCGTAGTAATCATTGACGAAAAAGGGTGATATATGAAAAACTTTATATTTTACAATCCTCGCACAACTCCTTGTGCTGGGGAGGAGCATTATAGCTTTGAGAAGCTGCTTCATTCACTATTTAACTTCACTGACGACGAAAGGGACTTAAATAGATTTGCCATATCATAACGCCATAACCGTAACAATGGTCATAGCCATGACACAAAATGTTGGTAACCTGCTGTGATAAGAACCTATTGCAAATCACATGAACCAATCTCATGCTTAATCATCTACATGCCAATAAATTATCTACGCTTAAGCAGTCTATTATTTGCATGCTTATATACGAGTATAATTAAAGAAGTGCACAACAATTGATGCCCGATCAGTTAAAAAAAAGCAATCAACCAAAGCTAATTTACAACGACACCCAGAGTTTTTAAAATCAATATAAATAAAATTTTTAATGATTTTTAAACTTAATTATGATAGTGATCTTTGTTACTTCCTATAGACTTTTGAAATTTCACAAAAATATAACTTTAAAAATGCTTTTATGCGGTAATTGGCCCCACATTTTTTTCTTTGTATTTCAAATGGTTGTGACATTTCCCATACTAATTAAGAATTCACCATCGTGAATAAATTGAAGGCATCCGAACAGTGGGCATGGTACTTTTCATATCAAATAAATACTAAACAAAACCAATTTTTTTATAACTTAGTTTCTAAAGTCATAAATCATCGTCTTCTTAGAAAATTCTACAGAAAGAAAAATCTCTTCCTAAGTTTATCTAAATTCTTCTTATAATTTGTAAAATTCGTGCTTTAAAACAAAAGTCCAATTTACATTCAAAGAAAGTATTAAAAGTAAAATAAAATCTTAAATTGAGTAAACAGTCATAATTTAAACAGAAATATAGAATTCAGTGTTTGATAAGTTTGTTTTTGAATTAGGAAGTTTTTTTGTTCACTAAAAACGATCCGTAATTACCGCACTTTTGACAAGACTTTCGATTAATTTAATTAAGTACGGTTTACTCAAAGAAGAAGGTTGAAACCGCACCACTAAAAAGGTATTTCTAGATCTTCAAACAGTGAAACCGCATAATGTTGTATGAAGTGTGTTGCAAGTTATACTGTCGTGTTAAAACCACATGTTGTTGGTAATCAACGACCTTTTGCGCTCGCCATTGACAGTAATGGCCTGGAAAAAATTGTTTTCAAAGAAATATGAACCAACAACGTTTTCAAACCAAAACTTATACCAAACAGTGCGTTTTTCGGAATGCATTGTACATTCATGGATCTTATGTGGATAAATATCGTTTCGAATTTCAAATATTGTTTGTTGGCATGCTATTTCATTCAGATATAAGTGTCATCGCTAAATACGTTTTTTAAGGTGATATGAGAGAAAAGACTAAATATATGACAGCCAATTCGTCGGATGTAGCTTAAATAATATGGCAACTATCAAGTCCACATTAAGTTCCGATAGAAATTTCACATTAATGGACGAAAGAACTATAATCGACAACACAAATTATTTATTTTTCAGTTTGCATTTCAAAAATATGATATCAAGGTTCGTGTTATAAGATTTGCTTAAAAAGTATAAAAATATAAATAAAACCGGGTAACATGTTTAAAGAAGAAACCAAAACCGGTTTTTTAAATAATCTAGTTGCATTCTTTTCAACACAAGAGCTTAAAAAACAAAATCAAATAAGAAGATAAAGAATAGATACATACACACATTGCATATATGAAAAAAAAGAGCATTAGTGTGTGTGTTTGTATTTGAGTGTGATTATTATGTACAAAAACATTTAGAGAGATTTAAGGCGCTTTGGAAAAAACAAAATGAAAAGTATTACTGATTTTTTTACTTCACTTGTTTCTTTTTACCCTTTCGGCTTTGTTAAAGAGAGATGGCACAAATAACATTCACATAAACAAGTAATTTAACTAACACGAAATGCTTAGCAGGAGGCTCGGTAAAGGAAGCGTAAAAAACAAAAGCTAAATGAAAGAATGTAAAAAACTGACTCGCTTTACCTTTTAACCGAGTGCACTACTGAATTTTTGTTGTCATATAAAATTAGAATATTGCAGAGTATGAAAAGTATTAAATCGTCTTTAAAAAATAAATATATTTTATTGGTTTGTATAATGGACACTAATTAAAGAAATAAAACATAGAAAAACCAAAATTTAGTTACTAAGTAAAACTCTTGTCAGCTACTGTCAGTTAAAAAACTAATTTTGTGTTTAGCAGTCACTTAAACTCATACATTTTAAAAATTTTATAGAAGAGTGGCTTTCAATTGCTATTCAATTTATTATGTAACAAAACAGGAACTAAAGGCCATTAATTACAAGAATTAAAAAAAAATAACTGAATCGCTCAATGCACTATCATAGTTGGCCATGAATTCTCAGTTCGTTTCAAAAATTGTCGTTCGTAAATAATATTGGGCGATCGAAGAATACAATAACGAAAGGCGACTGATGTCCGTTGCAATCAATCGTTCCAACTTGACCGTTATCGCATTTTTGTGACCAGCTATATGGATTTTATAGCGATGTTTTTTATCATATTGAAGGAATTATTATGCTGTTTCGTAACTGTAAATGAAACATGAACCCATCATAACACATCAGGTACTAAAGGCATTTGCATAAAAAAAACCGGATGGATCCTAACGACAGATAAAAAGGAAATAACTTTTTCAATCGTTGCTGAAAATCCAGATCGATTTTACGCGAAAATTACTGCATTTGGGAAAGGGAAAATGCTCTTCCTACGCATCAATGTCTGCTGTACACGTGTGAAGCAAACAGAAAAAAAAAAAAAATACTAAAAAAAATTAAAAAATGGAAACACGCGCTGCCATCATATTTAACATTTTCTCCACATTAACCAGTTTGTGAATGATTCTAGTATCCAAATCTGTAGAAACTACTTAACAATTATAGATTTGGGTTATTATAGGCTTGGGAAAAACTTTAATTTGCAAAGAATATTTCGAGCGAAAATTAACAAAACATATTTTTGTTGTTGTTCTGCTTATTTAAGCTTGATAAACTTTTATTTAGCAACTCTTTAGGATCTCGGGTGATTTCGGTTTAAATGTGACCATTGAAATTTAAAGACAGAAAACAATTTGTGTGCAAGTTAGTTTAAAGATCATGTGTATTTTTCTTTTTCTTTTTATTTTTCTAATCGATAGATGGCCACTATTTAATATAAGTTGTATTCTCTTAATTCTTAATTTTTCCCCTCTCCATTTAATGAAATATAAATAAATTCAAACACATTATATAAAGGAAAAACTGTGCCTATACATATGTCAGCCGATTTTGTTTTTTGGGCTTTCTTTTAGGCAGTTTCCATTGGTAAAACTAATTGAATTGCTGTCATAAACTACATCAGTGTCACGTTAATGCGAAAAAAATATGCAAGTCATCGTTCTTCTAGTTTTATTTTTAGTTATTGTTCACTCAAAACAATATCGAAAATTCAAACAATCACTCGCAAAGTAACAACTTTACTTTGCGGTGTAACGTATACATTTATTATTTCATCTGTTGATAGTCTCAGAAGCTAGTAAAAATGTGCATACAGTTAGGTCTACTGCTTCCTAATCTGTTTTGGCTTTTAACTACAAATCTTTGATGGCAGCGACAATACCGATCAAAAGAAAATGATAAACGACTCATTTTTATATGAATGCATTCTTGAACAGCTCTGAACAAATGTAACAAACACACGACACAAACTAAGCTGCTTCTATGCGCACCCTTTTTGCGTGTGTGTGTGTTTTTTTAATCTTTTGTAGGTTGGAGGTTATACCAGGTCATTTCTTGGTGCCTTAACATCTGAAGGATGTTGAACAAACTGATAATTTTCTAATGTTGAAAACGATATAATTTCTCTTAAAAATAATTTTTATTCGCGTGAAAAAAGAGCAAAAAAAATGCAAAAAGCAACCACGAGCAAACTTCTCAAGTAGGCTGAAACAAGTGATGAAAAATAATTTTAAAAGTCTTAATATTAAATTAAATTTTTTTTAATATAAAATAATTCAAAATAACAGACACAAAAAATGTTCTATGAATTAAAAGTATATTTTTTTAATCGCATCTTTATTTTTGTTCCTTTTTTACTTTGTATTTTATTTAAATATTCACTTAAAAAAAATACAAAAATATGTGTGACGGTTAAATTTATATTTTTTATCATTATTATTGTTAATTCGTGTCAGTTTCACCGTTCTGATTCGTTAATCATTTCGTCTTGAGTAGAAGTTATTCCATTTTAAAATTGTTTTCCGTGTAAATTAAAAAAAAAAAAGTTTTTTTTTTTTTTAATATTTGTGGTATTCATTTTGCTGCTCTTCCATCTTGTTCGTTTGTATGTTTTGCGAGTAATTGATATTAATTTAAGCAACGAATAACAAATATTTAGTCTCTAATATTAACGAAATTAAGCAATAGATACAATATACGAATGAAAGTCAGTAAGTATCTACAAAATAATTAATTAATTAAATTCTTATTCGCAATATTGTCACGCTTATTTTTCTTTTCTTTTAGTGATGTGACTGTTTTACGAAGACAGAAAGAGACTTTTACACGAGTTTTTGTTTCTAAATATAATTTTTTTACATGTGATAACCAGAGTCGGTTGGAAGTACATTTCTGATAAAAATATTTTATTAAATTTTATTATTAGTTATTAACCCAAAATTTATTTAATTTACATTCCACCAATTTATTAATAGAAATTTAGCAACATTTCGAGAAACCAGGAAAACCTCCATGTTTTTTGTTCAAAGAATAAGGTTGAAATTAGAGACGCTTTTTGTTTTAAGCGCGTCAATGATTGTAACTTTTTGAATTTTCCGCTTGTGAATTAAAATGGCAACATTGCCACTGTCAACACGCATCTGCCAGTTGATTTCTAACAAAGTTTGAAAAAAACTGCGCCATTTAGTTTGTGATTGAGAGCAGACTACTGCGTTATTTGAGGGAAAAAGGAATAATTCGTGTGCTCTTTCATCATTCAATTTTTGCGCTAAAACAAGTTTCAAACCATCAATCATTAAATGAATTAAACTATCAATGAATTAAACTATTGGAGAATTGCTGGACAAAGTGTTTTGAAGCTTAAAGGAGACTATGTTGAAAAGTAAAATGGTTTTTTATTCAAAAAGTCATGAACTGTTTAGTAAAACTTATTTTTACAGTTTAAACGGTCACATCACTTTTTTGGCAAATATTATTTAGTGTTTTCAATTAAATTTTGTCTTTTATATTCAACATCGTTTTTACTTAATACTATGATCACTTAAAATAAACGCTACGAGTAGCATGTACTGATTTCTCCATATAAACTCATGAAATCCATTCTTTTTTAATTAAAACGGTTATTTAGTTTACAGTTCAAATGTTCGTTAAAATTAAATTATTTATTATTTTTTGTGCAACACTATTAAATGCTGGGGCAAATAGTTTCAATAACAACTTAAATCAATTTAAATAAAACATTTCGTTCGCGAAATCCATTTTAGAAAGTGATTTAAGTAATGACATTAAACCCGCGTTGTACATTATTTTTAATGACCCAGAAATTTAACTACGGCAACAAATTTAAGACATCGCACAGAAATCTGTGTCAGCTTCAAACTTTTCGGTCGCGATCCTGACGAGTAACTCATAATTAAATATAACTATGAAATATACTGGTACCACTCCACACTCGACACCAAAAAAGATTTTTTCAACTTTTATACTTTTTGAATATGACCACTCTTTTATGCATGGAAATTTCTATATTGACGAATTGGGAAAAGTAAAAAATAAAAAGAAGGGAATAATTAAGCATCATATGACCAATTCAATTAACTAAAAGGGTGCTTGAGTAGAGACTTGTGCAGTTTTTACAACAATCAGCTTTTTCTGCAGCAACTGATTTCTATAGATAAGATTTTGTTCTCCAAATTTAAAACTTGACTGAGAAGATCGTACCTGAAACGAAAACCAAGTTAAACACTTTTCAGTTCCTTATGTCTGGGAGGGTTTAACGGAGCTAGAAAATCAGAGCATTTTACTATAAAAAATAATCAACGTTTGATGGCTGAACTGAAATTCTTAAACCCCTTAGTTTGTTTTGTTCCGGTTTTTTAAATTGTCCTTTTTTATTTTTTTTAATTCCGTATGTTTCTTTTTTACAATAACACAAGATAAACTATTAATTTTAGTAAAAAAATAAAAAAAAAAATTGATAATAAGATAATTTTTCAAAATTAACTTGATTGCTAATGCTGCAGAGAAATAAAAACAAATTCATATTTCCATTGTTAAACATCTAAATTGAAGTAATAATAAACTATATTCTTCTAATTTAACACACATCTAAGAAAAAAGTTCCGACAGTGGAAGTAATTCAACTCATTGCTGTGTTCAAAGTATCAGCACAATACTCTGTTCTTACTAAGCCCTGGGGACAGAAAGCATTATAAAACACAACTATAATCGAAAAGCATATAAAATAAAAAGAAATAAGATGCAAAAAAAAGACAAAAGAGGAAATTGAAGAATAAGTTACTAAGTATTCTTTCTTATTTCTGCAAATTAAAAAATTTTTAACTTTAAATACCCGTGTACAACGACGAGTTAATTTATCTGATCAATATTGACAGTAGTTATCAAATAAATGTTTGTATTACTGATTTATGCAATGCAAACGGCCAATTTTGCTGTTGCTAAGGCAATAATAGGTACAAAAACAAAAGCAAAACTTGACTGTAAAACTGCTAGAAGACAGACAAATACACAATATCAACAACAACTAGAGCAATCACAATCATCAACCAACCAACTATTCATGTATCTATACATTTATTCATCCATCTATGTGCATCTATCTATCTTTCTTTCATTCAATTTTCTATTTGCTTAATATTCTGGGTGATGTTAAGTAGAATGTATGTATGATGAACATTGAGCAAAAATATTCAAATATTAGCAAAAGTTCTTTAAAGGAATTAACTCAATTAAATATCGTCTGTTTATTTGATTTGAATTTTTTTAATACTGTAAATTTATCGATGGTGTCGCACAAGTATTTCTATTTGTTAAATTTCAAAGAAGTGTTCTGTTTTGCGGCAAAGAGCATTCAAAAATTTCTTTTAAATGTTTTCCTTTAGAATATTGCTTAACAATGAAAACAAATAGTGCTGTCATGAAGTGACTTTCTCTAGCTTTTTACTTAAAAGAATCGCTAGCACCCACTACTGTTTAAACTAGCGTCCAGTGTAATCTCACCCGAAACTATAAGTTGTCAATTCAAGTTCGATGCAAGTTTTATTATTAGTATCGTTATACCATTTCATCAAACATGGGTGTGAAGATAGCTCCGTCAGTTAGCTTCGTTTTTGACAACCCTGTTATGTTTACATACCTTTCACTCAAAAAATGTTAAGTTAACAGAATTGAATTATTTTAACATTTCCTTGTGCAAATTAAAAAAATTATATAAAAAGTGTGAAAATATAATAAAAATTTAATATTTATTTATTTATAGCAAAACATAAAAAGTCAAAATATAAAAATTTCTAAAATCAAGTTAAAAAAACTCATGCTTTTTTTCTTTCTTAATACAGGCATTTGACAAATGCCCAAAAATGGGTCAAAAATGAAAAGGTGCGGCTTAGCGGACTACAGGGGGCGAAAGCCAAGGCATTGTAGATTTCAGAAGTGTATAGGTTATATTCAGAATTTGTATAGGTTTTTAGTAATAGAATTAACAAAAATGTGAAATTACGCATTACCCCATATGGACATTTTTTAAATTCCTAAAAATGGGTCAAAAATGAAAAGGTGCGGCTTAGCGGACTACAGGGGGCGAAAGCCAAGGCATTGTAGATTTCAGAAGTGTATAGGTTATATTCAGAATTTGTATAGGTTTTTAGTAATAGAATTAATAAAAATGTGAAATTACGCATTACCCCATATGGACATTTTTTAAATTCCTAAAAATGGGTCAAAAATGAAAAGGTGCGGCTTAGCGGACTACAGGGGGCGAAAGCCAAGGCATTGTAGATTTCAGAAGTGTATAGGTTATATTCAGAATTTGTATAGGTTTTTAGTAATAGAATTAACAAAAATGTGAAATTACGCATTACCCCATATGGACATTTTTTAAATTCCTAAAAATGGGTTAAAAATGAAAAGGTGCGGCTTAGCGGACTACAGGGGGCGAAAGCCAAGGCATTGTAGATTTCAGAAGTGTATAGGTTATATTCAGAATTTGTATAGGTTTTTAGTAATAGAATTAACAAAAATGTGAAATTACGCATTACCCCATATGGACATTTTTTAAATTCCTAAAAATGGGTCAAAAATGAAAAGGTGCGGCTTAGCGGACTACAGGGGGCGAAAGCCAAGGCATTGTAGATTTCAGAAGTGTATAGGTTATATTCAGAATTTGTATAGGTTTTTAGTAATAGAATTAACAAAAATGTGAAATTACGCATTACCCCATATGGACATTTTTTAAATTCCTAAAAATGGGTCAAAAATGAAAAGGTGCGGCTTAGCGGACTACAGGGGGCGAAAGCCAAGGCATTGTAGATTTCAGAAGTGTATAGGTTATATTCAGAATTTGTATAGGTTTTTAGTAATAGAATTAACAAAAATGTGAAATTACGCATTACCCCATATGGACATTTTTTAAATTCCTAAAAATGGGTCAAAAATGAAAAGGTGCGGCTTAGCGGACTACAGGGGGCGAAAGCCAAGGCATTGTAGATTTCAGAAGTGTATAGGTTATATTCAGAATTTGTATAGGTTTTTAGTAATAGAATTAATAAAAATGTGAAATTACGCATTACCCCATATGGACATTTTTTAAATTCCTAAAAATGGGTCAAAAATGAAAAGGTGCGGCTTAGCGGACTACAGGGGGCGAAAGCCAAGGCATTGTAGATTTCAGAAGTGTATAGGTTATATTCAGAATTTGTATAGGTTTTTAGTAATAGAATTAACAAAAATGTGAAATTACGCATTACCCCATATGGACATTTTTTAAATTCCTAAAAATGGGTTAAAAATGAAAAGGTGCGGCCTAGCGGACTACAGGGGGCGAAAGCCAAGGCATTGTAGATTTCAGAAGTGTATAGGTTATATTCAGAATTTGTATAGGTTTTTAGTAATAGAATTAACAAAAATGTGAAATTACGCATTACCCCATATGGACATTTTTTAAATTCCTAAAAATGGGTCAAAAATGAAAAGGTGCGGCTTAGCGGACTACAGGGGGCGAAAGCCAAGGCATTGTAGATTTCAGAAGTGTATAGGTTATATTCAGAATTTGTATAGGTTTTTAGTAATAGAATTAATAAAAATGTGAAATTACGCATTACCCCATATGGACATTTTTTAAATTCCTAAAAATGGGTCAAAAATGAAAAGGTGCGGCTTAGCGGACTACAGGGGGCGAAAGCCAAGGCATTGTAGATTTCAGAAGTGTATAGGTTATATTCAGAATTTGTATAGGTTTTTAGTAATAGAATTAACAAAAATGTGAAATTACGCATTACCCCATATGGACATTTTTTAAATTCCTAAAAATGGGTTAAAAATGAAAAGGTGCGGCCTAGCGGACTACAGGGGGCGAAAGCCAAGGCATTGTAGATTTCAGAAGTGTATAGGTTATATTCAGAATTTGTATAGGTTTTTAGTAATAGAATTAACAAAAATGTGAAATTACGCATTACCCCATATGGACATTTTTTAAATTCCTAAAAATGGGTCAAAAATGAAAAGGTGCGGCTTAGCGGACTACAGGGGGCGAAAGCCAAGGCATTGTAGATTTCAGAAGTGTATAGGTTATATTCAGAATTTGTATAGGTTTTTAGTAATAGAATTAATAAAAATGTGAAATTACGCATTACCCCATATGGACATTTTTTAAATTCCTAAAAATGGGTCAAAAATGAAAAGGTGCGGCTTAGCGGACTACAGGGGGCGAAAGCCAAGGCATTGTAGATTTCAGAAGTGTATAGGTTATATTCAGAATTTGTATAGGTTTTTAGTAATAGAATTAACAAAAATGTGAAATTACGCATTACCCCATATGGACATTTTTTAAATTCCTAAAAATGAGTTAAAAATGAAAAGGTGCGGCCTAGCGGACTACAGGGGGCGAAAGCCAAGGCATTGTAGATTTCAGAAGTGTATAGGTTATATTCAGAATTTGTATAGGTTTTTAGTAATAGAATTAACAAAAATGTGAAATTACGCATTACCCCATATGGACATTTTTTAAATTCCTAAAAATGGGTCAAAAATGAAAAGGTGCGGCTTAGCGGACTACAGGGGGCGAAAGCCAAGGCATTGTAGATTTCAGAAGTGTATAGGTTATATTCAGAATTTGTATAGGTTTTTAGTAATAGAATTAATAAAAATGTGAAATTACGCATTACCCCATATGGACATTTTTTAAATTCCTAAAAATGGGTCAAAAATGAAAAGGTGCGGCTTAGCGGACTACAGGGGGCGAAAGCCAAGGCATTGTAGATTTCAGAAGTGTATAGGTTATATTCAGAATTTGTATAGGTTTTTAGTAATAGAATTAACAAAAATGTGAAATTACGCATTACCCCATATGGACATTTTTTAAATTCCTAAAAATGGGTTAAAAATGAAAAGGTGCGGCCTAGCGGACTACAGGGGGCGAAAGCCAAGGCATTGTAGATTTCAGAAGTGTATAGGTTATATTCAGAATTTGTATAGGTTTTTAGTAATAGAATTAACAAAAATGTGAAATTACGCATTACCCCATATGGACATTTTTTAAATTCCTAAAAATGGGTCAAAAATGAAAAGGTGCGGCTTAGCGGACTACAGGGGGCGAAAGCCAAGGCATTGTAGATTTCAGAAGTGTATAGGTTATATTCAGAATTTGTATAGGTTTTTAGTAATAGAATTAATAAAAATGTGAAATTACGCATTACCCCATATGGACATTTTTTAAATTCCTAAAAATGGGTCAAAAATGAAAAGGTGCGGCTTAGCGGACTACAGGGGGCGAAAGCCAAGGCATTGTAGATTTCAGAAGTGTATAGGTTATATTCAGAATTTGTATAGGTTTTTAGTAATAGAATTAACAAAAATGTGAAATTACGCATTACCCCATATGGACATTTTTTAAATTCCTAAAAATGGGTTAAAAATGAAAAGGTGCGGCTTAGCGGACTACAGGGGGCGAAAGCCAAGGCATTGTAGATTTCAGAAGTGTATAGGTTATATTCAGAATTTGTATAGGTTTTTAGTAATAGAATTAACAAAAATGTGAAATTACGCATTACCCCATATGGACATTTTTTAAATTCCTAAAAATGGGTCAAAAATGAAAAGGTGCGGCTTAGCGGACTACAGGGGGCGAAAGCCAAGGCATTGTAGATTTCAGAAGTGTATAGGTTATATTCAGAATTTGTATAGGTTTTTAGTAATAGAATTAACAAAAATGTGAAATTACGCATTACCCCATATGGACATTTTTTAAATTCCTAAAAATGGGTCAAAAATGAAAAGGTGCGGCTTAGCGGACTACAGGGGGCGAAAGCCAAGGCATTGTAGATTTCAGAAGTGTATAGGTTATATTCAGAATTTGTATAGGTTTTTAGTAATAGAATTAACAAAAATGTGAAATTACGCATTACCCCATATGGACATTTTTTAAATTCCTAAAAATGGGTCAAAAATGAAAAGGTGCGGCTTAGCGGACTACAGGGGGCGAAAGCCAAGGCATTGTAGATTTCAGAAGTGTATAGGTTATATTCAGAATTTGTATAGGTTTTTAGTAATAGAATTAATAAAAATGTGAAATTACGCATTACCCCATATGGACATTTTTTAAATTCCTAAAAATGGGTCAAAAATGAAAAGGTGCGGCTTAGCGGACTACAGGGGGCGAAAGCCAAGGCATTGTAGATTTCAGAAGTGTATAGGTTATATTCAGAATTTGTATAGGTTTTTAGTAATAGAATTAACAAAAATGTGAAATTACGCATTACCCCATATGGACATTTTTTAAATTCCTAAAAATGGGTTAAAAATGAAAAGGTGCGGCTTAGCGGACTACAGGGGGCGAAAGCCAAGGCATTGTAGATTTCAGAAGTGTATAGGTTATATTCAGAATTTGTATAGGTTTTTAGTAATAGAATTAACAAAAATGTGAAATTACGCATTACCCCATATGGACATTTTTTAAATTCCTAAAAATGGGTCAAAAATGAAAAGGTGCGGCTTAGCGGACTACAGGGGGCGAAAGCCAAGGCATTGTAGATTTCAGAAGTGTATAGGTTATATTCAGAATTTGTATAGGTTTTTAGTAATAGAATTAACAAAAATGTGAAATTACGCATTACCCCATATGGACATTTTTTAAATTCCTAAAAATGGGTCAAAAATGAAAAGGTGCGGCTTAGCGGACTACAGGGGGCGAAAGCCAAGGCATTGTAGATTTCAGAAGTGTATAGGTTATATTCAGAATTTGTATAGGTTTTTAGTAATAGAATTAACAAAAATGTGAAATTACGCATTACCCCATATGGACATTTTTTAAATTCCTAAAAATGGGTCAAAAATGAAAAGGTGCGGCTTAGCGGACTACAGGGGGCGAAAGCCAAGGCATTGTAGATTTCAGAAGTGTATAGGTTATATTCAGAATTTGTATAGGTTTTTAGTAATAGAATTAACAAAAATGTGAAATTACGCATTACCCCATATGGACATTTTTTAAATTCCTAAAAATGGGTCAAAAATGAAAAGGTGCGGCTTAGCGGACTACAGGGGGCGAAAGCCAAGGCATTGTAGATTTCAGAAGTGTATAGGTTATATTCAGAATTTGTATAGGTTTTTAGTAATAGAATTAATAAAAATGTGAAATTACGCATTACCCCATATGGACATTTTTTAAATTCCTAAAAATGGGTCAAAAATGAAAAGGTGCGGCTTAGCGGACTACAGGGGGCGAAAGCCAAGGCATTGTAGATTTCAGAAGTGTATAGGTTATATTCAGAATTTGTATAGGTTTTTAGTAATAGAATTAACAAAAATGTGAAATTACGCATTACCCCATATGGACATTTTTTAAATTCCTAAAAATGGGTTAAAAATGAAAAGGTGCGGCCTAGCGGACTACAGGGGGCGAAAGCCAAGGCATTGTAGATTTCAGAAGTGTATAGGTTATATTCAGAATTTGTATAGGTTTTTAGTAATAGAATTAACAAAAATGTGAAATTACGCATTACCCCATATGGACATTTTTTAAATTCCTAAAAATGGGTCAAAAATGAAAAGGTGCGGCTTAGCGGACTACAGGGGGCGAAAGCCAAGGCATTGTAGATTTCAGAAGTGTATAGGTTATATTCAGAATTTGTATAGGTTTTTAGTAATAGAATTAATAAAAATGTGAAATTACGCATTACCCCATATGGACATTTTTTAAATTCCTAAAAATGGGTCAAAAATGAAAAGGTGCGGCTTAGCGGACTACAGGGGGCGAAAGCCAAGGCATTGTAGATTTCAGAAGTGTATAGGTTATATTCAGAATTTGTATAGGTTTTTAGTAATAGAATTAACAAAAATGTGAAATTACGCATTACCCCATATGGACATTTTTTAAATTCCTAAAAATGGGTTAAAAATGAAAAGGTGCGGCTTAGCGGACTACAGGGGGCGAAAGCCAAGGCATTGTAGATTTCAGAAGTGTATAGGTTATATTCAGAATTTGTATAGGTTTTTAGTAATAGAATTAACAAAAATGTGAAATTACGCATTACCCCATATGGACATTTTTTAAATTCCTAAAAATGGGTCAAAAATGAAAAGGTGCGGCTTAGCGGACTACAGGGGGCGAAAGCCAAGGCATTGTAGATTTCAGAAGTGTATAGGTTATATTCAGAATTTGTATAGGTTTTTAGTAATAGAATTAACAAAAATGTGAAATTACGCATTACCCCATATGGACATTTTTTAAATTCCTAAAAATGGGTCAAAAATGAAAAGGTGCGGCTTAGCGGACTACAGGGGGCGAAAGCCAAGGCATTGTAGATTTCAGAAGTGTATAGGTTATATTCAGAATTTGTATAGGTTTTTAGTAATAGAATTAACAAAAATGTGAAATTACGCATTACCCCATATGGACATTTTTTAAATTCCTAAAAATGGGTCAAAAATGAAAAGGTGCGGCTTAGCGGACTACAGGGGGCGAAAGCCAAGGCATTGTAGATTTCAGAAGTGTATAGGTTATATTCAGAATTTGTATAGGTTTTTAGTAATAGAATTAATAAAAATGTGAAATTACGCATTACCCCATATGGACATTTTTTAAATTCCTAAAAATGGGTCAAAAATGAAAAGGTGCGGCTTAGCGGACTACAGGGGGCGAAAGCCAAGGCATTGTAGATTTCAGAAGTGTATAGGTTATATTCAGAATTTGTATAGGTTTTTAGTAATAGAATTAACAAAAATGTGAAATTACGCATTACCCCATATGGACATTTTTTAAATTCCTAAAAATGGGTTAAAAATGAAAAGGTGCGGCTTAGCGGACTACAGGGGGCGAAAGCCAAGGCATTGTAGATTTCAGAAGTGTATAGGTTATATTCAGAATTTGTATAGGTTTTTAGTAATAGAATTAACAAAAATGTGAAATTACGCATTACCCCATATGGACATTTTTTAAATTCCTAAAAATGGGTCAAAAATGAAAAGGTGCGGCTTAGCGGACTACAGGGGGCGAAAGCCAAGGCATTGTAGATTTCAGAAGTGTATAGGTTATATTCAGAATTTGTATAGGTTTTTAGTAATAGAATTAACAAAAATGTGAAATTACGCATTACCCCATATGGACATTTTTTAAATTCCTAAAAATGGGTCAAAAATGAAAAGGTGCGGCTTAGCGGACTACAGGGGGCGAAAGCCAAGGCATTGTAGATTTCAGAAGTGTATAGGTTATATTCAGAATTTGTATAGGTTTTTAGTAATAGAATTAACAAAAATGTGAAATTACGCATTACCCCATATGGACATTTTTTAAATTCCTAAAAATGGGTCAAAAATGAAAAGGTGCGGCTTAGCGGACTACAGGGGGCGAAAGCCAAGGCATTGTAGATTTCAGAAGTGTATAGGTTATATTCAGAATTTGTATAGGTTTTTAGTAATAGAATTAATAAAAATGTGAAATTACGCATTACCCCATATGGACATTTTTTAAATACCTAAAAATGGGTCAAAAATGAAAAGGTGCGGCTTAGCGGACTACAGGGGGCGAAAGCCAAGGCATTGTAGATTTCAGAAGTGTATAGGTTATATTCAGAATTTGTATAGGTTTTTAGTAATAGAATTAACAAAAATGTGAAATTACGCATTACCCCATATGGACATTTTTTAAATTCCTAAAAATGGGTTAAAAATGAAAAGGTGCGGCTTAGCGGACTACAGGGGGCGAAAGCCACGGCATTGTAGATTTCAGAAGTGTATAGGTTATATTCAGAATTTGTATAGGTTTTTAGTAATAGAATTAACAAAAATGTGAAATTACGCATTACCCCATATGGACATTTTTTAAATTCCTAAAAATGGGTCAAAAATGAAAAGGTGCGGCTTAGCGGACTACAGGGGGCGAAAGCCAAGGCATTGTAGATTTCAGAAGTGTATAGGTTATATTCAGAATTTGTATAGGTTTTTAGTAATAGAATTAACAAAAATGTGAAATTACGCATTACCCCATATGGACATTTTTTAAATTCCTAAAAATGGGTCAAAAATGAAAAGGTGCGGCTTAGCGGACTACAGGGGGCGAAAGCCAAGGCATTGTAGATTTCAGAAGTGTATAGGTTATATTCAGAATTTGTATAGGTTTTTAGTAATAGAATTAACAAAAATGTGAAATTACGCATTACCCCATATGGACATTTTTTAAATTCCTAAAAATGGGTCAAAAATGAAAAGGTGCGGCTTAGCGGACTACAGGGGGCGAAAGCCAAGGCATTGTAGATTTCAGAAATGTATAGGTTATATTCAGAATTTGTATAGGTTTTTAGTAATAGAATTAACAAAAATGTGAAATTACGCATTACCCCATATGGACATATTTAAAATCCCTAAAAATGGGTCAAAAATGAAAAGGTGCGGCTTAGCGGACTACAGGGGGCGAAAGCCAAGGCATTGTAGATTTCAGAAGTGTATAGGTTATATTCAGAATTTGTATAGGTTTTTAGTAATAGAATTAACAAAAATGTGAAATTACGCATTACCCCATATGGACATTTTTTAAATTCCTAAAAATGGGTCTTTTATTCCTAAAAATGGGTTTTTAGGAATTTAAAAAATGTCCATATGGGGTAATGCGTAATTTCACATTTTTGTTAATTCTATTACTAAAAACCTATACAAATTCTGAATATAACCTATACACTTCTGAAATCTACAATGCCTTGGCTTTCGCCCCCTGTAGTCCGCTAAGCCGCACCTTTTCATTTTTGACCCATTTTTAGGAATTTAAAAAATGTCCATATGGGGTAATGCGTAATTTCACATTTTTGTTAATTCTATTACTAAAAACCTATACAAATTCTGAATATAACCTATACACTTCTGAAATCTACAATGCCTTGGCTTTCGCCCCCTGTAGTCCGCTAAGCCGCACCTTTTCATTTTTGACCCATTTTTAGGAATTTAAAAAATGTCCATATGGGGTAATGCGTAATTTCACATTTTTGTTAATTCTATTACTAAAAACCTATACAAATTCTGAATATAACCTATACACTTCTGAAATCTACAATGCCTTGGCTTTCGCCCCCTGTAGTCCGCTAAGCCGCACCTTTTCATTTTTGACCCATTTTTAGGAATTTAAAAAATGTCCATATGGGGTAATGCGTAATTTCACATTTTTGTTAATTCTATTACTAAAAACCTATACAAATTCTGAATATAACCTATACACTTCTGAAATCTACAATGCCTTGGCTTTCGCCCCCTGTAGTCCGCTAAGCCGCACCTTTTCATTTTTAACCCATTTTTAGGAATTTAAAAAATGTCCATATGGGGTAATGCGTAATTTCACATTTTTGTTAATTCTATTACTAAAAACCTATACAAATTCTGAATATAACCTATACACTTCTGAAATCTACAATGCCTTGGCTTTCGCCCCCTGTAGTCCGCTAAGCCGCACCTTTTCATTTTTGACCCATTTTTAGGAATTTAAAAAATGTCCATATGGGGTAATGCGTAATTTCACATTTTTATTAATTCTATTACTAAAAACCTATACAAATTCTGAATATAACCTATACACTTCTGAAATCTACAATGCCTTGGCTTTCGCCCCCTGTAGTCCGCTAAGCCGCACCTTTTCATTTTTGACCCATTTTTAGGAATTTAAAAAATGTCCATATGGGGTAATGCGTAATTTCACATTTTTGTTAATTCTATTACTAAAAACCTATACAAATTCTGAATATAACCTATACACTTCTGAAATCTACAATGCCTTGGCTTTCGCCCCCTGTAGTCCGCTAAGCCGCACCTTTTCATTTTTGACCCATTTTTAGGAATTTAAAAAATGTCCATATGGGGTAATGCGTAATTTCACATTTTTGTTAATTCTATTACTAAAAACCTATACAAATTCTGAATATAACCTATACACTTCTGAAATCTACAATGCCTTGGCTTTCGCCCCCTGTAGTCCGCTAAGCCGCACCTTTTCATTTTTGACCCATTTTTAGGAATTTAAAAAATGTCCATATGGGGTAATGCGTAATTTCACATTTTTGTTAATTCTATTACTAAAAACCTATACAAATTCTGAATATAACCTATACACTTCTGAAATCTACAATGCCTTGGCTTTCGCCCCCTGTAGTCCGCTAAGCCGCACCTTTTCATTTTTAACCCATTTTTAGGAATTTAAAAAATGTCCATATGGGGTAATGCGTAATTTCACATTTTTGTTAATTCTATTACTAAAAACCTATACAAATTCTGAATATAACCTATACACTTCTGAAATCTACAATGCCTTGGCTTTCGCCCCCTGTAGTCCGCTAAGCCGCACCTTTTCATTTTTGACCCATTTTTAGGAATTTAAAAAATGTCCATATGGGGTAATGCGTAATTTCACATTTTTATTAATTCTATTACTAAAAACCTATACAAATTCTGAATATAACCTATACACTTCTGAAATCTACAATGCCTTGGCTTTCGCCCCCTGTAGTCCGCTAAGCCGCACCTTTTCATTTTTGACCCATTTTTAGGAATTTAAAAAATGTCCATATGGGGTAATGCGTAATTTCACATTTTTGTTAATTCTATTACTAAAAACCTATACAAATTCTGAATATAACCTATACACTTCTGAAATCTACAATGCCTTGGCTTTCGCCCCCTGTAGTCCGCTAAGCCGCACCTTTTCATTTTTGACCCATTTTTAGGAATTTAAAAAATGTCCATATGGGGTAATGCGTAATTTCACATTTTTGTTAATTCTATTACTAAAAACCTATACAAATTCTGAATATAACCTATACACTTCTGAAATCTACAATGCCTTGGCTTTCGCCCCCTGTAGTCCGCTAAGCCGCACCTTTTCATTTTTAACCCATTTTTAGGAATTTAAAAAATGTCCATATGGGGTAATGCGTAATTTCACATTTTTTTAATTCTATTACTAAAAACCTATACAAATTCTGAATATAACCTATACACTTCTGAAATCTACAATGCCTTGGCTTTCGCCCCCTGTAGTCCGCTAAGCCGCACCTTTTCATTTTTGACCCATTTTTAGGAATTTAAAAAATGTCCATATGGGGTAATGCGTAATTTCACATTTTTATTAATTCTATTACTAAAAACCTATACAAATTCTGAATATAACCTATACACTTCTGAAATCTACAATGCCTTGGCTTTCGCCCCCTGTAGTCCGCTAAGCCGCACCTTTTCATTTTTGACCCATTTTTAGGAATTTAAAAAATGTCCATATGGGGTAATGCGTAATTTCACATTTTTGTTAATTCTATTACTAAAAACCTATACAAATTCTGAATATAACCTATACACTTCTGAAATCTACAATGCCTTGGCTTTCGCCCCCTGTAGTCCGCTAAGCCGCACCTTTTCATTTTTGACCCATTTTTAGGAATTTAAAAAATGTCCATATGGGGTAATGCGTAATTTCACATTTTTATTAATTCTATTACTAAAAACCTATACAAATTCTGAATATAACCTATACACTTCTGAAATCTACAATGCCTTGGCTTTCGCCCCCTGTAGTCCGCTAAGCCGCACCTTTTCATTTTTGACCCATTTTTAGGAATTTAAAAAATGTCCATATGGGGTAATGCGTAATTTCACATTTTTGTTAATTCTATTACTAAAAACCTATACAAATTCTGAATATAACCTATACACTTCTGAAATCTACAATGCCTTGGCTTTCGCCCCCTGTAGTCCGCTAAGCCGCACCTTTTCATTTTTGACCCATTTTTAGGAATTTAAAAAATGTCCATATGGGGTAATGCGTAATTTCACATTTTTGTTAATTCTATTACTAAAAACCTATACAAATTCTGAATATAACCTATACACTTCTGAAATCTACAATGCCTTGGCTTTCGCCCCCTGTAGTCCGCTAAGCCGCACCTTTTCATTTTTAACCCATTTTTAGGAATTTAAAAAATGTCCATATGGGGTAATGCGTAATTTCACATTTTTGTTAATTCTATTACTAAAAACCTATACAAATTCTGAATATAACCTATACACTTCTGAAATCTACAATGCCTTGGCTTTCGCCCCCTGTAGTCCGCTAAGCCGCACCTTTTCATTTTTGACCCATTTTTAGGAATTTAAAAAATGTCCATATGGGGTAATGCGTAATTTCACATTTTTATTAATTCTATTACTAAAAACCTATACAAATTCTGAATATAACCTATACACTTCTGAAATCTACAATGCCTTGGCTTTCGCCCCCTGTAGTCCGCTAAGCCGCACCTTTTCATTTTTGACCCATTTTTAGGAATTTAAAAAATGTCCATATGGGGTAATGCGTAATTTCACATTTTTGTTAATTCTATTACTAAAAACCTATACAAATTCTGAATATAACCTATACACTTCTGAAATCTACAATGCCTTGGCTTTCGCCCCCTGTAGTCCGCTAAGCCGCACCTTTTCATTTTTGACCCATTTTTAGGAATTTAAAAAATGTCCATATGGGGTAATGCGTAATTTCACATTTTTATTAATTCTATTACTAAAAACCTATACAAATTCTGAATATAACCTATACACTTCTGAAATCTACAATGCCTTGGCTTTCGCCCCCTGTAGTCCGCTAAGCCGCACCTTTTCATTTTTGACCCATTTTTAGGAATTTAAAAAATGTCCATATGGGGTAATGCGTAATTTCACATTTTTCTTAATTCTATTACTAAAAACCTATACAAATTCTGAATATAACCTATACACTTCTGAAATCTACAATGCCTTGGCTTTCGCCCCCTGTAGTCCGCTAAGCCGCACCTTTTCATTTTTAACCCATTTTTAGGAATTTAAAAAATGTCCATATGGGGTAATGCGTAATTTCACATTTTTGTTAATTCTATTACTAAAAACCTATACAAATTCTGAATATAACCTATACACTTCTGAAATCTACAATGCCTTGGCTTTCGCCCCCTGTAGTCCGCTAAGCCGCACCTTTTCATTTTTGACCCATTTTTAGGAATTTAAAAAATGTCCATATGGGGTAATGCGTAATTTCACATTTTTGTTAATTCTATTACTAAAAACCTATACAAATTCTGAATATAACCTATACACTTCTGAAATCTACAATGCCTTGGCTTTCGCCCCCTGTAGTCCGCTAAGCCGCACCTTTTCATTTTTGACCCATTTTTAGGAATTTAAAAAATGTCCATATGGGGTAATGCGTAATTTCACATTTTTATTAATTCTATTACTAAAAACCTATACAAATTCTGAATATAACCTATACACTTCTGAAATCTACAATGCCTTGGCTTTCGCCCCCTGTAGTCCGCTAAGCCGCACCTTTTCATTTTTGACCCATTTTTAGGAATTTAAAAAATGTCCATATGGGGTAATGCGTAATTTCACATTTTTGTTAATTCTATTACTAAAAACCTATACAAATTCTGAATATAACCTATACACTTCTGAAATCTACAATGCCTTGGCTTTCGCCCCCTGTAGTCCGCTAAGCCGCACCTTTTCATTTTTAACCCATTTTTAGGAATTTAAAAAATGTCCATATGGGGTAATGCGTAATTTCACATTTTTGTTAATTCTATTACTAAAAACCTATACAAATTCTGAATATAACCTATACACTTCTGAAATCTACAATGCCTTGGCTTTCGCCCCCTGTAGTCCGCTAAGCCGCACCTTTTCATTTTTGACCCATTTTTAGGAATTTAAAAAATGTCCATATGGGGTAATGCGTAATTTCACATTTTTGTTAATTCTATTACTAAAAACCTATACAAATTCTGAATATAACCTATACACTTCTGAAATCTACAATGCCTTGGCTTTCGCCCCCTGTAGTCCGCTAAGCCGCACCTTTTCATTTTTGACCCATTTTTAGGAATTTAAAAAATGTCCATATGGGGTAATGCGTAATTTCACATTTTTGTTAATTCTATTACTAAAAACCTATACAAATTCTGAATATAACCTATACACTTCTGAAATCTACAATGCCTTGGCTTTCGCCCCCTGTAGTCCGCTAAGCCGCACCTTTTCATTTTTGACCCATTTTTAGGAATTTAAAAAATGTCCATATGGGGTAATGCGTAATTTCACATTTTTATTAATTCTATTACTAAAAACCTATACAAATTCTGAATATAACCTATACACTTCTGAAATCTACAATGCCTTGGCTTTCGCCCCCTGTAGTCCGCTAAGCCGCACCTTTTCATTTTTGACCCATTTTTAGGAATTTAAAAAATGTCCATATGGGGTAATGCGTAATTTCACATTTTTGTTAATTCTATTACTAAAAACCTATACAAATTCTGAATATAACCTATACACTTCTGAAATCTACAATGCCTTGGCTTTCGCCCCTTGTAGTCCGCTAAGCCGCACCTTTTCATTTTTGACCCATTTTTAGGAATTTAAAAAATGTCCATATGGGGTAATGCGTAATTTCACATTTTTGTTAATTCTATTACTAAAAACCTATACAAATTCTGAATATAACCTATACACTTCTGAAATCTACAATGCCTTGGCTTTCGCCCCCTGTAGTCCGCTAAGCCGCACCTTTTCATTTTTAACCCATTTTTAGGAATTTAAAAAATGTCCATATGGGGTAATGCGTAATTTCACATTTTTGTTAATTCTATTACTAAAAACCTATACAAATTCTGAATATAACCTATACACTTCTGAAATCTACAATGCCTTGGCTTTCGCCCCCTGTAGTCCGCTAAGCCGCACCTTTTCATTTTTGACCCATTTTTAGGAATTTAAAAAATGTCCATATGGGGTAATGCGTAATTTCACATTTTTATTAATTCTATTACTAAAAACCTATACAAATTCTGAATATAACCTATACACTTCTGAAATCTACAATGCCTTGGCTTTCGCCCCCTGTAGTCCGCTAAGCCGCACCTTTTCATTTTTGACCCATTTTTAGGAATTTAAAAAATGTCCATATGGGGTAATGCGTAATTTCACATTTTTGTTAATTCTATTACTAAAAACCTATACAAATTCTGAATATAACCTATACACTTCTGAAATCTACAATGCCTTGGCTTTCGCCCCCTGTAGTCCGCTAAGCCGCACCTTTTCATTTTTGACCCATTTTTAGGAATTTAAAAAATGTCCATATGGGGTAATGCGTAATTTCACATTTTTATTAATTCTATTACTAAAAACCTATACAAATTCTGAATATAACCTATACACTTCTGAAATCTACAATGCCTTGGCTTTCGCCCCCTGTAGTCCGCTAAGCCGCACCTTTTCATTTTTGACCCATTTTTAGGAATTTAAAAAATGTCCATATGGGGTAATGCGTAATTTCACATTTTTATTAATTCTATTACTAAAAACCTATACAAATTCTGAATATAACCTATACACTTCTGAAATCTACAATGCCTTGGCTTTCGCCCCCTGTAGTCCGCTAAGCCGCACCTTTTCATTTTTGACCCATTTTTAGGAATTTAAAAAATGTCCATATGGGGTAATGCGTAATTTCACATTTTTGTTAATTCTATTACTAAAAACCTATACAAATTCTGAATATAACCTATACACTTCTGAAATCTACAATGCCTTGGCTTTCGCCCCCTGTAGTCCGCTAAGCCGCACCTTTTCATTTTTGACCCATTTTTAGGAATTTAAAAAATGTCCATATGGGGTAATGCGTAATTTCACATTTTTGTTAATTCTATTACTAAAAACCTATACAAATTCTGAATATAACCTATACACTTCTGAAATCTACAATGCCTTGGCTTTCGCCCCCTGTAGTCCGCTAAGCCGCACCTTTTCATTTTTGACCCATTTTTTTTAGGAATTTAAAAAATGTACATATGGGGTAATGCGTAATTTCACATTTTTGTTAATTCTATTACTAAAAACCTATACAAATTCTGAATATAACCTATACACTTCTGAAATCTACAATGCCTTGGCTTTCGCCCCCTGTAGTCCGCTAAGCCGCACCTTTTCATTTTTGACCCATTTTTAGGAATTTAAAAAATGTCCATATGGGGTAATGCGTAATTTCACATTTTTGTTAATTCTATTACTAAAAACCTATACAAATTCTGAATATAACCTATACACTTCTGAAATCTACAATGCCTTGGCTTTCGCCCCCTGTAGTCCGCTAAGCCGCACCTTTTCATTTTTGACCCATTTTTAGGAATTTAAAAAATGTCCATATGGGGTAATGCGTAATTTCACATTTTTGTTAATTCTATTACTAAAAACCTATACAAATTCTGAATATAACCTATACACTTCTGAAATCTACAATGCCTTGGCTTTCGCCCCCTGTAGTCCGCTAAGCCGCACCTTTTCATTTTTGACCCATTTTTAGGAATTTAAAAAATGTCCATATGGGGTAATGCGTAATTTCACATTTTTGTTAATTCTATTACTAAAAACCTATACAAATTCTAAATATAACCTATACACTTCTGAAATCTACAATGCCTTGGCTTTCGCCCCCTGTAGTCCGCTAAGCCGCACCTTTTCATTTTTGACCCATTTTTAGGAATTTAAAAAATGTCCATATGGGGTAATGCGTAATTTCACATTTTTATTAATTCTATTACTAAAAACCTATACAAATTCTGAATATAACCTATACACTTCTGAAATCTACAATGCCTTGGCTTTCGCCCCCTGTAGTCCGCTAAGCCGCACCTTTTCATTTTTGACCCATTTTTAGGAATTTAAAAAATGTCCATATGGGGTAATGCGTAATTTCACATTTTTGTTAATTCTATTACTAAAAACCTATACAAATTCTGAATATAACCTATACACTTCTGAAATCTACAATGCCTTGGCTTTCGCCCCCTGTAGTCCGCTAAGCCGCACCTTTTCATTTTTGACCCATTTTTAGGAATTTAAAAAATGTCCATATGGGGTAATGCGTAATTTCACATTTTTGTTAATTCTATTACTAAAAACCTATACAAATTCTGAATATAACCTATACACTTCTGAAATCTACAATGCCTTGGCTTTCGCCCCCTGTAGTCCGCTAAGCCGCATCTTTTCATTTTTAACCCATTTTTAGGAATTTAAAAAATGTCCATATGGGGTAATGCGTAATTTCACATTTTTGTTAATTCTATTACTAAAAACCTATACAAATTCTGAATATAACCTATACACTTCTGAAATCTACAATGCCTTGGCTTTCGCCCCCTGTAGTCCGCTAAGCCGCACCTTTTCATTTTTGACCCATTTTTAGGAATTTAAAAAATGTCCATATGGGGTAATGCGTAATTTCACATTTTTATTAATTCTATTACTAAAAACCTATACAAATTCTGAATATAACCTATACACTTCTGAAATCTACAATGCCTTGGCTTTCGCCCCCTGTAGTCCGCTAAGCCGCACCTTTTCATTTTTGACCCATTTTTAGGAATTTAAAAAATGTCCATATGGGGTAATGCGTAATTTCACATTTTTGTTAATTCTATTACTAAAAACCTATACAAATTCTGAATATAACCTATACACTTCTGAAATCTACAATGCCTTGGCTTTCGCCCCCTGTAGTCCGCTAAGCCGCACCTTTTCATTTTTGACCCATTTTTAGGAATTTAAAAAATGTCCATATGGGGTAATGCGTAATTTCACATTTTTGTTAATTCTATTACTAAAAACCTATACAAATTCTGAATATAACCTATACACTTCTGAAATCTACAATGCCTTGGCTTTCGCCCCCTGTAGTCCGCTAAGCCGCACCTTTTCATTTTTGACCCATTTTTAGGAATTTAAAAAATGTCCATATGGGGTAATGCGTAATTTCACATTTTTGTTAATTCTATTACTAAAAACCTATACAAATTCTGAATATAACCTATACACTTCTGAAATCTACAATGCCTTGGCTTTCGCCCCCTGTAGTCCGCTAAGCCGCACCTTTTCATTTTTGACCCATTTTTAGGAATTTAAAAAATGTCCATATGGGGTAATGCGTAATTTCACATTTTTATTAATTCTATTACTAAAAACCTATACAAATTCTGAATATAACCTATACACTTCTGAAATCTACAATGCCTTGGCTTTCGCCCCCTGTAGTCCGCTAAGCCGCACCTTTTCATTTTTGACCCATTTTTAGGAATTTAAAAAATGTCCATATGGGGTAATGCGTAATTTCACATTTTTATTAATTCTATTACTAAAAACCTATACAAATTCTGAATATAACCTATACACTTCTGAAATCTACAATGCCTTGGCTTTCGCCCCCTGTAGTCCGCTAAGCCGCACCTTTTCATTTTTGACCCATTTTTAGGAATTTAAAAAATGTCCATATGGGGTAATGCGTAATTTCACATTTTTGTTAATTCTATTACTAAAAACCTATACAAATTCTGAATATAACCTATACACTTCTGAAATCTACAATGCCTTGGCTTTCGCCCCCTGTAGTCCGCTAAGCCGCACCTTTTCATTTTTGACCCATTTTTAGGAATTTAAAAAATGTCCATATGGGGTAATGCGTAATTTCACATTTTTGTTAATTCTATTACTAAAAACCTATACAAATTCTGAATATAACCTATACACTTCTGAAATCTACAATGCCTTGGCTTTCGCCCCCTGTAGTCCGCTAAGCCGCACCTTTTCATTTTTGACCCATTTTTAGGAATTTAAAAAATGTCCATATGGGGTAATGCGTAATTTCACATTTTTATTAATTCTATTACTAAAAACCTATACAAATTCTGAATATAACCTATACACTTCTGAAATCTACAATGCCTTGGCTTTCGCCCCCTGTAGTCCGCTAAGCCGCACCTTTTCATTTTTGACCCATTTTTAGGAATTTAAAAAATGTCCATATGGGGTAATGCGTAATTTCACATTTTTGTTAATTCTATTACTAAAAACCTATACAAATTCTGAATATAACCTATACACTTCTGAAATCTACAATGCCTTGGCTTTCGCCCCCTGTAGTCCGCTAAGCCGCACCTTTTCATTTTTGACCCATTTTTAGGAATTTAAAAAATGTCCATATGGGGTAATGCGTAATTTCACATTTTTGTTAATTCTATTACTAAAAACCTATACAAATTCTGAATATAACCTATACACTTCTGAAATCTACAATGCCTTGGCTTTCGCCCCCTGTAGTCCGCTAAGCCGCACCTTTTCATTTTTAACCCATTTTTAGGAATTTAAAAAATGTCCATATGGGGTAATGCGTAATTTCACATTTTTGTTAATTCTATTACTAAAAACCTATACAAATTCTGAATATAACCTATACACTTCTGAAATCTACAATGCCTTGGCTTTCGCCCCCTGTAGTCCGCTAAGCCGCACCTTTTCATTTTTGACCCATTTTTAGGAATTTAAAAAATGTCCATATGGGGTAATGCGTAATTTCACATTTTTATTAATTCTATTACTAAAAACCTATACAAATTCTGAATATAACCTATACACTTCTGAAATCTACAATGCCTTGGCTTTCGCCCCCTGTAGTCCGCTAAGCCGCACCTTTTCATTTTTGACCCATTTTTAGGAATTTAAAAAATGTCCATATGGGGTAATGCGTAATTTCACATTTTTGTTAATTCTATTACTAAAAACCTATACAAATTCTGAATATAACCTATACACTTCTGAAATCTACAATGCCTTGGCTTTCGCCCCCTGTAGTCCGCTAAGCCGCACCTTTTCATTTTTGACCCATTTTTAGGAATTTAAAAAATGTCCATATGGGGTAATGCGTAATTTCACATTTTTGTTAATTCTATTACTAAAAACCTATACAAATTCTGAATATAACCTATACACTTCTGAAATCTACAATGCCTTGGCTTTCGCCCCCTGTAGTCCGCTAAGCCGCACCTTTTCATTTTTGACCCATTTTTTTTAGGAATTTAAAAAATGTACATATGGGGTAATGCGTAATTTCACATTTTTGTTAATTCTATTACTAAAAACCTATACAAATTCTGAATATAACCTATACACTTCTGAAATCTACAATGCCTTGGCTTTCGCCCCCTGTAGTCCGCTAAGCCGCACCTTTTCATTTTTGACCCATTTTTAGGAATTTAAAAAATGTCCATATGGGGTAATGCGTAATTTCACATTTTTATTAATTCTATTACTAAAAACCTATACAAATTCTGAATATAACCTATACACTTCTGAAATCTACAATGCCTTGGCTTTCGCCCCCTGTAGTCCGCTAAGCCGCACCTTTTCATTTTTGACCCATTTTTAGGAATTTAAAAAATGTCCATATGGGGTAATGCGTAATTTCACATTTTTATTAATTCTATTACTAAAAACCTATACAAATTCTGAATATAACCTATACACTTCTGAAATCTACAATGCCTTGGCTTTCGCCCCCTGTAGTCCGCTAAGCCGCACCTTTTCATTTTTGACCCATTTTTAGGAATTTAAAAAATGTCCATATGGGGTAATGCGTAATTTCACATTTTTGTTAATTCTATTACTAAAAACCTATACAAATTCTGAATATAACCTATACACTTCTGAAATCTACAATGCCTTGGCTTTCGCCCCCTGTAGTCCGCTAAGCCGCACCTTTTCATTTTTGACCCATTTTTGGGCATTTGTCAAATGCCTGTATTAAGAAAGAAAAAAAGCATGAGTTTTTTTTAACTTGATTTTAGAAATTTTTATATTTTGACTTTTTATGTTTTGCTATAAATAAATAAATATTAAATTTTTATTATATTTTCACACTTTTTATATAATTTTTTTAATTTGCACAAGGAAATGTTAAAATAATTCAATTCTGTTAACTTAACATTTTTTGAGTGAAAGGTATGTAAACTATAACAGGGTTGCCAAAAACGAAGCTAACTGACGGAGCTATCTTCACACCCATTCATCAAACTTAATTGTTAGATATGTCTGAGTCGGATGTTACGTGTAATCGTATTACGTATTGAATTTTTCAATAAATCATTATAGAGCCAATTAAGCAAAATTTAAAAAAATAAAAAAGAAATCAGAAAGCTTCATGTCCAGGTGGTGCAGACTTAATGGTAAAAATTCAAGATTTGATTTTTGATATTTTTAGCATCCACCTACCTAATTTTTCAAATATTTTGAAAAAAAAAACACAAACAAGAGTGATATATTTTATTTGTGATATATTTAAATCGGCATAAGCATCAATTCAAAAAAAATTTTAGTTTTGCCAGCTATTATAATTGTGATGAATAATAATGGTTGTCTTTACTAATATGTTAAGACTAGTTAAACTAGCTGGCAACACCCTTAGCGAATCTTAAAATTTTTATACTATATAAAAAAGACAAACAAACAGGAATAAACAGCAATATAAACGAAAGCTGAAAAAGAGATATAGAAAAATTAGAGGCAGGCGTGATGTTTTGCCTGCTGCCTCGATCGACATTGACCGTACTTGCTGATTTTCAATAGCACAATATCTTAGTGATTGGCGTATTTAAAACTTCTCTAGCCCATCTAGTGCCTTGGCAAAGTTAATTTGAAAACGACTCGGACGGACTGACTGTATGCCCGTCTGACATCGCTATGCACAAGAACTCTGAATAGAATTTATAAGATCTAAAATGGATATCGTAGAAATTACAAACGGAATGACCTACTTTAATAAACTCGAAGAAGAAAATTAAAAATTAAATATAAAAAATCTAAGGAAGCTGTAATTTAAAAATAATCTTAAAAAAATATAAATTAATAAGTCCAAAATGCAAATCTACAAAGCAAATATTGACATTATTTAAGAGAAAAACTTAAAAACCTTATTAAATTTGAATTTCTAAACCTCTTCAGTTAAAAGAGTAGCAGCCAGCCAGCATTTAATAAAATTAAAAAGTTGTGAATAAATTCAAAAGCTAAGTTATCTGATACAGACACACATTTAAACACCACTCTACTACTCTACACTACATTTGCAAATAACAATTTTACCAAGAGAGAGTGAGAGAGAAAATGAAAAAATATACACGACAAAGATGACTTTTAATCACACTTAACATTAGAGTTATCTTTATTTTGGTTGAAATGGTTACTTGCCAGAACTGAAAGAAGTGTTTTTGAACGATAAGAAAGAAAAATATCGGTGAATTAAAGGTTGCATTTTTTTTACTTTAACTGTTGACTGCGAAGAAAAAAATGCTAAAAAATATCTAAATGATTTTTTCAGATCGTAATGAAAACCCGAACTTAAGTGACTAAAAACCACTTTAGCTGAAGCCTGGGTTATTTATCTTTAATTTTTAAATGCAGCTAAGACTCTCTAGGAGTTGCAGTTAAGCTATGGGAGGAGTAAGTAATTTATAATTTAACAGTATCTTCTTCTTAAAACTTTTATGTGCAAAATTTCGGCAGATTCTTAAAATAGCAACCTTTTTCGACTCTTATTTGTTTTTCGCAAAGGCAGTTTAAAATATAAAATCAGAAAAAACAGCTGACTCAATTATAGAGAATAATGGATATGTGGCAACAGTTCTTACATAAACTTGAACACTTTTGCTATCAAAGCTAATGTGTTGGATATAGTAGCATGAACTTGTACTATTTATTAACTCTAAGTTTTTTATTGTTTCTCCTAGTCGAAATAACTGATACATACAGTAGGCCTATACTCCCAATTACCGATTTTTTTTTTTGAACCGCGAATCACTTAAAATTAAAACGTGAAAATTAGAGACGATTCCATCCTTAACGGCATTCTTAAAGTAGATGTACGTCTGCGTTTACCTAATTGTAAAAACTGTTCCTAGAAGGTTCACAATTTGCGTCCCTATTTTATCAATACTTAGATAAATGCTTTTTCAATAGTTTTCGGTTAATTGGCGTAGACAAGTGACTTGAATTATTTAATGCGGTATGATCTTGGCGGGCTATTAATTTCAATTAAAATACATAAAAGTTTGTAGTCAGGTCAGGTCTCTACCGACTGCCATCATAATCGTTTTTCAGACATAAGATGGGTTAATATATTTCGCGGGCCTACAAAATAGTAGAAATAGTTTGGTTTAGGCTTATGGTTTATCTTCACTCCAAATGGGACAATTCTTGTTTCAATGAACCCATCAACCGATACGCAAAGAGCAATAAGTAATGGTTTTATTATATGGTTGTCAGCAAACAATAGTATTGTTATAGACAATACAACAACAACAATATTGCCACTGCCACTAACACGGACGGATAGACGGACATCGCTCAAATAAGTTCGCTATGCATAAGGTTCGGAAATGGATATTGTAGAAATTACACACGGAATGACAAACTTAGTTATACCCGTTTTCCACTTTTTGTGGTGAAGGGTATAATAAACCTTAAGCCGAAAAAGCAAATTGTAATTTATTTATAATATCCACGATTCAAATTCTGGTCGGGGAAAAAATAAATTAAAAAATTGTTTGAAATGTATTTTAGAAAGATAATAAAAGCTGCCTTTTTATAAGGACAAATTAAATTATCCTGATACTGATGTTCACTTTTTTAGTCCAGGAGAACCGCCTATTTAAAAAAAAAAAATCCATAGTTTTACAAACACTTCAAATTATAACACAGGAAGTAGCAAAATATGTAATCAGTTTATTTTATTTAAATAAAATATTAGTTTTCATGCGTTTTAAACAAGCAATTTTTGCATAATTTTTTATCTAAAATCTTAGGATTTTATAAATGTAAACAACGCCATAGCAACAACTTGAGAACCTGTAATTTATAATTCTCTCTTTGTCTATAGAAATTTACTTTACAGAATTGTAAATTGGTATAAATAATGCCGCTGTTTTTTACCAGCGACTGTAATAGCAACGGACGTCAGAAGTTGATCACATAAGCAGCCCAACAATCAATTAATGGGGATTTGGGACGCGTTTTTTTAAGTGTTAAATAAACAATAAATTGACATACTAATGTATTCGTTCACAATAAACTGAATGAATTAAAAAATATAACAAAACCAGAATTTTATTTTTAAATATAAATTTTGTTATTTTGTTATTTTTTTTTACAAAAAGGCCAACTTGATTCAAGCAGTGACAACATTTTAAAGAGTCCGCATTAACCTCGATTTATTTTAAAACGAGTTTAAATATTGTGTTAATAAAAAAAATTAATAATAATAATAAAATTGTTAATAATCATCTCCCTTGAAAAAACACACGTACTGTAGACGAAGACAACTTTTCATATTTTTTTTATGTTTTAATAAATAGAATTTAAAAACTTGTTTTAAATAAATGTGAAATAATTCGTTAATTGATGTATTTCAAAATTATTTTAGAAATTGGACTAATTGGGTTTTCTTAAGGACTCGTTAAACTATCATGTGTAAAGGGTGAAAAAAAATATTTTCTTAAATTCCAAAAATATTATAGAAATTGAACTAATAGGCTCCTATTAATGACCCCTTTATTTACTCTATTTTGAGGGAGTAGTAAACGTTCTATTCCACATTTTTCCAAAATGGTTACTTACCTTCTCAAGAAATTTTGCTAAAAAACATTTCAACAAATGAACTAACAAGGTCTTTGGATTATAATGTTCAAAAGGTGTAGTAAACGTGCTATTCTATATTTGTCCAAAATATATTTCCTCAAATTTTGTCAAATTTAACCATTTACTTTATATTTAAATTAGATTGGACAAAGTTTGTTTTTGCTTTCAAAACTCTTATACGAGGGCTGCTCTATATATTTCTGGCCTAATAGTGAAAATGCGAATATTTATAATCAAAAATGGTTTTATTGTTTTTTAAAGTATTCTCCAGCATGATTTATACACTTTTGCATGCGTTCAAACCAGTTGTCGAAGTACTTTTTCCACTCCGATTGAGACACCTCTAAAACATGGTTTTTGAACACTTCAACAGCTTTTTCTGGCGACGAAAATCGTTGACCACGCATTTTTTTCTTGATGTGCGGAAACAAGAAGAAGTCATTAGGTGCCAAGTCAGGGCTGTACGGCGGATGACCCATTAATTCGACGTTTTGGCCGGTCAAATTTCTCCGATGACTTCAGGCAAACAAATTGTAGTGTACCACTCAGAAGTGACCGTCCTACGTTGGTCAAGCGGAACAGTCGCCACATGACCAGTTTTGCCGCAGAAACAGGAGACCATTTGCTTTGTAGTGCTTCTTCCACGAATAACTTTCGTTGGATTTTGCTCGTCTTTGAAGACCCACACGGTCGATTGTTGTTCCGTTTCGGGCTCATACGCATAGATCCATGATTCGTCACCTGTGACGATCTTATAAACGTCTTTTGAAGCACCGCAATCGTATTTTTGCAACATTTCTTTGCACCAACCGACACAAGCCTTTTTTGAGCGACTTTCAAATTGTGCGGGATCCAACGAGAACAAACCTTTTTTACGGCCAGGTGTTCATGCAGTATCGAATGTATGTTGGTGGAAGAAATGTCCAAGGATGTCTCTATCTCTCGGTATGTCGCATGTCGATGTTGCATTATGAGTTCACGCACGGCATCAATGTTCTCTGGCACAACAGCCGTTTTTGGACGACCTTCACGGAATTCGTCTTTAAGCGAGCTTCGGCCACGATTAAATTCATTATACCAATATTTCACATTGCTATAGGATGGTGCTTCATCGCCATACAAAGATTTAAGTTCATCAATGCACTCTTGTCATGATAATCCACGTCGAAAGTTGTGAAAAATGATGGCACGAAAATGTTCACGAGTTAATTCCATTTTTTTCTATATTAATTTTTTCAAGTCACTGTAAACAACACAAATAATGGTCGTACGTCAAATCGTTTTAAATACGATTATGCTTAAAAATGACAAACTTTCCAATGGAAATGTCAGATTGCACTTGGTAGCACTCAGTGTTGCCAGGCCAGAAATATATATAGCAGCCCTCGTATAAAGCATAATGTGTTTGTTTGTTTGTAAGGAATTTATAAAAATCTAAGCCAGCGGTTCAATCCTTTGCAAATTTTCGCAGTATGTAGATTATATATTTTTTCGAATATGCTTTGTACTTTCATGTAACGTAAATATTCTAATTCGTGTAACTTTTATATACAGTACAGTAGTTACAGCCTTGAAATTTTGCTTATCAAAGTGCATGAACAATAAAAAACTGGTTGGATTAAAAGAGTTGATGCAGTACTGCAGATACAAAGTGAAATATTCAGGCATGTTCTGAAATCCATACAAAATTTAAGCTTCATATTTTTCAAGTCATTGTTTTTGTAAAAAATAATTTTATAGCGAGAGAAAAAATGTTAGCAGCATTTGAACAAGAATTTTTACTAAGAATTATAAACGAGATATTTGCTTGTGTATGACATTATTAAAAATTAAGTAATGGACCTAACTAAAATTCTCAATCAGTTTAAAGATGATTAAATAAAAATAAAACTTTTAGTTCTTTTTTAAACAAATATCTAAAGAGGCAACCACAAAAATACCCTTGAACAAATTGTAATTATTTGGAAGATATTTACGCTAACTTGACTTGCACTGAATTCAAAACTACCAAAATTGTTATACAAAGAAATTAAGTTTTGTTGTCAGGTAGTTTGTTTGAAACCTTGCAAATTATTTTATGTTGTTCATGTTTAATTTAGAAAAGAAAAACTAACTCCAACAAAATGAATTTAAATTAAAAAATTCGACCTACACATTGAATTAATAATAACAAAAATAGTAAAACAAATATTACAAAATCATTAAAACATGATGTAAATTTATTTGAGTGATTCATGATAATATTTCTGTCTGTCTGGCTGCTGGTCTCTTTCATTTGTCTAGCAGCTTCTAAATTTGATGTTGAGTCTAGTTTAAGAAAACAAAAACAAATCTCTTTGCACAATAAACTTTGTTAACTTTGCTAATTAAATAATCGCAAAAATCACAGCGGACAGACAGTAATTGTTGCATGAAATACAATTTGAAGTTAATAATGTAGTTATATAAAAACGTAACCCAAACATTTAATTCTAATTAGAAGAGAATTTTTAATTATGATGCAATAAATTGAATTATTTTATATAAAAAATAAATACAATTTTTTTTTTTAAATAAAAACATGAATCAGACATGTTTTCACATGATGCAGCCTGTTTTGAACTTTGTTTATTTTTAATATTCGTATAGTTTGTGTTGCAAATGACTGTTTAAGTGGGCAGAGGTGGCGACATCAGATCTGCGAGCGTTGGCAGTAAGAAACTGAAAAAATCTAATGACTTTGTAAGCAGTGATTTTTTGCGTGACTTCCTTTTTTTTAACAATTTGGTTGTTTTTATGGAAAAATAAAAATCTGAATAACAAAATGTTTTTGTTTTACAGGAAATATATTTAAAGGGCTTACAATAAAAACAAAAACAACCTGAATAAATTAAAATCTTATTGGTTGCTTTGAGTTGACGCAAGAAATGAGTTTCATCATGAGGAATAAAAATTTTTCAAATATAATCATTATGAAAAATTTATTTTCAGAACTCTATTGGTTAAAGCGTGCCTGTCAGCGTTTGTTATTTTAACTGAAAAAAAATGTTTGTGCTGTTATTAAACACTTTTGCTTGAAAGGCAAAAACGTAGCTTAGCGTAGTCAACGTTGTGTTATAAACAGTAATGTTAATTTAAGAAAATCTAGTTAAGAGATATAAAAACAGGAACTGAAATTAAAGTAAAAATAAAATAACTAGATTGACGTGGAAAATAATGTAAAAAAATACTTTTTAATAATTACAATTTTTTTTTTTTGGCAGCCAACTTTAAAACAGAAAAAATAGAAAAAATTCAGAGCTAATTTATTCATATAATGGATCCTAGTTCAAAACGCTTGCTTAAAACTGAGTAAGAAAAAGCTATTGATAGGATATATGTCCCGATTTAATAAAAACCATGGATTTCACCATATACATCTTTTAAAAATTGTAACTTAGAAATTAGCTGTCAAGGTAATAAATACCACAGGGTGTTACAAAAATTTCATTAAAATAAAATTATATCACCAAGTCGAACAATTTCGTGGATTATCGAAGTATCAATAAAGTTTTCAGAGCACTTGAGGTTTTAGAGAAGAGTTACTGAGCTGAGTTTAAATTGGCTGACAAGAATGTATTTTCAACACCGTTTTTTTTAATTAACGGGTTTGCATATCTATTTTTTTAATATGTTATTTCTTTCTTTAAAAACATTTTAACAAGCAAAATATAAACAAGCTATAGACTGTGATGTGTTCTGATGTTTGCATCAGACGGGAAATCTTTAGACCGTCTTCTTATTTTGTCCTGTTAATAAGGAGTTTAGACTCAAATTAAACAAAAAAGTTCATCAAACACACTGATGGGTCGTTCACAATTTGGAGAGTTTCTGTAGGCTTAATGCACCGTGGGGTATTTGGTTAAAAAAGGTAAATAATTACTGCGGCTACGGCTAAGCCTCTACTGCAATCAGGATAGCCATTTTTAAACTATTGTATAGAATTATTCTATTTTATTTAAAAAGTCCACTTCTTTGCGTTATAGATTATTTCCATGCTGGACGAAACAAAATGTTTCTATTTGCAGAGAAGGAAATGCCGCTGCCCTTGGAACTTACGCAATATAATCCTAAATATCTCGCCCAAAATTTAGGTACTCGTGATGGAATTTTTATCTTACTCAACGAACTTAAATCCTTTAGAACACATCACTTAAATCAAAAAATAAATAGGATTTATGGGAAAAAGTTAAGGGAGCTTGGTATTCCATTTTCCCTTATACTCTCGCAAATGATTTAATCAGAATGAGAAGTTATAAAATTTAATGGAAATATTAATAAAGATGTATAAACATATATTTTTCTAAATATAAAACGTCTATTATTTTTTTTTTAAGAATTCCAATAGTTTTACGAATAAGGCAGGTCTTTTTTTGTAATTTTTAAATAGATAATTTTATTATTTTTAATTGTGTAAAAGTAAAAAAAAAAAAAAAATAAATCAGAAATACATTTAAAATTTGTGTGTCTTTATTCGTCTGTCGAACGCTGCATATGCCAAAACAAAAATATAAAAAATGTTTTACTACTTCAAATATTTGACGACAAAAATTAGCGACACGAGACAATCGCTTTAAGGGTTCTTATGTTCTGTTAAATGAATAGAACGTAATTTTTAGACTTCTTAATTATTTATTAAAAATATAATAAAGCAAAAGTGAAACGTAAATTTTATTTTAACAAAATGCAAAAAAAGTATTTGATTCAAGATAATTTTCACTTTTTTAAACACTGAACACAGAAAAAACACAGTGATACTTCAGTGCAGAGTTGTATGTATTTTAAGCACTTGCAGCATTTTTTTGGTTTTGTGATGCAAAAAGAATAAATTTTTATAAAACCAAAAATCTTTGTTTGGTTTGATGCATTTTAAACAGCAACATTTGCAAATGCACTTTCTACCAAAATATTTTTTTTTTCAGATTCAAGTTAAATTGGTAAACCTTTTTATTTTTAAAATTGCAATCAACTCAAGCACCAACAAAATTTCACTTTAAGTGTAAAACTTAAAATATATTCGTGCGTTTATTTTTTTCTGGGCAGCGAAAATTCCATCTAAAATTAAATGTAAAATAATATTTGAGATAATTTTGTTTTTGCTTGTTTTTCATTTTTGAGCAAAAATGCGGAAATTATTTTTCATGATGTTTTTGAGCATTTTAAATATTTTTTTTGCTACTTAACTAAACTAGCGTATTTTTATGTGCTATAATTAAGCAGATACACACAAACACACACGCAAGCCGCTGTTTAATGAATGCATTTATATTTTCTAATGAAGCAAAATCTATTTAAAAGTAACTAAAAATAATGAAAAACAAAACTTCGATAATTAAAAGATTTAGTTTCATATGAAATTGAAGTTTTAAAAATTGATTTCACATTTTTTACGATACCAAACGAGGGGTATTAATAAGTCGTATCAAAAGCAAAAAGTTTCGATATTAGCGACTTTGCCAGTTAGCTTAATCTTAAGAATGTTTATTTTTATTTCATCAGTCTTATGAATTTATGAAGAGTAAAAAAATATTAGAATAAGAGTTTAAACACTTTATTTTGCATTACTGTCTGTAAATAAATCTATCATCGAATATATTTTTATAAGAGGTCAAAGGGCCATTTTAAAGGATTATAATTTTTTTATACAGATGTGCAAATTGTTTATCTGTAAAAAGTAAATTGTGATTCAATTGCGTACAGACAACAGTTAATGCTTTAATATTTTTTCTTTGCTTTAGGCCCCAACTCATAGTCTTACTAATTGAATCTCGGAAGGTCGTGGGTCAGGATAGCTGAGCTAGTAAATATTGATGTTGGCAAACAAGATATTGTCAATTCGAATCTCGCCGAAGCAACAGAATATTGTGATTAGGATGGCTGGGTAAGTTAAGTCGTTTGCTAGGTAAACAATTGAGTTTAAGTCCCATAAGACCCACGTAATAAAAAAAAACTGTTGTATTTCTATTTGCAACTTAAAAACAAACACAATTTGTGTATATGAAAGCGCACACAATTAGTGCTTCGAACGAAAGTCGTCATGTGTTACAAACTCTGCTATAAGTTTTTTTTATGTACGTCGAACTTTTCTTGTGCAGTGACCGTTTTTCGATGTCTTCATATATAAAAAATACACTATTTTAAGTAGTACGTTTCTTTTTTCAAATACATGACCACTCTGTCAACTGGCATGTTTAAACAAAAATATATTTTTCAATTTATTTATTAATAATTTTTTCTTCCCAATTGATTTTCTTTGGTCGAATATACGCAATTATTTTTGATAAAGAATACCAAGTGGTTCTGTGAGCAATTCGTTGTTCGTTCGAGTTGTTGATACTATTAAAGGTACAACAACATCAACAATATAAATTCAATTTAAAATTTTCTAAAAATTTAACAACAAAAATTATGTAAGAAAAAAAAAAAAAAATAACAGGATTTGAAGAGCAATGCCGAGCTACTCGCTTCTGGTATTAAATCAGAATTCTTTAATACCTATACTTATTTTTGACTTGTGTTTATATGTAGATATTTGTTAATTAAATGTGTATGAAATTTGTATTTTTTTTACAAAAAAGTCGTGGCAACACGGTTTTCTAACGACTGTAACGTTTCCCAACGCATATTCACAAAAACTTTAGTAATTTCATTTTGCATTTAAGAATGTAATGGAGACTGTGTCCTGCACAATGACCGGTATTTCAGCAAATAAATGCAAATAAATGACCTTTCCAAAGATAGTCATTATTCTGGTAGGCAAATTTTGCAAAACAAAAAAAAGCAAAACAAAAAAAAACATGTCCAAAAGCTGTTTTACTTGCAACATGTTGCTATTTACTTCATTAATTGCAACTTACTAAATTAAAAAAAAAAAAAAAATAAACACTTCAACAGAGTACTCTGTTTATACTTGCGAAAATTATTTAACAACTACGATTTCGGTTAAAAAAGTTGATAATAAGCTAGTGGTGCTAATGTCACGTTTTAGAAGAAATAATTTCGTTTTTGTTGCCCTTTAATATGCAACATTGTTGGATTTTAGCTACGATTCTGCACCAAATAAGTGCACCTCATATTATCTCACAGTTAAAAAAAAACATGTCGGAAACGTTTTGCAGCCGCAAGAAATATTTCATAACTTTTTTTTTAATGATAAACAGAGTACGTACAACATTCAAAACTTTAATTCCTACTCATTGTCTACTACTTTTTCATACAGACTTTTGACAGCATTAAAACGAAATGGCGTACAAAATGCCATGCTTTACTAATAAATGAGACAATTTTCCAGAAACTTTAAAGTGCATTCATATAACTGTAAACTGTCCTGCGTAGATGTGCCGTAAAAGCGTAAAAGAAGCGCTTGAAGACAACATGAAATTTTTTCCCCCATTTAAACAAAAAATCCAAAAAAAGTTAAAGGATTTTTATTTAAAAAATAAATGTGGTTCTCTTTTGTGCAGATGGAAAACTACTCTGATATTGTTTAAACCTCGTACGTGTTTGAGAAAAAAATAACGTCATTTAGTTTCACTATTTTCATTATAATTCTTTGTTAGTTTTACACAACCTTCAAGAGGACTTTAAAATTACTCTGACGCTGCTTTATTGCGATTTAAGAAAAATATTTCCGTGCAAAAAAGCAAAATAGAAAACTCTATATTTTTGCTGTTGCAAATAAATCTAAATAGCCCCTAATGTATTCTTTCATAGAGAAATCGTTGTCGTCGAATTGTCAGTTGCATTTATCATCAACATTATCATAAACTGTGTTCAAAGAATATGAGGAAATCTCAGATGGGCAAACACACAAAACACCAGCATCAACAACAATTGTTTAAATGTTAAATAAATATGTCGAAGGTTAAAAAAATTTATAAATAAAAAGATATTAGCAATGCACATACATTAACAACGCAACTCAAAAAAATAACAACAACTGCTTAATAATCATGAATTCAGATGGTAATAAGCAAGTGTGATACATACTCAAGATATACTTTTGTAAATATAAATGACATAAATAATTAAATAGGGGTTGCGTTCAAATGATAAAGAAATTGCTAATTCAACTTAATTTGGAATTGTTTGGAAATAATTATCAGTAGAAAATTCATTCAATGCTCCTGAGAGAGATATAATGAAGTAAAGACTACTTTCTGAAATAAAACAAAAATAAAAATGAAGTTGCATTGGTGAGAAAAATAAAGTTGCACTGGGAGAAAGGTTGAGTGATTTAAAATAAAAACTATTCGTTTTTTATAGGTTTGATAAAGTTCTAAAAAAATAAATATTAAATAAACTTCAGAATTTTTGTGTATGAAATCAAAACGAAGCTTTTTAGTTACATATGTATATTTTTGAAAACTTAAGTTGCTAATAACCTTCCCTAAGAAAAACAAGTAAGAGTGCTATTTTTGGTTATTCCGAATCTTATATACCCTGCATCATATATGTAAATCAAGTTTATTGAAGTAACTTCTATAAAAAAAAAACACATATTACGGTGGCAGAGAATTAAAAATGTCAGCGGCTTTTAAAGGGTTAAGCATTTTAAACAACTTTAGTATTTTTAAAAGCTTTTAAATGATGCCCATATTGACAACGGAATTTTTTTGTGAAAATTTCAAAGGTCCGTATCTTGCAAATGTGGGCGAGCGCCAATTTTTTCACTTGATGTTGTTTTTTCTTATTTTTTAATTCTCTATTTCCCCTATATAATTGTTTTTTTTTTATTGGAGTTACTTCATTTTTCCAAATGATATGGAACAATTTGATGCAGTCGTGGTGTTTAGCCCATTGCCTCGAGGGGCATGGCCTGATCCCGCTAGCTCATTTAGTACCTTGGCAAAGTTGATTTCAACACTAACACGGACAGACAGACGCACATCGTTCAATCGACTTGGCTATGCATAAGGACTTAGAATATTTATACTTTTGGAATCGATAATGGATATTGTAGAAATTACAAACGGATGACAAACTTAGATATACCCTTTTTCCACTTTTTGTGGTGAAGGGTGTTCATAGAAATTGGAAAAGCAATAAGAGTGAAGATATATTGTCTGATGAAATTACAGTTTATTTGAGGAGCCTGTCGGAAGACTGAACGAAAATCCGTTGGATATTTGGAAAAATTATAAATCGCAGTTTCCTAAGCCTTACAAGATTGCTTTTAGATATCTTACAATGGTGGGAACATCTGTTCCGTCTGAAAGACTACTTTCTCAACCGGCGCAGGTGATGACTCAACAAAGAAACAGATTGAGAGGTGAAAGACTTGGTAAACTTTTATTTCTAAAAAGTATTGTAAAAAAGTATTGGGAGATGTAAAATAAACTTAAGATTTTTCGAAAATATAATAATAATAATTAAAAACATCAAAACTTCAATAATACATAATTTAAAAAAACAGACAATCGATTATAAAACACATCGATGTATTTTATGATGGAAAAGAACATCGATGTTTTTTTACCGTGTCCATCCCTAGTAAAGGGTATAAGAAAGGAGCAATAAAAAAAGGATATAAAAATAAAAGTACAAAATAGTAACGAATATATATATTTTTAAGGAATATTTATAAAACATGTTTAAAAAAAGTTCTGTAGTTACGAAAATGTTTAAGCTACGACAACCAAACTAAAAACTATTGTTTGAACATCTTTATACTTCTATTATATTTTTGGTTTTCTTACTTTTTTCATTTTCTTTTATACATTAAGCAATCGCTCTGTAAAACAAAGTTATTTTACTACTGTTAATTTATTGACAATAATAATAATTATTATTACTATTTCTATTAATTTATTTATACTGTTATAAAAAAGACTCGAAATGTATTTTCATTTTTTTATACTGTTTTAATGATGGCTTAACAAAAGAACATAAGAATATGTGTGGCTTTACCTAACACAATTGTGTTATCGATGGATACCAATGAAGTTTAGAGAAACATGCCGTTATGCAAAATATTTTTAACAATAAAATACACATTTTCGTAACATTTGACTAAGTGAGAATTAGACAATATGAAAATTTGTTCAATGAGAAAAAGACCTAAAATACCTGTTACATACACAGAGTATTAAAAATAACAACATCATTTCGGTATTAAGCTTGTGAAACGTTAAAGATTCTCTTTTGTTCATATGTGAGTAAGCTGCAGAATTAAAAACAAAGTAATCAGAAGAAGAGTTAGTCTCTACGTAATGAGTGAATAGCATTACCTGAAATCTATACAAAATATTTTAAAATTTAAATGTTGCTCATAAATAAGTTCTAAGTTAGATTTGTTCAGAGCTTCTACTCCAGATGTAGAAGAGGATTGATATATAAAAACATTTATAAAAAACGCTATGATAACGTTATGTTTTCTGTTGAGTTAAAAAAATCGGATTAAAGGTTAAAGAGGTAGTGCAGTATCACCACATGGAGAGCGTAGAGTTTGCAAATCATCAAATAATTAACTCAATCACAAGTTTCCTAAATCTTTTCAGGTTATTTTCGAAAATTAAAAATAACATAGAAGATAACTAATTCGACTTTAGTCCATTTGATTTTAATTCGAAAAAATAATTTGCAAAATTTTGCTGTCGTTTTTCATAGAAAACAGGAGAAATTAGACACTAGCAGAATGTAATGCAGCAGTTTCTGAATTGCTACATTCGTTATTATTCTGCGCAACTATATCTACCTTAGTTTGAGTACACAGTAAACAACACCTGTGCAACAAACTAATTCGATAAATAGTAATACGAGCAACATTTTTAATTAATCGACGTTCGTTTAGTTAGATGAAGTCAACAAACAATTCGAAGCTTTGTTTTTATTTTTTGTCCTCAATTATATATCGCCACATATACATATTTATTTGTTTGTTTTCTGTTAACCACCGGCTTAGCCACGATTGTAATTTAATCTTTTATTCTTCAATACTTTTTACTTTATATCTGTTTTAGTATTATACTAATTTTCGTGAAAGAAGCAAGAATGCGCGGTGCTTTGCGTGTAAATATTTTTTTTTAATTATTACTGGAAATATTTGATATACAAATGAATTAATTCAACTAAAGAAATGAGCCCAGTGTGGTCAGCTAAGCACTTATGTCAGCTAAGTGAAAAGTTCAACCAAATTATGTTGTTTATGAACTACATAACTGTAAAATATTAACGCTGTGAGCTTTTACTTCTAAATAATTACTATATTTAAGTTTTTTTTTTTTTTTTAATAAATACAAAGATGACATGTCCTCTCTATATTTCAAAAGTAATTTGCAAAGTAACTAGAAAAACACTGACCCAGAATACTTAAATGCAGGTGTTTTAGCCTAAATTCTTAGAACTTGATACGAACGAATATGTGAATATGCACTTTAAATTTCAGCTTGAGTTAACAAATACAAAAATTTGCAGATTTTTAAAATAAAAAAGTTTTAATAACGAGGGATTAATGCTTTTCATCTTAATGTGCTACAGAAAAATCAAATTCAATATGAAAGTGCTATAAATTTTAACTTGAATCTTAAACAAAAATACAAAACATTATGAAATTAAATGCAAAGGTATATCTGTCTGTCTGTCTGTCTTTTGTTACAATTGTAAAAAACGAATAAAACTTTCTGTACAATACACAAAGTATTTAACAGCACCAAAACACAAATAATAAAGTTTTCTACTTTCAAGTCATGAAATTTTTACTTTTTTTTAACACAAAATTGTAACTTTTTGTTGCCAATCCACTTGTCGACACAGTAATACACTTTAGAAAGCAGCAACTGATGCTAGAAGTATTTGTTTTTGTAATTTTTATTCTTTTAAATTTTTCTTTGGGCTTAAACATACCTGAAACAAAGTATTAGTGAAAGACTATATTAAGACTAACTACCATGTGGGCAATCATTGGAAATAGAAAAATTTAATAAGCACAAATAACGCCTTCTCACTTTTTGGTGGGGTTTTTGATTGATATTAATTTCAATTATTAGCTTTTATTCAAACCTGGTAACTGGAATATAAAAAAAACCTCGCCGAGTAAAACGATGCTGCAGAAGATGAGTAATTCAAAAGCCTAAATCCAGAGTACAAATTATGTACTTGCCATCTTAGGGCATGCGGCTACTGAGGTCAAAGTCATTCAACTTCTTCTTTTTACCTCCTGCGCAGTGCAAACTGGAAACTTGAGCAACTTAAACAAAGCAACTAAAACAAAGGGGTATTCAACCGTCATGAAAATAAAAGACAGGGCTAGCGATAAAGTGAGCTCGAGTTGGGCAACCCTAGCACATCCATCCTAATGAAAAATTTGAGTAAGGAATGCTAATTTACAGGTTAAAGTAATAGTAGCCGACCAATTCTAGGATAGAGTCAACGATAGCTTTCAGAAAGTATAATATATATGGTAATTATACCATCGAAGCAAGAGAATTGACCAAGTGCAACCCTATCACCGAATCGACAATCCAGGACCGATTTCAAATGTCACTCTAAAATTCACCACAGATTTGAAAAACTAAACAGAAATATTCCAAACAAAACCTGGACGTATTTGACTTGCGAAAGTTGATAAACCTTCAAATGTGACAAAGAGGAAGTAGTAAACTAAACAGCTGTATATGAGAAGACAGTTTTAACAAATTCAAATTCTACTGGGAAGAGAAGAATTAAATGATGTCGGTCGGCTTTGCATAGGACAGTAGCCAACATGTGTAAATGCTCAATAAAGGCGACTATAAGAAGGAATACCCACAGACATGTTAAAAATGGAAAGCCGAAAGAAGGGATTATTGCTGGAAAATTTAATAATGGATCAGAATACAACCACGTGTTATAAGACTGACTATTACAGTTTGAATACTATACTTAAAGCTGAGAAACGAAGGGAATTGAAAACGTAACGATAAAGTAGGAATCTGCTTAATATTCACCTGCTGATTACTTTTATATTAAGTATTTCATATATTTAAATCGTTATAAAGTTAATCCTCGTAAACAAATGAATGAGTTCCCACAACATTAAACAGAAAATTTATAAAACCTTTTTAGATGTTTGAATGACTCTGCATTACACAGCTGTCAAAATAACTGACGTATGAGCAATATTGAGTGCCTCACTCTAAAATCTGCGCCTGTGGGAACAGAATCAATTTATTCTACTTGTTAGCTTGTGAGTAGCAGGGTAATACGTAACTAACCCAAGGGAGAGCAATACGACATTTACACTATGCAATTTTTCATGAAACTGTTTGTTGGTAAAGCAAGAGGGGTAAGTATTGCTTGAATTTTGAGGGGATGTTACTGTTGCTTGTGTTTATTTTTAAATAACGCTTATCGCTGCAACTTTAATAGAGATTTAAAAAAATGAGTCAAAAAATTGCTAAGTGTATTACTGGACTAACAAAATAAAATATATTTCCATAATGCATTTTCGAACGAGTAGTAACACTTAGCTAATAATGCCTACTCATTACTTGCGTTGCGCTCCTTAGAAGGTATATTGTAATAAGAGGTAAGTGGTGAAAAAAGAGTGAAAGATATAAAAAGCTCCCTTTTTCTACATCCTGCGTTTTTTGTTTTAATAGACGCAATACACTTTTGAAGCTGCTATATCCATTTATTTTCTACTTTGCAGACGCTTTAACTTGTAAAGTAATACCGGTGAAGGATGGAGCTGCGTATTGTATTACAATGAAAGACATATAAGAAAAATTAATATTGCTGAATCAGCAGTGGCTGCTATAAAAATTATAGCCTAAAAATAAATAAAAGCTTAGTCTTAAACGTACCAAGTCATATTAAGTTTTAAATTAAAAAAAAAATAGATTTAATTAGTGCTAAAGAAGGAATGAAATTATTACATCCGTGAACGTACCTCACGTATCGCAAAATTGTAAAACACATTAACGTATGAATAAACTTACGTTTTTTACGAATTGTCGTCCCTTAACAAAACTTAATTCGACTAAATTGAAAAGTGCTACAAATCCGCTAAAATAAATTTAAGTTACATAAAAACTGGTCCAGTTCAGAAATGAACACAAAAACTTGGCATAAAGCGTGCTTCCGAATTGGACCCAAGGAAAAGCTACATCAGACAGACTATGGCATGAGATTTATAAGCGCCTAAACGCAGTAGAACCATCATTTAAGAATTTAGAAATGTGCAAGCTAAACAAAACACGTATTAATGATTTTGCGCTCAAGGCTTATGCTGATCAAAAATATCAAGTTAATTTCGTTTCTTTTAATACACATTAGAAGAAGCAGACTAGAGACAAGCTGCTGACGCCCAAGTTAAAAATGTCAAATAAGGCAGCTGGCCTTAAATTAATCGTTTAAGGCAATAAATTGGTTTTGACATTTAGAATCAGAGCAATTTTAAATACTGAGCGTTTAAAAACTATTGTGAATCAAACGAAAGATTATGATTCATTTTTTTTAAAGAGAAGTAGCACTTCAGGCAATAATGCCTATTTAGTTATTTTCGTAACCGTGCTACATTCTTTAGCCATTTAGTTTATACGTTTAACGTATCACGTAAAATTTTTTCGTACGACTGCCATACGATCAACGATTCCACTCCTGATAGAACTTTCGGTATTGTTAACTTTCTTACGAACTGTCCTATCGCAATCACTTCTTGCTAAGCAACTCTACCAAATTAATTAATTAAATAATTAACAGCAAAATTGTGTTCAGCGATGTGGCCTATTTTTGGCTTAACAAGTTTCTTGAAACACAAAACTACTACTATATATGGAGAGCCGGAGCTCCATATGGATGACACTGATTCAGGCGAAATGTGGTCTAAATAGAATGGCCCCTCGCGCTATACGGCGACCTCAACTTTCGAGTTATTGGTATTAAAGTTTGAGAAGTGGACCCTGCAATTTGTGTCCATGGTCGTGAAATTTGATACTTCTAAACTGCGCTGGCTACAATGGGACAAATATGACACAGATAAAGACACCTCATAACCCGCTAGAGTAAGCGGGCAAATATTTTAAGGAATAATGTGAGAAAAACTAGTTGTTACATTAGATGACTTTAGAATGCAGAATATAATTTACGATTTATGTTCAATTTCTAAAAAGCAAGTAGGTTTAACCTGGAGTGTTTTATGGCAACATTGAAATAATTCATTGGATAAAAACAACAACTGGCCCAACATGTTAACGTTGACATTAATGAAAACTTTACTGTTTTGCATCCTTCAACAAGAAAAAAAATGTGAAACAAAGCAGCAGAAGTTGCGGCGTTTATTAATTGACAATAACAAAATATTAATTTCATGGAGAGTAACCTTCACATAGAGAGTGATGTGGTCTAAAAAAAAAACACCAACTTTAGGCTGACATAAGAATAAAATAAATGAATGTACAGCCTAGAGCTGTTATTAAGGATTCGTAATGGAAATTTGTACTTTTATTTAGTATCTATTTAGAAAGAAATCCAAAATTTTATCTGTTGAACGCATCTTTAATTTATTTTAATAAAATTTTATATATAAAAAAAATCTGACCAACGTAATTTAAATGTAACAATTGCTTAAGTAAACAGAAATAAAATGCTTGTATTGAAACTAATCCTACCTCAGCCACCTTTTTCTTCTCTGCCTTTTATTATGCATACGAATACTTTTCTTCCAGCAATCAAAAATTATCAAAAAGGTGATTAAGAACTCAAACGAATTGGAGACTATGAAAATAGACTAAAATACTATGAATTTAAATAGAAATGAGAAAATATTAATAGCCCATTCACAAAAAAAAGAAATACATTTGAAAATTAAAAAAAAAAAATCTTCGTGTAAATGGTACACACGTTTTAGATTAAACAAATACTTTACCACAAGTCCAATTTTTTCGAAGACCTGTATCTCAAAGATGTTTTCTTTTTGTCATTCATAATTTTACACAATAACAAAGAAATTGCTTAATGTGAACTAAAAATAAACCTGATTCTTCAAAACTATAAATAAAAAATAAATAAATAAAAAAAATTTTAGCAACAATGTTGTCTACTCATTTGCCTTATTTTGCTTTTGTTTTAATACAAACACTTGTTAACCCATTTCGTTGCTAATTATTTTTTCTTCGTTTCGTATTGTTTTTATAAATTTTAATTTAGATTTTTATTAATAAACCTGATATTTATTGTTCTCATTTTAAGAAAATATAATAAAAAAAAAAATAATAAAATTGAAGACAACAAGGCTGTCTTAACACACCCGACTACACTTATACACACACACACACACATTCTCTATAATTTTAATACAAGTAACTTAATGTAATTGTACGTAAGTATGTATGGATGTGTATGTTGAAACATATGTTGACAGCTTTTTTCTCTTAACAATTGCATGCAAGTATGAGTATAAATTCTCATTCCACTGATTCGACGTAAAAGCAAAACAGTTTGAAATAAAAAATAAAAACAATCGACTGTCAATTTTAGACGCCATAGTGTTTATGTCAACAACAGAAAACGCATTGACGTCAATGTTGGAGGATTATTATTTGAGGATTTAAAAGAACTGTACGTACGTTCTAAATTAAATAAATTATACAACAATAGAATATCGCCAATTTTATATTATTGCCAATAACATAATAATTAATATTATTATGAAAGCAAGCAAGGTCTATTTACAACTGATTAAAAACAAGAATTTAAAAAAATGTCAGGCGAACAGTAAATTGTATTAAATATGTATATATTATGTATGAAAGTTATAAAATTCTTAGAATAAGAACAAAATCAAAGATTTGGTTTATTTGGATTTGATTTGTTGAAACTTAATTTACAGTTCTGATAAAGCGTGTAAACGAAAAACTTTTTACACTTTACTCTGTAATTCCTTAGTTAAGAAGAATAAAAATGCAAAATTACAGAAACAAAGAAGACAGACAATTTTTAACTCAACCAATTGCTAAATTCGGGTAACAAGTTCCTTGTGGATTTGCAAACAGGGCTCAATTTAACGCGCTAAGAACTAAGTTATGTTTGCTTTCGCATAGGCATACGGCTGGATGTGCTACCTTATCTGTAATTTTGGTTGTGACATTGATATTAAGGAATCGGAAGCCCTCACTGTTTCTGGCATGTTCAAGCCAAGATAAGAATAATTCAAGTGCCTAGGTTTTCTAAAACTTTATCTATGTCACCCTTATTAAAGCGGGGATTCAAAGACTATTTTGTAGTTACTCGACAGCGATGAGGAAAGAGCGAAGAAGGTTATCGGTGACAGTAGGGCACTAAACTCGTTTAATTGTTGTGTTTCTCTTTTAAATCGTTACAAAAACGGAATGTTCTCTAATGAAATCAGGGAAATAGTTTCTAAAACCCTAATTGCGAGCAACATGTTCTTCATAAAGAGCACACCCCTTTGCAGTCGATTAGCCAGTAAATCGCACTACGCATTACAGAGGAAATTTGAATTTTTGCCGAACAGTTTGTATGTGGAATTAACTTCTTTTATGTTATTTTCATATTTAAATCAATGTCCACAAGCACTACTCACTTTATCCTGCTTCGCATAACCTAGTTTGCTAGTTCTGGCGCAATGCGTTCGTTGCTAAGTAGAGGTCATCCCTTGGGCTATTTCTTTTGCGAGGTAAATTGTGCAAGCAAAAATTTTCTTTATTTAAACTTCTTTGGTTGTTCCCTCAATACATCTTACCATATATTTGTTATTGTTTTCCGATAACCCAAAACAGTTCAACTAATATTTTAAAAGTTTACTTATTGCGAAAAAAAGGAATAGACCTTTTTAAATCCACTCTTTGCTAACCGCTTCTCAAAATTAAACTGTTGCTATGACTTTTTAGCACGTTCTCCTGGAGAAGTTGGCTGCTTTAACTAAGTGAAGTGCCCTTGTTCACTGTTATAAATTAGAGCTGAAGATAGTTTTTCAAAGCATTTAAGAGGTTTTCCCCAAAGTCAATCAAGAATGCGTTACGCGGGTAACTTTTTCTCAGGCACCGCAGGCACTACCACTCTTTCATCATACGGTTGCATTTTATAGCTTTTACTGAAATTTTTTGGAATAGGACCATCTTTTGATAATTAAAATTTCGGCATAATTGTTTGTTGTGTGGTGATATCAGTCAGAGTTCTTACGCTCTCTTATAAATACTTATGTAGACAATGTCAGCAGGAAAGAATTAGTTTTTTATACAATGTAAAAGCCAAGTTAGTGCCTAGCGGGTTAATTGTGATTAAACGTTAACGTTATTACATAAAGCTTTTATGAAGTGGCCAAAGGCAAGCATAGTCAAAGTCAGCATACCATTTTAGATACCAAATTATATATTTTTTTAAGGTAAAACAAATTAACTAATTCTTTTCTGTGTATATGTGCGTATTGTTTGTGTTTTTAAAGCACTCAGCACTCAAGTTTTTGCAATAAAAAGTTTGTAAATTTTTTCAAGAGCATTAAATTTCTAAAATATTTCAAAGGGTAGCCTACAACAACGACTTAGTTCCGGTAATATAAAAGAAAATGTCACAAAGGGAAAAGCTTCTTTGTGTAACCTGACTACAAATGGCGATTTAACATCCAATTAAAAAGAATTATAATTTTATGACAATTGTTGGCAATAGAAATTAAAGTTGATCTTTACTATTTTTGTTTTTAAAATAATTAAGGCTTTCATAGGTGAAAAATATGTAAAATTTTACAATTCTTGAATAAAAGAAAAATTTCGTGACGCACATTGTTTGCATAAGAAAAACAAGATTTGCATGTTTTTTTCTCTAGTAATCGCCGGTGTGTGTATGCGTTTTTTCAGTATCTTATTGCCGTCTCGGATTCAGTATTTTTTATTAAAATTATTAAATTTATCATCAACAAACAAAAAAATTTTATCAAGTTTTATACTAAAAATGAAACAAGTTAAGAGAGGAGTTACTAAGCAAATGTTATTAAATACAAGCGTTCAGTTAAAATCGTAAACTACAAATGGATCTCTGGAGACATTTTTAATTAAGGTTCATTATAAATGCTAGTGTGGTATTTTAAGAACTCTAAATGTTGTTTTTTTACAGTATTTTAATTAAAACTTTTAACTTAAATTAAGAATTTTTTAAATCTGTCGTAGTTTACTAAAATTAACACTTCACTTAGTGTTGTCAAATTTTTTTCCTCAAAAATATTGTAATTCCTTAAAATAAATTCTTTTTACAAAACATTTAAACCATAGAACTTTAGTGTTACTACAATGAAACAAAAAATATGTTTGTTTGATTGTTTTTTTGTTTGTTTGTCGGAAAGCCACACCAAACTTTTACAGTTTGTTAGCAGATATGCGGTCGGGAAAATAGGGTACTTATTATTTTAATATTAAAGGCGGTATGCCCCTATTAATACACTTATTTTACCCTACGTCTCCACGAGCCATCAACTTGGTGTGAACATCATGTCGTACGTGAATTCGGCTAATGTAGACACCCAACGTTTATATCTCGTTCATGTGCAACCATCTTTGGCCGAACATTTGTTTGCCATCAAATATGATTTTTAGTATGATTTTTCTATTTCGAATTAACGCCATCTATTTATTAAACAACAATACGACCACTCTCTTTCTTATTAAAAACATTGAAACAACCCTAACGAAAAATAGAAAATTATGCTCAAGCAGAACATGAACATCCACACGTTTTCGCCACATACAAGAGCAAGAACAAATTAATGCCGTTGTTCTACCGGCGTTATGTGCATATCTTCTTCAATTTGATGCCTAGTTGAGACGTGGGGTTAGGAAAACAGACTAGATTGGAATAGTGGGCGTAGTATCTTCCATACAAGCTGAAAAATTATTACCGTGTACTTAGATGGGGTTGTGGTACGATTATTCCTACTGTGGCAGAGAAGTACACATAGCATAACCAGTTAAAAATGTTTTTAAGAAGTTCTAGCTTCCTAATTATTCTGGACTGCAGTCCAAAAGATTATTGTGTCCAAATCCCGAGCTAGTAAACATTCTAAAAAAGCATTAGGTTTCAAGTTTTAAAAGCAAATAAATAATGTGGAGAAAAAATGATACTGCTATAAATAAAGAATACGGTGTAAGATACGGTGCAGCATAGTGGAGGCAACATTATGGTTTGGGATTTCATGGCAACAAAAGGTGTTTGTCAGATGCAATTTATTGAATCAAAGATGGCTAAGAGGGGGAATTTATTAGAGAAGAAAACTTTCCAATATCCATTTACCAATTACCAACAAAAAAAAAACCCCCCAAAATCTATGCCAAAAAGATAAACAGAAGTTCTAGGATGAAATGGCTACCCTACTACCTATTAATAAATTGAAATACGTAGATTCGGTTGAAATGAGAAAAAAATTAAAAAATTTGTACGCTAATTTTTTTTTAATAGAAAATATTGTTTTTGTGAATTAGGTTATTTCATGTTTTGCATTACTGACTGATGCACATTTAACAAATAAAAAACATTTCTGAGATAGAAAAAATTATTTTAAGTTTTTTTTTTTGTGGTCTAATGGGTTTTGTAGAAAATATATTATTATTTAATTTATTTTATACTTAAAAACTGTATTTGCATTTATGCACTGTTTCCAAAAAATTTTTTGTGTGGAATAAAAATTAAAAAGAGCCTTAATGTATCCTCAAAAATTTACAAAAAACAAAAATATTACAATATGACAACGCTGGCCATGCAAATGCATAGTTATTAAATTTATCGTTTAAAATCAGAGATTTATAAAGTTGTTTCTGTGTTTCTTTTCGGCATCACCATGATACTTTATATTTAAAAATTAAATTATTGTAAAAAATTTTATACAAATAATTTAAGGGTTTGAATAATTTTTTTTAATTTTAATTATTTAATTCCTGGTATTTTGCAAATTACCAGGGTAATAATTTAAATTTATAACAAATTATTTTTAAAAAATCGTTGCCTTGAGCTTGGCACATTTCAGAATATTTGTTACAACCTCTTAAAATCTTTTTACAACTTTTGCTTAAAATTTTTTTAACACAGTTTTGTTTTGTTATTGTATTTGATTTTAATTAGATATGTGTTTAATGAACTAGCAACATAATTACCCAAATGCTAATCCAATTTGTATATTTTTGAACGCTTCTTTTTAACTCTTTTTTAAATGCATTAAAAATCTATTCAATGTTGGAAAAAAAAGTTATTTCGTTTTTCACAAAGCATTAAGTAATTAGTGTTCCTTGCTTTATTTTGCACTGGGTTTGCATTTAAAATCTCAACTATTCATTCCTGGAAAGAGATGATATGCTCTTAAACAAATTTTTAAAAAGCCAGCACCTTTCTCTTTATATTGTTTCAAAAGAATATAATTAAAAAAACCACACAATTACTACAATAAAAACTGTCCCTCAAAAAATGAAAAAAAAAAATAATGAATGAAGATGGTAATGAACAGTGTAAATGAAAAAACTACAATCGAAAATGTTTGCATAAATAAGAAGAATTAAAACTGCAACTTGAAATGTACTTTAATACAATTTTTATAAATTTTGAAAGTCACTAACCATGAAATATTCAGTATAAAATATTCATTTAAATATAAACTACGTGATATTTTTATACGAAATGACAATATTTGCTTCGAAAACAACACATTCATTTGAACGAATTATTTTTAAAACATTAAAATTAACGAAACACCAAAAACGAGAAGAGTTAAAAAACTAAATCAACGCGTCAATAGAGAGCTACTACTTAATTCGGCAATAGAATCTAATTCAAGCGCAAACACTGTCAACTGCCCACTTAAGTTGGATTTTTCTTAAATCGTTTTAAATTTGGTAGTCCAGCTGACCTTTATTTTTGCTAAGGAAGGTGACACAATTCCAGAAATAACGTATTTATTCGACGATACAGATTCTGAGTATTCAATAATTATAAACGCGGGAACACGCAATTTAGTAATTTTAACTTTGCATGCAAATTGAGTTTGAAAAGGAACATACATATTTAAATCGGCTGGAAAGGTTATAGCGATTGCTGTAACTCGCGGTGGCCGCTATAATCGAAATATTACTGCTTCGCTGTTGCAATGCACAAAAAATGCATTAATTTGTCCATAATATGAATTGAAATAAAATTTCGTAATTAATTAAAAGGTTTTATATGCATTCATTTTTCACAAAAAAAAATTTATATTGAATTAAAAATTCCGGAATGAATAAATTTGATCAAACCAATGAATTGAAATAAATCTTGGAAATATTCATCAAAATTACTTGAATTGGACTTCATCATGAATTAAAACGTACTAAATACATTTAATTAATTATATATTTTTTTTTTAATAAAATGAATACACTCAATCGAAAAAGAATCAAAACTACTAAAGAATATTTCGGGAAAAGAATTCTTGACTGAATGCATTTGTATTAAAAAAAAAGACAAATCGTTTTGCAAATATACATCAGAATTGAAGAAGCATTAAAATGCATGTTAAAAAAATGAAATAAGTTAAAAATCTTAACGTTTGTTATCGAATAGAAAAGCTGACTGAAAAGCTTTCTTGTAAAAAAAAAAATAATTGTTTTTATTTCTTACCGAATGTCTACCTTCTGTGTTAAATGCATAATTTTTGCTTTAAATTACCTGTAAATAAATAAAAAGACAAATATAATTTATTAATTAAAATGAATTGTATAAACTCGACAGTTTTTAAATTTTAATTAAACATATAAAAATTTACAACAAAAATAATGGTTTGAAGATGCCTTAAGTAATCCACTAATAAAATCTCTTCAACGTTTTTTTAAGTCGTACATTTTTAGAACATTGAGTGTTATTTTTCAATCGACTTCAAAAAAATGAAGGAGATTATTATCAATTGGTCTGAGTGTTGCTTTTTTAAATTTGTGCACATTTTTAAGCCGTTTTGAAAAATTTTTTCTTTATTTGAAAGGTAATGCTTACAAAGTCGTTCAGTTTTAAAAATAGTTCAGAAATAAAAAAAATTTAAGGGTTTCCTTATACAACATACATGTTTTTTACTTCGTGTATTATGAAAGGGCCCCACTTTATGTTAAAAAAAACTGCTTATTACTATAGCTCCTAATAGCAAAAAGTAATGCAAAATTTTATCTAAAAATTAAATAGTGTCTTCATAAATGATTGATCTGCATGGGCCTTTCTTTAGAACCGTTATATATTGTCAATTTCTATGACCGTTACAATTACATACTTTCGAAGAGTTGTAAACAGACGATTCAAGTTTAAAAATAACTTGTACTGCTGAGTCCACAAGTATAAAATTTGGGTTTGGAAATTAAAGGGCATGGCAATGGTTGATATAATCTGATGCATGTGGCCAAAATTTGGAGCCCTTATAGACAATTACAATTTAAATTTAAAAATTAAAAGATGTTCTCCTATCTTTTGAATCATTATATACAAACACTTGTAGACTAGATAGAAATTTTACTACTTTGTAAAAGTAAAAATATTTACAGTTATAAATTAAAGGCTGTTGCAATATTTTAGGTAATTTGATGTATGTGGCCAAAAAAAATCGATTGGTGGCAGGTTTTAAATTGAAAATCGTATAATTTTTAAGCCAGAAAAGATATAATCTTCAAATTTTTATTTTATTTTAAATTAGGCTCGCTAAAAATTGTATCCAGTATTTAAAAAAAAAAACTGGACAAGGGTATCGAAAAATTAAAAATTTTAATTTTAAAATTAGATCATTTTTAAACGTAAACATGCAGACTGAAGCACCATTTTGTAGATACTGATGAGCCCTTTAGGACCATGTATAGTTTTTAAAAATTAAACAATAATTGCCAAGCGTAAGAAAAATTTTAAAGTGCGAGGTACCCAATTTTGAGCCCACATGGCGCCATCCCTGGAAAGTAGATGGTACCCAGCTTTAAAACTTAAGCTCGAATATTCCTCTTCTCGTGCCAAATTTTTAATAAATCGGCATGCCCTTTACAAATGGCTGGGTTATTTTCAATATATTTTGATTCTGCCCCACTGTGCACTGCTTTAACAACGTAGCACAATTTTACCACAAGATGTTAAATAAATTTTGATACAAAATTAATTTGAACTCTCAAGTAGCATTACCACGAGTAAATAATGGTAATTCTAAAAAATTCATTAGCATTATTAATGATTCAATGCTAATAAAATTGTCCATTTAATTAATTACTCTCATTTATGAATTTTATAGAAATTCATAAAGTAAATAAGCAAATTAAAAAGATAAAACCATTGACCTGTGCAAGTCCCATAATTTCCAGAATAGAGTTCAGAATTTCCACAAATGGGGTTTTTCAGGTTTATTTATTTTTTTGATTCTATGGTTACGATTAAGCATTGATTAATCCAAAACTTAAGGTTAATTTTTTACAAAAAATGGGCTATTTCGGAAAGCTATGGATTAAAAATAAATAAATATTTACATTAATTTTGGCTACATAAATTTTTGTATTAAAATTGCTTTCAAACTTTTTATGCTTTTGCTAATAACTTTTTGAATAACCAACAAAGAATAGAAGCAACTTTTACCTTAAAAGATTACAAATCGGCTTTTTACATTTTTCAATTTATTTCCTATAACTTTTGACCCAAAATCCAAAACATACAGATATGATCTGAATTCCAAACGAAATTTTCACTTTTGTCAAGGCATTGTTTTCGTATAAAATAATTTTATAGCAGCAATGCTTTGGAATATATAAAGTGAAAATTTCGTGTGAAATTCAGAACATGCCTGATTTAATTTGAGAAAAATTGGGAAGGAGTTTGGCTCCGTTAGACGCAAAACGCCAGCAAAACTAAAATTTTTTATTTAAAAAGCCGAAAATCCTCTAACCTCTAAAAGATAATGCATTTGTTTGTCAAGCATTTTTAAATGTTTGACTAGAACTGTTGCCAAAAAAAAATATTTCAAAGTTAATGGAAAAGTAAGAAATTGTCAACGAATTTAATTTTATATACACTCGCTGTTCGCTACTTTAAGGCATTGCAGCGCCGGCTCCAAATTAAAAATTTAAATTCGTAAACACCTCTAGGCATTTGACAGATTTTAATATTTTAAGACTAGTCGTTTGTTTTCAATAACCCACTGTGCACCAGTGAAATAGAAAAATTGTTTATTTTTAATTTCTTTACGACAAAATATTGCACTAGAAAAGCTTCTACATCAAAATTTGAAAACTATTTTGATAAAGTTTTAAAGTATTCCAGGCACAAATTTAAAACGAAAAGAAACGTAAAATTTATCAGTTTAAAAATATTTAAGCAGCAACAATAACAAAAAATCATAAATAAACTCATTTGACGTAAATTTACTTTTTTTAATTTTTACGTTTTTATTTAAAATGGCTTTTTTTGTTAAGCAAATAAAATTTACAACCCAAATAGCACAAGTACGTGCTGTGTGACACAAAAACGAAAATATTTTTTAAATGTAAAACAAAAAAAAATAGAAAAAACTAAATGTATATATTTTTAATGATTTTTTTTCTGAAACCAATTAAAATTAAAGAAAACTGCAAAACAAATTTAAAGAATGATCGTCATTGACAATATATAATGACATTGACAAATAAGAAAATAATTTAATTTTTTTTAAATTAATTTTCAATACAAGTGACAAAAATTCTTCCAGAATTGTATGAAAATGTTAGCATGGTTAAGCTGAAAGAACAGTTAATTAATAAAAAATAGTTTATGATTGAAAGAAAGACATATTTGAAGAGCGAAGAAGAAAGAGAGAGAATTGATATCTATAAAACTATAAAATAAAATAAAAATAAAAAACATGTGATTTGTTGCTTTTAATTTGAAGAATAACATTGTAAGTTCATTCACACTGCTAATGCGCGAACATATGCGTATAAATATTTCAAACAAAAGCAGTCATGTTCTTGATCAGGCAATTAAACACACAAACATTAGAATAGCTTATCAGCACTATAATGTAAATTACACACATACACACAATTAAAAGTCTGCTTTTTGGCAACAAGAAATATTAAATTGGTAACACTGTTTTGTTTTCTGAGAGTCCAATTGGCACAGTGGGTTAAAATGAGGATTAGCTCAGGAAAGCTTATTATTTATATCATTTCATTTTTTTTTTATTTTTTTATTTTATTTTTTTATTTTTCTTTTATTTTTTTATTTTCTTTTTTAATTTTTTTTATTTTCTTTTTTAATTTTTTTTATTTTCTTTTTTATTTTTTTTTTTATTTTATTTTTTTATTTTATTTTATTTTTTTTATTTTATTTTTTTATTTTATTTTATTTTTTTTTATTTTATTTTATTTTATGTTTTTATTTTATTTTTTTTTTTATTTTTTTTATTTTATTTATTTTTTTTTTTTTTATTTTTTTTTTTATTTTTTTTTTTTTGTTATTTTATTTTTTTATTTTTTTTTTTTTTTATTTTATTTTTTATAATTTTTTTTTTTTTTTTTTTTTTTTTTTTTTGTGAAAATGTGTTGTATGGGGGAACTAGGTTTTGTAGCGATCTTTTGACTTGTTGACTGTTTCCTTTTTTGCTGTTTTTTTTTTTTTTTTGTCATTGATTATTGAAAAAATTCATTAATTTGTAAAAAAAAAGTTGAATTGCGGTATCACTAGAAATTTACTTATTACTTTAAAATTAGCAAAAATTTACAGGTTAAGTTGCAGATCACAATAACAATAAAAATAAAGATTAAATTACAGGCAAGGCGCAGTGTGCCTTCATGCTTATTTTGTAACCATTAGTATGATAATGAAACAGTATCTTCAATGTTGTGAAGAAAACAAAAATGAAAAATAAAAATTGCATTCATGACTAAGCCGACAGTTGAGCAAACAACAAGAACAAATATATGGTCCGATTTATAGACATAACAATAAATAAAAGAGTCTAATAAACTAATAAACTTCGTCTAACCAAATTAATATTGATTTATTAAGAATAGTTAAAAATTTGTTGGTTAGATGGATGCTGTTTACCACATACATAACCTAATGTAGACAGTTGCAAAGATTGCTGATTACGCTTACAGCGATAAAGCAAATGTTGCATTGCATTATGCTGGCGTCTTTTTCTTGTTTTCTATAGAAAACGTTCGCAAAAAATTTCAAATATTATTCCCCCCTTTTAATAAAAATTGAGAAAATAAAATAAAATAGAACTTTAGCCGAATTAGCTAATTGAATACATTAAACACTTAAACTAATAATTAAAAAATAATAAGTGAAAGAAAGAAAGTTTTTAAATATGCTTTCATTAGGTTTTTCCTGGCTGCACTGGAGTGCAAAAGATATCGTATAATTTTTAAAATCTTTACCTTCCACTGAAAGCTCACCGGTTGACAAAAGGGCCCTGGATATTATTTAGTACCGTGAAAAGAACAAAGTATGAAAGGTAGATGACATTTAATGCCATTGTTTTGTTCTTTAACAAAATGCCTGACAATATTGTGATCACGTGCCCAAATGACACAACGATAAGTATTATGAGCATTTTCTTGATTAACTCTTAATTAAGATCTGTTATTTCTGAAAAAAATTCTTCATCCATCATCGTTATGTGAAGTCAGAGACATGATTTCTTATACTTTGTAGTATAGTATCATCAGGATATTGCAAATTTGCGTATAACTAACTTAATAAATCAACCATTTGAAGAACGGTTATTTACCGAAATGATTTTGAAACCAGGTAATTATTTTCTTTAGGGATACAAAACGAAGCAATGCAACGCTAATAAATAAGAAAAATTTTAAACATAGAAGCCTGATTTACTATGAACAGTGTGTTGGAGCTAAAAATTGCAGTAGCAAGTACCAACTTTTTGTAATCTTTTCTTCCAGTAGAGTTGAAAAAATATTGGGTAGAGTCTATTACGAGGGCTGCTATATATATTTCTGGCCTGGCAACACTGAGTGCTGCCAAGTACAATCTGACATTTCCATTGAAAAGTTTGTCATTTTTAAGCATAATCGTACTCAAAACGATTTGACGTACGACCATTATTTGTGTTGTTTACAGTGACTTGAAAAAATTAATATAGAAAAAAATGGAATTAACTCGTGAACATTTTCGTGCCATCATTTTTCACAACTTTCGACGTGGATTATCATGACAAGAGTGCATTGATGAACTTAAATCTTTGTATGGCGATGAAGCACCATCCTATAGCAATGTGAAATATTGGTATAATGAATTTAATCGTGGCCGAAGCTCGCTTAAAGACGAATTCCGTGAAGGTCGTCCAAAAACGGCTGTTGTGCCAGAGAACATTGATGCCGTGCGTGAAATCATAATGCAAGATCGACATGCGACATACCGAGAGATAGAGACATCCTTGGACATTTCTTCCACCAGCATACATTCGATACTGCATGAAGACCTGGCCGTAAAAAAGGTTTGTTCTCGTTGGATCCCGCACAATTTGAAAGTCGCTCAAAAAAGGCTTGTGTCGGTTGGTGCAAAGAAATGTTGCAAAAATACGATTGCGGTGCTTCAAAAGACGTTTATAAGATCGTCACAGGTGACGAATCATGGATCTATGCGTATGAGCCCGAAACGGAACAACAATCGACCGTGTGGGTCTTCAAAGACGAGCAAAATCCAACGAAAGTTATTCGTGGAAGAAGCACTACAAAGCAAATGGTCTCCTGTTTCTGCGGCAAAACTGGTCATGTGGCGACTGTTCCGCTTGACCAACGTAGGACGGTCACTTCTGAGTGGTACACTACAATTTGTTTGCCTGAAGTCATCGGAGAAATTCGAAAAACCAACAAGAGAAGACGAATCATTGTTCACCATGACAATGCGAGCTCTCACACATCGGCCCAAACCAGAGCGTTTTTGACCGGCCAAAACGTCGAATTAATGGGTCATCCGCCGTACAGCCCTGACTTGGCACCTAATGACTTCTTCTTGTAACCGCACATCAAGAAAAAAATGCGTGATCAACGATTTTCATCGCCAGAAGAAGCTGCTGAAGTGTTCAAAAACCATGTTTTAGAGGTGTCTCAATCGGAGTGGAAAAAGTGCTTCGACAACTGGTTTGAGCGCATGCAAAAGTGTACAAATCATGCTGGAGAATACTTTGAAAAACAATAAAACCATTTTTGATTATAAATATTCGCATTTTCACTATTAGGCCAAAAATAAATAGAGCAGCCCTCGTAACAACAACATACAAAAGTAAAAGATATGGGTCTTTGTTTTTGGACTTTAAAATGAAATAATTGAGAAGAGAATGAAAATAAAAAAATTAACAAAAACACAAAAATGAAATAAACCCTTAATGGTGCTCTCGGAGCCGAGAATAATATAAATTATTTATTTGTTTTTCTACCTCCACCGTTTTGTTTTGTTTATTTTCTTATTTAAGTATTTTACTTTCTTTATTTCGTCTTAGTTTTTTTTCTTTTTACAAAGTAAAAAGCATTAAGTTCACAAACAAATAAAGGCATTTGTATTCTTTTTTTTAACATTTTATTTTATTTCTGTTTTTTTTTTTTTTTTTTTTTTTTGTTCCTACAAATGACACTTTGCAGCTGCTATTTTATTCTTAACATGTTCTACATATTTTTATTGCTTTTTCGGTATTTGGTGACAATTAATATCTCAAACAAACGAACGTGGAAACAAAATTATAAAGAGCGCGTTAACACGTTCCAAATGTAAACACAGTGTCATAGAATAAACAAAAATGTGAAAGTAATTTTGTTTGAAACAAAATTTTTAATTTAAATAATCAATTTTCAAATTTATTCAGTAAAAGTATCTTTAACAGGGCATCAGAATTATTTAATAAAACTTGAGAGACATAAATGTGACCGCGGTTCTCAATTATTTATTTTGTCTATGAAACGTAAACTAAGAAAAAACATTTCTTTTAACAACTATAAACTACAGAAGCTTAATTGTTGATTATATTATCAACCACACTTCAGTGGCGTTAGAATGTAACTGACAGCTGTTATTTACAGTTTCCAATTAGAAATATTAGCAAAGAAACAAGTTAATCACAGTTTTATACTATTTTCTTTGTTTGTTTATACAAACTTTAAATATATTTATTTTTTAAACGGTTTGAAACCAGCATTGCAAGTTATTGAGGATCAGCTTAACGGTGATCACTACTATTTAAAGTCGAACATTACCTGAACTCTTAGCATTTGTATGTTTTGTGCGAAATTTTAAGAAACCTCTCAAGCCAAGCAGGTATTCTACATGTCCAATGTTAAATATTGGCAAACTCTTTTTATTATTAATTTTGCCTAGAACTGACTTGAGTGATGTGATAGATTTAAAATTTAATTGAAGGTTTTAGTAACTGTGTCAATCAAAATGGTAGCCTGCAAACTTGATACTACTCCACTCTGAGCATTTAAAAACTATAAAGTTGAATTGCAAATTAGGAAGTAGGAGTGCTTCATTCGACCCTGTCAAATCTTATTAACCCTACTTCATGGTCACTTTCAATATTGCCCTTCTCGCTGTTACGCTTTAAAATTTCACGGCAGGAAATCGTTGGTTTTTACTTTTATGGTTTTCAATTTACAATTATAATATAAAAATAACTCTAAAAAATTAAATTATGGTTTTCAACCTTTTTTTCAATTATAATATAAAAATAAAACTAAACAATTAAACTACCAGCGACAATTTAAAGTGTTTATTTATTTATTTATTTATTTATTTATTTTATTTTATTTTTTTCTTTGACAGGGCGCAAAAATACTCGTTTTTGATACTGACTTTTTAAAATTTTTTGAAATTATTAAACTTTTTTAATTATAAAATATTCGAGTTTTTATAAAAAAAAATAAAACTTAAAGAAAGAAGAAATGCATTCCGGGATAGATTTTGGGATCAGCTAAAATTTTTTTGAATAGAGAGATATTTGTTTACAACTTTATAATTATTTCTTTCTACTTTGGCTTGAAAATATGATTTTCTGGCGAAACTTGGGTTTATTATGCGTCCAATAGTTCGCTTTGAAAGTTTTAAAAAAATTTGTTTTTTTCGAAATCTACTATTTATTTATTCATTTCTTCGTGGCGAAATTTCATATTTTTACTAAATTTTAATAAAAATGTAATGTTTCAGTGAAACTTCGATTCTAAAATGGATTTTGGGTAACAAAGTTTTTTCTTTCCTATCGTTAATATTTTGATAAAAGCACGTTTTCAAATCGTAACGCTCCAATGTTATTTGAACGTGTTCACAAGTATTTTCGCAACAAACAAGACTGCTATATGTCGAATATTATACACCCTTCATAAAGTATGTAAGCCTAGTAGAGTAACTCTAATAATAAAAATTTTGAGAAAGAGATTAAAAAAATACATGAAAATGTCATCAGTTTTAAATGGGTTAAGCATTTAAAAAAATGTGAGTATTTTCTGAAAGATCTCTTTAAAAGCTTTTAAATGATACCCATAGTGATATCTTTAAAAATGACGCACAATCGTGCTTTGCTATGAAAAGTTCAGAGGACCATAACTCGGAAAATATGGACGATCGCAAATTTTTTCACTTGATATATTTTTTTTTTCTTATTTTTTAATTCTCAATCGCTCCATATATTTTTATTTTTTGTTTTATTGAAGTTATTTTATTGTTCAAATATAGGAAAATTAGAGGCAGGCGTGGTGTTTTGCTCGCTGCCATTAGGGACATGAACCGATCTTAATTATTATCAATAGCAAAATATTTAAAAACTCTGTCTGATCGATTTGCGTATTTAAGTTTTCTCTAGCTCATCTAGTGCCTTGACAAAGTTGATTTTATCACTAAAACGGACAGAACTCGCTCAATTGAATTCGCTATGCATAAGAACTCAGAATATCTATACTTTATGGGGTCGAAAATGTATATTGTTGAAATTACAAACTGAATGACAAACTTATAAATACCTTTTTTCCACTTTTTCTGGTGAAGGGTATAATAAATTGCAAAATAGTTTGTCCCATTGTATACCTGCGGTTAGAAGCTGCCAAATATCTGGCGATTGTGATATCACATCTGCCTTTTTTAATCGCAATCGCCACTTGAGTGATATGTGTTTGTTAGAATATGAGCATACATTCTCATCCATATATAATTTTAACTTTTTTTAAAGAATACGTGAAAAAGAGTAAGTAGAATTAATTATCCATTCAGATAACATCATGATAATGATGTGATAATCATGATAATGTGTGATATAAAGCTCCTCTTCTATACAAGCTACGCATAATTTAATGTAGCTATTAAGCCATCTGTATTATTAAATCGAATAAAGTATGCTTCAAAAGCTTCAAATTAAATTCAATATGGCGGCCATACAGTGATTAAAATAATTGTTTAAATTCACAAGATATGTAGACACACATATATTTTTGTAGCTTTCCTACTTTCGCCTTTTTACAACAGTTTTTAAAAGTTTTTTGTCGTCTCCCGCTCATTTGTTGGTTTTTGGCATCACAAATTAAATAAGTAACAAAAATTTTTATATAAAGCCAATCATAATTCCGTTTCGAAAATTTCAATTTGGTATAATTTGCTTTTTTTTGGAGGAATATCTACAAATTTATCCCTTCGAGTCCTAATTTTTCTTCTTCTATATATGTAATCAAAAACATGAATTCGAAAATTCCTCTATTAAAATTATTCCGGTCATAGTAGTTTTATAGACCTATTTTATCAAGGGTCAATTCTTCCCACATTTTATTTGTAAAATTGTTTTTGCTAATGGCAAGGAATAACTTTTTTATAGCGACAGATTAAAACATGTACGGTCCTGTTTGTTTTTTTAAAGTGTTTTTATACTTTTTTTTAAAAAGATTTTTCTGTGCACGTTTTATAGGAAAATCCAAAAAAGAAAAAAACCGAAAATATTTTAATTTTTTCTTTGAGTTTAATAACAATCGATTTTTGTGTATCTTAGATTTTTCTCAAAAATTGAAAGTATAAGTAATTTCTTCCAAGTCTTCCATCCTTATTTCGCCATATGACTTGCTTTGACCTCTAATAAGTTTTTATTTATTTCCCTTTTGTTTCTGCAATTTTCGACGGTCTTAAATGATTAAAACTTAAAAGTCCTGTTTAATAAATTTCAACAACATAAATATTATCAACGCTGATTATACAAACATTTTGAATAAACTCTTCTAGTGAACATAAAATGGAACAAACTCTTCAACATTTTTTTCTGCTTGCTATGTAAAGAAAGATAAACATAAACTTAAGTTTAGATTTAATTGAAAACACAGCCACTTGAGGAATTTGTCTTCATATGAGATGTATGATGGCTTTTCTATTGATATTGAAGGCTCATGCTTCAGTTATCACCAACTAAGCAACACCATTCCATTGGCAGACAATTGTGACCAAAGCAATTAAAAAAACAACAACAAGAGCAAAAAAGAATATTGTAAAGTAAACCAAGAAATCAAACAGTCAACGAGCCACCATGTCAACGACATATTTATGCATGAATATTTGCTAAAAAGTAATATGCAGTGAAAAGTTGCAGATATCTTCTTGTAATATCAAACCCAACCAACAATCAACCAGTCAAAGCAACTACAGTAACTGAAACAAGAACAACATCAACACTTTAACACGCAACACTATAAAAAGGCGATATAAAAGGAAGAAAAACTTTCAACGATATTAAGAAGAAATACAAATGAATGTTTGTTGGTGAAAATGTGAATAAGTAACTCAATTCTTTATGCGACTTTTCATACATCCAACCATTTACTTTACTTATTTTCTGCTGTTTTCATTACATTATTTTTTTTCTTTTTAGTTCTTGAAGATTTTGTTATAGAGAGAAAGTACACAATTAGAGGAAGAGTGAGTTCACGGCATAAATAATCGCGAGGAGAAACTTTTTTTGTTATAGATATATAAAAAATATGCACTAACAACAATAACACAACTACATTAACAAATATGAGTAGTAAAAGAAATAATAAAGATAAAAAGGGTTACATGTCTGGAACTTTTCTAAAGGCCACTTCAAGATGAAGTAGCAAAACGGAGGAAAAAATATTCAAAAATATTTAAGCTAACAATGTAAAATATAAATACTGTATTGTAGATGTTTATATACGAGTGCGTGTGCGTGTAAGCTTTTTCTGCACTAATAAGGCAGGTTTCAAAAGTTCTCAAAAAAAAATCTACAACTGTTGTCATACCTTTCGGTGAAGACCGTCGTCACTGGCTGTTTATTTGTTACGATTGGCGAGCGCTTTCGATGTAAAGACATTATTTTCAAGCCGCGTTTTGATTGGAATAAATCCAATTAACTTAATACCAAAATCTACAACATTTCTAATATATTTTTATGTAAGACCTCGTATGTAATCTCAAATTCATACACTTTGCTTGGGTTAACTATAATGATATAAGAAAAAAAAATTAAAAAAACAACAACAACAAAAAGAAAAGAGAAGCAACGATAATGAAGAAAAATCCTAGAATTATGAAAAACTACTGGTGCAGACATGTAAACCAAGCACCACTATTCAAGAGGATCTTCTAGAAAAACAACAAACAGAAAGCTTTCAAAATCTAGCTAAATAAAAAAAACGTAACAAGCCTTATTGCTTAAAGGCATCTTATTTAGTAAAAGTTTGGCAAATAAACACGGATTAGCATATCGATACATTGCTCTGATTTCATTTATATCTTTAATTGTGATTTGCCACAAGTTCTAACGTTGGCTTCAAAACTAATGGCGTTTTCTTTTCTGACAAAAATGTTGCATAGTTCAACACTTTTTACACCTTTGTGTTCTTTTCTAAAAAAAAGTTCGAGAGCGTAAATTAAAAGTATATCCTTTTGAAAATATGTCGCACGAAAAAGTGTAAAATATGTTGCATATTAAGCATGCTACACTTTTTTTAAGTAGTTATTACTGTAGAAAAGTGATTTTTGTTTTTGTTTCTAAACACAGTGTTATATTGCTTTATGTTTAAACCGCTAATTAAACTTTGCAGATATGTAAAGGTAGTTAAAAAACTCAATAACATTTTTTGTTATATTATAGCTATAAAATGTGGAGCAATTTTTCAGAGTTTAAGCAACATGCAAAACATTCTATATAATTGTTGGGTAAAATTTATTTTCAGAAAAGAAAACGCCATAAGAATGTCAGTCTGTGTTGACATTTCTGTTCAGTATGGTTTTGCGTGTCATCATAAATCATTTAACGACAGCAAAACTTTTCCAAATTTAGTAATCAGCTAAGCATCAACAACATTTGGTACAAAATCGATTTATTGCAAAATGAATATGGTGTCAAGTTTATTTCCAGATATGTTCCTGTCCCTCGTTCGTTAAGTCGCCTCCGAGTTAAGCTTTATTTAGTCATATAGGCCAATCAGCCAGATTTATTAGAAAAAAAAGTGAAAAATTGAAATGACTGGGGGGTAAAACAAACCCCGATTACATATATGTATATACAGTAGGGAGCAAACCGGTTAACATATCTGATGAAATTTAAATTATATCTTCTAACAACAAAAAGTAGAAAATTTACAGACATATATAAATGCAATTTAAACATATTGGCGAACCGCTCATTTCAGTCTTCATTTACTCTATATACAAGCGTAGTCGTTATTAGATGCAAGGAAAAGTTCTGTCCAGGACATTGCTTGGAGGTATTTAAGTTATATAACATTCATGTTATATAATATAACCATTATGTTTTACAATATAAACGCATTTAAAATATGACATTATTGTATTACAAAGACTTTATTATCTGCGGTTATACAATACCTGACAACTGAAGCAAGATCCTATTTTGAAATATTAATCAGGTCATATTGGTTTGCGGAGCTAAAGAGCTAACTTTAAAAAGAAACCAAAGTGCTATAATCGGCTGTGCCGATTCTTATATTCCCTTCACCATAGTTTTATAACTACATGTTCCATACTGCAGATTTCCGATCGAATGGATTAAATAAGAAATTCTTTTCTACCATAAAGTTTTTCGCTTAAAAAATTATTTTTCCGAAAATTGTAGATTTTTCTGAGAGTTGTCCTTAGTTAATGAAAAGGTATCTGTAAGAGGTAAAAACTCATCAATTTTTCAACATAATTAACAATCACCTGCAGGAGTGCACACGAAAGTTAAAAATAGATAGGCCTAATTTTAGTTTAGTGAAAAAGACAAATATTGGGGTAAGAATTTAAAATAAGAACACAAAAATTTTTATTTATGATAAGATAAAAATTTAGTACTATGTATAATTTTACAAAAAAAAAAAAGTTATCGGCTCTTAATGGATTAAGCTTTTTTTGTTTTTACTGTTTTCTGAAAGATCTCTTAAGTGAATCCCAATTTGATAACCCAAAAAATATGGTGCACATTCGTACTTTTCTACAATTAGTTCAGAGTCCCATAACTCGAAAAATATGGGCGAGTTTAATTTTTCATTTTATGTTTTTTCTTATTTGTTAATTTTTTTCACCCTAAATATTTGTTTACTTTTTCAATTAAAGTTACCTAAATAAAAATTAGAGGCAGGCGTCCTGTTTTGCCCGCTGCTTTAAAGGACATGGGCCGATCTTGCTGATTTTCAATAGCTCATTTAATGCCCTGGTAAAGTTATTTTTAGCATGAACACGGACACACAGGCGTATAGACCTATATCGCTAAATCGACTTCACTATGCACAAGAACTCAGAATATATACATATGTGCCCTGAAGCAATAAAAACTTAATTTGTTTTTTGCAAGTTTTCAACAGCGTTTTTAATTTTAATATTGATTCGTTAAATCAGAGAATATCGTCTTTAGCTCTTTATATTTTAAGTTATAGAATTCTCAGCTTTTAACCTACAAAGATGAAGTTTTACTTGCATTAAAGATTCGAATGTTAGAAGTACAATATTAGCAATAACTCAAAGTGTTCTTGAGTCGAGTTTAGCTGTTATTGTTTGTGGACATAGATATACTTTATAGGATAAGATATGGATATTGTAGAAATTACAAACGCTATGACAAACTTAAATATATCCTTTTTCTACCTGTGGTGAAGGGTATAATGAGTTGAACTGAAAGAACCGAGCATGAAAACAATACTTATTTTATAATTTACTTTTGAACGTGCAAATCCAATCGTCAATCAATGCGTTTCTTTAATCCTAAAATTGATAGATTGCGTCTTATAGTGATTTCGTACGGCAGACAAAAGCAAAAAAAAAAACACACAAAATAAAACCTTAAAATTGGGTAAGCACTTCTCAGAGATTTATTTTTTAAACTTTGTATACGTAAAAGAAAATTTGAAACTAAGAGAAAATTTCTAAATTGTAAAATATATAAATAAAAATGTTCTTCTAGCAGCAAGAACTTTTAAGTGCACAATTATTATTATCAACAATTTAATTGATTTCATGCATGCAGTGTGCCAGCCACCATGACTGTATACCATTATAACAATAGAAAAATAAAAAATAATTTGATTGTGGCTTCACTAAAATAAAAAATAGCAATATCCCAAGTTTCAACCGATAAAGTCGCCCACTGTTTGTCATCAATTTTTCAAATACACAAATTCAAAAAAAAAGCTTATTCCCGTTTTCAATTTATTCAAACCATGACGATGAAAATGCAAGCTCTAAAAACCAGATAGAAAATTAAATAAAATGGTTGCGTTGTTGGTATGGTTTCATTCTTATTTCGTAAGTCCTTTTTTCTTTGTTCTGCGAATACTGAAACCTAAGAACACAACGGTGATTTTGTGATGAAAGCCATACGTACGAGATGCAGTTAAAAAAGTAACAACCTCTTCCCTCGTAAACTAAATATGATTTCAAAAGTTCTTTAAAATATGATATTATTTTGACGAATGTTTTTCTCTCAACGCATTTCTTTAAATTTGGAAATTAAGAACTCCACTGGAGTAAAATTTACAATATTAGTTCAGCTATCGGATTTTTTACATCTAAAAAGCCAATCTTTTACTTTGTCAATAGCAGCATACTCGTCTAATTAGAAGAGTTTTTTTTTTTAATTTTATCGTTCAATTAACTTAACAGTAATGAATAACATTCAACATTTATTGCTTTTTCGTTATAGGGATAGTTAATTATTTTCATTACGAATATTTATTTTTGTTTTATTATTTATTTTATAAAATATGAATCATTTATTTCAAGTTCATTGTTTTATTTTTCTTAATGTTTATTAAGAAAAGCCTATTATCTGCAAATTAATGCGGAGGTTTTATAAAGAAACGAGACAAAATTATCACCAGCAGAATGTATTGCAGAATTTTCTTGGTCGCTACAACCGTCATCAGCATTCTTCGCGTCTATCTACCTTAGGTTGTATACATTGTAAACATTATCTATTTTACCAACTATTTTTTCTAACTAAGAATTTGAAATATATTCAACGAAATCAATATTAATTTGGTTGGACAAAGTCCACAGACAACACACAGTTTTGTTTTGTTGTTCTTTTTTTATAAATCGTCTCACACATTTGCCCCACCATCATACTGATTGTTTTAAAGTAAATATAATTTGGATTTGTTTCATGTCTACTTTATAGCGGTGAGTGCAAGTTTCAACTAAAGTTACATACAGGTGAAGTAATTCACTATGATTTTATGAAAAAAAAAATCTCTTTCTTTAGAAGCTACTAAATCAGTCACTTAATTGAGTTTATTATAAATTGTAGTCAATCTCAACAACTTTTGATATCCTCAAGAACTCAATTCTTTTTTTTTTTAATTAGTCGCAGTTCGCATAAAAAAACACAGTTCAAGTAGCAGTCTTTGATGGCAGCACGAAATCCAGCATAACATAATTTCTCGCACGAAAACGATAGACTGAAACAAGAATTTCTGCAAATATTTACAAGTTGTTTTTCAAAACTTTAAAATGCAAATTTCACTTTGTTAAGACATATTGAATTACCCTCGTATGCAATGGGGACTCGTGTTCGTCTCACAACCGCTCTACACACTTGTTTAAATCAGTAAACTCTAATTTAAACATTATCATGATTCTTGTCATTTATCGATTTCATAAAAATTGTGTGCGCGAGTGTATGAGTGAGTGTCTAAATAGGTGTGCATGCATACGTTTGGTTTTTTTTTGTACATGTGTCAATTTTAGCACAAGCATTCAAATTTTGAGCTTTGGTCTGCGATTGTTAACGTTTGAAATTGTGTTGCTGGGTTCATTCTGCTGTTTTTCTTATTTGTGTATTTAGAAAATATCAATTTCTCTCCTTAATTTTTTTTTTGTTTACAAAATTTCTATGATGGATTTATAACACAACTTTTGTTGTTTTATTTTCAAGAATAATAACATAATTGAAGAAAAATAGTACATGTGTACACACAGGTTGTAAAGAATAAGTACAATAGGTCACTTTATTTTTGCATCAGGAATGAGACTTTTTTGTATCTTAAATTTATAAATATTTTCTTTAATGATATGTAAAGAAAAAGCTAATAGTTTTTCTAGCAGTTACATAAGTACAAAACGTAAACTTTTTTCTTGCTCAACGCACAATTTAATGTATCATAACCAAATTTGATAAAATCAGATTGTAAAGATATTTGATGTATTGACATCCCAATTTTGAGTTTGTTTCACACCAAAGTTTAGGTCTTTTATTTATTATTTGAGGCAGGCCAAAGTTTTCCGGGTCAGCTAGTTATAATACAAAATTTTAAATTTTAAAAACAAAAACATGACCGTTTTTAGAATCTTTTGTACAATTTAATTATAAATAAAAACTGGGGGGAATAAAAATTACTTAAATAATCGGTTTATTTTTATCGAGTTTTTGATTTGTTTGCTAAGAAAAACTAAAAAAAATATTTGCGGTGTAGTAGCCAGAGATTGCATCCAAACCCAATAAAATACTTAGTTGAATAGAACCTAATTTTCTTAAATTTATTATCATTCCTGTTTGTGTAATTTTTAGTTGAAAACGTTTTTTTTTTTTTTTTGTTTTTTGCAAAGGTCGAATTTTATAGCGAACATTTGAATTGTTACTTTTTTGGTGAGTTTTCGGTTTTTAATTATATACAATTTTTTTTACTAAAATTCTAGTTTTTGAAAAAAATCTTTTATGAATTTTCAGTTTTTAATTCAACATTTGGAAAGCCTTAGGAAAACACAGGCGGTCTTTGGCAATATATCGACCATTTCTGGACCGATGTTGTTGATTTTCGAAAATATGCCTGTCAGGTAGTGTTCTTAACTTTTTGTAGCTTTTAGAGTACTGAACCATAATTGATTTTCACCTGATAACAGGCAGACGGACATAGACAAGAAGGCATCATCAATGATGAACTGTTAAGAGTAACATTCAACGAATATCTGTACCGACTACAACTGATTCAAATAAAAAGAACATCAGGCGAAAAAGCAGCCAGACTGTGAAAAAATTTTCCATCATAACCATCAAATAGAAGATTAGAAGTTTTGCCCTTATCCCCTGTTTCGCACAGATGTCCCTTCTGCTTTATGTTTTATTCGATGCAGGGTACACTATCTTGAATACGTTTAACTTAAGATTGGAGTTAAATAACATAGCAAGCTCTTGTAGGAGCTGTTTTAAACTCTACAAGAACCTACGAAATATTGAATAACAGTGTCGTCTAACTTCTACATAGAAATTAAGTTAATTTATTACTCCTGCAAGTATGCTTTGAATTTTATTACCGTTTTCAGTTCCCCTCTTTTTTTAAATGTTTAATTTTAAAACCCTTCCCCTTAAAGTTTTCTTTCACTTTTTATGGGAGGTATCACGCCTATTATTCCGATCCATCCCGTTTTCCCTTTATTGCGCCTATTAATAAGAGAGTTTTTAGAACAAAATTAAAAGGTGCTGCTTATTACAGTTGCCAAGTAAAAAAGTGTTACTGTTACAACGTTTTTAATCTTTAAGTGGTGCATTAGAAAAATATATATCGAAATATGTGTAAAACTTGAATTAAAAAAACGGGTTAGGGCCTTTTTATATTAAGGTAACGATATGTATATGGATATATCAATTTGTAAAAATATTTATCTCTGATCGAAATTTCATCAGAATCTGGTTGACCTTTGAGAGGTAATTGCGCAACAAACATCCGATCAAACAAGCAAAATTTTACCTTCGTGACATAAGTCGGAGTTTCATCTCTTTTACTTTTATGGAATAAAAATTTAACTTTTTTTCCTTCTCTTTTATTTAGTAATAAAACGGAAATAAAATTGACGTAGACGCAAATTAAAAGTTTCCATAATTTTACCATTGGCATTATAAAAATTAATTTGCTTTTATTAGTAAAAAAAAATATATAGGGAAAAATTCAATATAAAATTTAAATTCTCTTTTATAGATTTAAAATGGCCTCAACTATTGAGGACACAGTAGAAAAAAAGAAAAATTGAGTAAAAAGCTTTTATTAATATGTCGCCCACTGTATGCATGAAAAAACTGATTTGCAACAAGCAATTTAGTTATTGTGCTTGAATTGCGTCACAGAAACCTACATTGGATTTAAATTAAACAAATTTAACTTGTTTATAGAAAAGTCAAAATGTTTTCAAATACAAATGAAAGGAATTAAAATTAAATCTAAAATTGTTTGTTAGCAATCTTTTGTTTAGCATTTTTACAAAATTTATTTTCGAATAAACAAATAATAACTTTTATTTGGGTTTATAAGAATACAAATTCATAACTCTCCGATAAAAATTTATATTAAGATACACTAATAATAAAACCAAAATAGGACAGAGACTTAACGACACTAAGTTGCCAGTTTAGACCTTTTTTGTCTAGAATAAGCAATACGTAGTTTAATTATTTTTATATTCGGGTATGATAATGTGAAAACGTGGAAAGATAAAACCGTCGATAATCACGGGCAGATAAATTTTAGCAAATATAAGAGACTTCTGGATGAGATAGCAAATGAACAGTTCTTAATTACTACAGTCAAACGGGAAGGGTGGTAAGTGGACGTATCTCAGTGAAAGTAAGGTATTCATAAATCACTAATCGGGTATCAGAAGTTCTCTGCTTCGGTGTTCCTCCTACCCATTTACACATGTGAGTGCTCACTGTACGTATATTGATTGTGCTTTTATTAATTTTACTAAATGATTAGAAACTCATTTTAATTTTAAAGAAATCTTTGACACAAAAATCTTTAAAGAAATTATCCATCTTTTTTTTTTTGTGTTAAATTATTCAAGTACGGAACAAATTGTTGAAGCTTAACAAATGAAATAAAAAAATTTTGGCTAAGTTGGTGTTTATTTTTATTTCTGAAAATTTTAAGTATCAAAAATCATTTACAAATGTATGCGAACGTTTTCGAAAGAAAAAAAAGTTAGACGCCAGTATATTGTAATGCAGCATTTTTTGGATCGCTAGATCTGTTATCATAATTCTTCACAGGCTGTGTATATCTACTTAACCAACTAATTTTAAGAAATAAGAATACGAGGAATATTCATAATAAATAAATATTAATTTGGTAATACAAAGTCCAAAAAAATCTTTTCCTTCATAGAATATAAATTAAGCCTCTATGTAAACTTCTGATATTGTTTGTTTTCTAATTTATTGATTTTTTAATGAAAAGCAAAACATAATAACCGGGTTCAAATTCATCACATCCTGTTGTCATACCTTTCGGTGAAGACCGTCGTCACCGCCAGTAAATATAATACTGACAACAGTATTATATTTACTGGCGGAATAAATCCAATTAACCTAATATCATTACATCCTATTTAAAAGCATATTTTTAAGGAATAAATAAATTTAAATTCGAGCACAAGTAAAAATTACTTTTGTATTATCGATAGATTTTAAATTTCCTGAATTAACCTACAAAAATCTAACCATTGATATTTTTAAAAGTTGACAACCCTGGACACAACACAAAAACGATTATTTGAGAGTGAAGAGAGTTAGCGTAGGCTTTATTAAAGAGTCTCTTTAAACCACATTAACCCCAGCACGCAGGCTGACATTCACACACACGTGCAAAAACACTTAAAACAATTATTTGTTGATAACACTATCAGCTTCATTCTTAATAAATATTTCAATTTTTTTATTAAGTTTTACACTTTTTCATTTTTATGGGGTTTGTATTTGTTGAACTGTTTATATTATCAGTGCCCTAATATTTGTTTTTATAAACTACAAATATTTTGGTTTACGTTGCGTTTTTTTTTTTAATTTTTCTAATGACTTCAAACCTCTAACTTTCGTTTTAGATTTTAATCGCTTGAAACTATAAAAAGATTTGCCTTTAGTTTGTTGTCAATTTGTTTTGCCGATGGAGCCTGCCCTAGAATTATTTTAGAATTATAAGCGAGTGAAGATAAATATGCCGAGCTAAACATGTTTCGACGTAACAACTTACGTCAAAACATATTTGCAAATATGTTTTTAATATTTGTGACATATTTACAAATATGTTTTCGTATTTAGGACATACTTTAATACTTTAAATACTCGTATAAAAGAGTATGAAAAGAGGTCTTGGAAGTTGTGGACAAACTAAGATAGATTACGGGATGGGACCTACCGCATTTTAAAGCTAATAAATCACAGATATGTAATCTTTTTAGACATTTTTAGAAAAGAATTTAGGATATATGAAAAAAATCTTATACACGATACATATGTATTTTTATGGACAATCTGACAAGTCATATATAAAAACCCTTTCGTCTCAGGGCACCTTTATAGCGTTGTAATAATTGTTTTAACCACTATCGGACTCGTCACACATTGCTCTGCCACCGTTCAATGGTTCTGGAAGTTCCTCAATTTCTAACATTTGCATTTTCCTGATGTGCAACACATCCCCGCTGACTCATGTTTAAATTTTAGCTATCGCGGCAGCGCAACGACGTGGCATTAAGCCAACGAAAGATCTGCACCTCTTCACTGGAATATTTCCCGAAACTGACTTTGCGAACTCCTTCTCTCCTCTTCAAACAGTTTTAAAAATGCGGCCAGAAATTTTCAATAGCCGGCCATTTTAAAACATACAATTATTTTATCCAAAAATAGGGAGCACCCAAACCAACCACTTTCGACTTAACTATTCACGAATATTGCGCCATTTATATTGACGCCAATCAGAGTGAAATCTTAAGTCAATTGCGTACTTGTCTACGGATAAGGAATGAAAACTTCCTTGGACTAGGTTTTTGCTTAGGAAGATGTCGGCGGATAGTAGAAGTGTAAGCTTCAAGTACTAAGTCTTGTTCTATCTTTGTAGTTGTTATAATTAACCCACGCAAGCTATTTACCTTAAAAGTTAACACATTATTTTATATTAATTATTCTCTTTGAATAAAATACAAGAACTAAAAGTCTAAATATAAATCACTCATTTGCTTACTTATAGGATGAAATTTTTCATGAAACTACTTTCGTGATATTTTTATTTCTTGGCGTAGTGAAAAAAGCAGGACAAGCTTGAATTTTGAGGGGATATTTTAACACATGCTTTGTAAACGTTTTGTAGTTTGTGTTATTTGAAATAAAACAAATAACTGCAACACCGAATTTTGAATTTAAAGCGATATGTACAATTTCTAATTACATGTAAATTTTAATCGTTTAAGGATGCGACTGTAGAACTTTCAATTCTTCCGTCAAAAAATTATTTTTTTTCTCTGCCGACTTCTTAATGATATATGTGTGTATGTATCTATGTATGTATGTATGTATGTATGTATGTATGTATGCATGTTTATATGTATGATAAACAAAGAACTAAAAAGTCTTACACGCACTTTGTTTACTAGGTTCTATAAATTACAATTTATGGCATTTAGTTTTCTTTTCCTGTGAAGAGTTTTTATGGCTCTTTGCTTTGACGTCTTCTGTACAGTAAAATTCATTTCAGTTCGCCTTTCAATTCACCTGTTTGTTCGATAATTTTGCAGGTCTTCTTTTTTACAATAAGGGTTTTGTTTTCATTTTATTCTTTTTAAAAGCAGAAGATACAATAAATCGTATTTCATTACAAAAAGTTATTATGCCAAATGTAGTTAAGTTCTGTGTTCTTAAATGATTCTTTTCTTAAGTTTAATAACAAGAAAGTTTTTATATTCATATGGCAATATATTGCTTAATATACTCTTCACTACAGGTGGAAAAGTGTATATCTAGGTTTGCCATTTCGTTTGTAACTTCTACTATATTCATTTCCGGCCTCATAAAGTTTATATATTCTGAGTTCTTATGCATAGCGAAGTCGATTGAGCGATCTCCACGGCACTAGATGAGCTAAAGAAAATTTAAATACGCCAATTGATTAGCCATAGTTTCGGAAACTTTGGAAACACCACGCCTGCCTCTAATTTTTCTATATCATTTGGAACAATGAGGTAACTCCAATAAAAAAAACAAATATATGGGGCGTTAGAGAACTAAAAAATAAGAAATATTTTCCGAGTTATAAGTCTCTAAACTTATTATATAAAAAGTACGATTTTTTTTTTAATGATATTAATATGATTTTTCAGGAAACACTAAATTAAAAAAAAAATGCTTTAGCTATTGATCCGATGACATTCATATGTAAAATTATAAATCGAACTTAATTTTTTTTTTATTTTTTAATTCTCTGCACCTCAATATTTGTTATTTTTGCATGAAGGTACTTCACTTAACTAGATTTACATGGATGGTGAAGGGTATATTAGATTCGCCAAAGACTTGTTTATTATTTCTTTATTTCTTTTAGTTAAATATTGGACAAGCAGAGAAGAATATGAAAGAAAAAATTTATTATTTCTTAGAAACGCTTTAGCTTAATTTAGTTACGTTGCACAAAATGCCTTCAAACACTTAAAATTTATTTTATTGATCGTAAATTTAAATGAGAATGCAAGAGACATTCAATTTGCTTGCTAACTCATTGTACTTTAAAATAGTCGTACAAATTTTATACATTTCTTTGTAAACTATTGCTATTAACATTTATCTGAATTATTTAAAGTTTCGAAGACTTTCTTAGGGGATAGTCAAGTAAATGCGACTAAATTTTCTTTTTTTTTATATATAAAATATTTTCATAATGTTTTGCCTTTTGTCATTCGACAAGAGATCTCTGAATCTTAATGCTTAAGATCGTAAATTTTTTCTATAAGAAATCGTAACTCTGTTGTTAAAACCACTTACCGATTAGAATGCGTTTTTTCATATTCCAACTGTAAGTTTTTTTAGCTGTGTAAATTGATTTTGATTCAATAATATTACAATTTTTTACATGTTCTTTTCCGTATTCGTGGAAATGTTTTGATTTGTAGAAAGTTTGTAGAATAATTTTAGTAAACAAAAAAAAAAAAAAAAAGAAATTTATGAATGTGCCGCTAAGACCTTAAATAGTTGAGGTTTTTGAAAAAAGGGCCGGTCTAGAACTCACATTAAATTTATTTTATATTTAGTGGCCTATTTAATACGCATTTATTTTTGCTTTAGCGTGCTATAAATTTGAAGGTTTGAAATTTTTGTTTTCTTCGTTTTAACTTTAATTTTATTAATTTTTTTATAGTTATGGTTGAGACGAATGAAATTAATTTTGCAAGATTTATATTGGTTTTAAAAATTTTTTAAATTAAATTTAATATAATTAAATTTAAATTTGTAGAACCATTTATTAAATTTTTAATTCATCTGGTTATGATTTTCTTTTTATACCAGTAAAAATTCCGCTTTCCATCACTGTTAGAATGTTGGATGATGAAGTGAATTAAAAAAAAAAATATTAAAAAAATTTCCATTCTTCATATATATTATTTTAAGTTTAAATAATAAAGTCAAATATCTTATAAACTTTCAAACAGGTTTGAGAATTGAACCAAACATGGAAAAACCATTTTTGCTCATATTCTTAAATTGTGCAGGTTCGCTTCTGAATAATTTTAAAAGAGTAATTGGTGAAAATTTTTTGCTCTAATTAAATAAAAGAAATATTATCTTAAGGAGCATTAAACCTCCATTAAATTCTAGCTTATCATACAAAGCATTTATTCCTTCTGAACTGCAGTTTGAAAAGCAGCAGGTGATTGTCCTATTAATACCTTCATTCAGTAAGTAACGAATATCCATTTCTTCGCAAAAGGACAAGTAGTAGTGCGAAGAGATTGGACACAGTATATGCGAGAAATTAACAACACTATGAATAACCATATTTTACAACAACAAAAAAAATACATATTTTCACTTGTAGGCTCAGTCAGGGTTTTAGTCTAGAGAATTTTTCTGACTAGATGGAGAAGTCGGACTGTGAATTTTTCTTTGCAGCAGAGCAAGCAACAATAGAAACAAAAGCCTAAAAGCTAAACTAAAACTCACCTGTTGTTTCCCGCTTTCGTTTAATAGAAAAAGTTTTTTGCAGTGACAACGACTGCTGTTGCTGCTCCTGCTCCTGCTGATATTTATTCTTTGATGAAGTGGTGTAACGTATGTTGTCGGTTAATGACAATGTTGTTTCTTTTGTGTTATCCCTATAAACTTTATTACTTGAACCGCTAGAGTTGTAGTTGTTGTTGTAACTAACGTTATTATCAGTGTTGATGTTGTTGTTGTTGTTGTGGTTGATGTTATCGCTAGATGAATTATTGTCGTCTATATAAATGATAACACTGCCACTGCTATTGCCAATAGCAACGTTTGATGATTTTAATTGTAAATCTGAATTTGTATTTTCTTCGTGTTGTTGCTGTGTTTCCTTATCACTTTCACTATCAGCTGGCGCAACAATAGCTTTTGTATACTGCCTTTGCAGATGATTATATTCGTCTACAAATATGGAGTCAGATCTTGCTTCTGTTGATGATGATGGAGTTTGTTTTGTATTGTAAAATTTTTTTGTAAATTGCTGTTGTTGTTCTTGTTGTGGCTGCTGAGACTGATGTTTAATCAGAATTTGAGGTTCTCTATCAATAAGTTCTTGAAATACTTGTTCATTTAATGTTCTTGTTGCATAAACAAGAGATTGTTCTTGTTGTCTACTTTCTTGCAGCTGATTCTGTTGATGTTTCTCAGACGGTGACAAATGTTGCTGTTCTAGTTGATGTTGTCTTTCCAATATCTCTTGCTGTTGTTCTTCACCCTCGTAGACAGGGCGACTTGAGTAGTCGAAATTTCTTGGGCTGGAATTCGACGACGTTTTCATTTGTGTTCAATTGCAACAGTTTGTTTTTAATTTTTTTTATTTTGCCTATTTTTGTTGTTGTTGGTGTTTAACGTAACAGTCAAGTTGTTCGGTTTTAGTTTAAATAGAATAGTTTTGCTGCTTCTGTTATTTCTGTTGTTGTTGATGATGTTATTATTTATTTTTACAATTGTTTTTGGTTGTGTTTAATTTCAATTCTGAATTCAAATATCTGCTGTCAGTTCAGCTGCTGCTGTTGAATTTTTTCGTTTCAGTCGGAATTAAGAAAATCTTTTTTATTCAATTTTATTTATTTCATTTATATTTTTTATTCTTAAATTTTTTGTATTTATTTTTTACAACGCACGGTCTATTTTGTAATAGAATAAAATAACTTTTTTCTTTAAAATTTTTTACTTAAGACTACCAATTATTTACTTTATTATTATTATTTTTTTTTTTAATATTTATTGCATTATTATTTTTGCGTTTTTTTAACTATTTACATATTTTTTTATTATTTCTTTATAAAGAATTAATTTTAGACTTTGTTTGTGTTGTTACTTTAAGATTTTTTTAATTCATTAGTGATTAAAACTAAATCAAAATATGAATAGAAACTGCAACGAGAGAAAGAGAAAAAGTTTTGTATGAAAACAAGAGAGAAAAAATATAGATTTTTATTATTATTATATTTTTTTTAAATTAATACATTTAGCTAAACAACAAAATAAAAACAGACAATAATAGCCAAAAATACATGGATATTTTTCTTAATTAAGGAAATCAAAGTTAAATTTATTTATGGCTAAATGCCATTAAATATAATAAAAATTTCTAAATGCATATAATTATTCTTTTAAACAAATGTGGACCCCAAAATAATATATGCTTAACAATAAAAAATAGACAACATTTTTCAATTGCTGCACAAGAAATTATAAATATTCTTGCGTAATTTGTTCATATCTAGAGATAATCATTCTATTGGCACTTAAAATATTTCGCAGCTTTTGAAGCTTTGCCACAAATTAAATGTGAATTTTTTTATTTATGATGCGAAAAAATATTTTAATGAATTACATTTCACATACCGGTTCAGGCTTGTTTTAAACAAAAACACCTGAAAATTATTTAAAATGTTTATTTTTATAGAAACAAAAAAAAATACAATAAAAATTTTCTAAAGAAACAAGCATTTACAACATCACAATATTAAACATAAAACAAGGACAAAAAAAACCACCTTACAACGTCACAACATAAATAAAAAAAGCAACAACAAAAAAAACAGAATGAGAAAAACTTGATGGAATACTAGGCCGGGAACGAATCACACTTTAAATCAAAGCACAAAACTAGTGAAGCCAGATTTTTCAAGACTCTTCTTTTAAATGGCCGTTCAAATACCACCGAATACCCGAAAAGTTTTTAAAAAATAAAAACATGAAATATATGAACACAGAATTATCAAAGAAGAGCTAACTCCAGACTGTCTGGGCACACTTGAATAAGTTTGCTGGCTTAATGATTTCCAAGATTCACACATTGTTGTATTTTAAATTAATAAACTCTTGAAAACGAAATCATTATTACGTTGTTTCAAAATTTTTTTCTTATATTTTGCAGTTATTTGTAAAAATAACTGAGTTGACTACTAAATGTCGAACGATATGGCCACCAAACCCAAATATGAGGGGTTGGACTTGCTAGGGTCGTTATTCATTAACCCATACAGTAGAAGAAGACCTCTATTTGGTGTGGTTGATATTTCATTGGCATTTTTTTAAACATTGAAAATGAAGAAAACGTAAAGCATAAAGAGTTCTCCAAATTATTGTGAAAAAACTACTATTTTTAAATAACGCTTTATTATACTTTATGTCACTCCTTGTACAAAGGCAAGAAGTGGCGTTTATTCATCGTAATGCCTTGGAACCTCTTAATCATTAGTCAATAATAATGATTTTATTTTTTATAACTAATTATCATACTTCGGATTTTTTCATATCTATTGAAGTTTCATCGGCATTGTTTAAAACAATAAAAATGAAAGAAATTTAACTACCATTTAATGACTTTATTTTAATTAAAATTATTTTTACTAATGGTAATGAAATTTAAATGAAATCGTTTAATTTCTAATTACAATTAAATCAAAAGTAATTGTCTTTATAAAACACGAATTTTTGATCTCACTAATTAAATAAATCTTAACACTCTTGTAGATAAATCTATATTTTAATATATCAATTTTAAGTGAGATAGATGTAAAACTTAATGTCTGGAATCTAAAGTCACCTAACACCCCAGCTATCTGATCTAATTACTTACACGAAAAAAATATGTTCCCATAGTGTCTCATTTTATGGCATTTTAAAATTATGCTTGAGTTTAAAAAATAAAATGTGTATTTAGTGTACAAGGACAAGAAATACATTCATTAATGATAATTATTTAAAACCATTTGATCATTAGTCAATAGTAATGATTTTGATTTTTAACTAATTGTCAATGAAACCTTTTCATTAAACCATTAGTGAAAATGATGATAATGCGAAAAAAATTATTATTTTTATTTATTATTCACAACGCTAATGAAATCATCAATAAATTAGTCCATCTAATTAATTATTCCCATGTATGCTATTTATCAGAGAAACCTTTTCATTAAGATGCATTACCATTAGTGAAAATAATGGAATTGCTTAAAAAATCATTAGCAATTTTTGTTCAATGCTAATGAAATCCCAAAACAAGAGGAGGTTTATAGCACTTAAGTTTAGAAATAACACCCTACCATGCGACGCATTTTTAAAGATTTTAATCAATCCAAATTGGGTCGATTCGTAAATAGTCTGAAAGAAAGAGCGTTTTTTTTTTTTGTTTTTGTCGCAGAATAAAAATATTAGTAAAAAGATGTTGCTAGTGATAGGCAATGCTTCAAACAGCATGTCTTCTAGTTATTTGTATTAAATAATGTCATATTTTCTAAAAACAAAATCCTATGTTTTCCGCGTTTCCATAAGAACAGGAGGAAACATCTGAAAGTGCCAATAATGCGATGGGCGTTATATAAGATTCAACTCGATCGATAACACACTATGTCTTGTTCTATTCCATTATATTCAGATATTTCTTAGCAAATTTCTTATTTAATTATTATTAAATTATTATTATTTAATTTTTTTTAAGTACTAAAAACGTAACGAGTAAAAATTGCTCAAATTGGTTGTACAACTAAAACAAATTGCAGTTGAAAGATGTAAGTACCACGTAAACAAAATTGTTTTTAAAAGGTAAAGAGAGCTGAAAAGGTTTACATATTACTTTCTGTCTATAGTAAACTTATAACAGATTTAGTTTACATTTAATTTTGGCGTCAATACAAAACTACATAAAAAATGTGGATGGGAGAAATAATAAATAAAAACAACTAACAAAAAAGAAATTTAACACGTTCTCTAGTGCATTTGACTTTACTTGAACGAGTGTTTGAATTATTTTTTTCTCATTTGTTTTTGTTGTTGTTACTGTTAAATGCATTTTATGAGCCAATGTCTTACTTTGAGACTTCTCAGCTGCGGACTCAGCAGAAAGCTATGTTGGCTCGGAGGAGCATCAGTACAATGCGGGGTGTTTTAACCGATTTATCCATATTAAAATCGTAAATCGCTTTTTCACCTTATAGTTATGTGAAACAAGGGTTTTTTTTTTTTTAATCGAATAAGTTAGTTAGTTAAATAATATATATTTTTCTTACAATTAAAAAATTTAGTAAAGTGGTTTAACGACAAATGAGAATAAAGCTGATGGCGGATGTAGCGATTCAGAAAACACAACATTACATTCTACTGGGGTCCAATTTTTCCTGTTTTCTTTAGAACACGTACGCAAAAATTTTAAAATATTTTTTCCTTTTTAATAAAAAATTCGAATTTAATTTGAGAAAACGAAATCAAGCCAAATGAAGCTTTATTTTCATAAAATCAAACCATTAAATTCAACAATAAAATTCACTGTTAAAAATTCTAAAAATTTTTAGGTATTAAAAAAATTACGCAAGATTGATTTGTTACAATTGTTTGAACACCAAAAACAAAATTAAACAATTTTGACGATTTTTTTATTATTTTTATTTGGCAACTTCGAGAGTGAATAATGTTAATGATAATTATTAACACAATAATAATTTACATGATAATAATGATGTTGAGAACGATTTCAAATACAAGCTGTCGCTATAAATAAACGTCATTTAGGAGTACAAAGTTTCATGTCAACTTGAAACAATCGAAAATAAATACAGTGGGCAGAACATTTATTGAAACCTTTTACATTTTTCTTTTTAGTAACTTATACAACTTTACTGATGAGGCACAAGCAAAAAGCCTCTAATATTAAGATTGTTTTCATCAATGGAAACTTTTACCACCAACAAGGTTATTAAATTTTTTTCCTGTTTTTACTGTCAGTATTATGTTGAACATCTATACTTTTTTTTAGTAAATTTAAGCAGCAGAAATTAAAGAAATTATAATACAACTCTGTTAATTCTGTGTTTACTAATATAAGAATTTCCTTTAAATAACTTCAACTTTTTTTGTGTAAATAAATTTTATTTAAAATGACATAATTACCAAGAACTACAAAAGTGAAGGTGGCATATGTCGCCCACTGTATATACATAAAGAGTAAAGTAAATAAATAAACAAAATGTTATTGCAAACTAACCGGCGAAAACACTCGATATGATACTCGTGAAAATATTAAGTTAAACATATTTATGAAACCTTTATTATCAAGCTGCAAAAAAGGAAATACTGCGACGCAAATATTGAATATTTGTTGTCATGCCGACGAATCCTAAAATAAATTCTTTTTATGTTTTCAGCAAACGAATAAATTCAGTTCTACGAAATAGTAAAAAAGAATACGGACGGACGTACTGGATGACCAAATGTTATTTTTACGACATTACGTTGTTACAAGCCACACCTGTATAAAATAATGTGTACTTGTTATGAATGTGTGATGTCAATATTCATACAATTTAAAAAAAAGTACCTGAATTTTGGTTGGTCGTACTAAATTAGAAATGTATCAAATTAAAGTCCCCCTGCATATAAAAAACTGAGTGGAGTATTTATCATAAGCAAGTGCATGTTGATTTTTCAAGCGATGGACTTTTTTTATTGTCCAAGCTGTGTCTCTTCGAAAACGAAACTATTAAAGTTACAATTTGTGTTAAAATCCTAGAAGTGAAATTTACAAAGAAAACGTAGGGTTTTGACAAGAAGTTGTCACAGGTCATACATACAGCCTGCGAAACGATTTCGCATTTATTTAAGACATATTCCGACTCTCTCACTTCACGTCATCAGAATTGACTACGTATCACAAGATTTTTTATCGGGTTGTATGAGGTAAAAGGGACCTTAAATGGATGCTTGATTCCAAACATAATATTATCCCGCGCATAATATGTTTGAACACAAAAATAACAATCCAATAAAATAGTTTGAGTCTTGCGGAAAATTTGGAACATAATATTCGCCGTTAAAAGTTCTGAGAGCATTAATAAAGCAAAAAAAAATATTTTTATTTGATTTTATTGTTGACTAAATCTACGAGGGCTGCTATATATATTTCTGGCCTGGCAACACTGAGTGCTGCCAAGTGGAATCTGACATTTCCATTGGAAAGTTTGTAATTTTTAAGCATAATCGTACTCACAACGTTTTGACGTACGACCATTATTTGTGTTGTTTACAGTGACTTGAAAAAATTAATATAGAAAAAAATGGAATAAACTCGTGAACATTTTCGTGCCATCATTTTTCACAACTTTCGGTGTGGATTACCACGACAAGAGTGCATTGATGAACTTAAATCTTTGTATGGCGATGAAGCACCGTCCTATAGCACTGTGAAAAATTGGTATAATGAATTTAATCGTGGCCAAGGCTCGCTCAAAGACGAATTTCGTGAAGGTCGTCCAAAAACGGCTGTTGTGCAAGAGAACATTGATTCCGTGCGTGAACTCATAATGCAAGATCGACATGCGACATACCGAGAGATAGAGACATCCTTGGACATTTCTTCCGCCAGCATACATTCGATAATGCATGAACACCTGGCCGTAAAAAAGTTTTGTTCTCGTTAGATCCCGCACAATTTGAAAGCCGCTCAATTAAAGGATCGTGTCGATTGGTGCAAAGAAATGTTGCAAAAATACGATTGCGGTGCTTCAAAAGACGTTTATAAGATCGTCACAGGTGAGGAATCATGGATCTATGCGTATAAGCCCGAAACGAAACAACAATCGACCGTGTGGGTCTTCAAAGACGAGCAAAATCCAACGAAAGTTGTTCGTGGAAGAAGCACTTCGAAGCAATGGTCGCTTGTTTCTCTGGCAAAACTGATCATGTGGCGACTGTTCCGATTGAGCAACGTAGGACGGTCACTTCTGAGTGGTACTCTACAATTTGTTTGCCTGAAGTCATCGGAGAAATTCGAAAAACCAACAAGAGAAGACGAATCATTGTTCACCATGACAATACGAGCTCTCACACATCGGCTCAAACCAGAGCGTTTTTGGCCGGTCAAAACGTCGAATTAATGAGTCATCCGCCGTACAGCCCTGACTTGGCACCTGATGACTTCTTCTTGTTTCCGCACATCAAGAAAAAAATGCGAGGTCAACGATTTTCGTCGCCAGAAGAAGCTGTTGATGTGTTCAAAAACCATGTTTTAGAGGTGTCTCAATCGGAGTGGAAAAAGTGCTTCGACAACTGGTTTGAGCGCATGCAAAAGTGTAAAAATCATGCTGGAGAATACTTTGAAAAACAATAAAACCATTTTTGATTATAAATTTTCGCATTTTCACTATTAGGCTAGAAATATATAAAGCAGCCCTCGTATCATGATTTAGTATTTGGATTCTAAAACTATGTTTATGTTGACTTCGTTAAAAGATTTGAAATCGCAACTGCGTGGTGATAAACAGGCTAGGTTTGGTGCATCTGTTAAACACCGCAGAAAGATCGATACTAATGTTGGGGTATAGTTTTTTTAGATACAGTATCGATTCATTTAATTGATAAAATTGTACAAATATTATCAATATCGACTTATTTTTAATTGTTTAAACAAATAATTGCAAATAGTACAATTCCAAATAATTAAAAAACATATAAAAAGTAGCGAATTCCAGAAAATCTGTACATGTGCCAGGCATCAGCACCTCAACTAAAAGAATAATTTCACATTCATTAATATTAAAATTATAAATATAATTAAAAATTATTTTTAAACAAATAAATTAATTAAATAGTTTTTTAAATCGATTAACTGCAAGTCACCTGACCAGACCGAAAGTTTTCAATAGCGTCTATGATATTACGCGATACATGTACTTTTTACGAATTGAGTGTGCATTTCAAAAACTTATAAATATTCAATTCGGGTAATGTCTGACTTCCTGGCCATGAAAATAAAGACAGCGAAATAAAAACAAATTAAAAATATTTTTCGTTACTATTGAACCTATCAAGCGAAGAAATAAAGCAAAAAATGAATCCATTCATCCAAGAGTAATGTGGCTTTTTGTTAAGTTTGCGTGTAGGCGCACCCCTGTGCAGAGTAGGTGGCAAAAATAATTTTTTTTTATTTCTTTTTTATGCCTCCAGGAATACAAACGAAATTTGAAAAAAAATATATGGAAAAATTAGAGGCAGGCCGATCTTGCTGATTTTCAATAACAAAATTTTTGGAACTATCCGAGAAATAGCATGTTTTAATTTTCTCCATTACACGGACGGATGGAAACGGCAAATAAAACTTGTGTAACATTTCTCAATCCTCTAGCGAGTAGCGATCTTAATCCTCTAGCGAACATCAGAGGTATCCAAACAAATAATTGCAGCCCTAATGTGAAATAATTTTTCTACTGTCTAGCACTGACTAGAATTAATTATCATTCTTATATTTAAGACTTTGTCTATATTATTATTATTTTATTAAAATTTTTAATTTTATTAAAATTTGGAAAAATGTGTTTTAAAACATTAGTTGAAGAGTTGTGTAAACAGCGTTGAAAGTTTTCCATCTATAAAAATAAAATAATTCGACAACTCTTTTAGTACCATTATAACAATAAAATTGGGTGACTTTAGTCACATTAGTATCTTTTTTTACTCTACGAAATTACATTTTTTTAGGAGAAAGAGATATTCTATATTTGAACCAAGGTTCAAAGGGAGCTCCACACAAAATTTTTCTTAATCCATCCAACAGTTTCTACGTGATGCGAACACAGACAGACAATGATTTCAAAAATAGGTGTTTTGTATTCCATATGGATTACTGTCTACACCAACATCAATATTTTCAAACCATGTTTCATGTACAAAAATTACCCCATTACTGTTTTCTATGCATAGATTCATAGACTTGAAGACTTAGCGTTAGTTCAATGATTAAGAAGATCCAATAAATAATTTGAAAAAGAAAATATTTGACTTCCAGCTAACATTTCCTATTTTGAAATTAAAGAAAATAAACTGTATAATAATTCGAGTGAAGTGAGAAGTCCATCCATTTTTGCAGCGAAAGCCTTTTTAGAGAACCTAACGACATCTTATTTTGCTTAAAGCTAAAAACAAGCTTTCAAAATATCGATACAATTTTTAACATTTTACTGATTAAAACACACAACTTTTGCTGTGTTAACTGGCAGTCAGTCTGTACACCAACTAAATTTGTTCAATATGTGTATGGAAAAAATGTATTTGTATGGAGATAACGAAGGTTAATTTAACAAATGGTTGTCTTGTTGTTATCAAAATTTTTGGAAATTTCACAAAAAAAAATTAAAAAAATACATTTTTGTGGCAAGTTTTTTCATTTATTAAAAAATATTAAAAAAAACACTTACAGCTGTTATAATGAACACGAATTTTTAATTATTTTTTTGCCGTTCTTTAAGGCCTTAATTTTTAATGTTAACACTCTTTATTTGAATTCAAAATTAAATAGTAAAGTAAAACGAACCTTTTTTTACGTCAACAAAAAACCGCCATCTTCATGATCCCTCCTTGTCGAAAGGATTTACCTTGAAGTTAAATTAAATAAAACAACAAATAGGTATTTAAATCAATCTTTTTAGATTTTCTTTCTTATCAACTACGAATGGCGATGGCGTTTATGACAGCGAGTATGACGGCGATACTTTTTAATTTTTAACCGGAGCTATTTTCATACACAATCAACATACAAATTCACACCCATCATATTTTAATGTGAGTTAGCAGCGAAATGCCGGAGAAAAAAGATTAAGTTAAGGAGGACGACTCACTGAACAACGACGACCGTTAAGTTAAGAAAGCAAAACAAAAAAAAAAAAACATTCTGTGTCACCTCGAGAAAATGTTTTTAAATATACAAACACTATTAACTACTTTTTTTTAGTAGATGTGTTGTTGTTTTGACGTTTATTTTCTTTTTTTATTATTTATTTATTCAGTGTTGTTTTTTATTAAATAAAAAAAAATTGAAAAATAACAACGAGACTAGCTTGTCTTTCCGTAACTGGTGTCCGTATACGTCGATGTTATGAATCACTCTGAGTTGCGAAAAAAACAACAATAATTGCAAAGCAGTGGTGAGCAGTTGTAGTAGCAGCAACTGAGCGAAACAAGTACCCAACAGTAGCAGCAATACAAGTACAAGTCAAACGAGAATCCAACCAAGCGGAGAAAAAACATTATACCTCCATAGAAAATAAATACTAAAAGAGATTTTAAAATAAACTAAAATAAGCATTGAAAAGAGCCAGCAGAATTTCTGAACTACAAAGCGCAAATGGTTGCCATATCAAGGGATAATTTTTCATATGAGAGTATAACATAAAACTAAGATATAACAATTTTAAATTAAAAAGACCTTAAATTTCTTGGGTTCTACAAAGATAATAAAATTAATGACGAGAAGAGCTGCTCTCTTTAGTTTTACATTGATTGTTTTGATTATCATATTGTTATTGTAGAGATGTGTTTGGATTTTAATTACGAATACAACTTACAAACAAGGACAAAATAACTTCAACAGAAACAAACGTTGATTTCGATTAGTAAATGTAGAAGTTGATGGAAATCTAAAAAGATTGCCAAGTCGAAACATTGAAAAAAATAAACTCTCGGAAGGCCGTTGGACTATGATTTTAAGAGTGTGACTGACGGCGTAATTGAGACGTTCAATTCTAATACGCTTTTTCACATACTTTATAAACCTATATCTTGCGTTTCACTCGCTTTTTTGCCTCTGGTTTATCAGTGTTTACAAGTGAAATTACGTATCCCAAAAGCCAAAAATATAAAAGGGTTAACGCTTAAGAGAAACAAAGCTTCTAGCACATTTTTAACGTAAATCAATATATAATATAATACAACATAATATATATATATATATATTTTAAGTTTTAGAAACAGCTGCTACATATATCTGATCATCTATTTGTGATTTTACCTTGAAATACTAATTTCATAATTTTTTTCATTGAGTGCAGCCAATGCAGATAATTTGGGGACAATTTCCGCCGCCATATCATTACTTTCTTGTTGCAGCTCAGTTTTTTTAAACATCGCTCAAACCTGCCTGCATATATCTCCATTTTGCAATATTTTCTAAGCATAAGGAATCCAACACTTATATGACTCCAGCAACAGAGCATATGCTAATTGGCAAAAAAGTAGGGAGCTGCTCTCTGGTTAGCCACATGTTCCTAAATGTCTGCCAGACGAAACGAATTATATGAACCGTTTAGAATACCAGTTGACATTTTGGCTGTTGGAACAGAATATTCTCCACTAGATTAAACACTTTTTACAGGGTTCCGTTGTCCTTTTTCTTAAGTGGAAAGTTATAAACTCTTTCTACGGCTTCAATCAAATTTTCCAACTATATCACATGAGTTTTGGAGAACAAATTTCAACTTGTCCAAAGCTGCAATTACACAGGTAATTCAAAGTATGTTAGGACGTCTGACTTATTTAGTCGCAAACAGTCCTATTGCTCAGTCCCTATTGCTTTAATTTAAGTATATAAATGTTAAACATTTTCTTAGCGATTTGTTTCCAAATTTTAGAAAAGATTTTTATAAATAAATTTTTTGGAGAATGACTGCTGAAAATTTAATTTACTATATAGTTAAGCTATTATTATGTTAAATTCTTACTTTGACTGCTTGTACACGTTTATAAAAATTGTTAATTTTTCATTAAATTAACGTATGGCATCACTATTTTCTAAATTTTTTATTGTCTCGTTTCTCTTTTTCTCAACAGTCATAACAAGTTTTGTTTGTTGTTTTGATTTTATAGCCGTATAGTGCTCTCTATAGGTATCTCACAGTTTTGTATCTTTGTTTTGATATTTTTTTTTTTCGAATTTATACCATATCAGTGTAAGCAGTTGAACAACTTTCTCTTTGCTAACGCAAGCGCCACAATATAAAGTCTCCAAATGCTCAATTAAATTTTTTCTAGGAACAAGTATTTCATTTGTTGTGGTTTTTTACATTTTCTTACAATTGTTGTTATCGTAGTTGTTTGATGCCGTCGTAAGTGTAACAGTGACAAAGCGAAAAAAGTCATTTTGTGCGTGTGTGCCAGGGGGTCTTCTTACGTAGGGGTTTTTCCACCTAATATTTTTGCTGTGAGATTTTGAAAGACATTTGAATGACTTCGAAATATAATACAAACACACCAGTGAGGAAAGCTGAATTAACTAATCATCTCTGCGTAGGTGGACAACTGAAGCAAAAAAAGAGCTTCGAAGATTAAAATTTATGCCGCTTGCAATATTTTTGTAATCTTGACAATTTCTAAATTTAACACAACTTTTATTTTGCCTGTTTAAAATGAAAGCAAAGAAAAATTATGTCGCGCTTATAGCTGTACATGTGTATTTGCCAACAGCCTACTCATGGATGGGCGATGCCGATATAAATGTTATTAAATTTATACGTATATACACTCACACACACAAATATAGTTTGTTTATTTTTATTTTTCAACTTCCAAACACCCTCTCTATTTTTGGATATTTTGTTATCATGTGTACAAGCTGTTGGTTGACTGTTTTTCGGGTTGTTGGATGGCATACATGCGTTTATTTAAAGAGTAGTTAAAGTACACAAGTGTTTAGGCAATCTTGTTTGACGTTAATTAATGGGAGAGGGAGAGAGTATGATAGCCATCTATGTGCAAATTGCCGGGTGTTAATGTTTAAATTAAACAGTATAAATAAGAGTTGCTTATATGCCATTATTTAAAACACAACGAGGAACCAAATCTTGAAAACTTCGATAATGCAATATATATTCAATAGTTTCGTAATCTGAGTTATAACTTCAAAAATTAATTTAAGTGAAGATAATCGTTCTTTATTATTAAATAATAATATGAAAGCTCTAAAACGAAATTATTGCCGCAAATTATAAAATCCTAGAAATCAAAAGATAGAAGTACAGTTGAGCACAATATTTTGAAACGAACACTTCATATCTACAGAATGTTTTCCTTGCTGTTCACTTTTCTGGATGAAGGCCCACTCATACTTTATTTGTCAACTTCAAGCCGTAACGGAACAATTTAAAATTAACGACAAAATACTTCAAATAGACAATCTTGAATTGGGACCAAGGAATAAGTAAAAAAAGACCAGTAAACATTAGTTATTTTCTGTTATTTTCACAACAGGGTAAATAAGTAAACCAATTATAAAACTCAATATTCATATGTACACTAGCTACTAGAAGTGCGCTTTACTAGCCTGATGAAAATAATTGTATCACTCCTAACTTCCACTTCAGCCAGTCTTCTATTTGACTATGCGCACTAATACGCAAGTCACTTATACGAAATTTTACAATCTATGTTTCGCTAGACTACTGGTGCAAAATTCGGTTATAGTTGTCTGCTATAGAAATAAATTAAAATCAATAAATCTCAAATTAAGGGGTGTTTCTCAAAGGCCTTGAATTTAAAGAGTATTGCCTTATTTTTTAAACTGGTCTAGGCGACGCTTGAAGTTTGTTCAGAGGACGTATTGCTATGTCTGTTATAGGAAAAAGGGCAAAAATTTAAATACAATGAAGGGTACCCAAATAGTAACGTGATCTTGAAATCTATGGCCTAATTTTTTTGAACAGTAATAGGCTGAGACTATAAGTTCACGCAGGGTATGTATTGCTTATTCGCTATTAAAGCAAGTATAAAATATTAAAAGGTGTATTAACGTTATATTCACAGGGCCTTATTTTAAATTTGTCCAAAGTATGTTTTACCAGTCCGCTGTAACAAGTTAAAAAAATAAAAAATAAATAAATGGTAACCCATACATTAAACGGACCCTTCGTGTGTAAGACAGACTCACACTTGACGAATTTTTAACTATTTGCAATATTTATTATTATTTTATTTTTGGTTCGATTGCAAAAATAATCTTATTTTCTAAACCAATTTAAACATACAAAAAACTACGCCATATTTTGACTTTTGGATACTAAGAATACCCGAGAAATACAGACTTTTAATAGAGTGCTTTGTAATTGGGCGATTTTTGAAAAGTAAAAACAATGAAAACAATTGTGAAAATAAAAGAATTGTCCTTTAAAATGCTTAATACAGAATAACGTCATAATTTTATTGGTTTTTGTTTCTATGTAGCACTTTTATTAATCAATTCTTAAAATTTTTCCACAAACGTTAACCTTGGCAACACTGTCGTCGTCTTTCTAAATAAACTCACACATTATTTTCGTGCTAGTTTTTGCGTTGTTTCTAAAAATTCAGGAGAAATTTATTTCACAACAAACAAGAGTCAGAGACATAGGGAAAAGAGCAAAAACTAAAGGAAATTCCTAGAAAATATAATAATAGAAGTATAAATAAAAAATAAAACACACGAAAAACAATTTCCCTTTTAAAGAGAATTTATTTTCTGAATGAAAATTTTATAAAAATTAGGAAGGACAAGAAAGAAGACACATCTGACAACAAATGATTCGTACAGCAAAAAAAAGAAAAAAAAATGTGTCCAACATGCTGAATCATTTACATGGAGGTCGGCTTTGAAATGACGTGGCTGGGTGAGTGATAAAGTTGAAATGTTCTGCTGGTGGTCATAATGGGAGTTTAATTTGCTTTCGCAAATTTGGTTAAATAACGAGATGGAAAATGGTAAAAAAAGCAAAGAAAAGAAAAAAGACGATCAAAAATAAATTTGATGATGGTGAAATAACGACTGCTCCAGTGTCGATGTTGCAACACACTTGCGAACAGTTGAAATTGTATGTATACGTCAAAGCATTCATTACCACTATTAGTTTTTACTTTCAATTGTTTTAGTTGTTATTATACCGCCGAAATGGGATTTCCGGCAACAAAAGTATGAGCTCACGTTTTTAAGAAAAAAAAAATAATATAAACAAATTAAAGTAGAAGGACAATGAAGACATTAAATGTAAACAACACTCAATAGCATTTTAGTATTAATAAGAGTTTCCTTCCTTGTTCTTTTTCGCTCTCTTTTATGCAATTTTATTTCAAGATATATCAAGCACGCAAAATAACGCCTTCACAAGCTTTTCATACCACTTTTTTGTTGGCTTTAACAGTACGGAAAAAATCCAAATACAGGATATTGTAAAAAACGCAATGACAATGAATCACACCGTCACCAACAAATGTATTAAAATTAGTCAAATAAATGTTTTTGCCGGTGAAGGTGACAACTAAATATGCCATTTAATCATAATATTAAAAATAGAGAGAATAGGACTTATAATTAAAGAAAATATAATAATCACAGAGGCCTTGCTATGAAATCAAGCAGTTATAATTAAAAACACAAAATTATATTATTAAAAACAACACTGCCGTTTAATTTCATACTAGCTTTCTTCTTTTAGGAATGAACAAAAGTTATTGTTTTTTAATACTTTTAACCTGATGAATAAAAACCTATTGAAACTTTAACCAAAGCACATTTGAAAGCTTTAAATATCTCTTTATTAAAAGATCTAAAAAAATTATAAATAAAATTACTTCAAGGTTAAAGTTTATTTTCACCGGATATTCAAGAAATTGAAAAAAATCCCTTTTTTTCCTTTTTAAGGGACTTTTTTCTAAAAAAAAAAATACTTTTCACAAAAATATTAATTTTTTTAATTGTACTTTTTATAAAAATATAGTACTTTTTATTTATTTAGTAGTAATTATATATTTTTAATTTCTGTTACAGTACGAAAAATTATTTTAATATACATACAATGCTGGTCAAAATAATAGCACTGAAAGTAACTATTTACATGTAACAATAAAAATGTTCTATGATCGTTCTTTTTGGTGTTAAGGTGCAGTTTATTTCAAAAGCAAAAAACATGGTGGTTTAAGCATTATGGGTTAATGTGTTTTTTGAATCTGAGCGTAGGTCAAATACTTTATTTAAAAATCATTGAATGTTACCGTATGTGATAAAACCCTTGATGAGTTTATTTTACCATATGCCTCCGATGACCAAATAAGTGGTTTAATAACAATTAAATTAATATAATGGATTTCCTTCTGCCCAAGTTTGAGGAGATTTTTCAGGAAATGCTAAAATTAAAAAAAAAAAATACTTAACCCGTTAAGAGCCAGTGACATTTATTTATTATTTTATTTTTATTTATTTCATCATCTTGTAATACAGAAAGCCTGCATTGCCAAAGTCGTTAGCGGTCTGTGACTTTTTGTGAGACCTTTTTTGTCACCGACTTTTGCAACTTTTTTAATTTTTAGGACTTTCTATTTTTTTGTAAAGTTTCTCACAAAAAGCATTTAATTTTCAGAAAATTATAAATAGCATACCGACAACCAAATTTATTAAACTTAAGTAACGCTGTTAGTATCCATGAAAATATGTATAGATGCATTTATATATGTATAATGAAATTGTAAATTTTATGGTATATGATAATAATGGATTCTGTAATGAGCTTTTTGGTTTGCTTCAATAGTTTTTATTTTTCTTTATGTTATGATTTTAATAATGCTTAAAACAGATGTGCGACTTTCTTTTCTCAAACATTTTTGTGCGACTTTATTTTTATATAACGACTTTTTGTGCGACTTTTCAAAAATTCCTAGCAGGTACACTGCTACGAGATAACCTTATGTCCGTGTAGATACATTTTGTGAGCTGCTGATTACTATTAAATAAATTTACTTAAATTGTGTGGAATTAAATCAAAATAAATTTAAAACTGAAGTTAAATAAATTTAAATAACTGTGGAGTGAAATATTATTATTGTTAAGCAATTATTATCATCTATACTTCAACTTTAATTTGCTGTTTGTTTTAGAAAACCTAACCTCAATTGCTTTAATATGACTTCAGTTAAAAAATCTAAATGTGCTGTCTGTATGAAAAATATCAGTGAGATTCCTGGATTCGTTCAATGTAAGGTTTGCTCTTTAAGGAATCATGGTCCTTGCGTTGGCATACCTGATAATGTTGTTGTTGCTTTCAATGATGAAAGAGTAACGTTTACATGTACAACGTGTAAAAAAAATCCTCTACCTGGTCTTGAAGGTGCTTGGAGGTCTGAGATTAAATCATTGGATGCTAAAATTGACACCTTTATTAACAAGGTGGAATTGGATCAAAATTCTGTTAAGGAAGCTTTTGCTAATACCATTGCAACTTTCAAGGCTGAGTGGGCTTCTTGTTTGAATGATATAAAAGCTGAAATGATTGATTGCAGAAAACTGATAAAACATGTTGATAATGCTACTTCTACTAAAATATCTGCCATAGAAGATGAGAATAACTCCCTACATAGACGCTTCAACCGTGCCGACATCATTGTTAATGGCTTGCCTTTTGGGATTATTGACCTGGAAGAAGTTATCCTTAAACTAGGTTCTATTTATAATGTTCCCTTTACCAACCATAATCTTCATCAAGTCTGTTATATTAATAAAAAGAGATCGGTACTGGTGAAATTTAACAGTATTTCTATTCGGGATTGTATCATGCGTGAATACTTCAAAACTAGATCTTTAAAGGTTCGTGATCTGGTTGATGGTGATGTTGACCTCAGAGTGTACCTGAATGATCATTATTCGCCTGCTGCTAGCAGACTGAACATAATTTGTAAAAAGCTGTTGGTCAAAAATCTTATTAAGAAATTCAAGTTATTAAATGAAGACCGATTGAAGGTGAAGTTGACTCTTAATGATGATAACGTGGCTATCTATACTGCATCAAAATGTTCGGACATGCTGCGTGATGCTTTGTAGATTGAAGTTTGGTATCTCCTATATTGATCTCTTCTTTTTTCTTCCAATTTAAGCTTTTACATATTTTGTAAGTTTCTTACACTGCTTTTAGATTTTTAAGTTTGCCTTTTTCTTCAATTTTCTTTTCGAATTAAAATTAAATTTAAATTTAATTGCTTTCATACATTAAATTGTAGTTTCTTCACGTTTCCTTTCTCTCAATTTTTCTTCGCCTTCAAGCAACAACTCAGCTTGCTAGTTGTTGTTTGTTTGGAAAGCTACATAAAGGGCAGAAAACTAAATTGAAGAACTATTAATTTACTTCAACTGTGCTTGAAGAACTATAACTTTAACTCTTTAAGCTCATCCTTGCCTTAATATTTGAATGTCTAAGGGCAGTGCATAGCAGTAAATATGTACATACTTTAATTTCTGTATTATTGTTGTTGAATATTGATTGCTGGATTATTTCTTAATTACTTCTATTCGATAATATACACTGTTAAGTGATAGAAATTCATGTATAATTTGAACAAATTTTAACATTTTTGTTTTCAATATAAACTCTCGAAATTCTCAATGTGAATAATTTGATTTATGCTTATGCTTTTTTAAATTAACTGAATTTTCTGTCTGTAATACAATAACTAAATTTGAGTTTGTACTTAAATGAAGATTTTGTTTTTGTTCTGTGTTGTCTTTCACTTTTTTACGCAACTTGCTGAATAGAAGCTGGTATTATCACTTGGTATTTTCTATTGTTTATCTTTATTCTTTTTTATTTTAATTCCTATTACTGTTTTCTCTTTTTATCTTTTTCTATAAATTTATTTTTTAATATTCAGTAGTTAAAATGAGTTTGATTATTGATTTTTTGGTATATATATGATTTAATTTTTATTTTTATATGTACAATTTTTATAATTTTTATATTTTTTATTTTTTTTGGTTCCCCACTGTAGTAGTCTTCTTTTTTATTGATGTCTCTTAACCTAAGCAATGGTCCAGTTGTCGGTGGCGCTTCATATGTTAAGACTACTTTACAATCTTTCTCTGGTAACTTTAATATCTGTCATTTAAATTGTCAAAGTATTAGACCATCCAAAAAAAATTCTAAGTTTGATGAATTTAAATTGATCTTAAAAGATGTTCCAGTTGATATTTTTGCGGTTACTGAAACATGGCTAAAACCATATGTTTCTGACAGAACTGTTGAGGTTCCTGGCTTCAATTTATGTAGAAATGATCGGTTGAATTCTAGAGGAGGTGGAGTTGGTCTCTTTATCTCAAAAAATTACAGGTATAAGAGAATACTTCAGGTCTCTGAGTTGGGTGCATGTGAGTCACTTTTTATTGAACTTTGCCTTAATGATACGTTGTTTTTAGTTGGTGTTGTTTATTTACCAGATGGTAATATTGATTCTTTTGAACTGTCTCATCATAATTTATTTTTGAGCTATTCTAATATTATCATTGTAGGAGACTTTAATTATAATTTATTCGATTTGTCCAAGTCTTATAATATGCGGTCTTTATGCACTAGGTGCAATTTGTCGATTATTCACAACTCTAAACCTACACACTTTGATATTGCCCATGACTCATCATCCTTAATTGATTTTTGGTTGGTAAGTAACCCAACTACTGTTTGCCTTTCTGATCAAGTTCATGTTTCGTCCATATCTCATCATGCTTTAATTTTTTCATCGTTTTTGATTCAAGTTAGTCGAGCAGTAGACTTTGTTGAATTTCATGATCTTAGATCTATTGATTGGGATAGCTTACATTTATATTTGTCTGCTTTTGATTTTTCCCACTTTTATGTTGGTGATGTTGATTACCAATGTAATACTATTAATACACTTTTTACTCAACTTTTTACATTTGTTCCAGTTGTAATGAGGAAAGTTTTTCGTAATGACAATAGTTGGATGTGCTGCAATGAGATTATTTTTGCTCAGTCGCTTAGGGATCTTGCGTATTATGCATTTCTAAATAATCGTTCTGCTGAAAACTGGAAAATTTTTTGCAGACTTCGTAATAAAGCCAAAAATGTAATTCGTAAGATTAAAAGAAAACATTTTTCTAAAATACTTCGGGGATTACATTCAGCAAGTCTTTGGAAAATACTTAAGGGTGCGGGTTGTGTGGATGATGATTCTGTATCCTATTGTGGTAATATTGATGCTTTAAATGATTTTTTTGTCTCGGGGGGTAATGCTGTTGACAGTGGTGATTCAGATTTGGATATAGGGAGTTTTGAGGATTCTTTGAGTTCATTTTCTTTTCGTTGTGTCTCTGGTGTTGAAGTGGGTGATGCTTTGAATAAGGTGAAATCCAAGTCTGTAGGTGTTGACAACATTTCTATTTGCTTTATTAAACTTGTTTATCCCTTTGTCTCAGGTTACATTATTCATCTTATAAACTCTATATTGACTACATCTACATTTCCCTCATGCTGGAAAACTGCTAGAGTAGTACCTATTCCTAAGTCTAGGGTGATACATGGGCCGGAGGATCTTAGACCTATTTCTATTCTTCCAGCTTTGTCCAAAGTTGTTGAGCATATTCTCAAGGAACAAATAATCGAATTTGCATCTGAAAGACTATTTAGAGCACAATTTGCATTTAGAAAAGGCCACAATACCACGTCATTGCTTTTGAATCTCACAGATACAATTCGTCAACATGTGAATAATAATCAATTTAATGTTCTTGTCTGCCTTGACCTCTCAAAAGCATTTAATTCTATTAACCACAATCGGCTTATTCAACTACTTCATGATGACTTTAATTTTTCTAAAACCGCGTGTAGCCTTATTCTTTCATACATAAGTGGTAGATTTCAATTTGTTCACTTTAATGGCTTATTATCTAGCGTTAAATCTCTATCATCGGGAGTTCCTCAGGGATCTGTTCTTGGACCGCTATTGTTCATCTTATATATTAACAATCTTCCTGCTAATATTGATTCTACTTTATGTCAAACATTTTTATATGCTGATGATGTCTTTCTTTTGTTTACTAGTCGCATGGACTGTGTTGATGATTTGGTAAGCAACATTAACTTTTGTCTTCAGCGTATTCTTGAGTGGACCTTGGACTATTCTCTTAGTATTAACCCTTCTAAAACCAAAGCTATAAGGTTTGGACCAACTAATCGCTTCTTTCCTAATCTTGATATTTATTTGGCGGGTGTTAGTATTGACTTCGTTGAAAGCATTAAATGTCTAGGGGTTATGCTTGATTCTAAGCTTTCTTTTTTATCTCATATTAATATTCTTAGCTCAAGAGTTTTTGGTATTCTGCGAAGGATATATACATGCAATTTATACTTACCTTTCCATGTTAGGAAGGTGTTGGCTCATTCTTTATTAATATCTCAACTTTTATATGGACTTGAGGTATTTTCTGGTACCTGTTCTACAATTCTAAATAAGCTTAAAGTTATTTTTAATGTTGTGATACGTTTTGTTTATAATGTTCGACGTCGTGACCATATTTCTGCTCATTTTCATCGTTTCCTTGGTTGCTCATTCGATGAGTTTGTCATATGTCGGAATTTACTTCTTTTCTATAAGATTATAAGAGCTGGTAGACCACTTCCTCTTTATGAATCATTTTCATTTATGCACTCTACAAGGAACCCTCAAATTCTTATACCTCTTATCTCATGCTCCTTTTTTGAAAAATCTTTTTTAGTTAGAGTAGCACGTTGGTGGAACCGACTACCTCATGATCTTCGCATTTTTTCTCAATCCAATAATGTTTTCAAATTAAAAATCATCCATTTGGGTTTCAATATTTTGTAACTCAGTTTATTTATAATTCTTTTGTACTGCTACTGATTGGACTAATTTTGGGTTTTCATTTTAATCAACATTTTACGGCTGGGGAGCCAATAATAATAACTAATATTAATTAATATAATTATATTTATTAAGTTCTTATTTTGAATTAAATGATCTCGGACACTGTTTTTGCTATGTAATATTTTTATTTTGGCCACTGGAGGCTTTATATATTACATTTTTTTTTTTAATAAATAAATAAATAAATAAATAAATAAATAACGTAAGCAGCACTTTTTTCGTACGGTTTTAAAACAAACATTTTTCAGACAGTTTGGTTTGATTTAATTTCACTGTGTTCAAGTATTTTAGAAAAGAAATAGAAAAAGTGTAAATTTAAAAAGAGAAAAAGACAAAAATAAGGTTAATGATGCAGAAAAGCTTTTGCTCAGTAAATGTTATATTCCAAACCTTTGTACTGTCACTAGCTAATTGTCAAATTTTTCAATCGAACGGAGTACTACCTGGGCTTTAAGCAGCAGAAAACTCGGTTTTTCCATGTGTAGAATGATGTCAAACAGTTTCAAGATAGAATTCGCAAGGAATCAAGGAAATAAAAATTATAGGATTTTTCACTTAAACTCTGACATGATTTTATGTTTGTCTTTTTTGAAGCCAGTTTTTTTTCTTCTCTTTTTTTCTTGCAAAAATTATTAGAAAATATTAATTTCGTGAAGCCATCAGATAAAAAAATAAATAAAATTGATCTTTATTAAGAGAGTCGTAGTGGCAGGACAAACAATTTTTTTAATAATGCAACAAAAATAATCAGGCACATCTCTCGTCTGTTGATTGAAAACAACTATTTTTCGCTTTTTTATTTAAATATTTTATTTAAAAATCAAAATTTATTATAAAAACTATAAAAAAATCCTGGGTTAAGACACAGTGACTTTGTGCAAAAAATTAATGTAAAAATATCAATAACTAAAAGAAAATTTTCTTTTAAACGAGACTTTAAAGTAACATAAGGACCTAAAACAAGTTTTTCGTTTTTTATTTTTTAAACTTTGTTTGATTTTTGTTTTCTTTTGATTGAATTTTGGGTCTGGTCTGGCAAGTTTTGTTTTAAGCTTTAGATTTTGTGTTTTAAGTTTTATGCCTTTAACTTTTAATGCTTCTTTTAGACAGTTTGCTTTAAACAGAGTAAACAAAAAAATTTGATGGTCTGATTGTTAAACAAGAATAAGTTTTCTAAAAAAACAGACAAGAAAACCGAATAATAAGAATAACTGGTAAAAACTTGTAAAAATTTTAGAGTTTCAAGAGATATATACTTATATTTGTTCGGTTGTTAAAGAACAAAGAATAAGATCAAGTATAAATTGATCTTTAAACAAACAACGCAACAGCCGCATTTAAAAGATTTTTCAACTTTCACATTATTTTGCAGAGTAAGTGTCGTTTTATCTAAAACGATGATAACGTTGTTTAAAAGAAAAACTTTAATTATTATAAAATTTTATCAAACCTTATAGCGTGAAAATGTAACAATATTGAAGTTTCCACAAAAAGGAAATAAGAACTCATTAAATTAAAAAAAAATAATTAATATGAAAATCCTTAATTTTTACCTAATGAAGGTGAAACAATTAAATCAAACAAAACAAAAACAATTAATTAAAAAATAAAAAACAAAACTAAAAAAATAAACGTCAAATATTCTTTGCACTTTATAAGAGGGTTGAAAACGACATGCAAATTAAGAAGCTCTGAGTCAAACAAACTGCAAATACAGGGTCTCCAAAAAAATCTAAACAATATAAAACCTTCAAATAAAGAAAAATTCAATGGGTATTTTAATATTGACTTTACAGCTGCTTTATTATTTGCAAAAAATTAATAATAAAAAATAAGAAACACAGTGAAAGCAAAAAGCTATTTAAATCAACGTTAACAGCATAAATTCAAAGAAATAGGAATGAGGAAGAAAATAATAAGGAAAAATAACTTCAACAACGGCCTTACCCAAAATAAACAATTAATTGAATGGTTGTTGGTTGGTTTTGCTAAAAAGTGTGGTTCCCTCTAGATAATATAAGATCTACACATGGGCTAATATCTGAGATATTTATTCCTTCAAACAAGAAATTTTAACCTTAATTTTTTATCACATCACGCGCACGTCCCTTATCTTTCCTTTTTTTAATAAAAATCGCCGTATGTGAACTGAGGAAAGGGTTTCATCTCGAGGGTAAATTTTAATTACAGTAAGCAAACTCTCTTTACACTTTTGTGTTCACACATGAGTTGCGATTATTAACTAGATCACTCCATAACAAATATTATTAAAATCAATCATTTTCTAATATATATTGTCGTTATGTAGATGAAACAACACCCTGAAATCATTTCCCTCATTAAATGGTAACATGATGATATTGAATGTTGTTCCCTGAAAAAGAAAACTTTCTATTAACACAGTCAGCCTCGGGTCTTTGCAAAGTGAAGGTTCAATTGTCTGGTAGATTTATTTGATAAAAAATCTCTAGTAAGTGAAGCCGGTGTTGGTTATACCACAGAGGAGATAATCTTTGTGCTTGGCCAAGGCAGGAAATCTTTCTTCTTATTAATTACATCCATCTTACCCTATTTCTTTATAAAATTACTTTAAATTAAATCTTGCACACACTAGGTTACTTTTTTTTAATTTTTAGAACTACCCAGTTAGCATTTGGAAGATTGTTTTAAGATAAATCACCAAAGTGTGTCTTTTATGACTCACCAAGATGACTTTAAACTGATTGATCTGTTGTGCGTTTTAAAAAAAGACTGGAATATAATTCCGACAAACGCAAAGAAAGTTCATATAACAAAAAGTACAGAAAGCAAAAGCTCAAAATGTGACTATCTTTAGCATTATATTGGAGTCATATTTAGCGCAGCCGAACGATAAAAAAATGATTTAAACATTTTATTTGTATTACTTGTAAAAACATGTCGTTTTGTAGTGAAAATACAGATATGAAAGCACTCACCACTATAATGGTACTAAAACAGTTATCAAAATATTTTAATTTTGTTGACATTTAAAGAATCTACAATTAAAATTTACCTTGCGTAAGTTATATTGCTTAGACTAAGTATTGCCGTTCCATATAAAGGAAAGGAATGTATGCGCTTTACTTATACCTCTATTCCTATATGCAATTGAAGTGCATTCGGGAACCCTAGGCTGTATTTTGAAGAAGATTAAACCGACTTTCAATAGTCATCAGATATCTGTACTCACTAAGAGTGCGACAACATGACTCACCTTATATTCTATACTTTTTAGGTATATCTCTTGCTGATTTTTTTTTTTAATTTGGAAATATATTACACTTTTATAAAACATTTAGGCTTGTACTTTAATGTATTTAGTTGAATTATTTATGTTTGGTAGATTGCAGAGAAATAGGCAGTTGATGATACGGATTTTGTTAATGGGCTTTTTTTGGGTTTTTTACTTGAGTTTGTTACATTATATGCTATTATATATATTTTTTATTTCAACTGTAGTTTTTATTGATGTTATTAAAATAGTACTATTACAAGACCGCTAATGGCTAAGTTTTTGTATAAAGCGGATAAAAAATTAAAACACAGTTTTCGAAATTTGAATTTTAAGAAAACTAGAAATGACACGCTGACGAAAAAAAGTTTACTAAATGCAAAAAAAAAAAAAAAAAAATAAGCAAAATATTATTTGCCATGTTTAATTTTAAAAAAGTCGAAGACTCGCATACGGTAATTAATATGACCAAAAAAATGCTGGAAGAAATTTCGTATTTGATTAAAAATAAATAAAAAAAATTTCGAAACTGAGTTAAAACGCAAGCTGATCGCTAAAAATCGGTTGCTAGCCGCGACTCAAAGCTTGAGCCGGCTTATTGATAGCCGCCGGATAATACAGCTTCACCTTAAGAAAATAAAATTTTAAATATATTTAAATACAAATAGATATGTGTCCTGATTTAGGTCTAATATCTGAATTATTTCTATATTTTATAATTATTATAAAATCCTTTAATGTAAAAAAGTTAAAATTCGTGATAATAAAATAGCTTATTGAAAATCAATGCAAAGGTTATAGAGACGCAAAGACGAATGAACAGGCCAATATCCCATTAATAGCACAAAGCTAGAAATATGCAATGACTCCAAAGTTGCAATAGTAGTAGCTTTTTCAGGTATAGCCACCACTCTTCTTAACGCAACTCGATCGGCACATTGCGTATTTAAAAATATTAGATAATTTTCCACTTTTCTCTATCTACGTATCCCTACGCCACTCCAAGAAAGCATACAACTTTAAACTAGATTTTTTCATATCATCTGCGGTCAACGAATAGAACGGTCTTTCTAAACTTTATTAAACATTATGACCTACTGTTATACAATACTTCATAAATAAAATAAAGTCGATTTGAAATATTTTTTAGGTTGGTTAAGCTGACATTTCAGCCGCAGACGATTCGCTTCTGTAACACCGCCGCCGAACATTTTTAAACGCGCCGCTGCCGCCGATAAAAGGGCACCGGCGTGGTTCACTGTACGCTAGTCATAAGGAACTCGTTCAGAAGATTCGTGGCTAGGGTTCCATATTCTCCTAACAAAACAATCTTTTTCGACTCTAAAACGAGCGTATCAACGATTTCGCAGAGGAGTTAAAAAGTCTCGAATATGATCAATAATATTAAAAAATGCTAACTGGGTATAGTTTTTCTTATTCTATTTTTCTTTTAAGCAATAGCATTTAACCGCCGCCGAAAATCTATGCGGCTTAGACGGCTGATTATCTGTTTTGGGCGGTGTACTAAATATCGGCATTTATCTTTTACGTTGAATTTTTAGTTATCATTTTTATACAATTTATTTATTTTACTTAACAATTCTTACACAGCAAAAAATTAAATTTATTTAATTAATAAGTGAAATTAATTTCTCTGCTTACATGTAGTTGTTTGTCCTCTTTGTTTATTTCTTTTTATATCACTGCTTCTTCATGTTGCTTTATGTCTATTTTCGCATACAGCCACAAATAAAAATGTCGTACACATGTACACAAACATGACAACTCACTTGTAAAATGACACTGAATAACAGACTTTGATTCTTGTTAAATTTTCCACAATTACGGTGAAGAAATTTTGTATTTTAGGTTTTTTTTTATGGTTGTTCTATATGAAACAAATATTATTCCAAAAAACCAAGTTTTGAACAGCTTCAGCACAATTTCCTTACACGGATTGAGTTTTTTAAAGTTTCATTATACCACATCATTATACATGCTCGCCATTTTTGTGGTTTTTCTGTCCGGACTATATTTTATAACTACAAAATATTGTAAAAAATCGGAGTGCACGTAAATCTTGTTCAATACGCGACGACTTTACAGAAAATTTGATTCTTTTTTGACTATTTTAAATCTAATTAAAACTATTTACTAAAACTTACAAAATAATTTAATTCTGTGGTTTTATTACAGATACTTGTTCTTTAATATATTCTTTCAACAACAACTAAAACGCGTAATAAGCGACGAAATTCACAAACTGGCATAATGTTGCCAACATTTAGAAAGAAATTATCAAATAGACGTTGCCAACTGTATGGTTAAAGAATAGTGTTGGTGACTCAGCGATTTTCTAATCAATTATATGATTTTAAACACATTTTCGTATTTGTCTTAACCCCTGTCTAGATTAGCAATAAATGTGTTAACATATATTGCAGCAAATGTTAAAATTATGTTATCTCTAATGTAGACAACACTTTTTTGTACATATTTATTGGCAGCAATATATGTGGCCATAACTGCCAGCCAATTTTCGTTGACAATTATTGCGAACATAAAACGTCTAATTCAGTAATTAATTATACCAAATTTTTTGTGTTTTAAGATTTTCTATTGTAAAACAAGGATTAGAGTATAGAGGAAGTTTTTAAAATAATATACATATAGTAATAAAAATTCTAAGGCAATTTGTTTTCTTTACAATGATGCTCTTAGATTACAACCTTTGCACTTGATTATTTTGAAATTATGAGTTAACATAAATACGTGTTCCCATATCCAAAGCAATAAGCAATTTTGAGACATTACTCTGCCGATGTTATTGCCATATTGCTAACAAATTTATTTCTAATATAGACGGGGGATAACTTAAGTGAGATATATGATGTCTTCGTTCCAACTTAAAAATATTTCACGTGCGCGGAGCTAAAGATATTTTCACCAAAACAGTTTAACGTTTACTAACTTCAAAATTTGGTAAAATATTTTCTCTTTTATTTTAAGGATTTCTGAGGATATAGAAATATACAAAAGATGTATTTATATTTCTTATTACTATATATGGCTTGATTATTGGACTTACATTTTTTTACTTGATTCCTTTAAATATTTTATTCTTAAAAAAAGGAGTAAAGTCATTCTTCTCTCCTTTAATATTGTGTTGGTATGACATTGGCAAGCAAATATCTCCTTCTTACTTTTAAGAAAAATGCTAGGAAATCGAATTAGTATTTACTAAAAAAAAAGATAAATAAATAAATTAAGAAAATGGATACAATGCATACGAAAGTATATAAAATAAAAAATTCAATAACTTCGTAATTTTTTCCGAAAATATTTCCTTTATGTAAAAGTTTAAAGAAAATGGCTTTGCAAAGAGATACGAAAATGCAAAAGATTTTGTGTTATTGCAATTAATTTAAAAGTAGTCACAAAAGTTATGTTCTTTTTGATGATAGTTGATCTTATAAAAACATTTTTATATAATTTGCTTTCAAATAAACACTCACAATTACAAACAAAAGCCATTAAGAGTTTTATTTTGTTTTTCAAAGTTAAAACTTCTACGACACTTAATAAGTAAATAAGTAATAAAGGTAAAAATGTGTTGACAATTTGTTTATTTACAAAATATGTAATTTTTTATATAATTTAATTTTTAATAATGTAAATTATGTATATATTTTTAGAAATTCACCACAACCGAAAAAGAAAAGAATTTCATGACTGTTTCATGACAGCGAACTAGCAATATGCCTTCTTTTCAATTCGTGCGTTTCTACAACGAAATTTTCTATGCCTAATAAATTTGTTTTTGACATTTCACTTTTAATTTAATATTCGTTTTTGTGTTTTTGCACTATTTAAAATAAACAGCAGAGTGTAAAAATCCGTAATATCATGTCATTTTGCCAATCACACTTGCTTCCTTACGCTACATGACAACAATCAAAAAATTTATGCATCTAGTTTCACGCAAATTTAATAGCTTAAGGTAAAATGATGTCCAGAACAAGGCTATTCTTATTATCTGACCACAATTTTGTTTGGCGAAATGCATAATATGGTTTAAATTTTAAGTCCATTTACTTGACCTAGATTGACGAATCCCGATAATCTAGGAATCATTAATTTTTTAAATTTTTTTAGCAATGGGATCAATATGTAAACATTCTCCTATAAGAATTATATTTTTAAAATTAAGAAATTCTTAAGTAACGAACGTAAAAAAATACACACGAATTGATTACCTCCTATTTCTTTTAAGCCGGTTAAAAAACAACAATGCAGGTGTAAAAAAAGTAGTGATTATTTAAAAAGCCAAGTATAGACAACACTACCGTTTTAATTTGGTAGCACTGAGGTTCTTGAATTTGCTAACAAAGTTGTATACAACAATTGTAAAGAATTCAAATAACATTTTAGTTGATTTCCTTTTAGATTTTTAAATATAGATGGCGCTTTTATGCTACAAAGTAATTAGTAGAGAAAAATTTCATTGCGACAGTGTCATACAGGGATGCCAAAAAAAATTTATTTTTGTGCTACAATTTAGTTCACACATACTTTCAATAAAATTTTTTTAATTACTTAATACACAAGAAGTAGACACTCCCAAAATCCAGTTCATCAGTGTCAATCTAAATTAAATTTTGTTGGTTCTTGCAGCAAGTTGAGTTTTAATTTGTTCTCTATTACGTTCTTACATCCATTTATTTTTAATTTGTTCATCCATATGTATTAATGAATACTATTTTGTAATTTTATTAGTTTCACCTTAATTATACAATAAGCTTAACATTTACATGTACAATTAACAATTAAAGAAGGCATTTGGTTAATGAAGAAACCCGTATTAATTTTTGGTTGGCCTTAGGTTCAAATAAAATAAAATTTATAAAATCAGATGTAAATTTTCACTCATTTTTCTTAAAAACAAAAAAAAAAAACAAAAATGGGTAACAAAAATAATAGGGATTTATTCCTTCTCAAAAATGCAAATAAAATAGTAAACGACCCTACAATGGAGGGAGGAATTTAAGTTATCCATCCATATGTAAAATCAAGCAGTAACGGGGTCATTTCTGTACATGAAAAATTTTTTTGAAAATTTTAATGTTGCTGTAGAAAGTAATCGATATGGAATACAAAACACTTGTTTTTGAAATTTTTGTCTGTCTGTCTGTCTGTCTGTCTGTCTGAGTGTTTGTCTACAACGGTTTAAAAGTTAGGCAACATACATTAGCTATTGGTACACCCTTTAATTAAAAATTTTAACTATTTATACTTCTTATTATACCAAACAAAATAATGGACATTCATTAACATTACAACGGTTCAAAAGATAGGGCCTTTTAGATCATATTACATCAATTATGGGAGCACCCTTTAATTTCTAAATTGAAATTGAATACTTGTTTTTAAAGCGGGCTTAGCAATACAAGTTCCTTGTGAATTACAACTGTCTGTCCATAACGGTTCAAAAGTATGACCATATACATGAAATTAAATGAACTGTTGGTGCACCCTTTAATGTATAATTTTAAATATTTATATTTGTTATTATGATGGTCACAGCAATTAATAATTTGTTCAATTGTCAGGCATTTGTCTCTAACGGTTCAAAAGATAGGCCCATTTAGATTAATTTATGTTACCTTTGGGGACACCTTTTAATTTTTAGATTTATTTTTGTACAACTTTTTGCTATTGGGAGCTACAGCAATATGCAGCTTTTTTTATAATGGTGGTGTTGTATGGGGTCACCCTTTAATTCATAAAATTATTAACTGTTTTTATTACAATCTTGAAGCATAAACTTTTAAAATAAGGAAACAACTTTAAGACTGGTTCAGAAATGACTGAGTTTTTTGTGGGCACAAACATAAAAAAGCAACATTTAGACGAATTGATAACCTTCGGTTAAAAAGATGTTACTTGTTCACATCCTTGTAGAACATGTAGTAAGGCGACTTGATATAATTAGCTTTACGCTGTAAGGATAAACATGTGTATGGACTTAAAATGAAGAATAAAAGTCTTGTACAATTACAATTTATTTTCAAATAGAGGATGAAAAATAAAATTAAAATTAACAAATTAAAAGCCATTTAATGACATTTCAAAGAAATTTTAATGAATGAATTGCATTGAAAATGCCTTATAGTTTTTAAAATTTTTTACTTCTTAAGTTTGAACGAGGATGAGTTTATAGCCCAGATTATTTCAATAATTTTTTTTAACATTTTTTAAGTGCATTAAGAAAATTTTACTTTATCATTTCAAAAACTTAAAAGTTGAACGTATCGCCTATTGAGTTTGCTGATTATGATGGCTGGTCGTACTACAATAAATAACGCTTTAACAGCTTAAGCCACAAATACTTATGAATTTATACAGGTTCGATCAACTGATTTAAATGCAATTTTGTCTGTAAGACCACACGGCTTTAGTTCACAATTGTTGTTCAAAAACTGTTTAAAACTTGTATTGGAGTTGCCAGATTTTTAAACTTGAAGCAAATTAAAATATACGAAATGTCATGAATTAGTTTGCACATTGAAAAATAATCTTTTTTAGTAAATTAAAAATTATAACTCTTTGGTGTTTGGTGTTTAAAATTCTTTAATCAGTTTACAAATATATCAGACACGTGCGAATTGGACAAACAAATGAAGGTTTTTGTACGAAGTGTATGCCACTCCTTATGTTTTTATTATTTATAGTTGAAAAATAAAAGCATCTGCCTCTTTTGGTTCTAAAGGTAAGACAATGTATGTCAAAATTAGGTTTCTATAGGAACATCCGTTTATTATAAATTTTAATTTTTGCATTTGTTTTTATAAAGGAAACACACTGTTGTAAAAGTTTATCTTTAAAGCCAGATGTATCAATTCTGAAAAGGCTACATTACATTCTGATGGTATCTAATTTTTCCTATTTTCTTTGAAAAACGTTTATGATATCTCGTTCTTAAAATTTTTATAAAACAAAATAAAAATGAACTTTAAATGATTTTCATTTATTTTTATTTGTTAAAATAAACATAGAGTATTAATCTTAAAAGACTTTAAAATATCGCACACAAAAAGCTGAGTCTGGTAACACTGTATAAATCAATATTAAAAATACTTAAAATTCCAACGCGTGTGTGGTGTTCTTTTAGGTAACACTTGATCATTTAAAAAAAAAGGAATGATGAGTTGGCAATATTCCCAATTAAAGGTAAATTTTGTATTTTAAAACTGGGTGATCAGAAAAATAAGAAAATTCAAAAGATTAGTGATTTCATATGTATAACAAATATTAAATTTTATTAACATTTATTTCTTAAATACACGATAAAAATATTCTTTCACTCATCTATCTGCACAGTCACTATTTACCATGATGACACCAATTGTTAAACAACTACTGTCATTAAGTGACATAAACTCCTGATAAGGAAATCTTTAAGCAAGATCACGTTTTGTTTAAATTATTGTGCATCTCACATTCGACGAAGGGTTTCAATTTCATTACGTTTTTGTTTTGTTTGATTTTTATTTGTACAAATGATCATTTAGTATTTATTAAATAAATATTTTGTAAATTTTTGTTAAGTCATCTTTAAGATACTTTTATCCAGTTTAATTATGGTTGTATGGACGTGTCAGTTATTTAATCGTAAATAAATTGTATTCGACCAAATGAGCCAACTTGTTGATGACTAGGCGTCATAATATTATACCTTTTTATTTCAACTTGTTAAGCATAATTGTATTCTGAATTTTGATCTGAATGAGAGAAATTAAGATGACATGATCTCGTAAGACAACCCGTTTCATTTTAAATTGAAAATAAATCATCGCAATGAATTAGGTAACCACTGAAATGCCAGATAACTACAACAGCAGCTGAAGCTGCTCACAAGATGGAGTTGTATCGCCTTTACTTTAGACTTTGTTAAGACGGAAAGGATTCAGCTTAAGGTACTTCAGCACTGAAAACCTTAACCACCTGATGCGAGGGAAGTGCTGGCTGTTCATGGAATTTCTAACATCTCGTAATAACAGGTTGCTACCAGAGACCTGCGCCGAGGGGTTTTGGTCGGCGGCGACGGCTTACTGAAAAATGGACGGCGGCGGCTGTAAGCCGGCTATTAGCCAGTACAAATAATCGGCTTGTATGAATCCTTAAAATTTATTGTAATAAGTAAACAGTGAGGTAAAGATTAACGATCACAAATACAGTTTCATTAGTTCATTAACTAAATCATAGTTATGATGAAAAAAATAACTCTGTTACCAGTTAGAGAATTTAAAGTTAACCTATTTGCACTGGGAAAAGCTTCTTCAGCAGCTGCACTCGTGGACAATATACTTAATATGTATGGAGCAAACTTTGCAATAGTCATACAAACTAAATAAAAATTAACTTTAACTTCAATTAAAAATAAATTTTTATTGATAAAAATAAAATTTTTATCAATCCTAGTAAAGTAATAAACGAGTTTGATCGTTGGAAGTTATGCCAAACATAAACCGCATACGTGTCAAAATTTAAATCATAAACGGTAAGGTTTACGAAATTTGTTAATATTAAACTAGTTCTATAGTTGTCTCATTATAGTTTAATATACTCTCCCTTTTCTAAAAAAAAAAACATGGGTTGTATCGGGACAGTTTTTACCTTTTAAATTTTTGCCTTTTCTTAATTGGACCAGCTTGTAAGTAAACGTTTGAAATGAATAAAAAAATTTTGTTTCAGACACTAGCAAATAATTGATTGATACCTTTTTTCATTTTTGAAGTCGGGTACAAAGTGTCACTAAACGTCGGCGGCCAAATTTTAGCTAAAAAAAATGTCAGCGGCGGCTGTAAGCCGGCTATTAGCCGTTCGGCACAGGTCTCTGATTGACACTGTAATAAGTTCCTAATCACTAGATTTTTCTTTTCTGCGTTTAGTTGAAGTTTCCGTGTCATTGGTAAGCTCTGATTGTGCTCAGACAGGCAAAAATCTTTTAAGGATATCTCGTGTGTATTCCAAATCTGCTTTTTCTTAAATAAGTGAGTTGAAATTATTTGAATATTGTAAATTGGTTGAATATACGAAGCTGACATTGTGCAGAACAAATTCAAGTTGTTGAGACCTCAAGCCATTTACTTTGCCAGGACTTTTGCTTGAAAGGAGTTCTACGGAGATTGTCTAGTGATTCTGAAAGGTTTACGCGATCAAAATAAACGTCATCTCCCGGCTGTGGTAGCCTTTGGCTGACGGTGGTCTTACCACTGAGTGAAATAAAAAGCGTCGTCTACCGCCCCCTGTAGGCGTAGCCAACAGAGTTGCAATTTCAAGAACGTGGCTTGCAGGACCATGTTCTTCCCCTTACTTGAGGTTTGGAGACTATCTGGCTGCTGAATGCAACATAACATTCAATACGGCACCGCAACTTACTGCGCACACTGATCTTTACCAACAGCCACCAGGAGTACCCTAAAGGGACCTCACCAATAGCCGGCATAAAGATGGGCGGCTTTCTTTATGAGCTATTGGTTTCCGTGGCTCCAGTCTCTTTAGGGTCACTGGTCAGTCCTTCGACAAGTACCCATCTCGTCTATCCAAATTTGGTGCCTCTACACCGGGGGACTGGTTCTCGTACAGGCGTCTTATTCGTCTCATCTTATGTATTATTATTTGGGCGCTTTCACAACCTATACAGCCTATACACCGCTGCTACACTTAAGACTCCTCCGGTCAAGTCAAAACTGCTCTTGCCATTTTTTCGCAATGCAACAACAATTATTTTTTCTTTATACTCAAGGCTCTGTTGGGATTTGAACTCATCATCTTATGTTCAAAAAATATGCACACACCTCTATCAACGCAGCTGCTCAACATGTGTTAAATTTCGTTTTTTTTTTTAATCTCAGACCAGCACTCAGAGGATGACTTCTACTCAAGCAATCCTTTATGCCAGAACTACGAAATTAGGGTATGAGAAGGAGGGTAGAAAGAGTAGTGCTTGGAAACATTCGATATCCTTCATTAAAAGTTATAGGAAAGATCTCTCCAGGAAGATGATTCCACATACGAACTGTTCCGCTTAAAAAAAAACTAGTTCTCTTTATTACACGTAGTGCGATTTACTGACCAATTGACCACAAAGGGATGAGATCTTAATAAAAAGCACTTTGTACGCAGAAAAGTACATTTATCGGTAACGAGTTCCCTAATTTCAATAGGGCCAGATCCATTGTAATATTGTTGGATTAAAGTTGGATACCCTTCTGTTACCTATAAGCCTCATCGCCCTCTCCTACACGCGGTCGGTTAACTTTAAAACAGAATTTTTAGTTTCGCTCCATACATGAGAGTTGTATTCCATTTTTGGCCGGATGAAGTAAAATATCTTTTCGTTTATTCTGGTTGCCACACACATTACACTGGCTAGTGGTGGAAAGTTGTCGAACAGAGCTATTATCTGTTAAATTTAACAGTTTCGATAAGGAACGTATAGCCCTTTCTAAACGAAAAAAAACTTTAAATGATGTTTAAAGGCGATGGCTTCTTGTGTTTTCGAATGACTTAAATTTTATTTAAAAATATGAATTTATACCTCAATTTGTTAAAATTCTTAAATAATAAATAAGAACACTAAAAAATAAAGTCTTCTTTAAATTCTCTTCTTGTATTAAGATAAAATGTCATCGATCACATCACTTTGAAAACAGTTTTATTCTTTATATTTCTTCAACAAAAACGTTTTTTTTTTCATTGAGTTTTGGCTTGAAATTGGTTGATGTAGAAACTCTTTTCTTTAACGTGAAGTGGTTTTATTCGAATACGAAATGATTAACATCTTTGAGCCCACAGATACACTCTCATTTTTAAATGTTTTTGTATTTTAAAGAATTTTTCGTTTTGTTAAGTCATTTAATATTTTTCAAGTTTAAACAAAAGTTAAAATAAATAATCAAGTTTATTTTAATAATTGATTCTTTTCACACTTTTTATTGGAATAATTTTAATGCTAATTACTTTCAATTGTTTCTTTAATTATTAAATGTTTTTTAAGAATTATTTATTTTCAGCTTTCAAAAAATTATCAAGAGACCTCTGTTTAGAATAGTAACATCAGAAATATAAAATTTTTACTATTAATTTAATTGAAAAAAATGGTGAAAATTTTTAAATCATTTGGAATGCAAAATAATTTAAAAATGGTGTTAATCTCATTTTCAAATGTGATAGACTTATATCGTTCTTTTTAGAATCAAATTAAATCAGCTGTAAAGTAGATGTCCTTAGCTAAAAGGAGCTGGCTGACGTGGCTATAGAAATGTTCTTTTGCAGGCTCAGACTTTGGTGCAATACTAAGGAAGAGATTGTTAACTGCCACTAAATATAAATTTGTCAGACACCTGTGCCCTCGTCCAGAAGTTACATCTCAGTAATGGTACCTGTTTTGACCGGATAATGTTTCATTGCCCGGTATGTGCGATGTCTGAGAACCGTAGATAATGATTTATGTGGCAGTTATTACTATGCGGAGGTAAAACAGAATGTTAAATACTTCCTCTTCTACAGTTTTAGATATCAAACATCGCTAATATAAAACTTAGGGGTTTTTTCAGCTCTTCGTTGAGATCGGTTTGGTTTTACTATGGTGACTCTACGGAAGTCATACTCTTCTAGCATCACAATAGATTTAAGGATCCGACTGCTATCTTTAACTAAGCTAACCTTTCTTAAAATAGGAGTAGTGTTAGAATAATAGTAGCCAAATCTTCTTGTTATTTTAGCTGCCAAAATACTGTCAACATTTCTTCCTTTATCAAAAAATATAAAGCGATCATCGTATTGTAGGCATCCCCAATTTCTAATATTTAACAACAATTACAACATTTAATCTATAAAAGAAGTAAATATAAAAATAATTGTTAAAAAAATCTTAAACACAAATTGTATCGTTTTATAAACACCTTGATAAATAAACTAAAAAATAAAAATAAAAAAAATTCAATAGCAGCAGACACCGTTCAAATTTAAGCAAACAATAGGAATGTGTAAAAAACAATCTTTTGTTGGTTGCTCTTTAAAAATAAAAATATGAAAATTGTAACATTTATTGTATTTTAGGCTAATTTTGGCCTGTGGCTTTTACAAACAACAGCTCGAGCAAGATTAAAATGAATGAATGCCTGCGTCTATGCGTGTGTATGTTTGTATCTATTTTCTGCATGTGTTGGTTAATAATGTTGTAAAAAAATGAAGCAAAAATAAGCGATGCCTTACAATCTGGGTGATCTTCACTTAATCCAGCATTTGATGAAATTGATTGACAAGACAATTATTTTTGGTCTCTGGTATTAAAAATTGATGTTCTTTTTTATTGAAATTTTTTACTATCGATTTTTTATTTCAAATTTCTTCTATTACAAAGGAAAAGAATTAAAACCTTAGATAGAGCAACAAGCAAATATATATATAAAACGTAAGAATTGAACAAACAAACAAAAAAATTAAACAAATTCGCAATTCTTGCATGTGCCAGTGTAAATTACACTTTGAAAATTCAGCGTAATAAATAATTTAAAATCATCTTTTGAAATTTTCGCAAATTATCAAAGTATTTAAAGTGTTATAAATATTTATATTCATTTCACTGGCGTGGTGTTCAAAAGAGTTATGTTGAAGAATATAAAAAAAATAAAAAAAAAAACATCAACGAACGCAGGAGGGACGAATTAAACACATGGTGTTAAGAAACTATTTGTTTCATGGCGTGGATTTATTAATTGCTTCATTCCCTCTGATATAAAGTTTAGTGTACCCTACATTGGCATTGGTTGGCCATGGTACTCTCTAGTATTTTTACATATTATTTATTTGCAGGCACGTCAAATATTTATTTTCTTCATTCTGTTAAATAAAAACTATTCTATTACTATGCACAAGCACACTCTTTTTGACATTTTGCTTAGTGCTGATGCATTGCTCGCAGCTACAATTTCTTTTTATAGGCGAGTTAAAACGTCTAGATTTGTCTAATATGGAAAAATCTGGCAACCTGCTAAGCAAGCACGAGAGAGGCATGGCAAAATTTATTGTTGTAAGGGAATTAAATCAACTTATTATTTCCATTGTAGCTTAAAGCGTTTTTTAAAGTTATTTAAAGTATTTTTTCTAAGTAAAGTTGGATACTTTTGTTTTAATTCCTACCGCTTCAAAAAATTCGAAAGAAAACAAAAATAAATTTTTATATTTTGTAGAAAATGCCAAACGTCGCCTAATCTTTATGTCAATATAGAACGTTTTTAAAAAGACCGAGTGATTTTATTTTCAATTAGGTAAAGGTAAAATGAATAGAAATTAAAGTACCGATACTTTTAGTCGACTTGTATTTTAGAACTTAATAACTTTGTTTACTTCATGCGCTCGTATAGTTTATATTCTACCTTAAATGGCGCTAGATTATAAATCTTCTGAAACATACAAATTTAAATTATTCGATGCTTAAAAGCACTAAAAGATTGTCGTGATTCTTATAAAAAATCCCTTTATTCATTTTGCTGCGCTGGTTTGTTTATGAAAATGCGAATCGGCATTTAACCCCTTTTCCATATACCGTATTTTTTGTTGCTGTATTTTTTTTTTTTGCTTTGAATTTTTGCAAAACAATTTTCACACATTTATAAATAAAATCATCATCAAGAAAGAATCATCAAGTCGCGTGCATTAATTCTTTTAAGATTAAGAATGGAAAATTAAGTTATTTTAATACATCAGAATTATTTGTCTACGAGTACAAACGAGAATGTATACATTAATCATTTTATAAAGTTTTATGAATGAATTTATGATTTCTTGCTCTTCTGATATTTCCCTCTTGCATTAAAATTGCCACCTTTAGCTCCTTCTCATGAGTTTGATTATGAATATTTTTTTTCCTTTTTTTTTTTTTTTGTTGTTGATTTTCACACTCGTATCTGCTTGCAGTTTTCTTTTTAACATTTTAGTTGGTTAATATTGATTTTATTATTATTTAGTAGTTGATCGGCAAAAGATCAAAGCGTGTGTATTTTTAAATTTATACAGATGTGTTGGGCTGGCGAAATATATAAAACAAAATATCGGCAATAATCTTTTGAAATCCTGTCTATTCTTGACATTCGATTTGTTGAAACTTGTGAAGTGGTGGCGCGCGTTCGATCGCCCCACATAAAAATTTTATATGTTTTTTTTTTATTGACTTGAAATAAGAATGATGAGGTGAAAAAAATGGTTTTATTACACAAAATTTATTTGTTACCTTTCAACTTATCTGGATTATTTGCTGTTGAAAATAAAGAAAAAAAAATAAATTTGCCAAATTTCTAATGAAATTTTTTTGTGAAATTTTTTTGTTTGTGAAATAGAACAATTTATATCGTTATTTTATTAACATTGTTTTAAATTTGAATTTTATCTACCATAAAAAAATCAGTTCGACAAAGCAAACACCACTTTTTACACAATTATTATATTCTTTACCACAGATGAAAAGGGAAGTCTGTCATTAAATTTCTACAAAATTCATTCGCGACCTCATAAATTGTATGTATTTTGAATCCCTGTATATATATCTGTCCTTGAAATGGAGCTTACAAAGGCCCAAATGACCTGTTAAAATTTAAGTCCACCAATTTGTCAGATATATTTTCGAGAATTTGTCTCTTAAAACCTCTACAGTCATTCCGAAAATGGCTTAATTATGGGCATAAGCGTAACTAAAGAATTTGTCTGAACGCCCACGACTTTCAGCGAAAAAATTTCATTTAGATTTTTTCTAAATTTTCTTGAACTTTTTGTTGCCCTAATCTGCATGGAAGGTCTCATGAGACATTTGAATTATCCAACAGGCGGCAAGTAGAGCTTATGCAATGAAAATTGAACAAGAAAGTGGTCTATAAACTACAGAGGTGCCAATGAATTCCATAGGCCATGAATGAAACTCATAATCAGGTTGATATTGGCTGTAGTACAACGGTTCTCAAATGGGAGTCCGTAGACGCCTAGGCGTCCGTAGCAACCATCCAAGGGGTCCGCATGAAGAACCGAAGAAACAGTGTTTTCAAAAATAATAAAAGTTTTATTTTGAACTTGGGCTTTAGTGGGGTCCGCGAAAAAAAAATAGTTTACTAAGGGTCCGTGAGCAGGAATTTGATGAGAACCCCTGCTGTAGTAAATAATCATTCGGTAGAGTTAAATACGATTTGCAGATTGTTAGTAATATGACTGAATGTACGGAATATATGTTAAAAAATGACGATAAAGAAATATAAGAGGATATTGATCTTTATAAAAAACTTTGAACGGACTCCCTGTCATTTCCTCTATTTATACTAATTCTGTGACTTATATGTGACCGTAGAAAAAGTTCACATTGTTTTGCCGCCTCAACTAAAAGAGGCTGACTTTTATTACTAATGCCTAACTCTGCATCACTGAGGGTCTCTTCTCCTGACTCGTACGATGATATTAAGGTTCATTGTGTTTTATTGTAGCCTTTGTTGAAAAATTGTTGTGATACTAATAGAAAACCATGTTTTTTCTTATTGTCATTGAATTTCTTTTCCTTAAAGTTCATCCTTTCGTAACCTGTAACTGTTGGGGAATTAGGAAAGAGCAATATTTAATCGTTAATATTATTTTTATTTAGAAAATGAATAAATGAATTAATTGTTTCTGCAATATTATAATTCTGAAATGTATTGAATTATAATCATATGGTGTCGTTTATTTTAAGGGAAAGCAAACTGAATACATTCATATCAATACCAACACTTTTTTTAAAACACAATTTTCGTGCGGAGAAACGTTTATATTTTGGCCTTGAGGATATTTTTATTGCACATATTCTCCATTTAGGAACAAAAAAAAAGAAAGTAATACCCGCTAAAAAACGCCTTAAACTGTCATGTAATGTATCCAAACGTTTTAGCGGGGGATGTTTGCAAGAGTATTTGAGCAAGTACTTCATGTTTTTCCAAATGGCGACAAAGCGAAAAATTGAACAATCAAAACACACACAAAATGATGAATACCATGGTGCGGTAAAAAAATTTAAATTAAGAAATGATAATTATGATTGAAAAGGGGGGAAGTATTTGACAATTTTTAGAAAAAGTGTTCAACATATGACTGGAAGTTACTTTTAAAGATTTTTTAGAAATACAGGTTTTAATTGTTATTTTTTTTTTCTTTTCTACAAAAACCACAACCTGAAAAGATGGGAAAGTTGAAAGTCAATCTGGGAGTAAGTTAATCTAAGATTAAAATTTAAAATTTCTTTGCTTCAACTAATGTAAAAAGAATCCATACTTAAGACAAAAGAAGGAATTTCCAAAGTCAAAACATACTATTTGAATTTGTTTTATAATCAGCTTCAAACATAAAGCCAACGATCAACACCAACGAATCCTTTTGCATTAATAACGAAAAAATGTTTGGTGTGGTTTGGTTTTGCATTGGCTTTGTGTTTGAATAGAGACATGAAACCAGTTAAAGAAATAAGTTTGTTTACACGAAATGACTTTACAAATGAGATTCAAATGACAGCCAATGTGTCAATATTATTATTAACTTCTTATCTTTTTTTGTGTTTGGTCTTAAATAAACACAATGAAAATAGAGGAAAAAATATAATACAAATAAAAAGGGGACTTAAAGTAACTGAAACCACTACTGTTTCCTAATAAAAATTAAGACAGATGAAAGTTAGAAAAATGCAATTAAATTTTAATCGACTTTTTATGCAAAACCCAAACTTGAAAGGAATAAAAATTTAATAGAAACCCTAGAAATATATTTATAGCAATTCACTTCAAAGCTAAATAAGAAATAAATCTGATAGAATTATGCCCTTTTTAGAAAAATCACAAAAAAATGTATTTAAAGGAGCTAAACTATTGCACAATAAAAAAAAAAAAAACAAATTGGACAGACCTGTCAAACACTATTTTTCCTTTTAAATACTCATGCCAAAATTGGCAGATATGACCTTAAGATCTATAGTACTTTATGGCGCTTATAAGTTTATTTGCCCTAGTAAAAATAAGTTTGAAACCTTACTTTGCCTTTATAGATTTCCGTAGATATTTTATAATCAAATCTTATCAAAAATGACAACGTTGTTAGCGACTCGGAACACATATGCCAAAGGACTTAAGGGCAAATGAAACTTTTCTCTCAATTATTGAAGGAGTAACGGCCGATGCATAAAGCTTATCATATTGCATAAATAAGTTTTGTAAGTATTTCTTATTTGCTTGAAAATAGTTAGCTTTCATTAAAATATTTCATAAGATCAAACTATTAATGTCTTCTGCATACATTTGCAAACCAGACTGGGTTTAAAACAGCCTAGGAATAATTTTTAAAAAAAGTTAACTAATAGAGTCGAAGCAGTTGCCAAATGTACCTGCAAAAAATGTTCAATATTTAAAGACATTTTATACAATCTATTGTGATTCACTTCACCGGACAGAAAGATAAAAATCTGCCAACAATTTGCAGTAAAGACATATTTTAATGCAATGAAAATGTAAATTTTAAGATTTAAAAGAGTTTTTGTTTTTAAACCAAGTTTCCGCACTTTTGTGAAAAGTTCTGATAAACATGTTTTCTCTGAAAGAAATCAAAAGGACGTAAATGTTTATTTACTTTACTGACTTAATTTTGTACAGGGTGGTTGATGAATTTTTTTACATTAAGAAACTCAAAAAATTTTTTGAGAAGTTTTTGTAATTTATTTTTTGTTAATTTACTTAAAAAATAATTGAAAAGTAATTCATTAAGGTACTTTATGAGCCATCATTGTATGCCAAAATTATGCAACTAAAAGTGCGCCTATATTCTATTTGGACGGAAGCTACGGACTTTAAAGCGTGAATTTTTCGTTTTCGTTAAATCTAAAGATTAATCTATAAGATAAGATAAAAATGAAATAGGTTATTTATAAGTTTTATTTTGGTTGCAGCTTTCATCAACCACCCTGCATTTAATTGAAAAATAAATTTAAGACTTTTCTAATATAAGTATTAAATAAATTAACGTATTTTTAACAAAAAAAAAAAAGCAATTTTCTAAATAAATGAAGTACTGAATCCATTACAACAAAAAAAAAAAAAAGACTATCACAAAAAATAGAGACTATAGCAACTGTAGACTGTTACTTTGCAGCTGTCGTAAAAAGTTTATAAAACGCTGGATAAAGCCCATCGAGCTGAAAAATATAAAAAAATCAGTTCTATAAAAAGTGGATTTCATTCGGCGTTTAAATTTCGCCTCATAAATGTCGCCTCATAGAAAAAAATTATAGTTTTTATAATTTTTTTTTCTTGTAATCAACTGATACATTTTTAGTAAAGTTTAAGCACGTTTTTTTTAATTCTAACTTTCAAATGAGGTGTTAATTTTTTTATTACTCTTTTTAAGAAACCAAGATATATTTGACATTTTTTTGGTTCGCTGCATCCTTTATCAGCATTCTTCGCATCCATTCATCTTAGGTCGTGTATGTTATAAATCTTAAAGTTTGAAAAATAGAATTATTAACAGTATTCAGGTTATTTTACTTAATTCACCCACAAGCACAAACTTAAATCTAATCTAATATATATTTTTAATCTCTTTGTAACCACGGCTAAGCCACTAAACCGATTTTAATGAAATATAAAACACTGGTAGATAATTTTCCTCATAGTAAAATAAAGTACTATGAGAAGGGAAGAAGAGCTTTTACTTTTTCCGGAATTTTTTATGTCAATAACCGATTAAAAAAAACTAAACCGACTTTAAATAAATAATATTTTCTCAAGTATAAGGTCCAATACGCAGTTTTTAAAGCTGGGACTGATCAGAGTAAAAGAAGAAAAACGGTCACTTACAGCTGCTTCGATTTGAATAAAATTTTAAACAGAGATAGATATTTATTAAAATGTTCCAATAGGGTATGATTTTTTTAAAATAAGGAAAAGGTGGGATAATTGGGGAAGAGAAAAATGCGATGAATCGATTTCAACAAAAACCAATTTTAAAGATATTAAAAAAAAAATAAATATGTAGATAAATCCTGATCCATAAGGCAGAAGGAAATCTGTTGTAGAGAATGAAATAAAAAAATGGCTTGGAAGAGTGGTCGTCTTACGACTATTCTCATTAGGGTAGCCAAGTGCACCGGGAATAGCCAGTCATAAATAAATGAACTAACGCCTGTTAGATTTCATTATATGTTTTATTAAATTATGCTTTTTTGAAGAGGCTACTCCACAGATGTAATTAAATACCACAGAAAGAATTATTCGCCTGGAAATATTAGGTGATTAAGTCGATGTTGACTTTAAGTAATTCAAACATTTAACATATTTTTTATTTATTTAGTTATCGTTATGTCAAAATAAAATCCAGTTGGATTATAGAAATTCATACTTTTATTTTTTTTTATACTGTTCTGTTAATCTTCACAATTATACTTTAGAACTTATATTCCTTTTGGTTTAGAATGTGATATATTAATTTGTTTAAAATACACGTATAAATTATGATGAGTAAATATGATATTAGAAGTCAAAAATGTTGTTTATACCTGTTGTCGCTAATGTATTGTTTCCGGGCTAAACATTATAAAATCAATCAATGAAGGTGTCACAATTCATACAATCCTAACGTGACTTTGTCTACCGTCACTGGCATTAGTCCGTTCACTGCAAATGACACAACAACAATTGTTTATTGGTTGGTTGGTAGTGGGCGACTTATTTGTCTAAACACTAAAACCATTGAAATTCAAAAATCATTTAACTTAACAGCGATGACTTGTCGCCTTTAGTGTGAGCCAGTATGTGTCTGGCAATTTCAAAGGTGTGTAAAGTAGAATTTTTAATGAACAATTCATCATGACAGTATTTAAATTTCGCTTCTTGTTTCGACATAATGAAGCTTAAGTAAAACAAAAACTAAAGAATCCCGCAATGACAAATCGATGAGATTAAAGCGTGTGATTTTCAATAATTTTCTGCTTAAGAAAAATCTTAGATTTGGAAAATTTACTCATTTATATTATTTGATCGAAACACTAACGAGTTGAGACAGGTACAAATAATTTACTTGTTGAGTTTAAGTAATTTCGTTTTTTTTTTTCAAAGATTTTTAGAAAGTTGTCTTAAAATAATAAAAAAAGAAAATATCTTATAGATTTTTTTGCAATGTTTGATTTTTTATCGATCAATGTTATTCACTATTTAATACAACTGGGAAAAAAAATTTTCTCACCAGTTTATAAAAACATCCGGATTTATTTAATTTTTATGTTACGTTTTTTTATCCATTGTTTGTTGCATTTTGTTATTTTTACACTTTTTAAAAAAGAATTAAGATATTGCAAGACACTGTCATATAACTTTGTTGATGGCAATAGAAAAATATACAAATACATTAAATAAAACTGATGGTGTAGCGATAAATTCGAGCCATCTATTATAGTATTTTTATATGCATTGGTGCAATTCACAATACATGTTGTTAATATACCCAAAATAATATTGTAAAACTTTTAACATCAAAACTTAAAAGTAAAAGTGCTATGCCAAATCTTGTATACCCTTTAACATGTATGTAAATCTAGTTTAGTGAACTAACTTCGATTTAAAAATACAAATATGGAGGTGACAGACAATAAAAAAATTTTAAAAAAATTACACAAATATCGCAACAATTTTGGTATTTCCTAAAGATCTCTTCAAAAGCTTTTTAATGACGCCCATATTGCCAACAGAATTTTTTATTAAAATTTCAGAGGCAAATAAATCTTGTTTTTTCATTCTCTATCGCCCATATACTTTTTTTTTATTGGAGTAACTTCATTGTTCCAAATAATATAGAAAAATTAGGGGCAGCATAGTATTTTACCCGCTACCTCGAAGTTCATGGACTTCGATTTTTTCGCCAATAGCAAATTTTTCGAGACTATGTTTGATCGATTGGCGTATTTAAATTTTCTCTAGCTCATCTTGTGCCTTGACAAAGTTGATTTCAACACTAACACGGACGGACTTCACAATATATGTATATATATAGTTTATGGGGTGGGAAATAGATATTGTATAAATTACAAATGAAATGACAAATGAAGGGTATAGAAAGAAATAGTAAAATTTATATTAAATCAAAATAATACTGAACAAGTAAGAGTGCTTTATTCGATTCTGCCGAATCTTATATACACTTAAACACATATTTATAATCACATATACCATACTGCAGATTTTCCTTTGTATAGTTTATATAAAAGTCGGCATAAGAAAAACGTTTTTCGACGATAATAAGTTTTGCTTAGGGTCCTTGTCCCAGCTAATAAATGAAAGGGTGCTGTATTTAGTGAAAGCTCACCAATTTTAAAACTTAGACAACAAGCACCTACAGAAATAAAAACAAATGTTGAAAAAATCATATGCTTGAATCTAGTTTAATTTTCGAAACTATGTCTGACCGATTGGCGTACTTAAACTTTCTCTAGCCTTGGTAAAGTTGATTGCAACACTAAGAAAGAAGTGAATATTATAGAAATTATAAACGGAATGACAAACTTAGATTTGCCCTTTTTTACCTCTGGTAAAGGGTGTAAAAAAAAATACCGAAAATTCCGGAATAACTTCTTTTCCTTTTACTACTTTTAGTAAATATATGAAAAAATTTTGTAAGTGGCGTATCAAATACTTACATAGAAATTACAAACTGTATTGAAAAACTACTGCGAAATCAGAAGATTAATAAATTTGTTACAGATAGTGAATTAAATAACTCTTTATGGGTCCATGCAATTTTACACTTTTTTAAATATACTAGAGTTCGTCTCATGATAAAAATTCGGCCATGTCGTAAACACTTGAATACATTGTTCATCTTATGTACACACACATATGCTTTGAATGCCGTTACCTTTAGAAAGTTGTAATAGTATTAATAACACAATGCGTTAATAAAAAATTTCCAAGTACAGGCAAACGTTGGTTAAAGCCTTTCTATATTAAGGTAACGATGTGTGTATTTTTTATTAATTTAATGTGTCATTATTTCTTAAATACTGACCTGATCTAAATGAGATAAAGCCGGTGCATATAAGCTCAACAATATCTACAAATATTTAAAAATAGTTTAACAAACAGAGGAAAAAAGGATCCCGAAGTTTTGTGTTTGCCTATTTAGGTTCATATAGAATAATATATATGTATCTTCATGATTTTAAAGTTAAGAGAAAGCAAAATATACATAAAAGAATTCTACTCACATTTGTGTGAAAACAAAACTAAAACTGGAGTCAATATCAACCATCTATTTGATCACCTTAAGTAATAGAGATGACTTCTTACTGCCAAGTGTCAAAGCCTACAAATGTTACATTAAATTTTTTTAACAAAACTGAAGAACGGAAGAAGAGCTGTTAACATTGTCTATGATTGTCACTGATGTGTAACTTTTTTGTTTTACGGGGTATAAAAATTCTGGGCGTCTAGATACTTCTATTTTTTTTTTAAATCGTGCCGTAAAATATGATACAAACGTATCACAACTAATTTTTAAGCTCTTTGAATTGCAATAAGGCAATGATAAATTATAATTAATAACTGAGTATTGCATTACATAGCGTGTCAAAAAGTGCTTGCGACAATCGTGATACCAATGCGTAAAAATTATGTGAATTATTATACTGTTATGCAAAAAATTACATGTACATATGTAGCTGCCAGTTAAAAGTTTCCACGCTAACAAACATACATTTTGAATTCCAATTTATTTTAAATTTAGTTAAAGTTATATTCATGGCGAAATCATGTACCAGGTGGTGGCAGTGGCGAATGCATTCATTTTCGCCGTTGCAGAAAATGTCAAACTCCATATATAAAAAACTAGCGAATTTTTTTTTAATATAAAGTGTGACATTTTCTGCAATGGCGAAAATGAATGCATTCGCCACTGCCACCACCTGGTACATGATTTCGCCATGGTTATATTCAAGCGAATTCATGCTGTCACCTGTCATGAATCTGAGGAAAAATAATTTTTTTGTAACAATAGTTGTCAACAATAACAATACAAACAGAAGTAATCTTTGAAAGGCAATCATTTATAGACCGCATACACTAAGATTGTGGCCACCTAATGAGCGGCGAGGGGTCATTAGCAATATAATGCAGTATTGCAAAAATCTCCCAAGAAATTTCCTAGAACAAATTTCCACATTTTCTCTTCGCATTGAATTCTTACAAAAATAAATACGATTTTCTCTATATATAATTTTTAATAACAAATCGATTTGAAATTCATTTATTTTCTAAAGAACCATTTTCGAGATTGTTGCAAAAACATAACTTCCTACTTATACTGTAAATAATACTTTTTGTAAAATATTCTCCTACTATGACGTACATTTTAGCAAAACGTACCTTTTTATTGAATGCACATAAAAACAAACATTTCATTAATATTTTTATACTATCAAAATGCATCTGTTATTTATATGGACCTTTTTATTAAGCAAAACTTTATATAAAAAGCATTTGATTTTAAAAAAAGTACCTTATAACAAAAACTTAAAAGTAAATAAAAAAAAAATCCTTTATAAAACTGTGCATTTTTTATATAGTACTTTTTACTTTAAAGTACCCTTATTAAAGAATAAAGTAATTGCGAAAGACTTAGAGCAACTAGTTTCGTTACTAAGTTAAAGTTATATAAATGTTGAATTGATTTTTTACTGTTGTTATAAATAGTACTTTTTTTTTTTTAAAAAGTACCTTTGGTAGAAATAGTTTAATTAACACATGCAGTAAACGAAACGTACCTTTTAATAAAACGTAAAAATACACATTTTTTTAAATAGAACTATTCATGAAAATTTAGTTTTATAGAAAAGCACCTAAAATCGAAAAGTACCTAATATCAAAAATAAAAAAGGAAATTAAAAATGATATTTAAAAATTATGCTTTTTACGAAATAGTACTTTTTACTTAAAAGTACCCTTTTTAAAGCATAAAATAATCGCCAAAAACTAGTCTCGTTACTAAGTCAAAGTTATATATGTAAATATTGTATTTTAACGGAATTTACGTATTTAAAATTTTTAAAAACTAACCACTTTGAAATTCACTAATTTTTTTGAAGAACCATTTTTAAAATGCTGCGAAAATACGATTTTTCACTGTTATTGTAATCAGTACATTTTATAAAAAAAGTTTCTTTTGTAAAAATGCTTTTATTAAAATGTACCCTGTAATAAGACGTACAAAAATTACACATTTTGTAAAGCAGAGTTTTTTATGAAAAATTACTTTTATAAAAATCCACCTGATATTAAAAAGTACCGTATATCAAAAATAAAAAGTAAATTAAACAAGAAGCTTTTATAAAATTGAGAATTTTATGAAATAGCACGTGCAACTAAAAAGTACTTTTATTTAAGAATAAAGTCATTGCGAAAGTCATAACGTCACTAGTCTCAATACTAAGACGAAGTTGTACTTTAATGAAACTTACGTGTTTGTAAAATTTCATAATTTATTTATTTTTCTGAAGAACCATTTTTAAAATTGTAGTAAATATACCGAATATACGATTTTCACTGTTAAAAGTACCTTTTGTAAAATTGCTTTTATTAAAATGTAATAAGACGTACAAAAATACACATTTTCTTAAGCAGAATTTTTCAGGAAAATTTACTTTTATAAAAAGGTACTTGTTATAAAAATGTAAATAAAAATAAAGAAGTTTTTTTTTTTAATTTTGCAGTTTACGGAATAGTACGTGTAACTAAAAAGTACTCATATTTAAGAATAAAGGATTTGCGAAAAACATAACGTCACTAGTCTCGACTAAAGTTGTACTATAATGAAATTTGCGCATTCGAAAAATTTAACAGGAATCAGTTTAGGGACAGCGATAAAAAAGGTTTAAAAAAGATTCTTTAATCTGTCCTAAGTTTTTTTTAATTATATGTTGTTATATATAAGATATATGATATTTAAATAAGACAAGTCTTAAAAGTACTAAAATCAGAGGTATCATTTTACTTGGTTTTTATTTCCTTTTAATTGTTCATTAACAACAATAAAATTAGACAATTCAATATGCAAAATTCCTTTGAATAAAATTTAAAACCAAATTATATTTTTCTAGAAAATTTTAGTCCAACCTTTTATATCATATTCACAAATCAATATATTTAACTATTCAAAATTTATCACACTTTAAAAAAATATTAGAATCACTTAAAAAAACTCTACAAAAATATCTACACAAAATATTAAAAAATACGAAATAAAAAAGTATTTAAATCGAAGAAATAACATCTGCAAATTAAAAATCTTTTAACTGCAAGCGAGTTTAAAATTCTAAATCAACTCAAGTGGTTTTTGCTCAAATTTCTAGCATTAAAAAAAAACTTAAAACTTCTTTTGTTTTTGTTTAAAAAAATATTTTCTAAGTGGTTGACCAGTCATGCCAGACATTGTGTCGCTTAGTCCCTGTAGAAACGAAACATTACCAAAGAAAATCCATTGTGTTGCCTCACGCAGGGATCCAATTACGACTGCAGCATTTTACAACTCACACTACAATAAGTTTTCTTGTGGACGCATGTGTTTAAGATGGGTTTCACGCTTGTGCCTTGGAATTTATTTATGGTTTTACTAATGACTCTTACGCCTGTTACGTACATATTTTTTTGTGGACTCATTAATTCGATGATTGATCGTTTAAAAATGTGCGTAATATTGAATACATTGTTATAGTTAAAAAATTGGTAAATGTTTGTCAACATGTTTATGCACTGAAAGAAAAAAAAAACATAAAACAAAAATGATTAAAAATAAAATGAAATAAATAATATTTTAAACTGTAATTTCTGAAACAGTTATTTAAAAAAGTTTTAAATAATTATTCAATTTGATGTTTAAGTCAATAAAAATTAAACTAAGTTGCGTAATTATTTGTATTATTTTGAATATATTCTGCACCAAATATTACTAACTGATTACAGCTGAAGATAGATAGTAACAGTTGTACAGCAACAACTACAATAACATATAACATTTACAATTTTGTTCCCAAATTAAATTGCATATCGCTTTGTGTTAAATTGATGCTACTTTTTATTTGATTCATGATCTACACAATTCTATTACTGATTGACTTTTTTGCTACAAAAGTTCTTACAGCTCGTATAAATTTTCTTCAGTGTATTGTAAATATCATGACTATTCAAAAATAATTTCTTCTTTGTCTTGTGTTTCCGCTCATTTCTCATATAACACATTATTTATTATTAAGAACCAAAAAAAAAAAATGATTCGGGTTATAAAGTCAAGTGTGATATTACGATGTCAAATAAATTACAGCCTAAATATTACAAGTATTTTTTATATTCAAACTTTTTTCGTTGCTGTTTAGATCTGTTTTGAAATTTGATGATCCCTACTTTAAAGTGTTTCGTAGAATTTTTATAGTTTTTCCAGTTATTCCGGCTTTGAAATGTAAAACATTAAGGAAATGAATTTCTGGACAAATTTTTGTCAGGAAGAGGAGTTTTTTTCAAACACCAACAAAATTAAGAAGCATCTTTTATGCATACGTTACGTATAACAGTAAATTTTTTATTAAACATGTTTTTTAATATCATTTATTTGAAGAAGATAGAAACCTTTAAAGGACCCTTCAAAAGAGTTTTTTATTGGGACCAAATTCGAAAAAGGTGCTTCATGATGATGGTTGCTGACACTTAAGAAGAAAAATTTAATTCTCTATGATTGAAATTAGAATCAGAACAATTTAAGGTAGACACTCTGAACTGATAAATTTTAAGCGATAAGAACTTTTTGTTGTATTAAATTAAATATTTACGGCATCGCCAAACAACCCAAGTTCGTAAAAACAAGTAATACTAACTTCCCCTGTGAATTGTGGTGCCTTATGGCCTTATGTTTGCAAGTTGACAGCTGAAGTTTATTATACCCTTCACCACAAAAAGTGGAAAAAGGGTATAACTAAGTTTGTCATTCCGTTTGTAATTTCTACAATATTCAGACCTTAAATATACTCTGACTCTTTATACTTGGCGTTAGTGTTAAATTTAAGTTTGCCGAGGCACTAGATCAGCTAGGAAAAATTTTAAACATTCTAATCGATCAAACATAGTGTCGAAAGAGGTGCTATTGGAAGTCTGCATGATCGGTCCATATCCTTCGACGGAGCGGGCAAAACTCCACACCTACCTCTATTTTTTCGATATCATTTGAAACAATAAAGTAACTTTAATCAAAAACAAATATATGGGGCGATAGGGAATAAAAAATTAAGAAAAAATATCAAATGAAAAAATTGGCGCTCGCCCATATTTCCCGATTTATGTGCCTCTGAACTTTTTAAATTTTTTCAAATATCAAAATGGATATTATTTAAGAGCTTTTGAAGAGATCTTTAAGGAAATACAAATTTTTTTATGATTAACCCATTAAGAGCTGATGACATTTTTATGTAATTTTTTGTTTTCAATTTTTTAATTCTCTGTCATTTCTATATTAGTTTTTTTTTGATTGGAGTTACTTCACTAAACTACATCGTGAAGGTTATATAAGATTTAGCAAAGCTGAATGTAGCACTCTTATTTGTTTTAAAGTATTTATGAATTTTTAATGCAAATTAAATTTTAACTATAGAAATAAGATTTTTTGTTATACTTGCAGTACTTTACATAAAATTACGGATATTTAATGTAGTTTCGATTTTGGTGATATACATGGTGGCACGTCATAACGTCCATGGATATTATATTATAATAATTATACGAGGGCAGCTCTATATATTTCTGGCCTAATAGAGAAAATGCGAATATTTATAATCAAAAATGGTTTTATTGTTTTTCAAAGTATTTTCCAGCATGATTTATATACTTTTGCATGCGCTCAAACCAGTTGTCGAAGCACTTTTTCCACTCCGATTGAGACACCTCTAAAACATGGTTTTTGAACACTTCAACAGCTTCTTCTGGCGACGAAAATCGTTGACCACGCATTTTTTTCTTGATGTGCGGAAACAAGAAGAAGTCATTAGGTGCCAAGTCAGGGCTGTATGGCGGATGACCCATTAATTCGACGCTTTGGCCGGTCAAAAATGCTCTGGTTTGAGCCGATGTGTGAGAGCTCGCATTGTCATGGTGAACAATGATTCGTCTTCTCTTGTTGGTTTTTCAAATTTCTCCGATGACTTCAGGCAAACAAATTGTAGTGTACCACTCAGAAGTGACCGTCCTACGTTGGTCAAGCGGAACAGTCGCCACATGACCAATTTTGCCGAAGAAACAGGCGACCATTTGCTTCGAAGTGCTTCTTCCACGTACAACTTTCGTTGGATTTTGCTCGTCTTTGAAGACCCACACGGTCGATTGTTGTTTCGTTTCGGGCTCATACGCATAGATCCATGATTCGTCACCTGTGTCGATCTTATAAACGTCTTTTGAAGCACCGCAATCGTATTTTTCAACATTTCTTTGCACCAATCGACACGAGCCTTTTTTTGAGCGACTTTCAAATTGTGCGGGATCCAACGAGAACAAACCTTTTTTACGGCCAGGTGTTCATGCAGTATCGAATGTATGTTGGTGGAAGAAATGTCCAAGGATGTCTCTATCTCTCGGTATGTCGCATGTCGATCTTGCATTATGAGTTCACGCACTGCATCAATGTTCTCTGGCACAATAGCCGTTTTTGGACGACCTTCACCGAATTCGTCTTTGAGCGAGCTTCGGCCACGATTAAATTCATTATACCAATATTTCACATTGCTATAGGATGGTGCTTCATCGCCATATAAAGATTTAAGTTCATCAATGCACTCTTGTCGTGATAATCCACGTCGAAATTTGTGAAAAATGATGGCACGAAAATGTTCACGAGTTAATTAAATTTTTTTTCTATATTAATTTTTTCAAGTCACTGTAAACAACACAAATAATGGTCGTACGTCAAAACGTTTTGAGTACGATTATGCTTAAGAATTACAAACTTTCCAATGGAAATGTCAGATTGCACTTGGCAGCACTCAGTGTTGCCAGGGCAAAAATATATATAGCAGCCCTCGTATTTATAATCCATATTAAAAGCAACACAATGTCCATTGACATTACGACGCTTTGAAAAACTTCTTGGTGTGACACAAAACACACGGACATTTTGTATGAGGACACTATGACATGCCACCATTTTTATTTTTTATTTTTTGTAAAAATGCTATTTTTTGCTATAATTTACATTTTCGTTAAAATTCCAAAATATATTTTTTAGGAAACCTTGATATCATGTGTTTTCTCATAGTTGCAATTTTCAGAAGGCTTTGTGTATTGCGAAATAATTATGAATGACATTTGCTACTGTCATCTGCGAAAGAATAGATAGGGTTGGCAGTTTAATATAGAATATCGTTAGGGTAGGAGAAACGACAGAACCTTGCAGGATTCCTGAATTTATGAAAAACTCGTTTGATGAGATTCCTGAGAAAGATGAATATAAATCGAGAGAAGCTATTACCGACATCAACGGCAATAATTCTTAATAGAAGTGCACCCGGCCACACTTTATTAAATGCCTTGAAAATATCTAGAGCCACCAACTTACATTCGGCAAACTGATGAATGGATTCACACCATTTTTTCGAAAAGAAGAGGCTTGCTAACCTCCTACTTTTTGGGGATTGGTGTTACATTAGCGACTTTTCAACATGATATGAATTCACCAACAAAGTATAAAATTCTGAAAAGTTTTAACAAAAAGCACTGATTCAAGATAAGTGCTGGGGACTTGTTAAGATATGTTGAGATCTGCTATAAAATTTTAACTGCACGTGCTCGTAAGAATATATCTGGCAAAGTTATTGATACTCTTTTCCATGCGAGCAGTGATTGGTTGCTTTCCGAAAAGTGAGGGTTGCGAAGATTTGAGGCAAGGGATAGCCCTTAAAAGAGGCAAACTTGTGGAGCTAGCATTATCTTTCCTTTAAATATTTGTTTGTTTAAATTATGGGTATTTATAATACAGGTTCTTATTTATTTTGTCAATTCTCCCATTTTGGTTGGGTAGACCGGCTGGCAATTTAGATGCCGACATACATTTATATTTTTTTTTTGATTTCTTATATCTAAAATTATAAAGATAAATTTTAAAGGTTCCTTAACTATCGCTATAATAATTTTTAATTTGCATTAAAATGTGTAAAACATTAATTACGCCATAATTAAATTAAAAACAATATTTTACTTTTATAAATATGTAAATTACAAAAGTAAGTTAAACATTTCATTACATTTTATACTTTTAAAATAAATTAGTTTTTTTATTCCCATAAAATCTCTTCTTAATAAAATATACACTTTTAATTTCAATGGCCTGAAGGTGATAGAGGAAAGAAAGACCATGGAAGAATGTATCATGTTATGAAGTTGATAAAGGTTGCTTTTCAAACGGAAGGGAGCAACAAAGTTTCCAAGTTTATCCTTAAAATATTTTAAATAAAAAGATTGTTTTACAATGGGCTAGAGGAAGAAGTAGACGTTTAGCATATGAAAGTGAAAGAAGTCTTGTCAGAGGGTTGATTGCATGCATTAGATAATTTTAATTCCATGTAAACAATAGAATACATTTTCTATTTAATCATACACCAATCGCAATTTCTATTGTTGGTTGCAAGCTGAGTTCAAGCCCATTTAATGAAGTCTGCAACTTGTTTGATAATAAAATAAAGTTTCTGTATTAAATTGTTGTATTTGTTACACTGTAATAAAATTTTTTTGATGAATTGTGGTTAGCGTGGTGGTTATATTGTGCTCAAATGTGTGGTGACGATAAATATGTTTTACATTTGCCAGTGGCTGATCATTGTTATGTTAATTTTGTTCAAAATTATAATTAAAAAGAACTATTTTATCAATGGCTAACAAACAAAACACTTGGGCTTTAAAAGGTGATTGGCAATGTAGCCTTCTTTTAGAAGTTTTTGTAAGTCTCTATAAAACTATATTCTAAGCCAACATATGTTAAGCGACATCATATAAAACGAAATTCCAAAAATATTCTTTAAAATTTGTGTGATAAAAAACATGATTTCAAATTAATCAATAGAGACATGTGACTTCTTCAGGTAAATGTGCTTTTAGTTGTCTGAACTTAAAGCAGTGTTCTGTCTTGTCATTTGTTAAAAATTCAAGAGATCATTTAGTCTAGTTAGAATGGATTTAGGTCCATTGCCTTAGTGGGACTACTAATAGAAGAGCTACAAGTTCAACTGTTCTTTCGACAAGAAGTGCGTGAAATGTTTAGTAAACCTTTGAATAAGAACTAATTTGTCTGGAACGGAAAACTTCACGACGTGCCTGCGCTTCTGTAAATAAAAGCCACACTATTTTGCAATAAAAGCCATATTATTTGCTATTTCAGTGACACGAAAACGAGTCTGGGCTACATCGAATCATAACCTACAGTATATATAGCATCATTTTTGTTAATTTTTGGAATTTTATACAAATTAAATTAACAAATGCAAGGGCCAGCTCATGTTCATTCATAATTAACTTATAACAATCAATATGATACCGAAACAGCAACAATTATAATGTTTTGAGTAAACAAGTAAGAATTATTAAAAATAAAAAATTGCATTCGTGATCAACCGATGGCTGATACAAGGCAAAAACAGATAAACAAGACGAGTTAAAAAGAGAACAGTGAAAAATACATTGGGTTGTATGTCGACTTCGTCAAACCAAAATAATATTGATGTGAGTACTCCTCGTTTACGTAATTGGATGCTGATGAAGGATGTAGCGGTCTAGGAAATGCAGCTGGTGTCTAATATTTCTTGTTTTCTTTAAAAAACGTTTTAAAAAATAATAAAATGAACTTAATCCATAAATAAATTTTATAATATTTTATTTTATTTGTTTAAAAGAGAAATGTTTTTTTAAACATTTGTGGTAAAGTTCTGTAAACAGTGTTAAAAATTTTCCTACTACAAAAGTACCATTATACCGGTAAAATTAGGTGCTTTCACAGTTGTATCTCTAGTTTCTCTACGAAATAATTTATCTTTATGAAAAAGAGATATCCTAATTTAAACCAAGGTTCTAAGGGACTTCCTCACAAAATCTTATACACATCTATCCAGCAGTCATACCTTTCGGTGAAGACTGTCGTCACTGGCTGTTTATATGGTACGATTGGCGAGCGCTTTCGATGTAAAGACATAATTTTCAAGCCGCGTTTTGAGTAGTACTCCGTTTACATCGAAAGCGATCGCCAATCGTACCATATAAACAGCCAGTGACGACGGTCTTCACCGAAAGGTATGACAACAGGTTCTTTTTTTATTTGCTGAAGGATTATATATTGAAGTTTCGATAATTTCTATGAAATATATGGAAAGTGTGTTAATACTTCTTCACAGTTAATGTTATGGATTATGGGAAACAGTTTTTGCAAGTAGTTTATTTCTCGTTTAACCTTAAAAAACTATTTTTTTTAAGGGAAGTAGCACTTCAGGCAATAATGCCTTTTTAATTAGTGTGTAACCGTGCTACATTCTTTAGGAAAGGGATGGAGGAAAGAAAAGAACAGGTGGTGAAAGTATAGCCATTTTATTAGTTATTTTACTTCGCCGGCGAATATGCTATAAATAGAAGTACCGACGAAGGAGGCTGCATGTTTTAATGTTAATTCTGAATATGTATTTATACCATTAAACAGAAAAAAAAACATTTTTATTTTTTGGTTGCCGCAGCCTTGTAGTCAACGTGCTTACCCCCTTGACTACAGCAGCCTCAATTTTACCTGTCATGAGAGCTGCGATTTACTGACCAATCGACCAGAAATGAAATTTATGCAAAAATATACAAGAAAATCCCCAGTTTCATTAGAGCATATTTCATTGAATCGATGTAAGACTATGGAGAAGAAAAATCAGCTGTAACCTATAGATTCTTTGTCTTCTCTGCACGTGGTTGATTACTTCGAAAATATACTTTGCACTTGCTTGCTAAATAGGACTCAAAGTCCATCGTCGATGTTATATAAGATATAAATATGAAGGATTTAGGTTAGAGTCAAGTATTTCTTACACTATCGAAAAAAAAAAACCAAAGGTACTTGGTTTTCACTCTTAAACCGCTTCCATTTCTTTATTAATTATCACCCATAACTACGCTTCTTCAGGCTAATTGACCCTGTTCCGAGCTTGCTGGAATGTTCAATTTAATAACAATTTATAATATATATAAAACAAGTAAGAGTGCTAAATTCGGCAGAGCCGAATCTTATAAACTCTTGTTGAAATATGTATATCTTTGTTATAAATAATAAATTTGGGGTAAACTTGAGTTCTTTATCTTACACCTTGAGGGTCTCTTATGTGCTTTTATTCGTTAAAGAATTTTTTAAAACATAAGCGCGAAACGCAAGGCTCTTAGTAACCCAAGCTTTCGCTGAAAGGAAAATTCTGAGGATGTCCGATGTTTGGTTTTTAGTTTGACTTGTACAATTACAATGATTACAAAAAATTATTTAGATTTTTCAGAAGAACATGATGGTGGTGAAGAGTATAAATATGATGCAGTTTTAATGAGCTTTAGAGACTGTTAAATATTTACATTTGTTTTAACCGAAAAAGTTAGCTGAAGCAATCATAAAATAAGTAAAATAAGTTTAAAAAAAATTTTATTTTAAAAAATTCGTAAGTTTCATTTAAAGAAAAGAGCTCATTTTCTTAAAATCCCCACAGTAAATAAAAACGTTTAATAATCCACACTCATACATTAATGTACAAAATAAAATAAATCTTTTTTCAATTAAATTGTTACAACAATAAGAATTTGGAACAGGTGTTGATTACATAATTTCTTATCCTCACTTTATGAACGTCAAACAATAAAAAAAATAAAAGATCTCTATTTGATTGACGGGACTCCCCCAGCGTAAAGTGCAAATTTATATAAGAATTTTATAAAAATTGATTTTTGCTTACGCACAATTTCGTTTCAACGTGTGTTCTTTGCAATTTCAGGCAATTTCATGGGAAAACAAAAGTACAATTCCAAACATTTTCAATTTGAATTGAATTGCAACTGTGCGAACCATAAATTTGATGTGATGTGTTTTTATTTTTCTTAATCCTGATGAAAACTGAAAACAAAAGGAGTCCCACACACTTTTCAATGCTCACATTGAATTTGAGACAGAGACATTCACTATTACACAAACACTTATACACACTCAGTGAGTTTGTGAACTATATCCAGGTCGAAAGAACTACAAACGATTAAAGCTATCAGAGGTTGGATATTTGTTCGATTCAACTGCTTGTCTGTTTATTCGTCCTTTTAGTGCTGAACTCAATTTTGGTATTTCAACATTTTTGTCTTTCATCATTTGCTCATTTTTTTTAATTTCTTTGCGTTTTTTTTATCCTGCAAAACGTTAATTGTTTTTGCTTAAGGCTGGCATTCGAAAGATTTTATTGTATCTTTTAAATAAAATAGAGCAGTGTAAATCACATGAAAACAATATACGAAATAAAAATAAATTTCTTTAACAGTTGCAAATATGAATTTATCATCATCGAGTCGAGTTGTACCCGCCAGTCATCATTTATTATTTTTCATTTAAAGGTTTTTGGTTGAGATTCTGTATTTTGCAGATACTCTCAGCCCATTTAAGATACTTACATGATTAACACACAAAAAAAACAACAATTGAGTATTTGTTGTTGCAAGATGGATTAAGTAGCTGTGTAGATTTTTTTTTTATTGTTTGATTGGGGTTTGATACTCTTTATACAAACATTTCAAATCGTTTTTTAATTTGTTGTGGTGGTTGTGATCTTTTGTAAAAGAGATTTAAATTTATCTTTTTTTTAATTCTCGCTTGGTTGATCATTTTATCGTTACAGTTAATAAAGAAGTTTTGACGCTTTATTAAAGAAGATTTACATTATCTAATGAACCTACCGCAGCTGGTAGAAGATGTTCCCTGAACAATGGCAATATGCTTTTTGGAAATGAATGGTTCAGGGTGATTAAATTGTTTTCGGTTAGAAATCATTCAGTAGTCATTGAAATACATATCTTCAGATGTATCAATTTACTTGAGTCAAAAAATGGTTAATGGCGTAGGTATTGCTGGAAAACGGTTTTCTTAGTAAAACTTGCTACATCCAACTCAACACAATATTAAACCCTGAAGAGCCTACATATTTCGAGGAATGAAATTATTTTTACATAAGTCTAATAGCTGTTTGCATAATAAAAACTTATCTTGAGGTCGACATAAGTGACTGGATTGGGGAGGGTGTCACAATGATTTTTAAATTTTCTTTTTAGCAGTTTGTTGCTTTTATGTATCTTGAACATCGCGACTGCCGTCGCACCAGATTTTTTTGCGGATTTTTTACTCTCATTGACGCTGGATACTATCGCTAAAGACGAAATCTCGGCATTTTGGTGTCAACTGTTTTGTTATTAATTCTTCAGATTAATTTTGAAATGCCATTGAGACGTGCTTTCATCTTCAATAACCAATATCAATGAATTAAAATATAATCGGATATTTAACATGCTTAAATTTATTTAGCTTAAATTAAGAATTCTCCTAGTTTATTTTAAAGAAACAAATTCTTCATAATTTCAGGAACCTGAATTTAGAAAAAAGTGAATCAATATCTTAAATTTAACTGAGTTTTAGCGTATTTACCGGTTTATGCCTCCTTTTTTGTTCCAATAAAAAACAAATATTTTTAAATGAATATCTTTTGTATAAAAGCGGCTCATATTAAACAATTAACATAAAGTATGAATGTAAAAAAATATTTGTGTAGTTAAAGTTAAGAAATCAGAGACAATTTACATCTGTAATAAATATGGAAATTGAGAGAAAATGTAAATAAAAAATGAGATTTAAGTTTAATATTAGGCTTTTTGGTAGTTTATAAACGAACTAATTCAATTGCACGATTCCCTCAAATAGACTAGTTTTTTAAACTTTTACGTCTAAAAAATTCAGTTTTGAAATATACTTTGTCTTTGAATTACTAGACTAGATGAACTTAAACGCGTATGTGTTTCCGTTTTTTACTGTTTCTGATACTAATCTTAGTTAAAAAATGACAAATGAATTAAGATTAAATTTTATGTTTCTTTACCCATGTGCTGCTTCCAAAATTATAAAGAAAACGAGTAAGAGCGTTATATTCGGCTATGCCGGATCTTATATAACCTTCACCATCAATGCAAATCTAGTTTGATTTGAGTTACACCATTGTTCCAAATGGTATAGAAAAATTTGAGGTAGGCGTGGTGTTTCGCCCGTTGTGTCGAAGGACCGTTTTTCGCTATGCATAAGAAGTCTGAATATATACCTCATTAGGTGGAAAATAGATATTGTAGAAATTACAAACGGAATGAAAAAATTAGTTATATCCAGATTAAGAACTAAAAGACCTTTGAACTAAAAGGAAAGTTTAAAATAAAAATTGAACTAATTCATTTTTGAATTCTTAACTAAAACGAACGGTCGCCAAAATGAACTATATGACACAAGCTTATTACATATCTATTGTTTAATTCCCAACCTGTTCTAAATTTGATTTTGTATCAAATACAATCAGAATAGTGAGGAATACAAAGCAGCTATAAAAATTAAAACAATCGTAAATAAAAATAAATTTTCAGTTCACTGATCTTATCATGTTATTGGATTAATTATAAACTTATTTTAAAATAGTTTATATTTTTCATTGGTAATTTTCATAGAAAAACTTATAAAAATAAAATTTCATTTTGTATGTTTTGAAAATATTCGATCGATACCATTGCTGGGAATTACTCATTTATTTGACTAATTTAAATTCTGACTTGTAAAATTAGTTCAATGTGGAATCAGCTACATAAGAATTTAACTTTTTTTATATTAATATATGTGTGATTATTCCACGAACTAACCCAGCTTAAAAAATTGTTGTTGTTGTTTGCAATTATTTTTATATTGTTATTAGTTAACATGCCGGAGTCGTCATCATTTTTGATAACAAATAAAACGAATAGTTTATTTTTATAGACGATATACCATGCAACAGGAGCTTGTGAATTGAGTAAAAGTTCATATGAAATAAAGTTAAAAAAAGAATATGTTTTTTCCCAAATTACTTCCTTTTTCACGTACAACATTCAGTAGTAAACATACGAAGTGATACAGCAAATATTTACATAGAAAAAAATTACCAACAACATTTGTATAAAAATTGTAAAATCCGACGGCTTAGCAAACTTTTAACAGGTTAAGGAATTTTTACCTTTAAACATAAAAAGAACACAAATGAGGACCAATAATTAGTGGATATTCAATACATGGAAGAGTGCTTCGTCTGCGTAAAATTAATAATTTTCTTAAAACTAAAATTTAGAAAAATGTGTTTTTCCATCTACAATTATTAAATGTAGTGACTTCACATTGGTATCTCTAGTTTTTCTACGAAATGACATGTTTTTATGAAAAAAAAGTATTCTATATTTGAACCAAGGTTTTAAGGGACCACCCAGTAAAATTTTGTTCAAATCAATCGAACAGTTTAAACGAGTCAGACAAACAGACATACATACAAAAAATTCTAAAAATAGACGTTTTGTATTCCATATCGATAACTATCTACACCAATATCAAATATACATACGGATATTAATTTTATCATTCATCTTATTACCGCTTCCCTTTCTTAAGATTCCTCCACAACTTCACCAAATTTCAAGTTCCTGTCTTCAGGAATCAGTCTTTTATATTATTAGAGATTGCTCGTACAGTATAATCGTCTTAAAAAAAATAGCAATTTTTCAAAAAATAGCATGAAATTTTAAAAACTCCAAACAAATCAAAATAATAAGCAAGATTTTTAAAACATATGTCACTTAAGTTTCTCTTCTTTAAAGCAAGAAATTTTTTTTAAATATAAATTAAATACCCCGTCTACACGCACTATTTTGCTTGAAACCCATTAAACCAAAATCTCGTCATATCAAAAACGCCTGAAATTCATAAAAATTAACTGCTTTCTTTCGTTCACGAGTTATCCGTATTCCGCTGTATAATATTAGATTAGAAATAAGCTAATCAGTAGAAGCAGTCGATCTATCAATATTATAAGTTATAATTTTGAAATTAAGCACATACAGAATAATACTTATGCATTTACGCAATAACGAGTATTTTTTATAATCAGTTTTTAACTCAAAGAGAGAGCGAGAGAGAGAATTTTATATACCCTATACCATTTATGTGAATCTAGTTTAGTGAATTAACTCCAAATATGAGAAAAAACTTTTTAAATACTACATATATTATTTTACATAAAAGTGCCATCGGCTCTTAATGGGTTGAGCTTTTTAAAAAATTCTCAGTATTTCCTTTAAGATCTCTTCAAAAGCTTTAAAATGATACCCACATTGATATTTTATAAATTTAAACAATACAAAGGCCCGTAACTCGGAAAATATAGGCGAGCGCAAACTTTTTCACTTCAGGTTTCTTTCGTTTTTCTTAATTCTCTATCGCCCCTTATATTTGTTTTTTTATTGGAGTTACTTTGTAGGCGTGGTGCTTGGCCCGCTGCGTTGAAAGAAAGCACCTCTTTCAACACTATGGCTGATCGATTGGCGTATATAAATTTTTTCCAGTTGATCTAGTGCCTCGGCAACTTGATTTCAACACTAACAAAGACGGACAGATGGACATTGCTAAGTCGACTGCGGTATGCATAAGAAGTCAGAGTATATATACTTTATGGGGTCGGGAATGGATATCTTAGAAATTACAAACGGAATTACAAAATTTCATTTACCCATTTTCCACCTTTTGTGGTGAAGGGTAAAAAAAGATGCACACATGAAGCAATAAACTATGAAATAATTTTGCGAAACATCGTTTGCACAGTGGAAAATCTAAGGCAGAAGATAGTTTTCTTTGCACTTTCAAACGTAAATGAATAGAAGAAATTTCTAGGAAGTAGAACTCCCCATTGAGCGCGTATGTGTTACTGTTGCTGTCATTGCTGGAGATGGTGGCATAAGTGAGTGAAATTTGCTTCTTCAACAATTTAAATCAATTGAAATAAAACACACTGCATTCAATTTAATTTAAACAAGTGAAAATGCGATCAATACTTGTAAAATGAAAAACTAATTGTCTATTATTAAGGTGAATGCAAGCAACTATAAAAAGATGAATTTAAATAAAAGCACGAACTTTCGATGAAAACTAAAACAAATATCACAAAGAATGTTTTCTTAAATTATAACGTGAAGATCATTTTTCTAGCGAAGCGAATGGATTTTTTACCATTGATAGGAAACGTAAGCTCGTACTACGCCTTTTCGTTCGTTCAAATCAGATATTTATCGAACTAAGAGCATTAACAAGGGCACAACGTAAAATATTTATTTTTCGTGCGATGATTCCGATAAGCCGCCAAAAAAATTTTGGCTTTTGTACACTTTTTTTTTGTTAAGTTTATATTGTCAAGTTAAACATGTAGTCAGCAATTTATATAACAAATACAGTTATTTATTCTTGCAAAATAGTACAGCCATCTTGTTATGTTTTTAGGGGTAAAGCATTTTTGGACTATTCTGACTATTTTACCTGCTATCATTTTCCTACGATTGAAGTCCTTCATGGCATTTATATCATATCATATCATATCATATCATATCATATCATATCGTTAGTGCCCTGCTCCTCATTCTAATGGCAGCAGGTACTGAACCTTCGCGCACTATGTAAGCTGACATCTCAATCGCTTCCAAGCTCTGCCTAAGGGCTATTTAAGCATCGTTAAGCCTGCCTTCATATGTGTGGTGGATCGAGGAGATTTTATAACGAAAAAGATGGGTACTGATTGGCTCGAAAATTCTCTTCCTCTAAGCTCGATTAGAAGTCTTTAGGTTACGATTCAGCATATAGCATGAAAAAAGTAATGCTAAAAAGAGTTTATTTGTTGCCAAAGTTACGCAGAAGTAGGACTTTATTACAAATTTTGACAGACGTATTTTGTGTGAAGGCAGGATAGTTGATGGCCACTCAAGTAAAGGACTTCGCACCAAATATTAAAGATCGATTCTGATAATCTTTAGAAAGTTTCTTACAGTAAGAAATATTTTTAATTTCGTATATGTTGAATAGAGAGAATATAGAAATTTTCGGACCATCCTCTGCTTTTGTATTGTAATATTTTAAGTATTATTAAATGCAGACGTTTTGCTGCGCTTTCTATTTGCTATGTCTACTTAGTTCCTTCACTTGCTCTACTACAGTTCATAATTCTAAACTATTCTGTGCTCTGGTTCATAAAAAGGCATCTGCTTATTCGTTTCCTACAATGGCTACATAATCTTTATTCACATCACTGTAGATCAGTGCTTCCCAATCTTTTTAGGCCATACCCCACCTTAACATTTTTAAAATTTGTATGCCCCCCATACTTAATTTTTAACTATTTAAAATTGTTTTGTTTCTTTATTTATAGCATTTTTTTATGTTAAATTTGTCACTTATATCTAGCATTGCGTTTAAATAATCCAAAGCAAAAGGGTTAAAGGCGCTTCGAGTCCTTTTTTAAATTTTTCCCCTTAACTTTCAATTTGCCCCCTGTAGGGCGTAGGCCCTACGTTGGGAAACACTGCTGTGAATGGTTTTGGTTTTGTGCGTGCGTCTAACCATAGACTGATTGTCAAGTGCAAATAAAACTTTCCTTCGATAAAACTGTTTCTGCAGCAGGTGGCCCAATAAATGAAACAAGCCAAACATATCTGTCTAAAAATCGCACGCTTTTCCTGCCAAAACTTAAAGGGCAAATTTAACTTTATCGATTATAAATCTTCACTGGCTCCTTAGTTCAAAAAAGATCCAGTAGAAACACTAATCTCATTTAGTATTTTTGCTTAAATTACTCGCCGTAATAAAGTATCAGTTTGTGCAGTAGTGTTTTTTGTTCCCTAGTTGATCTCATGCTTCAGGTGTCTACCAGGCTAAATGGCAATAACACGACAGTACTACTACTTTCATAAAGGCTCCACCTGCATAAAAGCCCATTACACAGATGAGTCTTTATTTTACTTAGGCTAAGGTGAGAAGGCAACTATGTTTTCTAGCCCATTTGGGTCTATTTAATGATCCTTCAGTATTATTTGTGAAGTAATGGAAGAGGAAGAAGAAATTCAAGATAAAAATAGAGATAGAGATAAGAAGGGAGAAAATTTAAACAGAAAAAGAAAACGGTAGGAAGTGTGAAACGAAATGTAGAAGAGGAACTACGATATAAGCGCCAGTGGCCGCAATCAATTAAATGACTGTGTCGCAACAACTAGGAGTGGGTTAGAAAATTAACCACAGCTCCTTAAACAGAAATCGATTCTATTCAGTTCCAATGATGAAACAACGGATAGGCACCCACAATGCCGGCGTCAAAGATGCTTTACAGTGCGGGTTATAGGCAGAGGAGATGTTCGTCTCCTCCTTGTTTTTATCTAAGCAGCTTTTCTAGAAGTTTTTGTATTGGATATTTAGTTACAGCAGTCTCTTTGATCTATATTTCTAAAGATATCCAGATTCTGTAAATTAAAACCAATGTCTGTCCTGGACTCGCATCTCTGACGTATTGAAAAATAATTTTGTTTTTGCGAACGACTTAATTTACAAGCCTTGTACTTTAAAATCAAGTTTGTTTATGTTGGACAACTGACAACTGAAAAAAGAGAAAATTTTTCAAGTTTACTAAAAATATGTAGTCCGAATTCTTTCAATGATATGACATAGACGTTTTTATAATTCAGAAAAATAATATTCATACAAACAAACAAATTGACTTCAACACTAACTAAACAACAAATTGCCTGCATCTTCTTACCAGAACTGAATAAATGAAAATAAATATAAATTGAAAACGCAAAATAACAACAACAAGTATAACAAGAAAAACTATTCCCTTAAAATGACAGACATTCTGACGTTTTATGGTTTGAAAAACATGATTCCCATTTCATTTTAATATAAAATACAGCCAGTCTGCTAACAAACCATTCAGCCAGCCAGCCATTTAGTCAACCATTCAACAATGATCAGGAAGATGATGATGATAATGTTAATGATTTGTGTTGCTTTCAAAGATCACATGATGAAATTTACACAAGACATAATGCACCTCTAATTGTAAAACAAAAAGATCCATTACTTCATGTCATATTTGTTTAACCTCAAGCAATTTTAAAATACAATACACATGCTCTAATGCTCTGAAGTAAATTTTTTGTTTTCATTCCAACCATATGGAATGTGTTCTAGAGTTGAGTTATTGGTAACTTAGAAAACTGTTAATGTTAATCTAAGGAAAATGTCTAATTGTTGCTGATGTTTTGACAAAAAGGAATTTGTAGCATTTCATTTCTTTTCATTCCGATCATATAGAGATTCTTGGTTTTAATGTGTTTAATTGATTGATGGGTGAGTAGATTTATTTTTTTTTTTTAATTTTTATTTGTTATTTTTTGTTGGGGATAGAAGGGGAAGCTACTTCCGTATTTACTAATTTCTTGAGGTGTATTATTTTTCCATCGTACTGTTTATTAAACAGATGTTTTATAATATTTTTCTTTTGCTTATTATTTATAAGATTAAAGATCAATATTTAGACAGTGTGACAAATAATAATCTTAAGATTTGTATTTCTTTGTGTGGGAACAATAATTATTGTCGAATCCCTTATGTTGTTGTTATGATTGAGGGCGAGTACTCGTAGAAGTTGTTAAAGAAATACAAATATTTCTTGCCTCATTCATTTTATTTCTTGTAGAAATTCCTGATACAGTCAAAAAAATATTTAATTGCGAGTAACATGTTAAGCTTCACTAGCAAGTTTAGTCCATGTTAGAGATTTTAAGTTGCCTTATAATATAAGGGGTCTTGGTAGTCTTGTGTTAAGGTAATAGTGGTCTAACACTGGATCTTAGCCGACTTCGGCAGTGCGAAATTTATATACGTGTATCAGCTAACCCTCAAAGCTGTATATATAATTTCGGGTAAGCATCCTTTTTCCTTGATTTTAAGGGAGAATAAAGCTTGCTTATTTTCCAAGGATTAACGGTAAAAATATCTGGATATGTATTGACAGAAAAACTGTGACAATTCATTTACTAGGTGTCCACAAGTAATTTAGATTGGTTTGTAAATGCCAGGCATCACTTAATGAAAGACTGGACATTTTCAGCTGGAACTCTTTTGGTTACCATGGCACTCGAGATCTAATTAAAACTACTCGGAGACAGATGGGCACTGTGACCTGGCAATATGGCAATAGTGTAGATGCCAGGAAATTAAGTCTTACATACAGCGACTTCAGCAGAAGTTATTAGGTTGAGGAGGGGTAGTAAACAGTACGCATATCGTCTGCTATCGGATCATGTTAAACCTTTCAGACGTCCTGAGGGACGACGTAATTACGATATACTTGTTTATCCGGATTTTGGGATGGGTTTGGCTCTAAGTAAAATATAGATTAGTAGAAATAGCAATATCTTCCACTCTTAGGCATTACAACGTGAAATTTAGAACACAAGTGCATGAAATTTATATCCATATTGAGTTCTTGATAAATGGAATATTTTTCACACCTTCAACAGGACAACTCTAGATTGAGCCTTAAAATTGATTTTTCTTCACAAAATAAATTAAAAAATTGCTCAGGCGCATTCGTGTAACTTAAATAAGCAATTGAGTAATGAAAAATATTTGCGCAAATAGAGAGATAATTTTTTATCCTTATGAAATGTTCCGTGTCAGCGATTTAATGGATGGATTATATCAATTTTTTCTCTCTTCTCTTCTCTCTCTTTGCCATTTATTGTGTAAGGCATCACCAGCCATCTAGGCGTACAGAGCCGCGAACATGTACGACTTTCTGAGTCCAGCCATTGGCCAGCTATTTATGTCACTTAAACCGGCTATTGGTGGGACCTTCGTATCAGCCTTACTAAATTTAACTTGCATAAAATTTACGATCAAGGTATCCGGATCTTTATCGACAGAGAAGTTGCGTTAAGTCCCTTATTGGATAGCTAAAGGTCATACAGGTTAGTTTGTGAATGCCAGACATTATTGAAAAGCTGAAACTCTTTTAGCTGCCCTGGAAAAATGTGGGAATATTATTTCAGTATGAATTTCCCTCGTTTAAGAAGGTTTTATGCAAGGTACCATTCACGAAAAAAAGCAGCGAAGTGATCAACATTTACCAGGTAACCAGGGTTTGAGTGATTTAATTATACGGACAAAACTATCTGAAAAAATTTATATGTTTTTGTCACAAATAAGTAGGAGTGCATACGCCTGAAACTGTACTGTAGGATTAAGTTGCTAAAGGTTTTTTCAACGGTTTTGCACTGAGTCTAACTTTCAACTCAAGAAATTGTGTAATTACAAGTCCATTTACATTTTCCATTGAAAAAATTTAAGGCACCTTTAACTTGGAAGATATGTGAATTATACATATTTTACACAATTAAAAAAAAAATTAAATAAGAACGTGAAACAGCTCTTTGATTTGCAGTTATAATTATAGCAATTTCAACAGTTGTTTATTATGTCTGTGAATTGATATTGAAGTTTCTCAACTGTAATCAATTTGCGTACACAAACATATTGAGTAATTTTTTCCAATTAATTATCAATTAAACTCATTGGGCCAAACCATTTAATAATTAATTATTAAATTTATTGTTTGTTTATGTAAACATTTCGAGAAAATATTCTGAGAAGATCAAGTAAGAAGCCAACCAAAAAAAAAGTAATAAATCAAAACTGTAAACAGGAAATTAAACAAAATGATGCCACGAACAAATTATCCACAGCAATAAAAACAAACTGAAAGGGGAAAGGTGTCCAAGAGGGAGAGAACGTATGCTAATAATCTGATATAGTAAAGTTAAAATTAACATAAATTACTTTTTCTATTGAAGAACTTCATTAACCACTGCCATGCCAACTAAGAATTACACTGATTTAGAACAATATTTTCGACCGAGGTCGATTACATCGATTTCAAAGCTAATAATGATTCTCAAGAAATAAAACAAATATTGTTTGGTTTGAATCGCTATTTGGCTATTTAAATAAATGCGTGTGTGATTGTGTGCTGCACACGCAAACATTATAAAATGTTGTTATTTCTGCTGCTGGTTGTTGTTTAATATACTTTTAGTGTAATTCTTTTATTGAATTCAGAAGTTATGATAATTGATTTCTTTATCTTTTCTCTATAAATATTTGCTGGTTAATATGTTGTGGAATCCAGGGAAAGCTGCTGGAAAATTGTGTTCCTGATTTGGTTAAAGTCTTGATTTATTTAGCACAAAGAAGGTAAGAGGCAGTTAAAATACTCAGGTTCATTTATCATCAGTTGAAGGTAATTAACTAAGTATAACTAAGAACGTAAACTCTTTGAAGGACTTATAGCGTTGAACCAAAAAACTGCAAAGGATGTATAGCCATAAAGAACTTGGTCATAAGTACGTGGACTTTAAATGCTTTTAGTCCTTTAAATTAATTTCAGACTTTTCTAATCCCTTTTTCTTTTGCTTACCGAAACCAATAATAATAATTGTGAAAAATGTGGTAAGTATAAACGGACGAATATATTTTGCCATAAAGAGGAAATAAAAGCACACTTTAAATGAAATTGGAGAACCGGAATTCTTTAGAAACAGTAAGCAAGAAAATTTTTATACTTTGTTATTGAAATATTTAGAATCATTTTACCGAACTAAAGGCCACAAATTGTTATTTTTACGAGTAATAATTTTTTTAAACAACCTTTCCTCTTCGATGACAAAACCATTAGAAGCATTAAGAAGGCACTTAGAATAATTTTTTGAGTATGACCCACTTCACCACACTTTTACACATTTTATTACAAATAAATGACTAAAAGCCTGATTGCTTCACCCGCTTCATCACTAATGATGACTTGGTGAAGTTAAAGCGTTTAACGTTTAAGAATTTTGTTTAAAATGTATGGGGATTATACTAGTGCGTTTTTAAGAAAATTTTGATAAAATTGGCGTCTGCTTATAAGCTTAAACAAAATAGTGTAGTAAATTCAAAAGGTGATTAAGAGCTTTTTTTTCTCTCAGAGAAATCCTCTCGAAAAAATCACAGATAATAAAATCAACTAGAAAAATAATATTCATATTTTGCAACTTCTGCGGAAAAAAGAAGAAACATACTATGAAAATTAGCATTTATCACTTTTGGGTAAAAACAACTCATACAAAATATCATTCATCAAAATAATTATGGTTCTTTTATTTGTGCACTTTCAATAACAAGACCTACTTACCACTTACAACATATCTTCCATTTTATTCTAATGGTTTTCAAGAAAATTACACAATCTGTAGACCTTTACTTGTACAGTTATAATATATAATATGTTAAAGGAATTAAAATTAATCAATATCCGGTTCTTTGCGAGTTATAAATATTTGTGTAAAACCAAGAACTAAAAAACCTAAAAAATTAAATTACCTATAAAAATTGTAGTCCTAATAATTAATAATAAAAATGTTTGGTGATTCTTAGATGTATTTTTATTTAAGTTTTATTTTTTTTGCCTGAAAACTTAATTTTTTAGTAAAATTTGGATAAAAATTAAATAATCGTATTAAGAATTTTCGATTGTTAATTGAAATTCTAGTTCTAGGGTATTCATTTTTTTTTTAATTTTCGGTTTTCAGTACAACAAAAAAAAAACAACGATAATATGGGAAAACGCTAGAAAAATAAAAGCGATCGCATTTTATTCAAGTATATGTCCACCGTATATTGACCGGTTTTACTGATTTTCAATTCCATAAGCAGACAACCTGACACACAATGCTAAAAGGGATTTCCCATAAAAATAATAGTAGGATTGACAAACTTTTATTCTTTCTACATCTGGCGGAGTGTATAAAGAAAGTAAGCGATAGTCATAAATAAATAATTTGTTTTAATATAATATTTTTATATTTAAAAAATAAATATGATTATGTTCAACAATTCTATTTTTACGCTGTACAATTATATGGTTTCAGCAACAAAAATATTTTTGTTATTTATAACAAAAACAAAATTTACACACTATGTACTATTTAAACTTAAAAGGGTGTACCACACAAGACAAAGCTTTTACGTATACAGGCTTATCTGCCACAAAGCAACGGGCAGACACTAGAAAAACAATTATAAAACTAAAATTAACTATTAAAGAGTGTCTCCATAGAAGAACTGATTTAGACGCATTTTGTCTTGTTCTTTTGGAACGTAATAGCCGGACATTTAAAATGTATAACAAATAATAAAAACATAAAACTGGGGTGGCCGATACATGGTATCGAATCCTTCGTTCTTAAATCCAATATGCACTTTGCAGAGTTTTAAAAATCATTTAAAGTTTGATGTTCATTTTATTTTTATAATAGTTGATTGAAAATTACCATTTTTAAGCTTTGAAATACTTTATTCATCATTTTATTCCTTTAACTCGCTGACGTTTGAAAAAAATTAATAAAAATAAAAGAAATAGTTTTTATGATCTTGACGTGTGATCATGCGTTCATCATTAATGATTAGTGTATAAATAAGATGATGTTTTAAATGCATGAAGATGCACATGTTTGGCTGGGCATGAATGGATTTTATTGGCTTTTAACTCCAGTTCATTCATTCACTTAATTCCTTTATGTCGAAATGATTTTACAGCATGTTTTGTTGTTGTTGTTGTAATCGGCTATCTAAATGAATATAAATTTCTGTCGTTTTACTATTCAAATTCAATTTTTATGAATAATGAAAACGAAAATTTATTTATTTATTGTGTGTGCAGTGAAGTGAGATCTTGTAAACGTTCACTTGTTAGACATTATGTCGACAATTTTTTCCAAGAACTATTAATTCAAAGGTGTTTAATTTTTCAATTCTGTTCTGGCCTCAACCGATCATCATCATCATCTCGTTTTGTTAAACAGAACTGATATAATTAATTTCCTTTAAATATACTTAAATTTTCAAGAATTTATAGTTCTTTTTATTGTTACTTTTCAAGATTTCTTTCATTTTTGTCTGTTGTTCATATTCTTATGCAAACTTTATTTACGTTTCTAATTTGTTAAATAAAAAAAGCAAAAAAAAAAAAAAATAAGAAAAAATGGTATAAAGATAAACTTTTGGTTTCCAATAAATTGGTTAATTGCTGTAAATTGAATAAACAATTACGCTGAAATTGGAAACACCAAATAATAAAAGAATTTAATCATTGGTTGATATATGTTTAACGAGATCGTTTCTTAGAATTTTTTAATTAATTTGTTTAAATCATCTGTCTATTTTCTCTCTCTTTTTTTTTGTGTTAATAAAAGTTTAAGAATTTCGGAAATAAGTTTATTATTTGAATAATAGCAATAAAATTATGTATTATGAAGCTGTTTTTATTTGTTGTCTTGTTTTTCTTTCCTTTTTTTAAATAATAACTAGAAAAAGTTTTTCTACAGCTTTTTTAAAAAATACATAGAATACAAAAATAGCATTAATAAAATACAAGACGGAGGCTATATTAGGCTGTGCCGAATCTTATATAGCCATCACCATGTATGTAAATCTAAATTAATGAGGTACAGTCAGGCCTCAATTATCTGTGAAGTTTGGGAACAGAAGAAATACGGATAATCGATTTTCACAGTTAATCGAATAATCAAATCGAATATCCCAACTTCGTATTTTCGAGCTAGCATTTTAATACTCACATTATTTTTTGAATGTTGGTTAATTACTTTAACTTTATCTTAAATATTTAAAACGTTTCTATGCTTTTCTAACACTGGTAACGAAGCCATACTAAATGTACATATTTAGATCTAACCACCCGCACTTCTCAAATTTCAAAATTAAACTAACCACTCGTAAATGCTTCTGACTCATGGTATGTAAACAAGGGAATTCCCCATTTTCATGTTTATTACGTATGTATGTATGTATATTGTTTGTTTGAATGAGAAGTTACTGAAAAAATTCAGCCATCACGGATAATAGAGGTAATCACGGGTAATCGAAGCAAACAATTTAAAAATATTGCAAACAAAAACAATAGCCTGATTTTTGCAATCATGGATAATCGAAGCCCGACTGTAACTGCAGTAAAAAAAAATTTTTTTGAGTTGAAAAAAGTACAATATCACGGCGAATTAAACAGGTGACTGCATTAGCTCATGCGATCAACATATGTTTGCTGTTTTCCTTTGCGAGTTGTCAAAATTGTTGCTTTTTCTTATTGTTTGTGATTTTGTTAATACGCGAGGCGCTCGCGTATTCAGCATTTTTTTAAAAATTTAGTTTTTCCTAAAAGACCTCTTCAAAAGCTTTCAAATGATACCTATATTGATATCATTAGAAAAAATTATGGTACACAATTGTACTTTTCTATGAAAATTTCAGAAATCCAAACTCGGCAAATATGGGCGAGTGACATTTTTTTAACTCCTTATTGCCCCTTTTATTTGTTTTTTTTTTATTTTTTAATGGGAGTTACTTCACTAATCGGGATTTGTTTCAATTGATATAGAAAAATTAGAGGCATGCGTGGTGTTTTGCTCGCTGCGTCGATGGACATGGACCGATCTTGCTGATTTTCAATATCACCTCTCTCGACACTATATCTGATCGATTGGCGTTTTTAAATTTTTTCTAGCTAATCTAGTGCCTCGAAAAACTTGATTTCAACACAAACAGGGACGGACAAACGGACATCGCTCAATCGACTTTGCTATGCATAAGAAATCAGAAGGTATATACTTTATGAAATCGGAAATGCATAGAAATTAGAAATTACATATGAAATGATAAATTTAGATATACTCGTCTACCTCCCTTAAGCTTGTGTGATACATTTAAATATTTTGGGCTTAATAATTTCCAAGCTGTTTTGCAAAATTCTAGCAAACGTGCACAAATAGGAAGGATACAAACTCTTTTTCCAGTAATATTGTCGTTCGAAATTGCTTTGGCCATTGAATCCCAAAATGAGTTTGTGCGGTCCTAATAAAAATAAAACTAATTTTTCTGACAATAGTAACGATCATAGATATTATCAATTTCAATTGCTTTATTCTCTAATCCATTAGAGTTTTATTAAAGGCACAACTTTTACTATTATAAATCTTTTTTTTTTTTCTTTTATTACTTCATTATTTATATAATCTCCAATATAAGGCTTTTATCACTTATCTGAAAATTATAAGCTTTAATTTAATATGCTCTATCTGTTTAAACAGCTGACCAAATGCACTATAATTACAGTGTGAACGCTTGTGTTTAGTTTATTAAACATCTCGCTTAAACACGTTGTAAACACAAAAGTGTGAACGGCATATTAATTGTTTAAATGAACTAGTTCGTTTATGAACTACACAAGTCTATCCAGCTGTAGTGAAAGGTATACAAAATACATTCTACTAACGGATTCTGCTACCCGGGTCAAAAAAATTTATGTCTGAGACTTGTTAAAGGAAGGTGAGAGTTGCCAGCTTTGTAAAGATGTTATGATAAATTATCATCGGTAACCGTATGGCTCTTCTTCTATAGAGAGTATTTTTGTGAATTGTTTTATCCCTATAATCCTTAAATATACATGTGTCTTTTTATTCATTTTATCAGAAGTCAAGAAAGCACTAATATAGTGGCTTACAATATTCACAGAAATACTTTTCTACTAAACCATTATAAGTCAAAACTTCACACGCACAAATTTTTATGTAGTTATATAAAATGCAGGGGTCGTCAGAAGTGTGGTGCTTTCAACACTTCGCAATACTGTAGGGTGGTTCAACCATTATGCAGGGTAATAATTCTGAGTCACATCTTAATGACAAGTTTTTTTTTTTTGCACTGATTTCCTTGACATTTTTTTGTTTCAGTGTACGATAAAGCCTTTTACGAAAATTAGCTTTAAAATTAAAATGCATTTAACGCTCTTCGTTATTATTTTTTTTTTTGGGTTTAAACAAATGTGTCCAGAATCGAGGGAAATTACGCAAATTTTAACAAACCGGATATTTGAAAGCACTTATATAAAGATATTTTTTGTAGGGGAAGTATTGATAGTGATCTTTAGGCCAAAAATACAAGATATTTACAAATTTGAATTTTATATCCAAATTTATTTTAATTTAGTAAAATTATTGGCTTGATTTTTTCAAATTTCAAAAATTTATTTGAGTAGAAATTACGGAAATGTTGCAGGAATTAAAAAAACGACTTATACCGCATTTAGACTAGGCAATTTTTCATGAAACTTGCATGAAATTTTTGCTTGTTGGTGAAGCAAGAGGAGTAAGTAATATGGTATTACTGGGATTTTGAGGGGATATTATTTTTGCTTATGTTTATTTTTAAATAGCGCAAATCGCTGCAACTTAAATAAGGAATTGAGAAAAAAATGACTCAAAAAGTTGCATAGTGTAAATCTGGACTTAGTTACTCAAAAATTAATTATTTTTAATATTTAAAATTTCATAACAGATAAATTTAGAAGAAAAATTGAAAGTTTGAATACGCCTTTGTAATTGCTTTTAAACTGTTAAAATTTTCCTTATTTGGTGAAAAACAAAAATTTATTGAAAAATACAATAATTTGCATGTCAAATTTTGAAAGGTCGGAATATATTCAGCTCTTAATTTAAGTTCTTGTTTTTACAGGCCTTACCTCTTAAGAATTGTTGAATTATTTAAAAAATATTTCGTTTCTGTCCCACTGTTTATGTCAAGCATAACTGCTGAAAATGCCAAGTACCTGATACACTTCAAGGGAATATTAAAAAGTCTTATTTCAATTTAAATTTATTTTAAAACATCTGGCGCATAAACTTGTACTTTTGTATTCTAATTACGAAGTTTTTTTTTCATTAATCCTGTTTAAAAGACAACTAACACATCGTTACTTTGGCGTCCTTGTGCCACTGTCACAATAAACGGAGCTCCATCTGCAACAACAACAGCAATAAAATTGTTACTATTTTATCCCCGAATGATAACAAAAACAAAACAAGAACAAGTTTTAGCGCCATTTGTATAACAACTTGCAACTACAACTAAAAACAACAAACATCAGCAACTGCCTATTGTAAGATAAAGTGTTTACAAGTACAAGGAAACAACGACAGAAATAAATAACAAGAGGAGCAGAAAACAAAAAAACACAATTCCAATCTACTGTACAATTTAATAGTTTCAAACGAATCCGATTACTGCAATTCCAAGGAAATAAAAAATACTTTTAGAAGAAAATTTCAATCAACTTGTTCTTCTTCTATTTCTGTGTGTGCTTGTATCTTGTTGTTGGTTAAGCTATTGGACAAAATTCACACAAAGATCAACGAGAGAAAGAGTTTAATTATTTATGAGGTTGCAGTTGCTATTGTGTGTGTGCATGTTTCTGTATATTTGTATCGATGAGGAAACTAAAAGGGGGCTAAAGTAAATATTTTGTTTACAAGATGAATTTTAAGCAGACACAGCAAATGCAACAATAGATGGAGGAAACAAACAATCAAACAGCAATAAAAACAAGCGAATATTTAAGACAGCAATGAGAAAAAGACCTAAAACAAAAGGATTGAATTTCCTTAATTTAAAGAAATATTTATCAAATTTCTTAAATTTATGTTGACAAATAACAGCAAGAAAAGTTTTAATAAGAAACCAACAAATACATTAATTTTTGAAATAAAATAACTGATTATTGCGTCGAAAGTTATAATTCGTATATGATTTACTTTTAATAGGTTTGTATTTTTTTTTTATATTCCAAACTCAAAACGAGTGTGAAAATAGAATTTCTTTAAAAAATAAAAATTTTAATCAATTATAACGGATGGCTTACTGATCTTCCTCTCTAAAAAACAGGAAACGGCTTTTTTGTTCCTAGACTTATGTTAAACTATTTATTTTTAAATTTGTCTAAAAATTTGGTTTAATGTTGGACGGCCTAAAATAATAATCCCTCATGTGTTCTAAATTGTGGATAGGTGAATAAAAGATGCCGTGAAATCATATTATTTATTATATTATGCCAATATTCCATAACATTTTCAAATAAAAATGCAATTTATTTGTTGGTTGGAAAATCAATTATCTATCCGGTTGCTTAAGCCAGCTCGTCAGGAAACCTTTATCAAAATTTTTAGAAAAGCTAAAAACATTTTTCTTTAAGTATAGAAACTTTAAAACCAACATAAGGGTTATTTTAGAAGCGCGTACAAATAATTGTTAAGGCTTTAATAAAAATTACTAACAAACCACATTTTTAATTTTTTCTTACATTCCCTTCATCTCTTAATGCTGACGTAAGGGGTAAAAACAACACAGTTATTTTTTATTTCTCAAGAGAAAGGAAAAAAATAAAAGTGATGCCAACTCCTTGCACAAGCAATTTTTTATTTGTAATATTATTTTGGGAATTATTATAATATTAATTATTATCTTTTGCTAATATCCCACAATATTTTAAAGTTTTCGTGAAATAATATTATAATGTGATAGACTGCAAAGAGAACGCTTAAGATCAGATACCAGTATGGATACTATTGGATACTGGGAGGTTGTGAATTCAACAAACGTGCAAAAATATACTGAAAGGAATTAATTTGTACAACAACTGTGAATAGGTTTCTTGTAAACTGCAGCTGTCTGCCTATAACGGCTTAGCAGCGTAGCCACCTTCATCAAATTTTATTATCTTTCGGGAGATCCTTTAATTTCCAAATCCATATTTTATACTTGTTGTTATAGCGCACTTAGAAATATAATTTCTTTGCGAATTTCAACCGTCCGTCCACAGTCAAACTGCGTCAGCTATAGGGGCACCTTTTAATTTCCGAAATCAAATTTTATACTTTCTGTTGTAGCGAATGTAGCAATACAGTTTCTTTGTCAATTTCTACCCGTTATCTACATCTGTTCTACAGTTTGGCCATACACATCAAATTTATTTACCCGAATCAAAGTAGTGGGTATTCTGTCTAATTTTCAAGTTTTTGTATGTAACGGTATAAAATATAGCACCCTTTAATTTCTCAATTCAAATAATGTACAGGTACCTTCAAATTTTCTGCTGTCTATCTATTAGAGTTCAAAAACTTAGACACATATATCAAATCACATAAACTGTTGGGAAACCCGTTATTTCCAAATCCAAATTTTATATTGTTGTTACATCAGACTAAGCAATACAGTTTCTTTGTAAATTTCAATCGTCTGGCTACAACTGATCAAGAGATTATTGGGGCACCCTATAGTGATCGGCATTCTGTCCAATTTTAAGCGTTTGTCTATAAGCGTTCAAAAGACAGGCCCATATAAAACAATTTACGTCACCTATAAGAACACCCTTTTTTTTCCTATTACATTTTGCTATTGAGAGCTATAAAAATACGCAGATTTTTTTAAGTTTTAACGTGGCACCCTTCACTGTTCATAATACACGTAAAAAACATACATACATGTTGTGTGGCGACACCCTTTAATTTATAAAATTATTAGCTGTTTTAAAGCAGGAATAATATGCAAGTATGACTTCTTTTTTGACGTCAGTTAGTAATAACTGGAGATTTTGATATTTAAATTAATAAAAAAAATTCGCAAAGTGCAAATCGGACTCACTTAGAAAGGGTTCCGTACCATTTGTGGGTCACGTTAAGCTTTTAATTTTATTTTCTAAACTTTTTCATACATTTGGTGATACGTTATTTAAACACATTTTAATTAACACATTGTGCAAATAACTTTACTTTTAGGGCACCTTTTAGTTTAAATTTTTTACTTGCTTTTACGAAAAATATATGTTACTATCAACCCACCCTTTAATTCATTTCATTTAATTTTTTTGCAACTACCTGCTTTAGTAGTTGTCTTTAGAGCAGGTATAACAGCACATACTCTGTGCATATTTCGTTAAAATCACGACCTCCAAGAAACACCATTTTTAACTCTTCAAAAAATCTCTTACAAACATTTTAAATAAACTAGGAATTGTTTTTCTAAATAAAAAGTCAAGATAAAAAACAATAAGAGTGCTATAATCAGCTATGCTTAACCTTATATACCCTTCACCATATATCGAAATCTAGTAACTCCAATCAAAAGAAGATATATAGAGGTAACAGAGAAATAAAAAATTTAAAAAAATTACGTAAAAATGCCATTGGATTTTAATGGACTAAGAATTTTCAAAAATTTTTGGTATTTTCTTAAAGATCGCTTCAAAAGCATTAATATTATACTCATATTGATATTTCAAAAATTTTGATAATTTCAGATGCCCGTAAAACGGAAATATAGGCGAGCGCCAATTTTTCGCTTAATTATTATTTCTTATTTTTTCATTCTCTTTCGCCCCATATATTTGCTTTTTTGATTGGAGTTACTTCATTGTACCAAATGATACAGACAAATTAGAGGTAGACGTGGTGTTTTAACCGCTTTGGAAATGGACCGATTTTTCTGATTTGCTTTTCCGACACTAAGTCTGATCGCGATATTTTTAAAGTTGAGTTAATTAAAAAACTTATTTTTGTTGCTTGATTTTTCTGATTCGATTTTTAGGACTCTTATTAACAATATCTCGGTTAAATAAGTGTCGCTGCAACTTCTTATTTGAAGTATAAAATACATAAATCGTTCAGTAATAAATGTAATTCTTAAATTTTTATTATAACAAATACAAAAATATTGGCAATAAAATTTTCTACACCTCAACCGGTTTATTACAATTCTTTTTTTTCTTGTGGGCAATTATAAAAGACAAAACCCAAGTTATAGTCTGTCAATAAAAAAAAAATTATCCTCGGTCGTTTCCTGAAAGCATTTGCGCTACATTTGTTAAAAATCTTACAAGATGTATGTACAGAAATCTTGATAAAGACATCAATCAGCTTGTTTATAATATAAATTAAAAAAATAAAAAAACAATGTAACTCAGCTTATTTAAAATTTATTTAGCATAATAATTAATAAACATTAATTTCTTCATCTACAAAAATGGAATATTCCTAAGCTCTTCAACAACATTTAAATTAAAGAACGGCATAACTAATTTAAATTTCTCCTCTTGTATGCTCAAGCAATAAAACAATTACAGAATCAATATTTAATTTATAATTAACTTTTCAATGTTAAAAAAAAAAACTCTGTGTTTAATTTTATTCTTACAACCACAAAATACACTCAGACGTGGTAACAAACACATGTACAAACCGAAAGTTAGAAAGCATGTTTTCAAAATATTTAAAAAGTGAAGTGTCACACTTTCATATTGGTTCAATATACTCATCAACACCCTTAATTTTTCTATACATGTTTTCTGTTTTTTTTTTCTGTCTACCCTTGTTACCTTAAGGGTCGTTTGGGCTGCAATCATACAACAGCATGGATGTTCATCATTTTGAATGAATGAGTTTGCTTGAGAAGTGGCAACAGTAGCAAAAGCAATTTATCATTTCTTCTACTAATGCCACTGCGACTTCTTGTGATGGCAAGTAATACAAATACTCTCATATAAAATGGTCTTATTTTTTATTGACGTGAGGATTTACAAGAGCTTTAAACGTTTGCCACTATGGGCAATTAACGAAAGCATACGAAAACATTTTGTTTGATCCTTTAGGTAAACAATGAAATATTTTACATGAAGAAAAGGCTCTTCAGACAAACACAAAAACACCCAATCCACTGTTTAGTGGATACGTTTACCAAGATACTTTAGGCCGTGGTGATGGGAAATGGCAGAAAATTTTCCATTTGTCTATTTAATGCTCAAGTAGTTCTTTTACGTTTATTTTGCTCTTGGGTTGATTTTAAGCAATTCTTTGCAAAATGTTTAATTAGTAATGGTTCTCGTTAATGGTGGAAATGCTACGATAGTTGCTAATTTGGGGTTGATTTCTTTTCTTGTTTCTTATTATTTAAAGGGTGGTATAAATTAATCTTAAAATAAAGTTTTTACAAGAAATTTAAATAATTCAAATTATTAATAAACATTTGCCAACAAAAAAAAAAAAATATTTTAGTAACTTTGTACATCTTTATATTTGAAGTGAATGCCGCAACTTTGGAAAGAAAATTCTGAAAACGGAAAGATGAAAACAGGAAGAAGAAGAACCTCTACTGTGCATGAGCGGGTATCTTCAAAGAAGATTTCAGAGCACTGACTCAATCGTTGATGTTTTTTTTTCATTCTAAGAGGTACATATGTTACCGGTGTAAAGAGTAGGGTGGTTAAAAGGGGCAAGTATGTTGTAGATGAGTTTAAATTTTATGTTCAGTACATCAAATATTACGGTGAATTTTTATGTCTAAAATATGGAAAGCTTGTGATTTCTTAATCATAGTGTAACTTTTAAGTATCTACTATTTGCAATAATCGCAGTAAATATAAACGAATGTTAGCAAATTTATTTTATTTTTATTTTTTTCACTAAATTGAAACCCTTAAACTCACTCCAAAAAAACTATTTTATATAGAAAACCTTAAACCCATTTATTTGGAAAACTAAGCGCCCTACAAGGAAACGGGCTTTAATCTGTGATCACAAAAAAAAAAATTCGGATTTTGACAAGAAAAAAAATTCAGTTTCTTAAATGAGAAGCGTGTTAAAAAATCCCGACGAAAAAATCAATGTTGCCTGGTTTATTTTTTTTTGCCGGCATACGAATCTAAATATTTTAATAACTTCAATTCCAAACTTCAATTTTAAAATGTTTGTAGTCCTAATACTTCTTTTTTACATTTAGTGTTCATTTATAATATTCTTTATTAGGAAAACAATTTCACGGCAAATTTATGATGCCAGTCTAAACTTCGAGGGAAATAAAGTTTTATTGAAACATAGATTCCACTTCTTACAGAGAAATAGGGGCGATTACTTTTTTGACAAGCACTATTTACTGAGCGAAATATGTAAAATATGTACTCTCAAGTTACAAACATGTGCTTTTAAGACTTTAATCGCAATTTAGCCATTTCCTCAGTTTATACTTTACTGAAATTTTTAATATCTGAGTCAAAAATGTGATTTTTTAAATAGGATCCCAGCTAGTAACTGCAATGCAAAACATAAATTTTGGCGATCTCGGCCTATTAATCCGATAAGCCTTTAGGTAAATGAATGCGATCTCGAGTGAAAAACAAATTTAGTGGCCTACTGATCGACAAAAAACCATTCACCCACTATTATTCCATTGAAGAGAACCCACAAGGACTGAAAGCATAGAGTGAATTATTACCATCGGAAGGAATTTGCATTACAGATAAAAATTCAGAAAAGAACTAGGAACTGATTGGAAAGAAAGCACACCTCCTAAAATTCCAGAAGCTGTGGATCTCTGTTGCTGATTTTGAGGAAAATTACTGCCAAATTGCAACACAAACAACATTAATTCTATAGATGTCGAATGCCTCTTAACAAAAAAGTAAAGAATTCAAAACAAGTGGCAACACAGATCTAAACTTATAAAAGTCAATCGTGTGGAAGATGGGCCAGATATGGCTCATAAAAGGGTCATTTATTTGTTAAACATCTAAAAATGGTTGTTAGTCTAAATATATTAACTTATACGACTGAGTTGCCACCCGTAAATGCTTAAGAGGTAGTACCGCTTAAATCATTAAGAAATTAAAAAAGCAATTTTTGATTTAAACTCTAAAACTTTGGCATTGACAAAGCAAATAAAAGAGAAGATAATAGTCAAACTACTTTCATTATGTTTAATACAATCTTGCGCCTCAAGCAGAATGGAAAGTCGAACTACCATGATACCAAATCCAGAGAAGATATTACAAAAGTCGTATCAAACAGACCTATTAGCTTTTTATAAACGTGTCAGAACTATTTAGGTAAATGTAAATAAGTAAACTTAACCCTATTCAAACCGAAGCGAAGTAAATGCGTATAATAAAAGCTTTCCCCGATGGAAGTACCTTGGAGTCATATACATCTGACAAACCAAATAACGTTCGTATAAACACATCGATAACACAGCTTTTTTAAGCATAAAAAGATGCGTCCAAATAGCAACCACGATATCTTTAGGATCATATGCTTGTTTTCGAGAGGTGGCTAAAGAAATGGAAAATTAATTCGAATAAATAAATTAATAATATTTTAATGCACGGAAGTCACATACGTCGATCTACGACGAAGTTTGAGGTAGAAAAGACATATAGAAGCGTTAAATTAAAAACAAAACAAATTAGTTGGCTCATTAATAGAAATTCTATGCTAAGCTTACATTGCAAAATTCTTCTTTATAATCAGAGTTCACCAAGCCGAGTGTATTTTTTTGATCCGAAAAAAGTTACACGTTACAATTATAAAATTTGATCAGACAAAATTGTCATGTTGTTTTGCATTTATAAAAAACGAAAACACTGAATATTTAAAAATTGAGTTATTGAATAACTAAATGCATCTTTTTGTTATTATAAGAGTTAAAAATATCAATAGATATTAACTAGAGTATATTTTATGATTGTTTTAATAATATTTAGAATGTATTTATTTCTTTGAAAATAACTTTTTTGTTGAAAGTTGGCTCTCTTTCTTGAGAGGCTCTTTGTGGTTTTACCAGAGAAACAAGTCGTGCGGCTCAAAGCCGGCTGAAAGCCGCCGCCGATTTTTTCTTAATAGCCGAGCCGCCGCCGAGTGGTGCGGCTTGTCACGACTCAAAAATGTTAGCCAACAATTTTCATACTTTAAGTTTTGTATATTTAAATTACTTTCAGTCAAAAAATATAAATTAAGATTTGAAGCTGTTCTTTTAAATTGATTGTTAATAGAAATATATTTCTAAAGAAAACAATGCATAACTTATTACATGTATGTATGTAAATAAAATAATTTAATTAATTTTTAAAGTCTTGCATCTTTATTTGTAACATTTACTTCTTCTAAAGCTTGTTTATTTTTGTTGTTCTTCATCTTTCTAACACAATACAAGAGAACTCTCTGATAATCGGCTTTAGCCGACTTACAGCCGCCGCCGACAATCTTTTGCTCAGCCGCCGCCGCCGAGTTTTTATCACGACTTGTTTCTCTGGGTTTTACCGTTTACGTAAATCCGAGCGGGAGTTTTTATTATTTTTATTATACGATTCTAAAATCAATATTGTGTTATGTTATCAAGTTTTAGGGCATTACCTTCGTATAAAATTAAGAAAAATTCATAAGCCCAAAAATATGATGCGAATGATCACTGCAGTTAGAAGAGAAATTGAGAGATATGAAGAAAATAATTTAATAAACTTGAAACACATCCCATTACGCTATTTTAATACAGATACAGATTAACGTCAGTTTCGAGCCATAAGTCATACGCCCTAATGGTGCTTTTAGCACTGGCTGAATACAAAGTCTGCGCACACAGGGCGCATACAGTACTCCGAGTTGGAACTTCAAGAACACTAGTAGCAGAGTTGGGGAATATCTAAAGTCTCATCGCAATCTTGGTGCCACTCCGTTAAAGACATAGAAAAATGCCATTACTCCAATTTAAGGTTTAAACCACAGCCATAACGTTTCTTCCCGAAGGGCTTCACCTTTAATAATAGTGCTACCAGTAGCTTAGCCACCTCTCAGCACCAACGTTAATGTGTCAAATTTTACCGAGACAAGCGTACCCCAGGGTCGGTTATTGTTAGTACTTAAGAACAAAATTAGAGAAAGTTTTTGTATCCAAAATAAACCATAAACTCCTTTAATCATACACAAATATGACATATTTTACAAACAATATTTAATACGAGGGCAAGTATTTATATTTCGGGAACTTGTATAACAAATGTCAATAGCTAAAATCTGGCAACACCATAATTAAGTTAGAATTTTTTAGCATAAACGTAGTTACAGCGTTTTGATGCACAAGTGCTATTTGTTTTGTCTACAGTGAGTTCAAAAAATCAGTTTGACAAAAAAAAAATTTCAACAGATGGTTTTCGTTGGAATATTTTCACAACTTTTAACGTGGATAATTTTAACATAAATGTCCCGATGAATTCAGTGGTTTGTAGGACGATAAGGTCTATTTATAACCACAGTAAGTCGTTGGTTGCAGTTTCGTCGCCGACAAATTCCGTGATAGTCGTCCACAATCGGTTGTTATGCCACAAAACTCAGATGCAGTGCGTGAATTTAAGTACAAGATCGTCAGGTAAAATACCGTTTGATAGACGCATAATTGCACATTAGTTCCACTTCAATATATTCTATTTTGCATGAACGCTTAGTTGTGAAAGTATGTGTTCTCGTTGGACACCCTATTATCCATCAGTCGCTCAAAAAAGGCTCGTCTTAAGTGGTGAAAGGAAATGCTTAAAGAGTTCAACCGTGGTTCTTTAAAAGATGCGTATAAATCGAGACAGTTGACGAATCATGGATATATATTTCTGAGCCGGACCGTATGGGTATTCTAAGACGAGCTAATTCCAACAAAAGTTGTTCGTGGAAAAAACATAGCTAAGTTAATGGTCGCCAGTTTTTTCCGCCGAATAGGTCATGTGGTGGCCTCTGTTCCGACTATACACGACTATATGTATGACGAAAAAATTTTATAAAGACTAAGACGAGCTCTTACACATCTCGTGAAACAAATGCATTCTTGAGCAATTATCGTCCGTTCAGTCCTGACTTGGAACTCAATAACTTCTTCTTGTTCCCTTATACGAAAGGTAAATTGCATATTCAATGATTTGCGAGCGCCAAAGAAGCAGTTGAAGCGTTCAGAAACCATATGTACTTTGAATGTGTCTCAATAGTAGTGGAAAGACTGCCAAAATTGACAAATGGTTTGAACGAATAAAAAATTGTGTTGATAATATAGAGAAATATTTAGAAAAACCATAAAACCATTTTCATTTAAAAATGTTGCTTATTATTTGCTATTCGCGAAATATAAATAGTAGTCCTCTTACTAAAAAAAAAATAAACAAAATTATAATGATGTCATTGCTTAAACGTATTTAAGTTAAAATAGAATTGAATTCACAGGTATTTTTGCGGATAAATACAATGTTTTTTATTTATTAATTTTTTTTTTTGGAAGCAGATAGTCGTCTTAGATTTTAATAAAGGTTTACACTAGGGTTCCATTGTAAAAATCTGCAAGTTGAATTATTCCAAAAATTAGGATCCTAAAATTAAATATCAAATAAATGCATCGCTCTCGCACATCAATTTAGGCAATTTAAAATATTCTTTAAAATAATTAACTGGACAAAAAATGTAAGGACCCTGTCAACCACCAAACATAAAATTATACCACGAAACACACAATTAAATATGCTTCTGAAATTTAACAATGACAGTTAAAAGGATATTATCACAATGGTGGCAGCTGTCAAAACCCATAAAGAAATAAAATAAAATAAAAATAACAAAACAACCACCATAGATGGGGTTTGAATAATGAAAAAAAAAAATCCAACCATTATTGAAAACCAACACAACGATAAACATTTCTCATGCACGCACATTAGCACAGCGTGAAATCAAAAGGTAACAACACACGAACTAAAAACAACAATAAATAAAACTAGTTTTTAATAAAAGGTGGTGATTTTTTCCATTTCTCTTGCTCCACTAAATTAACTAACAGAAATAATTGAGAGTCCTCATATTTACTGTTTTTGTGTAAACGTGTGTAAGGTTTTATAAAAAATAAATTTTTCTCATCATTGTTGTTGTGTGGCAAATTGTTTTTGTTTATGGCGTGTACGTGTGTAATATTAATTTGGCCAGAAGGCGGAGCTAAATTGTTTATGAGCAAGAAAATGTAGGAGAAATTGGATTTATTTATCTGGCTAAAAAGTTAGTTCACATTATACCTACTCTTTGTTGTAGTAGTTGCAGATGTTGGCATGAGGTGGTGCATACACTACAAACCCTTATTCACTTGTCTTATTTGAGAAAGAAAATAGGTATTTGTTTTTAGAAAAATAATAAAACTAAATAAAATAAGCTCTAAGGTGTGAAATTATTTGTTTTTTATATTTCTTTTCTATTGCTTTAATAAATGATGAATGAAAGTCTTTATTTATTATTGAAAATACCTATATTTAACTTAATAGAAGAAGGTACACAAATTAATTTTAAATTTCGTTATTATATTCATCAAGGGTTAAATTTAAAAAACGACATTATTTAAAACTAATTGCTTACATTAATTATTTATCAACTGTTTATTTGTAAAAATGGCGGCCGTCTGGTTCATTAAATTGTAAGTTTTATGAAAAATTCTTCCTAAACTTTTTTTTGTAAGCAAATTTGAAATATTAATTTCCTGAATTTCGATATCTTCTTGAATTAGGAAAAAACTCATTGTTGGCGTTTTGTGTTGTTACCTTATCAATTTCCAAATCCCAGCAGGTTTATCCAGTTAACAAAACTTTAATAACAACGCAAAATACATGATGAGTCTTAAAAAACTTTTTACAAAAAAAAAAATTGTAGAATTGATATTGACATTAACTGAATTTTTCAAAATAATCTTAGACAGTTGAACATTTATTGCGAACTTTCTTAAAAACAAAAATAAATAGTGAATTATCATGTTGATTTACAAGTTAAAGTGCTTCTTAAAACTCATTTGCGAATTGGTGAGCCAAAGATGTGCAGTTATGAACTGAAGCAGCGGTGTCGACATACAATGCGGATTATATTGGTTAACCAATTTCCGAGACTCATTCAATCCTCGAAAACCGGGAAGTAGAGAACTAAAAATAAATGAAATACATCCGATATGCTTTTGCATGACGCAATTGTCACCAAATATGCCTGGAATTTAAAAAGCACTGAAACCTTCAATGCGGTGTATGAATATAATCCCTAGAGCAAGAACAACCAATTTCTTTTCATGTACAGACTGCTCTCAACGAGTGGTAACATCAACTTAAAATTAAAATACGCAAGGCGAAGTTCTAAAGTATAATCCATCTTCAACTCGGCGTGCAGTTAGTAATAATTTCTAGAGTATTGAATATTGTTTACTTTCTTTATGAGAGATTGGTTGTTGCAATCAGGTCTATAGTAAGATTCAATTATGTTGGTAGCATCAAATATAAGACTTTATAATGGTTTGGATAATCAGTAAACTTAAAAAAGTAACCCCTAGAAGAAATAATTCTATCTCTAAAATTTCTCAAAATTTTGTTTAGCAAATGCAACTTAGAAAGTCAACAAAGGTTAATAGCCCAAACTTGGACTAAAGGGACTTTAAAATCCCAATTTCGACTCGTCCCGTAACATTAAATATTTATTTAAAAATCATGTAGTTACTAAAATAAATGAAAAATACTTGCCATATTACCATCAAAAATAAATTTTTAAGTTTTTATCATCAGGCGGAGGTATAATTTTAATATCACCCTCGAAATATCCCTATGAATTTTTTTATTTTTCTAATTTCCGGAAATATATATTTTCAAGCTTTTATGTCGGGGTTAAGTTATCTTCCCAATGTCCCACCAGCCAATAACATTAATAAAAGTATATTTTTGTAAAAATTTTTTTTATTATCAAAATTGTTTATTCATAATAAAAAAAAAACTAATTTATAATATAAACAATCAATAAATGAATTAAAATTTATAATTTTGAGAAAGAAAAATTATTTACAAATGTATGCAAACAAAACAGGAAGACAAATGTACAAGACGAATTACATATATTTATAAATAATTTTTCTTTCTAAAATTAAAAAAAATTAAATTTAATCTTCAGTCTCCTTCAAATAGATTTTGTGACCACTTAATATTACTTTAATAATAATTTCAATTCGGTATAAAATCAAATTAAAATGTTTTCTGCAGCTAATTTAGTATTTGAAAAAAATCATCTGCCGTCGTGTTACTATCGTTGGTGTTTCCAAGCCCAGTTTTTCATACATCCACTATTAGGTCTAATTCACATCTAAACCGTTCTTTCATCACATATAACATCCTTTCAGCATATTATTAATCTACTTGCAAACATCTATATACAAACTTTAAAAACTAAAACATTTTATCAATGACTGAAGGTTTCACTCGTATCCAGCTATGGAAGATGAAAAAAGGTAAATTCGCCAAAAAAAAATGGCGCAAAAACGACACACGTTTTTTTTACAGTATAAAAATTAATTAACAGTATAAAATTTTACAATGTTTTAAATCATTTTTTGAATTTCGAATGCCTTCACTCTTGAAATCTTTTTTTAATATTTTTTAAGTAAAACTTTTTTTTTAATATCGAACAAAAAATTTTTTTTTGCATAAAAAATATATATACAGCTGTAAATATAACATTTTACAGAAAAAATAACAGTCTACATTGTACATAATAGTTAGAATAGAAATTAAAACTTTTTTGAGCATAATTAATTATATTAACAGGAAGCAGCAAAAAATCAAAATTTTTACAAACGCTACAAATTAGATGACCGCGTATGATACTGAAAACAATGACGTTTTTAAATTTACAGATTTTAACTTTTACTTGAGTTTTTTTTTAATATTCTTATTTTAATTGGTTGATTTATTTTTTTTTTTTTTTATAATAAATAAATTGTGTTTTGATTTGCAGTTTTTATATTTGTTTTCTAATTTTTTAATCTGTTTAGTTAAAAAATAATTCGTTTGATTTGATATTTATTTTAATTTAATTGCTAAAATGCATGCAGTGTGCGCTTAGCCATAAACCTTAAAACAAATACACAAAAATACAAACAAATACAAAAACAATATGCACAAGATTTGGTTTTAAAATATTAAAAAATTTATTAACAAATGGAAGTTATAAAAACTTACAATCGAAATTAAATTTGATTTAGAAATCTCGTTTTTATTTGAATTTACTGTTTATGTTTATTATTTTATAATAAATTTGACTATTTTTTTAATTATTACAATTTGTTTATGTGTGAAGATTTGTATTGACTATGTTGCATGCGGCAAAGTAAAGTAACTCCTAATATTCCTGGGTTAGTTGGTCAAAAATTGTACGACTTTAAATGTAAAGTTAAAGCGTTGTTTTGTATTCAGGTCATGCACAGAATGAATGGAACACTAAATCTTATTTATAGACCAATAAATAAATAAATTATAAAATATTTTCTGATACCTCATTTTACTACAGAATAAAAATGTCATATATAACGCGGTATCAGAAAAAAAAAAACAGCGATTAGATTACCGGAACATCGAACATCCTATAAAAAATCTTGCAACGGAACTTAAATAAAAATTTTCATTATTTTTACATTGAAGTGTCTCATTTAATTTCTTATAACTGAAAGTCTAAGCATCAATGGTGTACAAGTACTTTGTAATTGGCCAAAAATTATAAAGAGCATCGATATATCTTTTAACAGTTTAAACAATGTGAATATAATTTACTAAATGAATATTAAATATTATTGTTTTTTTTTTTTTTGTCTTTTATAATTAATTTTATTTTTTAATTACTTAAGCACTCGGTCAGCTTTTTAAATAAAAATAATGCTTGAGTAATGAGAAAATAAAACTAAAGGAATATTTAAAAATACACTTTTTCGATGCTGTTTCTGGAATATTCTTAAAAAAGGTTACGAATTTTATCGTTTGTTGCAAAATCATATTTTTCTATAAAAAGTTCAGAGGCCCACAACTCGAAAAATATAGGAGAGCGCCAATTTTTCTTACTCGATAATTTTTCTTATTTTTAATTCTCTGTCATCTCATATATTTGTTTTTCGGTTGGAGGCAATTCACTAAACTAGATTTGTTTGAAATGATATGGAGTAATAGAAGGAAGGCGTGGTGTTTTGCCTGCTGCCTCGTAGGACATGTACCGATCTAGCTGATTTCCAATAGCAAAATTTTCTAAAATTAAGTAATATATAAATTTTACACAAAACTGTCATCGGCGCTTAACCTATTGTTAAGCATTTTTAAAAAAATTTAGTATTTACTTTAAGATCTCTTTAAAAGCTTAAAATTGATACCCATATTGATGTCTTAAAAAATTTAGTGAAAAATCATATTTTTCTATAAAAAGTTCAGAGGCCCACAACTCGAAAAATATAGAAGAGCGCCAATTTTTCTTACTCGATATTTTTTCTTATTTTTAATTCTCTGTCATCTCATATATTTGTTTTTCGGTTGGAGGCAATTCACTAAACTAGATTTGTTTGAAATGATATGGAGTAATAGAAGGAAGGCGTGGTGTTTTGCCTGCTGCCTCGTAGGACATGTACCGATCTCGCTGATTTCCAATATAAAAATTTTCGAAACCATGTTGGATCGATTGCCGCATTTAAATTTTTTCAAGCTCATCTAGTGCCTCTGCAAAGTTGATTTTAACCTGAACGCGGACGGAAAGACGAACATCGCTCAATCGACTTTGTTATGCGAAAGAACTTAAAATATACATACAGACAGACCCCTAGTAAACCATTTTTTTTCGCGGCTCCCTCTGAAGCCCAAGTTAAAAATAAAACTTTAAATATTTTTGAAAACACTGTTTCTTCGGTTCTTCATGCTTACCCCTTGGATGGTTGCTACGGACCCCCAATTGAGAACCGTTGCTTTATGGGGTCGTAAATGGATAATTTAGAAATTACAATTGGAATGCCAAACTTAGATTCACCCTTTCCACCTGAGGTGAAGGGTATAAAATGAAAAAATTCAATTTTTCAATAGTTATCTAATTTTAAGGTAGAAATAATATTTCTAGTGATATTTTGATGTTCTAAAGAACCAAACTTAGAATCCTTTTTTAAGCAGATGAGCAGATGAAACTTGAATTTCTTTAGCGAACTTTTAAATTATTGATGGTTGCAGACAAATTATATTCATAGTTATTGATTGATAGTTAAGGGTCTAGAATAGACATGAACTCTATAATTGATTACTTATGTAATTCCTAGCATAGAAGTATTCTTTTCTTGTTCATGGCAAACTGTCACACCTTTAAGATATTTTGCAGTCCGTAAAGATACTTTGAGCAGAATCTGCTAACAAGCAGCAATATTCCTTAATTTGCCATAAATTTCCCAGCCTATTTTCGCCAACAAACAAATTTACATAAAATGATCTTATAAATTTCATTTGTGTAATCTAATTCCCAGTATAAACTATTTAAATTCAATGTTATTTAAAATTAACATTCTAACCCATTTTCGTTATTAAATTTTCGTTAGCAATTAAACTGAATATCCTGGTTCATACAATTTTATTCGATGTTTTCGATTTTACCTATACAGCTGCTTAGTTTTTCCAGATAACCCTAAGTTTATTTCAATAATACAACGATATATTTTTATAAGAAATTATTTAAACAATTTAAAGCATCAAACATGGAAATTGAAATAAAATATGAAAAATAATTTAAAGGCTAATTTAGCATCATCTTTACAAACGAACGAACTTACCTTTGTATATACTCATAAATATATCTCATACTTCTAAAATACATACGTATGTATGTATTGTACAAGTACTCTACATACATACATTATTATTTTTTTTTTTTTTTTTATTGTTCAGTAGAAAACAAGCAAACGAAGCGGAATGATATTGAAATGACTTCAAGCATGCAAATGAATTAACACAAGCACGCATCATTGAATTAGTATTGAAGAGAGTAAGTGTTCCAAGTTTTGGATAAGTATTTACTTTTAATATAAAGTAAAAACAGAGTGAAAAATATTTTAAGAAACAAAAATTGTAACCACATACACATCGGCTGGCTTAAGTGTTTAAATCGATAAAGTTTCTGAAATTTTTGAAATATTTTTAAATAAGTATTTCACTCGCGAATACAGCAAAGTTAAAGCAAAAATTCGTTATTTATTTTTTAATTTGTCTCCCTAAGACCCTATGAATCTCGTTTAAAACTTGGTAAGTTGAGCGTAGGTTTTAATTAAGTTTCAATACTGGTTTTGGTTACAAATTAAGGTTTTAAATAAGATAAAAAATATTACAATAATATTCGCCTTCCGAACATTTTCTTTTTTTGAAAATATCGAAAGGGCAACACGGTCTCTCGAAGAGAGATGAAATTGTATGCTTTTATATTTGTATCTCTAGTTTCTCTACGAAATAATATTTTTTATGGAAAAAGTACTCTATATTTGAACCAAGTTTCGAAGGGACTTCCTCACAAAAATTTATTAAAATCCATCCAGCACTTTTTACGTGATGCGAACACAGTCAGGCAGACGAAAATTTCAAAAATATGTGTTTTGTATTCCATATCAATTAAAACATATTTCATGTACAGAAATTACCCCGTTACTGTTTTATTGTGTGAAAAGATTCTAACAGGACCATGATAAATACGGACAACTCATTAAATATATATTTTTTTAATTTTTAACTCGATATGAAAGAAATAAAACAAATTTTTGGAATTGTTGCCTGTTTTTCTTTGTAGTTTTAAAACTTTTACTTTTGTAGTGTTACTGGGTAATTGCAACATATCTTTTATATAAAATTCTATTATTGTAGAGTTCAGTTAGCAATGTTAAAAATTTTCCATCTACAAAAATAAAATGTGCTGAAAACTGTTCAAGTACCATTATACCAACATTGCTTATTTTCAAATTTTTCTATTTTGTGTAGGATATGACATATTTTTATGAATTAAAAAGTATCCTATAGTTGAACCAAGGTTCCCAAGCAACACATTACAAAATTTTATTCAAATCCATTCAATAGTTTTTACGTGATGCGAACACAAACAGACAGACAAAAAAAATCCAAAAATACGATGTTTTGCATTCCATTTTAATTACTATCTACACATACCAACATCAAAATATTCCAAAAATATTTCATATACAGAAATGACGCCATTACTGTTTTATTATATGTATAGATTTTCCACAAATATTGAATGAAACTGAGAAGGCTGTGACTAGAGACGTACTTTAATTGCATGGAACTTGGAATTTCCAACATAATACAGTAAAAGCTTAATCTTAGTATGTATCGAAAGTAAAAAATAATGGCAGTATTTTTTAAAAGGGAACGATTACATGAACACATTGAACTTGTTTTGATCAACGTAGAGGTTCCTCTAAAATCGGAAAAATAAATAATTAAGATTTATGAAAACCAAGATGATGCTGGTGAAGAAAAAGCAATCAGTACCAAAAAAAAAAAGAAAAAATTAAGAAATGATGAATACAAAACAAGCATTTTTAAAATATTTTTAAAGTAATTTTTTAGATTCCATATTTTTTATTTATAATTTAAAACTTGTCAATTTTATACGATGGCATAAGTTTCCATGTTAAAGTCAACCTTACAAAACTGCCTTTGTTTCAATGTTTTAATTTAAAATATCAATTAAAAGATTCCTATCAAAGATTTTTTTTAATAAGAAAATACACCCTGCTACAATTAATCATAGAAAATTTAATTGGTGGTTTTATAGTTTTTTTTTTTTTTGGTAAAATTTGATTCCAAGGACTCACGAAAAGATTTTTAAAAATAAAAAGCCATCAAACATAACAAAATAGCGCAGCGTCAAAGAAATTTCGATTTGAGTGAAGTTGGCTGCATGTTTGTTATTTTTAACCTGCCAAAAAAAAAAAAGACGGATATTAATTTGATTAAATGTTGCTTTTTTATGTCTGAATCTGCAGAACTCAGTCATTTCTGAACCGATTTTGAATTTTTTTTATGTAAATTAATAGACTATACTTACAGATTGGTCCCGTTTTAAAAAACAGTTCATAATCTTGAAAATTATAGAGTGTCCCTACACAACATACTTACATATTTTTTAAGTATATTATAAACCGTGAATCGCACCGTAAAAAGCAAAATTTTAACAAAACTTATACAAAAATATATCTCAAAATCAAAGGGTATTCCCATCTTTGAAGTAAATGGACCTATCGTTTATACCGTAATATAAAAACACTTGAAAATTAAACTACTTTGTCTGGTATATTAAGAAGTATAAATATTTAAAATTAAAAGTTATAGGGTGTTACTTATTTGATGTATATAACCAAACTGTTGAATAGTTGTAGCTGTTGAAATTTGCACACAACTTTTATTGTTTAGTCCGCTATAACAAGTAGCAAACTTGAAATGAGAAACTAAAGGGTGTCCCTATAACTGATGTATTTTGAACTATATTACCATATCTTTAAAATTAGAAAATATTAAAGGGTGGCCTAATGATTGTAATTTGATGTATATGGCCAATCTTTTGAACAGTTATAGAGAAACGCTTAGAATTTTAACAAATTTTGTTTTACTGTGTAAACAATAAAGAGTGTAAAAAATAAAGGGTGAGCACATAACTGCTGAATTTCGTTGTTTAATCTCCATTTAATTTTGTTATATGACACATGAAAAATTCTGAAGCAATTCTGAATCCGAATATAATAAAGAAATATGATTTCAAGTTTGTTTTGAAGCCGGTTTTTTTTTTCAAAATTATTAGAATTTCCTAGTAACTGTTGAAAAGTAATAAAGTAATAAAGTAGTTCAGTTATCTTCAGGTCAATCTAGCAATATTATTTCTCATTTTATTTCCACTCATAATGTTTTATTTAACAATAGAGATTAACACTGTATTATAAAAAATGAAAACGCTCTTATTTGGGTATGATATTTTAACGTTAAAGCTAAGCGCTAGACAATGTTGCGCTTAGCAAGCTGATTTATGTTAAGTTTGTTAAACAGCTGCTTTGCACACTTAAAATCTCAATAAAATTTAAATTTCTAGTAAATAATTTCGGAAAATATATTTCTTGTAGAAGTCTTTTCTTGTCACCCTGTAAATATTAGTGTGACCATCATCGGCTTCTTATATGTAGCTGCACATACTTCATACAGCATATAAGAAAAATTATTTTATGCCCTTATTATGAGTTGCATTCGAATTTCGATCTTCGCTGGCTAAAGAAAGTCGAATATCGATTGTCAAATTAGTATTATGAGTTGGTAGCACTGTCAAAAATTTCGTTGTGAAACGAATTTTCAATGGAACAGAATTTTGCTTTCGATGATTCGTGTCAGTTTGTAAAACTTATTGAAAATGTATGTATTTGTGAATGTTTTGTTTTTTTTTACAAATGCTGGCAATAAATTATTTTAATTATATGCTGGCCTAAGGTTGTAAGTACAAAACAACGATTGGAAAGGCTCGTTTCTCTAATGGAACAAAATCCACAGCTGGAAAAAGAAACAGCACAAAAGTTCAAGCGGCAAAACAGGAGCTAAATCACCGAACCATAATTCCTTCGTAGTCATTTTAGTTATTAATTTATTTAGTTATTAATTATTTTAATATTTCGTTTACTAATTAATAAAACAATATTTCTTTAGAGTGACAGCTGATAAACATGTACTATTGTGAATAATCCAATTGAGTAATATTCACAATAGTACTATTTTTATCGAATGTTTCACTACAGTCGAAGACCGAAAGTTGCTTATAATAGGCACCTTAATGTAAATTTCATTTCTTTAACCCGACTAGTTTAATAAATACTATTCTGTTTCAACTCAAAACAATATGTGAAAGGGTTAAGCCCGCTTTAGTACAAATTTAAAAACTTATTTTCCTTCTTATGGATTTTTGTATAAACATGACATAATTTTCGCCTTTGCTAATCGGCTGTTGCCTCTAGTTACGCTTTTGTGGAGCCTAGTTTTTATGTCAGAAAATGTATCTCCCAGAAAAAGATTAATAATGAATATACAAAAAATTCTTGTTTGTTCAATTCTTAATTTAAGGACTAATGAGTAGAAGAGTGCTTTAAAAGATAATAAGACACTAAAGGTGATGCAGATTCCTCAATATTGTCGGACTTTATGTTGCTATGTGGTATAAATAAACTTAAAAAGGGTGGAAGAGAAGTGTAAGATATAGAAAATTCAAATTTGCAAGACAAAAAAATTCACCCTTGCACCTCACATAGCAGTTATATCAAAATAATTTTAGAAAAAATACATTATTATTTACAGATTTTAAACAAATTTACAGAAGAACTGAAGTTACAACAAAACAACAGTTTAAAAAGGTTGTAGAACTGATGGAACGGCACCCCTATACAGCACGAAGCAAGCCGCAATTCGGATCCAGCGAAAAAAAAACCAAAGACTTTTGAGAGGAATTTGCTTTAGAACAGAATAGCTTAGAAACGCAGTTAAGAAATGCGAACGAGTGGTAACGAATACGTAATTTTCTTAAACTTGAATCAATACAATGAAAAAGGAATTACAGTTTGCTTTCTTGTAGATTATAAGGTAAGCATGAAAAGAAAGCTTGCCAACAATAGGAAAAATTATACTGCATCTGGTGGGGGTCCTCAGAAGAAGATCCGTTGAAAATCTAAACAAACAGTACCGGTGTCGTTTTTGTACATGAAATATTTTTTTTTAATTTTTGTGTTGGTGTAGATAGTAATCGATATGAAATACAAACCACCTATTTTTGGAGTTTTTTCTGTCTATCTGTTGCATCACGTAAAAACTGCTGGATGGATTTAAGTAAAATTTTGTTTGGAGGTCTCTTAAGACCTTGGTTCAAATATAGAATACTTTTTGTTTCGTAAAAACAAGTCATTTCAAAAATAGAGATACAAATGTGAAGTCACCCAACTTAATCGGTATAATGGTACTAGAACAGTTATCAATACATTTTACTTTTATAGACTGAAAATGTTCAACACTGTTCACAAATCTCTACAATAAATATTTTTTAAAACCCATTTTTCTAGAACCTAATAAATCTATAAGAATTACTTTTTTTTTTTTTGCGCTGGGGAGCATAAAAGTATTGGACTCGACAGGTATTTTTCTTCTTATACGTAGAACATCTATAATAGTGTCTTTGGATTTCTCTATATAATTTACCAATATCCATTTTAAATAATTTTAATTGTAAGAAAATTATATGAAACAATTGTTTTTTTTTTTTTTTTTTTGCTTTAAAATTTCAACCTGAGCTTGTCTTTTTTCTGTCAAACTTGGTAACGCTTTACAATTTTAACCAACAATCAGTTGTATTTCATAATACTAAAAATGAGTTTGGTTCTATAAAAGTTAAGTTTTCTCTCAGATGACAAAACTGTGATGAGTTGTGAACCGCGTCGGCATTAAACTAACCTATGATTTTAATTGCTTTTTTTTATTGAACTGATACTAATTTTTAAAACTTAAATCTTAATTACTTAAATAGATAAGCAAACATTTGTTTTCATTCCTTCGATGTTTTACCAAAATGACAACGAGCGTTAGTGAATTGGAATAAATGATTTGTAGCATGTTTTAATTTTATCCTAAGTTAATGGCACTTTGGGGTCTTAAAAGAGTTTTGAATTTTTATATAGCATCAGGCTGCATTGGATATTTGTATAATTGTCTTTTGACGTCTTAGAATATTTTTTAAGTGACACTCCTTTCTCCTACCCTATTTCTTACGCGCAACGTGCTCTGCATCAAGAGCACATTTCTTTGTGGTCGATTAGCAAGTGAATCGCACTACGCATTACAAATTCGTTTTTTAGCCGAGCATTTAGTATGTCAAATAAACTCCCTGCACAAATCACTGCATAAATAGGGGTCATCCCCTGAGTACTGGTCCTAATAAAAACTAAAAAAAAAATATGTCAGACTCACGCTAAAGAAGCTTAATAAATTTTCACTTGATAGATTTTATATTGTTTGTTTTAAAACCTTTGCTTCAGTTTTTGCTTAGCTTTCATAGATATACAAAAAATTATAAATAACTTTTAAATTTAACAAAGAAAAAAAGTATGAAATACTAAATTTTTTCTTTTCTTTTGAATTCTTTAAAAAATATTATTTTTGGCATTTCTTGGTTTTTCCTTCAGTCGATTGTCATTATATTTTTTAAGACCTGGTCCCCCTGATAGTGACAGTGACAGGAAGACTGTTAAAAAGAAATAAACATTTGCTCACTTATACAAAATTTTTGGTTACTAAATGTACATGAAAAGATACAAATATACTCACACAACACACACACACACAATTGTCTAGATGACAATTCAATAAGCCATGACAGTAAATGTTTATTTAGCATAAATGCGTTAAGATACGGTTTCTGTCGAATGAAAATGGTTGCAGTTAAACGACGAAATTAAACTACAGCAAAATACCACAAAAAAAAAATCAAGTTGTCATACAGACTAAAATCCGAAAACCAAATCATATACCTAATCATATTGAATGTCACATACATCCATTCATATTTGCTAGTAGTATCTTCATATTTGAAATTTACTTTTTTAATATGAGAACCCGTTTGGCATTAAAAACGAGTGTGTGCCAACGAGACTGAATGAGAATGTGAATCAGGAATAGTGACAAAAGTAAACAGCAGCAGTGGCAAATGATGAGTTGTTTATTTAGGATTCAATTCAAAAAAGTAAAATAAAAAAGAAATTAATGCAGGAAATTACTTTATTGTCGCATTTAATGTGCTTCCAGCAAACGGTTTATGTGTGATCGTGTATGTATGTTTTGGTTTGTATTTGTCTCGTTGCTTTGCTGCTGAAGACGTTGTTTATTACTTTTTACTTTACTTTATTGGTCATCAAAATTATGTGGTTGCATCTTTATTTTTAATGAATTTTTTATGTTATTTATTCTTTTAATTAACAAAGGCCGTCGGATAAGTTTTTAGGTTCTAAAATATTTTCTTCTATTGGATCTACGAAAAATTTTAATTCAAGGGTTACAAGCCTCCTAGAAGCTTAAGCAGGATTTCCATTATTTTCGAGGCGAATTCACAAATAAATGTTTTTTTTCAAAATTCCTTAAAACTTAAATCTATTTAAGCAATGAAATGGGTATGCTTGAGATATTTGGATTCATTTATAACAACTTATAAGTTGAATTAATTAGAAAATCAAAAGACTAGCTTTCCAAGTCCTTGTTGTCTAAATCAATGTTTAGGTACATAAGTCTCGAATTGAAAAGTGTTTCAATATCTGAAGGTGCGGAAAACTTTTCTACACCGGCATTATTCATAGGTACACAAACGGGCTTGATCAAGCGGAATCTTGATAAAGAGTGTTTTTAATAGGCGTATAAAACTTTAAGTTAGCAACACTTTTTTTAGCTGGAAGCCATTTTAGCAGGATCATGTTTTGATTTAAAGTATTTATCGCACACTATACACGCAATTAATTGAATTAATTGTTGAGCGTTTCCGTACCATTTTTACTCTAAATGATAATACGCATGCACAGCGACTTCGTAAAGTGCGCATATACGAAGTCATTGCTGCTGAGGAGCATAGCGTAGAGAATACTAAAATCAGTCTATTGGCCATTGTTCACAGGAATTAGAATGTGTCTATCCACCTTATGGCAAATTTTGTGGAAAGATCTTGGTTTGCGTGCTTAAAACATCCAATTTATGCAACAATTGAAGCCACATGATCACCTAGCTAGACATAGATTCAGTGAATAAGTCCAAAATAAGATTTACGTTGTTCCTGATTTTCTTAAGCAAATTTTGTTTGGATAGTTAATAAAGAAAACTGCCGGTATTGGGAGTTATGGTAATCTCTAAGTGTATGTTGAGAGACCGCTACAACCAAAAAAAATTACTGCTTAGTGGGCTTCACGCGCTGGTAGCATCATTGGTCTCCGTACTTTTTAAAAACGATGCCGGTCAGAACGTTACAGTTAAGGGTGACCGCTACAGAATTATGACGTGCAGGATGTATGATTTCAACAGGACAGCAAAACATGTCACACAGCTCGTGCCCCCATTAATTTATTGAAGGAAAGGGTTGGCAACCACATAGTTTCAAGTTTCGTACCCATTAATTAGCCTCCAAAATTGTGTGATTTAATGCCGCTAGACTATTTTTTTGCTCTTCATAACATTGTGTTGCGGGATTAACCAAAAAAAAGATCGCTTTGCTTTTAGTTATGTTTCAAAGAATTTGCTAGAATATATTTTATTTTTATAGCTTTAGTGCTTTTTAACCACATTTCATTTATGTTTCTTTTGGTATCCTGAAATAAAACATCGAAGATTTAAAAAAAATTGCCTAAAAACCCATTTTTTTAATGTGATATTGCAAGCGATGTTTTTGTATCGATATTAAATTTTATTATTTGTATAAAAAATATACGCTCACACCTAAAGAGCCTCGTATCATGTTTAGGTCACATTTATATTTCTAATTTTATATTAGCTATTGCTGAAGCGCTTAGCCGTGTAGCGGTTATTGGCGCACCGACGATTCAATAGATTATTTTCCATTGAACATTTTAAGTGTCTACGTTTAATTTATAAGACGAGAAGTTTTAATTTATATATATATATATATATATATATATATATATATATATATATATATATATATATATATTGGTATACCGGATATAGCAACACAAACTTTTCAAACTGAGGGACACTGCTTATGAAGGGTACACAAATAATTAGTCAAAATCAAATCAATAATTTTGGTGGGAAAAAAATTCTTGAGATAAGAGAATGACTTAATTAACTTTATTTGGTTTTAGTTGACCTGTGAGCCTTAAAAATATAGAAATTAATATTAAATAAAATATTCTTTTTGTCAGAAAAACCCTTTTAAAAAACTACCTGCAATAAACGATGTAGCTCGTTTTCGTCACTGTAATCTTATTGTGGATGTTACAAGCGCTTGATGTTTGAAACACTAGTTTTGAAGGAACCCTCAATAAAACGATTTCCCATTTTCTTAATTGCTGGAAAAATAAATTTAAGCAACTGTTTTTTTTTTTGCCTGCAAACCTTAAAAATATAGAAAATTATTGTAACGTTCCAATGTTTTCCTTTGTTTTCTTATTGCATGTGCACTGTACGAGTGTATAGTAAACACAAATAAATAATTTTGCCCGAAACTTTGTTTAGTCTAATTTGAGACTTGGCAGCACGGGAATTCAAAATTAATTTTGATTGGTCGAAACAAATATATATTATATTTCGATAAAAATCACGATTTTTAATTGAATTTAGGCATATTTTATAAAAAAAAAAATAATCTTTATTTTAAAAACCGTGCATAAAGTGTTTAAAATAAGAAAAAGTCCAAGAAATCATCGCAAAAAAATCGAAGCAAAAACAAAAAAAAAAAAAAAACAAGAAGTTTGCAGTAGGCACATGCAGGCAAAATGATAGTCAAAAATTATGCGAGCGAATGTGAGAAAAATTTATTTTGTGCATATTTTTAATTAATTTAAATTGAGCTGTCTGTATCTTTTTATAGTATTTCAAACAATGATAAAGGACTAAGAAGACTTTGGATAAAGTCTTGCAATCGGCGGGATACAATAAAGACCCACAGGGAGGAAATTCGTTCTCCACATTTTAAACAGGACGATTTTGAAAGAAATATAAAATTTGAAACAGGTAATTACAATTATGTTCTTTAATTTGTTCAGTTTTTTAATTAATAACTACGCATAGGATTCAGCAATCGAGCAATTCTGAAAATGAAAGAGGGAGCAGTACCGACTATAGAAGCGGGTGAAACGGAAGAGGAGACAACAACATTCGTAGAGGAAGCAACAACATCCGTAGAGGAAACGAAAACATTCGTAGAAGGAAAATGCAAAAAAAACAGGTTGAGATCTTTATTTAAAATTTATCTCAAGAAGTTCAGAAGTTAAATTTTACAAACGTTTGATTTCTTAAGGTAAAATACTTTAAAGTATTAAACCCAGCATAGAGCAAGACGATTTGTTGAAAGAAGATTATGGGTAGGAGGTGAAAAACCTGAATTAAGATGGTTTGGGGAATTTGGCCGGCTATATTTGCAACAAATTAAAAAACGAAGATCCCAGTATCGTCGTCGAACCTGTCGTGGACACGACATACGCATTAGTTACACATTTAAATGAAGGTGGGTTAAGTATTCCATCAAACACATTAATGGAAACGTTAAAATGTTGTGATGCAATTTTTGTAAAACTAAAAACAAAAATAATAATTTGCCCCACTGTTATGTTTAAATATTTTTTGAGAGTCGTGACGTCACTTCACCTAAAATTTTGTGTGCGTAATGTCGTAATCTGGTTTTATATCATTCTTGATTTATACTATTTAATGGGATGTCTGCAGTACACGTGATTATACGTATATGGTGAAGGGTATATAAGATTCGGCACAGCAGAATATAGCACTTGCACTTGATTGTATTGTTTTTATATCGGGTATTGTAATACACACTGTGTAATACTTTAAAGGCCTGCCTATTATGGTTTAAATGTTAAGGACATATAACACTTTTATTATCATTTTGTTATTTGTTATATTTTGATTTCCACATACTTCACTCCATGAAAGAAATAACAAATTCCAAAATTGTTTAAATCTAGTCTTGTTTAAAAAAAAATCATTTACAATTTTCCACCGCATACAAATGGGATTGTGTTGCAAAGCGGTACGGTACAAACACTTCTTGATTGATTCCACAACACAAATTTAATAACAAACAATATTTTGCTTTAAAGAATTTAAAATAATAAACTTAACTGACTTCGACTAAATCAAAACGAAAATATGTAATAGAAAGAAAAAAATATCAATGAAGACAAGAAAATTTCTGAATGAAATTCGAACGATACACTCTCGATCACAAAAAAAACAGAGATCAAGTCATAATAAACAATATTTTAAATCAATCCTAAAGAAATGCATGTCAAACAGTCACAACAAAGAAAAGAAATACTATTTTAGATTGAAGGGATACTAAATAGTACATTTTGTGGTTTGACAACGTCATCTGGTGGCGTTTATATTGTGCTGAAAACTATAAAAAAATTGTTGTTAAATAAATAAATTTTTGAAACATACTGACACCTTTTTTTTACAAATAGAACTTTATTTAAAAAAAAAAGTATACACTTTTGCAAATTCTGGTGGATATTGCAGCCAACCAAGAGGATAATTTTATAGAAAAAAATTATAAAAGATCAAAGATTTGATGTTGATTCTTTATTTGTTGGTTACAACGCCAACAACATCATCATCCACATGATCACCACTATCATCATTACAGTCAGTCATTCAATCACAGAAGCAACAACAAACAAAATCATTTCTTTTGTTAACGTTTTGATACAAAGAGATCACTGATGTTAGTGTTTATGATAAAGATGGCATTTGGTTGCTTTAAAGTCGTAAAAAAGTTAATAAAGAAAATTGCGTTTGTTTGATATATTTTCATCAATTTACGAGCTTTTAGTGGGGCGTCTAAGATTATTGACTATAAAGTTGCAGAAAAAAATAAAATCAAATTTATGAACACTTTTTTTAAGTTTTCGCAAGCAAATCACTTTTAGTTTTATTTTCTATCAAGATGACTAAATACCTCGTGGGGAAATCAACTGTTTAGATAAAATAAATACTCATAGTGTTGACAGGTACATTAAAAATATTTTAAATAAAATTTAATTCATAGAAAATATTTGCATAATGATTTCTTGATTAAATACATATTTCTAGAGGCTAAAACATTATATTCTCTTTTAAATAACCCATAATATTAATGCAAATGTTCATTCGTTTTTCTGAAAAAAACATAAATTAATTCGGGGGAATTTAACTGGCAACCCCCACAGTGTTATACTACTCTCAGGGCACCTTCGTTTTTAAGAGCAATTAATAAAACATAAAGTATGAGCAGTGTTGCCAGAAAAATTCTGGCTCTTGTCCCCAACTTGTCCCAAAAATTCCCAATTTCAAAACGAAAATCTCCAATTTTGTCCCCAAAAAGAAACAATTTAAAATAAATATTTAAAAAAAAAACTTTTTAACTTACTGTTTTCGCATACATATTTTTAACTTCTTACAAATTAAAAATAGTACACCCAAAATTCAGGAATATATAGTAAGCGAAAATAAAAAACATGTAACTAACAATAGCAATTCCTTAGAACATTTTATGCCAATACCTGTGTCGGTGTTTACTTTATCAATATTCAATTTAACGGAGAGTGCAAGAAGTAAATATACAGTTCCTTAACAAGAAATTCGACAGAGTTGGGGATTGATTTTGCCGATTTCGAGCTGCATAAGTTTAGTGAATAGCAAACGCATTTAACGAATTTAATAAGACTAGTTTTCCTTTTAAGAAAAACATAGAGAGACTCTGCTGTTACCTCTGCTTTAAGTCAAAATGTCCAAAAAACTCTTTGATTATTTTCACCTCTTTTTCGTTAAAATACCAAATGCAAGCTAACATCCATTTAAATTGATACATCCGATGACTTATCAATCAAGAGCATTCACAGGCATTTTGTTCTATGCTTTTTTAGCGTTATAGTATTGTTATCACTTTGCACACTTTTTGAAAATAATTCACAAAGATGATCAGCTGGTTTTATAATAGAAAGTGTAATTTTAATTTGCGTACAAATATATTTGAATTTATATTGTGATGCCTTTAATATGTTAACTCGACTAGACAGTAGCATAGGTAGAAAAATATTGAAAATATTTAATATGATGCCTGAAAATCAAACAAGTGTCGATAATAAAAAATTCCCAAATCCCTCCCCACGACACAAACTTATGCTGAAATCTCCAATTTGGGTAGAAATCCCCTCATCCGGATACACTTAGCACAAGTAGCAGGAAATGCATTTTTGCACACAGTTGGTAGCATTCTTTGTGAAGGTTTTTATGTTTTTTTGTTGTTGTTAACATAATATGTTTTACCTGCCTTTTTTTAATTTGCCCCTACTAAGTTCTTTTCCGTTAGTTGGTTTAGTACGAAGTTTGTACTATTCGTTGACGTTGAGTTTTCTTTCACTAATTTACTCACAATAAAGTGAAAGTATCTGTTTTTGACTGTAATTGGAGTTTCAACTCATTCAATTAATTTGCAGTTTGCACAAATAGAGTTATAAATTTTAACACATGAATAATTTATGGTTGGAAAACTAAAGCCAAAGAGTTACAGGTAGTAAAATGGCCTTACAATCGCATAAATTTCATTTAAGGCAAATTTCCCAAAAATCAGATTTTCGAAAATCCACATTTAATTTAAACAACTCGTTATTTTCAATTCATTGTCATTCAACATGTGTTTTTGAAAGAAAAAAATTAAATCAAATCCCGATGATGGGAAAAGCACAATGCAACAGGACAGTTAAACTCTACAAATTAAAAAAATTGGCCACGAAGTGCGAGTTTCACTGCAGAACAAAAAATGTGTCTAAAGAACCCTTGGTTCAAAAAGCTGACATTTTTTCGCCGCCTCTTCATATAAAACTTCATTTAGTAAAGAACTTTGTAAAGCTTTGAATAATGATGAAGAGCTTCGTTATTACTAGATTATCTATTTCTCCGCCTGTCCGTCCGTGTTAGTATTGGAATCTACTTTGCCAAGGCACTAGATGAGCTAGAGAAAATTTAAAAACGCCAATCGGACAGACAAAGTTTCGTAGTTTTATCTATTGAAAATCAGCAAAATCGGTCATGTCTCCTGAGACAGCGGGCAACACATCAAGCCTTAACAAAAAAAAAAAATTATATATATATATATATATATATATATATATATAGTTGGTTAAAAAAGCTGGTACAATTAAAAATTCATACTTTTTACAGATCAGGTTTTTAAATTTCTTCTTAATTAAAAATAATTTTTTATAAATAAATATGTATAGTATAGTATAGTATATATCATGGTAAAGTATAGTATAGTATAGTATAGTATAGTATAGTATAGTTTAGTGTAGTATAGTTGTTTTTGAAGTTTTTATACTCCTGATGAGCTGGCTTTAGCAACCAGCGAAATACGTATCGATACCTGCTTTTCCAACCAACAAATAAATTGTATTTTTATTTTGATATATAAATGGGATATTAGCACAATATAATAAATGATTAAGCAAATTAACATTCTATTGTTAATATTAAGAGTTTAAGTATCGCACATTTGTTTATCGTTGTACAACCACATGCTATTGTAAAGAGCATTTAACTAAATTATAATTATCACAAAATAAACAATAAATGAAAATTAAAATTTGTGAATTATTAATCACTCTGCTGCTCATACAGCAGACGCACAACCAAATAATCTGGCTGATATATTGTAAATGCTTGTGCGTTTCTGGTCGTAGATCATCTTGATGAGATAAATATTAAGAAAATACAACTTAATGTCATTTAAATTAAAATGAACAAAACAAAAAAAAAATAGATATCATACACTACAACAGTTGCTGGATGTCATTGAGGGCTGGTTAGAGTGTTAATAATGTTGCTGCATGTCGTCAGCACAAAATGTCAACTTCAACAATTTAAAACGAAACAGAAGACGTCAACCGATCGTTCATAATAATTTTATTTCTTGCGTTCTCTTTTAAGAAACAACATTCAGAAGCCCATTATTTATTCCAGTACGAAAATTAATTTTTTATTTTCTTTTCGATTTTTTATAATCCTTAAAACAAACACAAACGAAACAATTCAAACCCATCCAATGAATAACTTACTATCGAATTCTTTTTTAACATTTAGCAACGCATCAGCGATAATTTTTGTTAATTTCATTATTTTGTTTTGGTTCCAAACAACGAAAATTGTAGTCATTTTTTTTCTTTCTTTTAATTTTTTTCAAGTAGTTTTTGTTTATTTAGGCTGCGTTGAGACATTAGGTGGGAGAGAAATAAAGAGGCTGCATTCTTAAGAAAACAATACTGCGATGGTGAAGATAAAAAATAGAAGACGAACGCTTTGTAAGTGCAAATAGCTGAATTGTTTTTCAATCTGATCATATTTTTTAATGAAGTCATAGCACATGTCATCACTAATTAATTAAGAAACACTCTATTCAAGCAAGTGGGCTCTTTAATATATTTTAAAACGAAGATTATCACAAGGATTTAAAAAGTAATTATACGAGGGGAACGTAATAAATCTTAAAAAAAGAAAAACTTTTTAAGTTGATTTTTCGTTGCACTCGTGTACTTTTATTAAATTTTAGAGCCAACAAGCTGCACAAGTTGCACCTGAAATATTAATAGTAAATTTAGCTTAACCAGTAAATATTTTTCAAAAAAGATAACAAAACCTATAAAAATATGTACATCTTTTTTGAATTTGGATAAAAATTATGAAAACTTATTAATCGGCATAATTTTTAAATAATTTCTGTTTTATACATCTTTTACTATTTTTTGCAGAAGAGAGTTTTGCAATTTGTGCAAATTAGGAAAAAATTATTATAAAATGGAATAAGTGAAAGAAGAGTTACTTCAACATCTTTTTTTCATTACTAAGGCATAATTAGTCTTTACCTTTCGTTCCGTGACGAATCAGCTGATCAGTTTGTATTTGTAGTTTGTTATTACTCTAACGTTCTGTTCCGTTCGAATCAGAAGAAAATAGAATTCAACGTTAAGTTACTTGCAAGTTTTGGTAGAGAGAGTCCAAAATTGTAACATGCTTATTTTTGTTGTTGTAATAGTGGTTTTATTTTGTTGTGGTGTGTATTGTGTTATCTTTGTTTATTATAAACAGCTGATATGTTGTTACAAAACAAGTAAATACAATAATTTAAAAAGCAGAACGGTACGGAACAGAACAGCAACAGAAAGTAAAGACTAATGTGTCCGTTTAGACTGTTTTTAGGTTATAAGAAACAGTGGGATGAATTAGAACAAAAATTCATTAATAAAACTTGAAATCCTAAATATGACTGTAAATATTAAATATAAAACTTCAGCTACATTTTTCTTTAGTACCCGAAAAAAAGTATTACATAAAAAACTTAAATGTGACCGTAATTTTACGGTAGCTTATTTAACTAAATTTTTGTGTTCGTTCACGTAGTGCAGAAAAGACATTTGGGCCACACGACGATTTTTTCGTAGCAAATATATGTTGTCAGAATTAAAAAAATGGCTTATATGAAGACATCCACAATTAATTTGTCTTATTTCTATTTTAAGCAAACATATGAAAAAAATACTTTTTTTCATTTTTCCTTTTTTTATTAAGTATTAAGATAAATTGTAACGAGAACAGTAAAACTTAGATACCTGCAGAGTAAAATGCACTTTTTGATTCGCTACAACCTTCGTTAGCTTTTTTTCTATCTATCGGAACTGCTATCAACTATAAATTTTAAAAACTGAATTTTTATCACATGAAAGGAATTAGGCCTTACCAGCTTATTATTTACAACAAATACACCAAATATAAATTTTTATATTTATACAACAATTTGGAAGAAATAGAATTCTTTCAATTTCAATTCTTTCATTTGTACTGCGTTTTTTTCGTATTTCTTAAAAGTTAACAGAGTAGTAACTTACACGCCATGAATTGCTGTATGTTTATTATAAAATGCTCCAATTAAAATTATTGTAAATATAATAAATTAATTATTTGTTTTATTATAGGATTTATCGTAAACTTATTTTTTATTTATTGTTGGTAATTTGTATAGCGAATTCTGCTATAAATATACAATTTCATATGTTTACATGTATCGAGACTGGGTCTTGTTAATTATCTGTCTTACCTAAAAGTTGAACAGGTAAAACTGTAAAAACTGCTGAATGGATTTGATTAAAATGTTTGTGAGGGGTTCCCTTAGATCCGTGGATACTTTTTTCATACAAATATGTCATTTCGTAGAGAAACAAGAAATACAAATGGGGAAGCATCCAATTTTATCGGTATAAGGGTAATAAAACAGTTGTCAGTACATTTTATTTTTGTCCTGTTTGCAGAACTATACAATAAATGCTTTAAAAGCATATTTTCTAAATTTTAATTTTAAAAAAATTAAAATCATACGCTGATGAGATCGTAGACACTGCTAGCTTTATTACATTTTATTTGTTATATTTTATTGATAATAAAAATAAGATTATGACATTTGGAAGATATTAACCGATTATTTTCCATTCTTTTTTTTTGCATAATCTTTTTTTTATTTGATTGCGTAAAATTTTTGGAGATAAGCCAGATATGGCAGCAAATGAGAGATCAATGGTTGCCCTCATTTAGGTTTATTAATTAGCCCATTAGGACTTAAATGAGTCAATTACGATTATAGGTACCGGCTGCCTACGCAACATAAGCTAGGTATAACTTGTAATACTTCTAAACTGTCACTATAAAAAAAAGCAAATCACAAAATTAAAAAAACCAACTTAAGAGGTTCTCATCTAATGTCTTTTAGTTGCATGCGTGTTTTTTTAATCTTAGGATGCACAATAATATCTACATATATACAAATATCTCTTTTGCACTAATTTGGTGTTATAATTTTAAATTAGCGCTTCCTGCAGTATTTCACAAGAATTAATATAATAAAGTATATCACTGCCCATTTGTTTAAATTTATATATTGCATACAAAATTTAAGAAAAAATGTGCTGATACTAAACAAATTAAAAAAAAATATATATTTATAGCCAAATATTGCTTAAGGAACAAGTATTTTCTTATTCAATATACGCAAACAGTGCGTAAGTTTGTCAAGTGACCACACACAAATCGATGATCATTTACATTGTTTCAATAAAAGAATGACATTGAAGACTTTTTTACGAGAATTTAATGCTGGCACAGCAATTATGCAAAATAAACAAATCACACAAAAACCAAATTATTCTTCGCATAAAATTGAAATTAAAAATGAAAATATCGCATTTCAAACAGAAAAAAAGCAAAACAAAACGTACAAATTTAATTTTAAAGTACAAAAGAATACAAATATTCTCACAATTTCCGCTTACAATTAAAAATTTTGTTTAGGCAGCTTAAAGAATAAAATGAAAGAAAAATTGTTTATTCAATTATTGAAAGCAAAATCATTCTTTTACACAAAATTATGAATGAATTCTGATGAAGTAAAACTAACAAATTTGCTAGACTTTCTGTCGACAAAAAAAAATCAAAAGAATTCCCAATTCTTTGGGAATTGAAATATTTTATAAAAATTTTTTTTCAATATTTTTTTATTATTTATTTTATAATAAATTTTACTGTATGAACGATAAAAAAACAAATACTTTGTACTTCGATAAAGTTTGTTAGGCAATTGAACAAACAAAAGTTTGATGTTTTTTATTCGCTTAAAAATTGTGTCTGGCATAAAAAATAAAATTTATGAATGAAAATTTTATTCACACTTAATTTAGCAATTATTTATACTTAAAAAATACCAAAATAATATAATTGCGTTTGGTATAGAATTATTACTCTGCCTTACCTTAAAAGCTATAGGAAAGTTACAAAAAAACAACAAAACAAATTTGCTTGAATCGATAGTACGGTCCATATAATTTAATGTTTGAAGATTATTTCATGCAAATGTTGACCTTGACTCCGCTTAGTCCAATTTTTGTATACTCTTTCCAACATTTCGGCCGGTATCTCATCAACAAATGCTTCAACGTTGTCTTACAATGCGTCAATTGAAGCGGGCTTGTCTGTGTAGACATGAGCTTTAACATAGTCCCACAAAAAATAGTCTAAAAGCGTTAAATCACATGATTTAGGCGACCAATTGACCGATCACGAACGTGAAATAAAATGTTCACCGAACTCGCCTCTCAATAAGTCCATTGTTGCGCGTGCTGTGTGGCATGTGGCACCGTCTTGTTGAAACCACATGTCACGCAAGTCAAGCTCTTGCATTTTGGGCAAAAAAAGTTGGATATCATCTTACGGTAGCGCTCACCATTCACAGTTACGTTACGATTCGCATTATCTCTGAAGAAGTACGGTCCAATGATGCCACCAGCCCATAAACCGCACCAAACTGTAACTTTTTCTGGATGCATTGGTAGCTCTTGCAATGTTTCTGGCTGATATTCACTCCAAAGTAGACAATTCTGCTTATTTACGTACCCATTGAGCCAAAAATGAACTTCGTCGCTGAACACAATTATTCGGTAAATGAACTTTCTTAACGGAACACGCATTTTGATAATAAAATTCAATAATTTGCAAGCATTGCTTGCTTGTAAGACGAGTAATGGTTAAATTATAGACCAAATTGAAGATTTTTGACAATGAAACAAAACACGAAACGTTCATCAGCTGTTTAAAGCAGTGTTGCAAAAAAGATAATAGCTAAAAAATCACCCTTTAAATGATTGAGTATTTTAAGTAAACCAATCTGGTCACTTTTAGTAATAAGAAAATCGGTTCATAAGTGATAAAAAAAACGAAAGTTATTTAATTTTTTTAATTTATTCATTGTAATGTTAATTTATTTTAAATAAATAATAAATTAAATTGTAACTTAAATTTCGTTAAATAGTTAAACCGCAGATCTGCAAATTTCAAGGAAGAATCAAAATTTAAATTTAAATCGAAGATCTAAAAAGGATTAAGATATCAAAGAAATACAATTAATTTAGATTTCACTGAAGATACGAAATTTCAGCTTAAATTTAATATATTTATTTTAATTATCTACCCTGGTTAGTAATTTTTGAAAAAAAATTAATATAATGCAAGAACATTTTGACTTTAAACTTAAATGGATGGACTCTGTAAAAAAATCGATGTTTTTTTACATGCGATGCATCTCAAATATACATCGATCTTGCATCGATATTTCATAAAATACATCGATGTGTTTTATACATCGATTGTTTTTTTTTTTTAAATATTTATTATTATATTTTCGAAAAATTTAATCTTAATACTGTTTAGAAATAAAAGTTTAGCAAGTCTTTCACCTCTCAATGTGTTTCTTTGTTTAGTCATCACCTGCGCCGCTGATGAAAATAGTCTTTTAGACGGAACCGATGTTCCCACATTTTAAGGTATTTAAAATCTTTCCAAATATCCAACGGATTTTTTTTTCAGTCTTCCGACAGGATCCTCAATTAAACTGTAATTTCATCCGACAATATATTTTCACTCTTATTGCTTTTCTCCAATTTCTATGAACACGTTTATATATCAATCTACACGTTCTGTATAAAATTTGTCATTTCGATACATCGAAAGAAAACATCGATGTTTTCCGATTGTTTAGGAACAAAAAAAAAATCATCGGATTATATCGATGTTTCGACACAATACATCGAGTGTTTTTAAAACATCGATGTTTTTTGTCATCCCTATCGGAGGGCGAAGATTTTTAATTTCAAGACAAAATTACCTCTTAATTGGATCTAAAAATGTTGCCTCGAGATAAAATAGCAAACTAAACTTAGAACTACAAATTTGCCGAAGAGAAAAAAGCAATATTTCGAACGGTTCACGAGATATAGACCTAAGAATCAGTGCATGTTCTTTGAAAAATGTACTTAAATCCTCCTGCCATTAGAGTTAATATATTTGTTTATATAGTTTTCAAATTCACAATTTCTGATGTAGATTCCTTTATTAAATGTCATATCTCCATAATATTTGTTCACATTATTAATATTCTAGTAAAAATATTGCAATATTGAATAAATATCAGTAAGTGATCGATCAATTTATCATTGTAACACGCATGCATTGCAGTTCGCTTCAAACATTTGGAGTGTAGCTGCCGATATCCATAAAGACTTCATCATTATCTGCTCGTAAAAATTAAAAAATAATAATTAATGGCTCTATCTGAAAAAAAAAAACAAAAACATGTTTTTAAGAAAACGCGCTTTCTGTGACGTATTTATTCGGCTATTTATAGATATATTTTTGTTTGTTTGTTGAAAAGATATGCTGTAAATTTATAAAGTTATTTGCTTTTAGAGGTCAACAAGTGCATGTTTTAATTTTTCTTAAACAAAACAAAGAACATAGAGAGTTCTTTTGTTAATGGCTTTAATTAATATAAACAATTAACGATAATGAGTAACAAGTAAAAAAAAGCTACAACTTCTGCATTTCATGCAGACGGTAGCGCCATATCCTGCGGTGTTTAAAAGAATTTTTGTCTAATCAAACTAAAGTATTTTAATGACAGATTGTTTAAGTTATTTTATTTCAAATAAATAAATTACTCAATTTCTTTTAAGTATTTGATGTTTGTAAATTTATTTTAAAAATGTTATTAAAATTAAAAAAAAACAAAACATAAAAATGTTTAATATTTATAAATTGGTTTTCTTAATGCTTTAATATAACTTCGGGTATGCAGCCATCGCTGCTGGGGTTTTAATGCTTTTTAAATTAGAGACGAAAAAAGAACAAGTTAAAAATAATGTGCCCTTAATTGAAAATATGTATTTCAAATAGAATTTAGGCGTATAAAAAATAAAATAAATAACAAATTGGATAGCTTGCCCTGCCGTTAGCTGGTCCATTTTTGCAATTTTGCTCAAAGATCTCAGATTATGCTTTGGCTCAGCTCTTTTTTAGGACTTCTCAGCTTGGGTCTTACTGAAGCTCGAATCGGACATCGAATTTAGTCGAAAAATCCTACTATCTGGCGAAGTAAATTTTTATCTCGGCACTTATTTCACCAAAAAAAAAAAAAAAAATACTGCTAGAAACGCATCTTAAGTCAATAAGTAGCTATGCAAAGCGATGATTACTGACTTTTTATGACCTGGAACTAAAGATCTGATTTCTGTAGGTTCGATAATACTGTTGAAAGCCTTGGAGCTGCTGACGCTATGGGAATTATTTGTTAACGATCCATGATCCTAAGAATGTCGTTTGAACTATTCAAAATAATTGAATCAAGTTGTTCCCTTCATAATGGAAACAATTGTGGTTACCAACAAAACGGTTGAGTTCATTTTTTAAATGTTTTACTAATGTTAAGAACACCCGGTATACAGTAAAGTTCTTAACCAAACTAAAAGAAAAATGCACCACTTTAAAGTTCTTGATTTCGAAAAGCGTCTCTTAGACCTGTCAATGTATAAAATATTGAAAAATAATAATAAATCAAAAATAAATAATAAATTATAAAAATGTTTGCTTAGAACTAAACTGTTCGATCGGATTCTTAAAATTTGCAGAACGTAAAATCCTTTTTTTTTCAACTCAAATTTGCTAAAGCTTCTTCAAATCCTAAACCATCTTTTATTTTAAAACTCCTTAATGAATATAAGTAACCAGGAACAAAATGTTACAGATAGAATTTTTTATCTAGCAAATTTTAACTCTGATAAGTGTAAGAAAAATCATTTCTGATAAATAATTTACTCAAAATATGATGTAGAAAATCAACGTTAATGGAAGCAGTTGTCTATTCAGAAGATCTTAACCACTCTTGGCCTTTGTTCAAGCAGAGATATTTAATTACATTTATTCTATTTGCACTAGACAATCACCTGTAATTAGAAGTATTCAGAAGGCAAACATGGCCCTAGAGGAAGTGCTTATATAAATTGAATAATAATGATTGTAATAAAAAGTTAAATCGGCACCAGAGTAAAAGAAAATCAGATGAACTTAGAAAAAAAGGATCCGTGTCCTTCCACCTAAAAATGGTTTTATTTTTTTTTTTATATAACTTTAAGTTATGTAGACAGTCTGAAGTGGTGCTTAAGAAGTCTTTACAAAAGAAAGCGAAGGCGTTACTTAAGCTGGATAACTGCTCTAGCGACAGGCCACGACAACTTTAAATATTTTTTGGTTAAGACAAGTATCGAAAAAAAGGAAAGCTGTCTCTAGGATGTGACTTAAAGATTCTAACGGGGTGAGAAGATTAGTTGATTTGATAACAATTATTTTGATAATATACCCAGCTTATCAATTAGAATCTTTAGAATTAAATTACACAATGAAGCCGCATTCTTCATTAATTTTCTTCATAACAGATAAAATATTTTTTTTATCAAACAAAAATTAAAAATTAATTTAAACACTTTTGTAAGAATTTTCTTACAGAAGCAATAAAAATCTAAATAATTTTACTATCAGAAAAAAACCACAACAAATTTATTCTTCCGCTTACTGTGTGTTTCAAATGGCACAATTAACAAATTTATGTTACGTGTTTAAAAACAAAACAGAAAAACAGACAATTCTTTCAAAGAGGCCACCAACTGTGACTGGCTTGTGTGATTTTTAGAATGAAAATGCAAAATAAACTGCCCTCAACTATTTTTGTTGTTGCTACTAATGTTGCAATCGTTAGAGCTAAAGGTAGTACCGCTAGTGGAGTAGATAAATAAGAAAATAGGAAACACAATGATTTTAAATCGCATTTAATTGCTGTTGTCTAAATTTAGTAGATGAAAAGTAAAAAAAAACACAAATTGGCGTGTGCTGGAAAGGCAATCATTATCACACGTTTAAACAGTCACACCTCTTCTTTTGTTTGGCATCGATTGTGTCAACAAACAATAATGATGCAATTAGCGTTAGTGTTAGAATATTTATTTTTTACAGTTGATGTAGCAGAATTTTATCATCAAATGGCATTGGTGAAAAATGGAAAAATGTTGGATTATTTTTATATGTGCTTATGAGCACGATGTGTGATTGTTTAAGCAACTAATTAAGGACGCGAGGAAATATCATAAGGAATATGAATATGCATTTTACAGATATATCTGAAACTTTGAAAATATTTCGAATCAATCGAATATAAACGAATTTTGCAGCGCTTCTGCGGATTCCTGTTTTATTTTAAGAAATGCAGAATTCTGTTAAGAGTCATATGTATCTCAATGCCGATAAGCTTTAAAAATATTAAAGCAAATTTAAGTAAATACAAGTGACTCTGTGTTGAAACAGGGTGACGGCAACTATGATTTGGCTGGAAGAAATTAATAGCGTAGATTAAAGGCCGGTGGAGTGGACAAATTGAGATAGCTGTCAACTTTAATAGAACTTAACTGGCGTCCCTTTTGTCAGCTTTCACTTCCGTGCTTACAAAATCCAACTTGTATACCAATTGAAACCTCATAAAGTTTTCCATTGATCCTGATTTTCTTAAGCGAAGAATCCTATTTTTATTTAAATGGAGTGACATCATCCACAAGTGTACCAGTACATCCAGAAAAACTAAATGTTTGTTGGACTTTATGGGCTGGTAGAATTATTGGTTCGTACTTATTTTAAAACGATTCTGGCCACAACGTTACAGTCAATGTGTACCGCCATAAATAATTCATCAGTGAAACAACCATGATGTACAGAATCTGTAGCTTCAATAATACTGCGCAACACAGCTCGTACTACAGTTGATTTACTGAAGGAAGCGTTTGGTAACTTGGCGAGGTTTCACGTTTCGGACCCTTATATTGGCCTACAAGATCAAGCGACTTAACACCGCTAGACTATTTTCTGGGCGATATGTGAAGTCGCTAGTTTATGGCAGTAAGCAAAAAGCGATTGACCACTTGGAGAATAACATTCGCTGCGTTATTGTCGATATACGGCCACATATGTTGCAAAAAGTTATTGAAAATCGACCTCCAGATAGACTACATCCGAGGCAGCCGTGGCGGTCATATGTCATAAGTCATATTTAAATTATAATTCTAAAAGATTTTCTTTCGAACAAATAAAATTTTGTATCAATTTTAAAATTTCATCTCTGTTTTATACCATTTCAAATTTTTATACGTCTGTAAAAACATCCTTAATATCGCACTTAGACAACAGGAGGATGTTAACTCAAAACTTTATAAAATTTAAGATATTTAAATTTTAATGAACAAACATCTAGAAGTGTTTATAAGGTACAAGAATTTAATATATTAAGAAATAAAAACACCTGCTTCTATTAAGAAAATGTTGACTCCACTATTTTCTTACCTTTGTTATTAAAGAACTTTAATTATTCAATTGCCGATCTGGCAAAAAAATATTCACTTCAATTTTAAATTTATTTAAACTTTAGAATAAAATTCATAAAAATATATAAATACGTATAGAGTTCTATTATGAAGAAAATTTTGCTCTCTTGGGTACCTGGCACTTGTAAATATGTCTAATGCTTTGCATTTCTTCAATTTTTAAAATTATACACAGTCTTCAAATCCTAATCAATACGTACAAAATTGTACTTCAAGCATTTTAAAATTAACTTTTTTTATTTTTCGAGTTTTTCAAAATTTTGGGTACACTTTTCAGCAAACTTTTTTGAATTTTTACCGTAGTTAGTGAATAAAATTTAAAATGTTTTGGAAAATACTTGAAAATATATATATTTTCTGACTTCATGATTCAACGATTTTCAATTTAAGAAATCCAAAATTATTGCAGCTTGTGCATTCTTTAAAGAAAAATTCTTTTAAGAAAAAAATAAAAATATTTCTTGTTCAATCTATCTATATGCGTGTACATTTATACTAAGTTTCGTATAAAATTGTTCATCCTTGTAAAAGAAGGAGGTCCTTAAATTTGACATATTTACGTTTTTAAATTCCAAGGCTGGGATCAGAATAAAAAAACTACTATAAAAAAGCTTCTTATACTCCGAATTGTTGCTTAAAGTATTTTATGAGCCCTAGTTCATATCTGGACTTTAAGGACTTTATTGTTCCTATTTTGGGAATTTGGGAACTGTGGCAGATTTTCTTAAGATTTTTTTAAGTTGACCAACTAAAAATGCACAGTATGAATGCAGCTTCAATAATTTTGGGATGATCTTAATTCTATCAGATCACAAATTCAATGTGATTAAGTTATTTCATAGTTATTTCACCTTCTGTGAAATTTACTTCAATCATGAACAAACAATTACTAAAATTTTTTTTTATTGAAGAGCATTAAATAACTCATATATATTTTGGTTTTTGTAGCAGATCTAATTTTTAATTGTTAATGCAAAAAACAAAAAAATTTAATTTTGTTAATACAAAATTAAAGTTTTCCACACAGGGAAATTATTAAATTTTATGGCAAAATTATTGTTTTTTATAAAAATATTTAAACAAATAAATGATTTATATTTAATGATTATAGAGGTACAAAAGTAAATTGAATTTCTATGTTTAGTATAACAAAATGTTAGAAGAAATGTATGTTTATTGGGTAAAGTCTTTGTTTTTACTGTCCATATAGTCATACTGCTGCCCATCTTAGTATTTTGCAACACATGGTTTATTTTTAAATGCAGTAGCTCTTCTTTAGTCATTGCGGTTAAATATTAATGGACACAGAACGATTAGCCAAAACATATGAAAGTGATTAATTTACTAGCAGATTGGGCTTGTGCGAAGAAAAATGTTGCTCCTTTTAATGCATCCTAAAAAAACATTTTCTATATACAGATAAATATATTTACTGTCCTTAACTCTTTTTAAAAATCTCTTCCCACCATTTATTGTAATTAAAATTGAAAAGACATTGTAAACGTTCTGATTCGTAATGTTTATAATCTTTCAGTTTTTCGTCCACTTCAACAAACGCAGCAGGATTGGCGCTCATCTGGTAAAATGAAAAAAATTCCGTTACTCTAGTGCATGCCACCCTCGATGTAAAATAATAAATCTCTTGTTTTATTTCTTTTTAGCTTTAAAAAATTTTTAACTGTATGTGTAATTTATTTGCTTGTAGTAGTAATATTGGCCACAATGACCAAATTATTTGATGCATTCAGTACATTCTGGCGTTCAGAGACTCTGCTGCAATTTGTTTATAAATGTAGTGGTTTATTAGCATTTAACGAATCAACCTATTTCAGTGCTTATTGTTGCAAGTTCTTAAGGGTGTTTTTGGATCGTTTTAAGTACATTTAACTTCCAAGCATCAATTAAAATTTGTTTTAACTCACATAAACTCCATGTGAAGTTTATCTTTTAAGTGAATTTTAAAACTTTAGTGGCGCCAAGTTAATGAAGCTTCTATTACAAAGTAAACAAGTGCGAAATTGTTACCAAAATATAAACAATTTTTTTTTTAAGTTCAAAATGTTGTAAAGAAAATTTTTTCTAATTTTTATAATGTGTAAAAATTTTCTTCCTTGATGTCTATTGGAATATCTTGATCTAAAGCATTCTCATTATGATTATGTGATATTTATATAAACTAATACAGAACACAATATATAATTTTAACGTCTTAACTGAAATAAACTTGCTTTTGTTTTATTTTCATTGCAACATAATTGATACATAAAATTAACAACAACGCAAGATTAAAGTTTGCAGTCATTTGTGCAATAAAGTGGTGACAAAAAAAATATTTTGAAATGGAACATTAAAATATCGTACGAGATTTAATAACCTGAGAGAGAGAACCCAAATGAGTTTTCAAAAAAATAAAAGTCTACGCAACAGGAGTATTAACAGTGCTCTATCTAGCGACATAATAATAAAGATCTTAATAGTAGTAGGAGTGGACCAATTGTCATTATGTCTGAGACAGAATTTATTTACTTTATTAGACATTTCTTGGTCGCACACTCAGAACTGACCCTTAGGTTTCCTTAAATACAGCTTTTTGAAGCCAAAGACCCATACCAGCAATTCCACAATACATTTGCCTTAAAAGAGGGAATTTAATGTTGCAACAACAAAATTCAACCAGATTTATTAAAAATTACCTTAAGAATTTCACGAATGGGTAGGGAGAATGTTACAAAAACTTTTATACAAAACTCTTCAGACTTCTTTTTGGTTCAATGAGCAACTAACAAGCTATCGAAACATATATAATTTTTTTTTAGTTAAAATTACTCTTTATTTTATTCTATTAATAAGAGAAATTGTAGAAAAAATTAATTTTACCAAATAAATCGAATTGCAAACAGAAAATAAGAAATTAAATAATGGTATAGGCGATTAATGTATAAAATATGTTGAATCTGCACCACTGCACAATGTTTCAATTTCTGCGACTTCTCATATTTATTGCTAAATTTTAAATGGGGAACTCTAAATTACCAAATGTATCTTTTCACTTGCGTTTATTTTAAACGCATAATTTTCATTTTAGTTTGTTTTATTCGAATACGTATTATTCGTACAAAATGTTCATGTTCCTACATCAAATTGGTTGTTTATTTATAAACAATTGAAATAAAATTTATCTGTAGCTTTACTTTTCAACAAAAACAACTTTTTAAAAGATCATGCTTAACACCTCATCAAAAATCATCGTAAAAATCAAACAAGTTTCCCAATTAAAGTCATAAATTAACGTTAAATAATTATTTCTTACCATATTGTTATCTTGTTCTCTCAATTTATTGCTCTCTATTATGTCTGACCACTTCGAATACAGAAACATGGAAAGAAAATTTTAGAAATTTTGAATTATAAAGGATTATAAATTCGTTTCGCAAGTTGCTTAAAAGAAACCCACAAAATATAGCTGCAAGTTTAAGGCTGATTATAACAAAATTTTATACGCAACTAACACAGCAGCTTAATTTGTTAATTTTTATCGGGTTAAAAACTTTTTTAAGGTTCAAAAGACATTAAATAGTCCTTCAAAACCGACTACAAATCTTAAAATTATTTTTTACAGTTAAGTAGTTATTCCAGGTCCAGTCGTTTTTTTAGTATATACTACATTGCTTCTATTTTAGTTAGCTTTTTTCCATGACAAAAAATGACAATGTTAAAAAAACAAGTAAAAGCGAAAATTCAATACGAATTGACTCTACATCGAATTGAAACTAAAAGTACGAAATTTAACTGCGTTTTTTCTAAGAGAAAATCTAATTAAAACATATTTACAACAATTTCGCAAAAATATGAAATTTAATTACTTTACGCTTAAAAGGAGTTGGGAAATACTGCAAAATTAATTCCGAAGTTAGTTTGTTAAAGGAGATTTAGCTCACTAGAGAACGACAATCGTAATTTACGTTTTTGAATGGCTGCTATAGCGGAAACAACAAACAGTATTGCCACATCTGGGAATCGGAAAAGTCAATGCATTTGCTGTAGATTTAGTGTGATGGCGTCATTGGTAATTTTTTTTCAAAAATGAACTATGATTGTGGCCTGAAATAAAAGATAGGAACCAAGTTTAACTGGGTGTATAAGCGGATACGTGGTTTACCGTGACCTACTCGCTGGAGTCAAATTTTATTTGATAGGCCCAGTTCTCTTATTTTGCAATTGCTTAGCCCTCTTCTATAATATTTTCTCTGCAAGTTTTCGCCCAACAGTCATTATGATTTTAGCGGGGTTTTCCTGTATCTAAACGGAAATAATTTCTTTTAGACCAATAATGAAAAAACAATTTCTTCATTTATTGTATAACTTTTTCCAACTAATTTACATGATTAACTTTGGTACCTGTCTGACAAAATTGTGGCCGTTTGAATCCCACATCATGAGAAGAGCGTATGCATTTGAGTGGTATGTCCCAACTACGGTTTGGGAAACGGGAATTCTCGGGAAAAGCTGTCGGGGAGCTTAAAATCATTAGCACTTTAATAAAATACACTGATTGTTTTTCAAATATTTTGGTTGTGACACTTAAAAATTGTCAAATATCTCGCTTCGTGTGAATTCTACTACATCCATATACCTGTACATGAAATATTTTTAAAAAATTTTGATGTTGGTGTAGATAATAATTGATATGGAATACAACACACCTATTTTTAGTATTTTTGTTTGTCCGTCTGTCTATCCGTCTGTCAGAAACACGAATATGGATAATCTTTAAAACACATTGTTGACAACAAAACCTACCTCAATAGAAAGTGAAAGGGTTTTTTCTATTGTTATAAAATTTTGCAACGAAAACAAGCAACAGCCTGTCTAGTGAATTGTTAAATGCAATTCTAAAATCATATATTTTATCATATTTTTATCTTTGTTATCTCTCGAACAAACGTTTATATGAATGGCTGTCATCAGAATTGTTTTTAAGTTTTATAAACTGTTAGAAATACTAATAATCAATTAATTTTATTGTTTGCTTATGTTTTAATAAAACTATGAAATTTTTAATATTATTTTCTTCAAGAATTGCTTCTTTCGGGAATACCGGGAAATCCCCGGCATGTGATATTTTTTCTCGTTTCTCGGGAAATGAAAAATTTTGTGAAAACCAAAGCCCTAGTCCCAACATGACTGCTACTCAAGATCACATCCAAAATTATATTTTCTTATTACTTATTAGATGTTAACTAACGCTTAGAATTCATTCTGTGTAAAAAGAACCATGAATTTTACCTTCAAGTAAGGCGTGCAAGTAAAACTTTTAACCCTTTGAAAAGAATTGATTTATTTCCATCCGTTGCTTTTGCCTTTTGCAGTCTGTGTCGTTGAATATGAATATCTTCTACACCTGTGGGTTAATTGAAGGTGTTAAGTTCATTGAAACCTGTGCATGTTTGTTGATATTAAAAATGTTTTGAAAATCATTTAATAAATTATTAATGTAATTAATTATTGGTATAACTGAAAAATTTAACATTTATTTGTTTATTATTTCTCGTCGTATAGGTGATCGAAATTAAAACAAACAAATAATGAAAATAAGGACAGACAAGCAGAGTTGAATATGTTAAATGAAAAACATGAATAAAAAGTAAATTAGTTTATTTAAGAGAGAGAATATAAAAGTAATATAAGACCAGTGTGACCAGAACTTTATAAATCAGAAAATTGTAAAAATAAAAATAACTTTAATAACAAAAGAAATTAACTAACAACACTAACTCTAATTAAATTGGTTGGAACCCTAGTATTAGAAAATGAAAGCAGTTACGACCTTTACAAGAATTTGCATGTTTAAGGAGCATTAGTTTGGAACCCTATTGCATCGTTTTTGAAAGGTCCGGGAAATTAAATTAGGTTTTATTTTCTCATTCTTTCTTAAATAGTCCAATTTTTTTTGCCACACTGTGCAGTAAAATTAAAAAAAAATCCATTATATATTTTTGTCCCAACTTCCTTGTTTGTCAAAATACTTTTATTTTCTATAAAAAAAATTCATATATTAACCGTAAAAAATCTTAAATGGTTACACTGCTTGAGAATAAAGCAACGATGAAGAGGAGAGCAGAAGTGCGTAAAATCAGATAATTTATGCAAAAGGGAAATTATAGACTTTGAGGCGCAGCATGAGTTCCCCAAGTTGCCTCAATGTCTGACAACGGAAATTAAAGTGTTAAAAATTGTTTTTTATCATAACTGTTGTTATATTGTGCTTATTTTTTTCATTCTTGTTAAATAAACTTAAATATTTGATCATATGCAACACCACAAACAACAATTTCGTATAATTTATTAATGATTGATAATTTATATCATTAGTTTTCAAATTTAACACACTATTAAAGTTTAAGATCTTAAATTGTAGATAAAGTTTTATTCCGTTCACATTTACATTTAAATGGTTAATGTTTCAACAATTTTTATTTTGTTGCTGAAAAACGCAAGTTGTTGGGCGTTTAACAAAAAACAATCGACAACAATGAATAAATATTTTTTATAATTTTCACAATCTATTTTTGTAATTGATTTTTTCGTATGCATTTGTTCTTTTTTAAAATAATTGTGGCTTCCTCTTCGCTGTCGATATTTTTTCTTTTTTTTTACTTCTGGGTTAAATAAACAAATATTTCTGTATATAATTGATGTTTGGTTTATTCTTGCCACGTACCCTGCCACACTAAAGAAATTTATCACATTTTTTAAGAAAAAAAAACAACAAAAAGATGAATTAAAATATATTGGAAGACAAATGTGCATTTTCTTTTTTTAAGATCTAATCATTAGATTATAAAGGTGAGACAGTGCAATGATGTTAAGAACTCACTGTAATTTAAATATAAAATTCTTCGTTTCAGTTATTTCGATATCAAATCTGTTCTATATGTAGGAGCAACCGTCAGTCTGCTACATTAATTACTATTATTTTTAACTGACTTTAAAAATGAGAAAGTTTTTCAATTCGTCTGATTTTTTTATTTTGTGCTTGCAGAACACAGATATTGAATTTATTTTCATACCCTTTACCAGAGAAAGTGGAAAAAGGGTATAACTAAGTTTGTCATTCCGCTTGTAATTTCTACCATATTCATTTCCGACCTCATAAAGTGTATATATTCTGACTTCCTACGCATAGCGAAGTCGATTGAGCGAAGTCCGTCCATGCTAGAGTTGAAATCAAGTTTGTTAAGGCAATAGATCAGCTAAAAAAAATTAAAATACAACAATCGATCAGACATAGTGTCAAAAGAGGTGCTGTTGGAATTTAGCATGAGTAGTCCATGTCCTTTCAGGCAGCGGGCAAAAAACCGCGCTTACCTCTGATTTTTTCACATCAGTTGGAACAATGAAGTAAATTAAAAAAAAAAACAAATATATGGGCCATAGAGAATTAAAAAATAAGAAAAAAAAAACTAAGCGAAAAAATTGTCCCTCGCCAAAATTTTTCGAGTTACGGGCCTCTGAAATTTTTAAAAGTTTTAAAATATCAATGTGGGTATCATTTTTAAGCTTTTGAAGAAGTCTTAAAGGAAATACTATTTTTTTAATTCTTAACCCATTAAGAGCCGATGGCATTTTTATGTAAATTTTAATTTATTTTTTTAATTCTCTGTCACCCAAATATTTGCATTTTTGATTGGCGTTACTCTACTGAACTAGATTTACATAGATGGTGAGGGGTACATAAGTTTCGGCATAGCCGAACTTGTTATAGTTTAAGACGATTCTTTATAACAGCCTTATCTTTTAAAACATTTTAATCTGACACTCAAAATTTTTACAAACTGTGTATTCTTATATTCACTATTTAAGGCATAAAAAATTAAAGGACGCCCCATAGTTGACGTAATTTGGTGTATATGGCTCCTAGTAGATAATATAATTTGATGTATATAGCGTTGTTGTTTATAGCTTTTAAAATCTACACGTAACGTGTATTGATTGCTAAGTTCGTAATAACAACAAGTATAAAATTTTAAATTTTGAATTAAAGGGTCAACCAATAGATAGTGTTACTTGAAGTATTTTTCCTAATTTTGTGAACCGTTATATATGTTAGTTAAATGTATAAGGAGGCAGTATATTCTACTAATTGCTTATATGAAGAATTCCGCACTATTTATGGACAACCCTCAAAATCTTAATTTTATGTTCTTATTGCTTTCTGTTGAATATGTCAATGGTCTATATGTGACGGTTTAAAAGATAACCTAATTTTCAACAAAATCAGATTGTCTATGGAGGCACTCTTTAAACTTTATCTATATCCATTATAATCGCTGTTATAAAGGCCACATGCACAATCAATCACGTTTTGTATGGGACACCCAAAAATTTTTCAATTTTTTTAAATTTAAAGTATTTTTCTGTGACGGCTTAAAAAAATAAGGTCATATACAACTCCATGGGGAGACCTTTTAATAAAAAACGATTTGTGAAAATTTCAAATCTCTAGATTTAACGGCAGTCAGACAGATAATGTAGCGATTTTAATAGCATTTTTAACCTTATGAACAGAACCCTCAAAAGGTCTTCATTAGGAAAACAATTTACTAAGTTGTAGCATCCTTATTTTTAATAAAACCTAATGAATTTATTCCTGCCTTCCACCAAAATGTCAGATTTCTTTTTAACTGACTTCAAAAAAAGAAGGAGGTTATAATTTCGACTAAGTGTTGCTTTTTTTTATTTGTGCCCCCAAAACTCAGTCATTTCTTGATCGATTTTCAGAATTTTTATAATTTGAAAGGTGGTGCTTACAGGCTGCTCCCGTTTTAAAAATAGTTTTTCATCTTAAAAATTAAAGGGTGTCCTCATACAATATAAATGTTTCTTACGTGTTGTATCAACAATAAAGGGCACCACTTTGAAATTAAAAAAACTGCGTATCACTATAGCTCCCGTTGGCAAACATTAATAGCAAAATAAATCTAAAAATTAAAGCACGTTCCCATAGGTGACGTAGATTGACCTATATGGGCCTATCCTTTGAACCGTTATAGGTAAACGCTTGCAAATGTTACAGAATGTCGATTAATATGACGGTTATTGTAACAAGTATTAATATTCAATATTATAAATTAAAGGGTGACCCAATAGTTCATTTAATTTGATGTATATGACCATACTTTTTAACAGTTGTAAAAGAGAGACGCTTGAAATTTACAAAGAATTTGATTGCAAAGTTGCTACAACAGCAACTTTATAATTTAAATTTATAAATTAAAAGATTCCCCGATAGCTGCTGTAATTTGATATATATTGCCAAATTGTTGAACAGTTCAAAAATTATTAAGTTTGGAGATGGATTATAAGGGTGTCACAATAGTTAATGTAATTTGATGTGTGTAGACAGACAGGTGAAATCTCTTTTGAAGTCTGCTTTTTTTTGTGAATTATTTAATCCGCTCGGATTAATTTATTTTGCATTGTCCTTTCTCTTATAAATATGTAAGTAAAAAATTACATAAATCTGATAAGATAATTAATTAAAAGTCTCTCCCTCTCTTTCTCTCTCTTTTTGTTAACCACGAAATATTGTACAATCTAATTTTAAGAAAAATCATTAATCACTGTGTAAATTGTGTTGTTGAATTGATGTAAAATATATTATGCGATGACCTCCTCAATTTGTAAAGCACTTAGTTGTCCGTTAAAAATATATGTTCTCTTTTAGCCATATTTTAAAGAATTTTAATTGTGCACTGTATTTTGTTTTCTAACCAAATGTGCGTGTGTGCATGTTAAAATTTGAATTGCTGCAATTTTTGTTCAATATTATGTTTTTACTGAAAACATTTAATCGGTCGTTATGTAAACATTTGAAAATTAATTTGAAAATCTATTTAAAAACATGTTTCTTTTCTTTTTTATGTTATTTATGTGTGTAAAAGTGAATCTAATTTGTATGAATTTAGTTAGAGTTTGTGTGGTTGTTTGTTTAGTGAATGTTGAATTTTATTTTAGTGTTTACAACTAAATGCCTCATTATTCACTTTAATTGTTTCTTTTTAAGAACATAAGAATTTTTACAATTTTACTACTGTTTTCCAAAAAATCAATACAGAAACGAATGTTATATTTTTCTTCTCGCTTGGTAAAATAATAAAGTGTGTTGTTGGGAATTTATGAAAATAGTTTATACGAAAAGTTTACGATCAGCTGATTGTAATGCACAGAAAAAATATTTCTCTACAATTTCGAAAGCTAAAATAATAAAAATGAAAAGAAATTAATAAAATAATTGTTAAAATCAAAAATATAATTTTTAGACCACCCTCAGTCGGCGTATATTTGAATTTATCACAACGAAAAAAAGCTTTACGTTGAGTATTAGTTTAACAGATAATATTTACAACTCACACAACCTAAAGTATATAAATGCGAAAAATGCTGATAACGGATGTAGCGATCTAGAAAATGCTGCATTGCATTCTGCAACTGTCTATTTTTTGTGTCTTTTCATAAATTAATAAATTAAATTAATAAATAAATAAACATATTTAAACAAATTATCTTTCTTATTTAATTTAAAGATTTAAATATACGTAAACTAAAGCCTAATTCGGCTTTTACTAATTTTTGCCTTCTTTTTTGCGAAGGTTCTTTAAAATTAAAAAAAAAATTGGCAGATGTGTAGAAAATCAATAACAGTAAAGGATGGTAAAGAAAAACTTAAACTAAAATGTATCGAATATAATCAAAAAACTAAAGAAAAAAGCCAAAAATTTACGTTTTTTACCTGGTTTTCAAAAATAAAAATAAAAAACACTGGAAGCTAAGTAAGTAAAGCTGGATTCACCCATTGTTTCGGAACATTTTTTTTATATGTGGTTTGACGTGTTTTTCTTTCTCTCTCAAAAAGAAACACGTCAAACTACATATAAAAAAATGGGTGAATCCAGCTTAAAGCTCTAAACACATAGACGACAGCAGGCATCAGACAGCAATGTGTCAAAAATAAAATACATGTGTTTAAATGAAAACGATTATTTTGACGACTTCACAGCAGCACGACTTCACGACAGCATTTGCTGCTGCTGCCAACTTAGGCTATTTTCTATTTTGACGGGCAGCAATAAACAAATATAGTGTTGCCATTATACATGTAAATTGGAAAAATAAGAATAAAAACTTTTTTTTAATATTAAACATAAAAGAACATTACAAAAATACAAGAAGGAAATAAATTTATGTGTTTTTATAGTTTTTCGTGATATTAATACATTTTTTTTCAAAAACTTTAATTTTGTTCATAATAAAATATATATGCGGCATCCCTGAAATTTTAATTGCTAAAGTACACAGCTGTTCATTTTTAATTTCATAGTATTGTGTTTTTCGTTTGAGTTAATTTTTGTCATATTTTATTTCATTTTTCGTTTTAAGATAATGGCAAAGTACCTATTTGTTTGATTTTCTGTAGTTATTTTTAACACGTTTGTTTGAGGCTGCTGTAGTCAAAGTGGTAAACACGTTGACTACAAACCTGGTTGTTTAGGGTTCGAATCCTGCGGCAATCAAAATACAAAAAATGTTTTTTTCTGTTTAATGGTATAAATACATATTCAGAATGAACAAAAAAAACGTGCAGTCTCCTTCGTCGGTACTTTCTCATAGCAGATTCGCCGGCGAAGTAAAATAACTATCTATCTTTCTCCTTTCACCACCTGTCTTATCTCTTATCTATCCCTTTCCTAAAGAATGTAGCACGGTTACGAAAAATAACAAATAGGTTTTAATGCCTGAAGTGCTACTTCTCTTTAAAAAAAAAAAAAAAAAAAAAAAAAAAATTTTGCAGAGGAATAGTATGTCTTCAAAATAATTATGAAGCTGACTTCAAAGCAGCATTTGAAGTTAGCAGCATTTGAAGCCGTGAAGTTGTGAAGTCTGCTGTCGTCTATGTGTTTAGAGCTTAACTGCTGAAAATACTTAGAGTTGTTTCAAGAAAAACTAAAATGTTTTCTGTAAAAAATAGCTTAATTTCATTAAAACTTTTTGAATAGCAAATTTTTAGTTTTAGCTTTGGTCTTAAGGAGATTTTAAATTGTTGATTTTCATTGTTATTTCAAGGGCTTAAAAGAAAGTACACATTATATCTACATATTACTTCTTGCCTTTAAAGATAAAATCGATTTTAAAAATGTGTCGTTTTTTTACTTCTTTTTATTAAGGACAAAAAATATCTTTTGTGTCAGAAGGGAAGACAGCACGAGTTTTTGATCACCGAATAATTAAAGATGTTTTAACAATTCAAGTATTTCACATATGAGTTTTCACTAAATAATTGTAACAAATTTAAAGGTCATTTTATGTGTTAGAAACAAAACGAACGGGGAAATATTCAAATAACTCAAATAATATTTAAGCAAAGGACACCGCGCTTAAACATTCAAATATAAATTCATGAACCTCCTGTTGTGTTTTGTGCAGTTTCGCATTACAATTTATCATTTAATATTGGAAAACAAAAGCAACCGCATAATATTTTAATGGATATTTCCGTAGACAAAACAAAAAGAGAAATATCAAATAGAACAAAGGAAATATAAAAAAAGAAAGCGTGAAACACACATTTAACATAAAACCAATTGAAGAAATCCTTAGAAAGTCGTAAGAGAAAAAAAATATGGTGCCATTTTGTCTAACATAAAAATTATATTTTACTACAAAATATCTAACAAATTCATACACATGCTCTTTCACACAGATAACAGATATTTAAGTAAAACAACTTTAGAGTGTGTATCTTTTTATAAAAATATTTTATTTAAAAAAATATAAATATAAAATAAATATAAAACTTAAAAATTTGCATTAATGTTGTTGTAAACAAATATTCAAAATATTTAATAAGTGTCATTTCACATTAATATTTATTTATAATTTTTTTTGTTGTTTAACTACACCGTGCTGCAACAAAAATCCCATTCCATATTTTAAACAAACTTGTTTTATTCAACCTGTGGCTCTACTCCAAACACAACAAAAACAATTTTTGAAGTCGAAAAAGCACTTTCGGCGATCTCAGACAATGCGTCACTTAAAAACTGTTGTCTTCACTATTTTCCTGGCAAATTAAACGTTTTTTTTTCTCCATGAGAACCTTTCTTATTACTTATCGAATTAGTCGAGCCGTATTTAACTTGATTTTTATTTATATAGGAAATATTGATAGATTGAATGGCTTCATAATCCAAAACTGTCTCAACCGTTTCTGTTAAGGATTTAAAAAATGGTTTATTTGTTAACGATCTAAAGCTTCTTGTCTTTAAACAAAAAATAAATATTTTCTTATGCCTTATAAAAGTTATTTTTTTGTCAGAGCTGTAAATGTACTATTCTTTTTTGATTTTAATTAGTTGCAAATTACTTCTTTTCACAAAAAAAGCATTGAGTGAATCTTGAACCAATTCAAATGAAGTAGGCAGAATTGAATTTAAATTCATTTAAATTCAAATGAATTTGTGTAATGAGTTTCAATTCAAATTAATTATTAAAATAAATTGCAATTCGTATCCAATTAAAATAAATTTGTTAAATTGAATTGCAGCTCATTTTCAATTAGTTTGAATTGAATTGATTTTCAATACACTGAAATAAGTTAGAACAATGAATTCAAATGAATTAAATAATTCATTTACAGCCCTGATATTTATATACATTGAAATTTACTTGCACATACAACAACAATTATAATAAAGTGTTAGGTAATAAAAGGGAATTTAGAACTTAACATGTTCGAGTGCTATATTAGGCTATGCCGATTCTAATATATTCTTTACCATCAATGTAAATCTAGAAATCTAAAAAAAAGCAAATATTGTGGTGAAAGAGAAGTTAAAAATAAGAAAAAAATATTTAAGTACGAAACCTAATTTTACATAAAAACGTCATCGGCTCTTAATGTGCTAAGCATTTTTTATTCATTTTAGTATTTCCTTAAAGAACTCTTCAAAAGCTTTAAAATGAAACCCATATTGATGTTTTAAAAATTTCCGAGTCCCGTAACTCGGAATATATAGGCGAACGCCAATTTTTTGTCTTAATTTTCTTTTCTTGTTTTTCAATTCCCTATAGCCGCATTTATTTGTTTTTATTTTTATTTTTTTTTTTTTTTTTTGTATTGAAGTTACTTCATTGTTCCAAATGATGTGAAAAATTTTAGAGGCAGGCGTGGTGTTTTGTCCGTTGCCTCGAAGGACATGGACCGATAATGCTGATTTCCAAGAGCACCTCTGTCAACACTAAGTCTGATCGGTTGGCGTTTTAAATTTTGTTTAGCTGTTCGAGTGCCTTGGCAAACTTGATTTCAACACTAACACGGACGGGCAGGCGGACATTGCTCAATAGAGTTCGCTATGCATAAGAAGTCAAAATAAATATACTTTATGGGGTCAAAAATGGATATAGAAAATGTAGAAATTACAACTGAAATGACAAACTTAGTTATACCCTTTTTCCACTTTTTGTGATGAAGGGTATAATAAGAGCTTCACTTAGAAAAAAAACAATAACCGAAACTAAAATTATAGCAAATTAAAAAATTAAATTCGAAAGGACAGTAAACGATAAATGTTATCAAAACTTAAAATTTTTAAATTAATTTTCTTTAATCGTGCTTGACTCCTTCAAATATAAATATTTCACAAACCCTTATGTAGAAAAATGAAAGAAAAAATAAAAATAGTTACTGAATGTTTGCTGTGTTTTTTGTGTTGAAGATTTGTTGGATTTTTGTTTTTACTTTTTTGATTCAATGTAGTTCTCATTTAATCATCTTGTCATTAGATATAAGACTTTCCAGTTTTGAATACAAAATTTTGGTAGAATCCACGGATAAGCTACATGAGCAGTAGCAAAATGGCCATATGGATATGCTTCCCCCGCAGTAATACATTTCATTTTGTAGTTTTAAATAACAAATATTTCGTGAGAATATCATGAAATATTTATATTTGAAGGAGTCAATCACGATTAAAGTAAATGAATATAAAAAAACATTTCGAATAATAAATTTTCATGTTAAAATATTTATAAAAAAATCGACATATTTAAACTAAATATAAATAAAAATATCTAAATTTTGCCACAGACTCAAAATTTTACAAAAAACAAAAAAAATAAAATAAAATTTTCAATTAGAAATAATTATTTTATTATACTTGTAGTGTAATTTAAATTTTAAGTTAAAGCCTTCAGAAACGAAACAAGAAACTATAGAAGTAACTGTTATTACGAAACGAAAAATCCGATGTACCGTTAGTCTTTTTTATACCATATCCTTCTGTGTTAAGCTGCAAACTTGAGAAATTAATTGGCACCCATATGATTTATCATTTAATCATCAGTTAATTTAATATAAAACAAACATTAAAATTCAAGCTTCAGTTAAATGGCTTGAAAATATCTTAAAGTATTAAAAATTTATAAAAAACACTTTAATGCATAAAGGACACAATTAATCTTTAACGTAAAAAAAACTTTCTTTTGATTAGGTCCTTTTTGTATTCAAGAAAATATAAATAGAATCGCAATTGATACAACAGAACTGTGTTTTTGATTTTTGTAGAAAGTTATTCAATATACTGATGAGCAAATATTTAGTTTATAGACTCATGCTTTTGTTTCAATATTGTGTTAACAGTTGTTGCCTCTAGATGGTAAAATTAGGTTTTATTATTATTTTGTTACGTTCAAATAATACACACCCATTTCACACTCATACGTATGTACAGCAAGCAGGCCTTTTCTTTTTGGGGCCTCAATTATAAGATAAATAAGGCACGGCAGTAATGTGTTCTAAAAAATGTTATACATTTAAGTGTTACCATAGTCCAATTTTAAAAAGCCTTTGTTAATTTTTTAAGAAAGGAAAACCCATCACATACACATGCTAGCTCTTAATAAAGGAGGCATGTTTCAAAAAATAAATACACATTGAATATACTAGAAGAACCATTAATACTAATTAAAAATAATCATAAAAACGTGCATTTACTTATTCAATTAATCAATTATTAAATACATATTCAGTGTTTTTATTTTTGTTAGTGTAAAACATAACAATTTAGTGTTTTAATTTATTACAATAGTAACGCGGTTTGTTTTTCGGTGCAAGACAGCCAACACAATATTAATTAAAGCACACTCTCTAGATGACTTCCTTTAATTATAATTAACCAATAAATAAAAACTGGCAGCTCTTGTTCATTGATTAATATGTCTGTTTCTTTACTCCACTTTGGGATCCCGTGGGATCCCAATTTGCACGAAAAGCGTTCCCGTACTTAAAAATTGGGTAAATGAGAGCGGTTTTGAGAGAATAAGGTTCTTCTTCTTTTTGCACGAAACAGCCCAAACTTTTTCTTCGTGCAAGTTATTTTTATTTGTGAAACAGCTGTAAAACATAAACAAAATAAAAGCAAATAAAAAAGTCACTATCAATATTTAAAACAGAGTAAAATAGTAATTCTAATATAAAAGACAATTTGTAATGCCAAATGAAGACGAGTAAAAAAACATTGTTGCAGATTTGGTAGAGAGAGTTCAAGTGATTCTAGTGATTGTAACGACATCCTAGACCTTATTGAACATGATTTCGACTTAGAAGAATAAGTTTTGTAGTTTCTTTTTTAAATTTTTAAATGCCAAAAGAGGAATAGCATTCCAAATTATTTGAATGAAATTCTTATATGAGAGTTATATTTGAATTTATTCGAAAAATTTGCAAAAGGCCCCACATATGCTTCTTTGCGAGCTGACAAACGCAATAAATTTGTAAGAATTGTTCCTATTTGTTTTTTTTTTTTTTATTTTTTTCTTTAAATTGATTCTTTTATTGAAACAGTCAAAACAGTATGACGTTTTAATTTGTGTTTAAATTTTAAATTTTTTGTCCCCGTACTTTAATACAATTTTGTCTCTTTATGAGAGAAAATTTAACTTGCTCTCATTTTCACAAACTTTACCCAAAAAGTAAAGAAACAGACCTAATATGTTTTTTGTTCAAAACTTTTGACTCTATTAATTGATTTTAATTCTTAATCAATAAATATTATTTTAGACTTAAGTATTTGCGGTTTTATTAATAAAATTTATATAAAAGCCACCACTATTTGATCAGTGGCGAAATGAATATGCTTTCCGACGCCAAAATAAATACAACTACTTTATACGAATTAAGCTCTAATAATAAAAAAAAATTAATCAATTTAACAAAACCGGAAACTACAAAAATATAAGTCGTGTTTTGAAAACACTGCAGATAAGAACGTTACATTCACAATTATTATTACAAAGTCATAGGAAAATAATGAAGATGATTTCATTAGCATTAAAAAAAGCTTAACTTTAATAAATAAGGACTAACTTTTTTTTCTCTACTTAAACGCATTTGAAATAAATTTAAAAAACCAAGTTTTTATTAAAAACATAAAGCTAAGTCAAATAATTAAATTTAGCCATTTTTAAAAAATATAAAAAATTGAATCCCACGTAAAAATAACCTTGAATTCTTAATAACTCTAGTTTCTAGGGCCGCTCAGAAATACTTCAGCTAAACTTGTATATTTTTTTCCTATGTTGTAATCGTATTTTTTAAATGTTTTTTACCATTGTTTGTTTTTGATATTTCAGATATTTCCTTTTGAGGAACTAGGTGAAAGCTGGATTTTTTCATCAAATTTTTGTCTCTACGGTCGATAGAACCAAGTTGCGGATAAAGTCACTTATTACGAAGAATTAGATGTGTGATGGCAAAACTGTTGTTTCATAGCATAACAATACCACTTTAACGTCATGTCTCACATACTTCTCAATAACTAAAAAAATATTTAGAAACACAGGAAAAATGTTTTTGCGCCCATTTCAAAAACGATTTTCATTAAATCTTTAATTGACTCAATTATTATTATATTATAATTAATCAAATTGTTATAATTTCATAAAAAGGCCTTTTGTAAGGCGATTTAAATATTTTCCAACCGTTAGAGATCTCTCTGTATGTGTGTGTGTAAGTGTTTAATTTTACATCATGCAAACGTTTGAGTTTAAATTGAATTGTTATTGTATTTTCGCGACATATTATAGCGTTTCTGTGAGAAGTTTTGAATTGTTAAAGATGCATATAAATAGATGAAATGTTTTTTATGTTATTTTAGCTGTTACAACTAACTGCTCGTCCATAAGTTCACACACTGATGATTGAATACATGTAAACATATTTAAAATTTTTTTCTTCATGATTGTTTAAAGTTTACTATTTAAAATATCTAAAAATTTAGACAGTAGAATACTACTAATTGTTAAATAAAGTTATTTATTACAGGTTGACTAATTTTATTGCAATTTTAATAATTAAAAATAATGCCTGTCGAACTTCGTAAGATTTTATTTTTATTATTTCCATTTCCTACCAAGTTTTAAATTTTCAAATAGCAGATCGTTATAGTCTTAGAACCAGAACTATAAGAAAGACAAGTTTAGTACATAAACTTTTAAAAAATTTTGGTGGATTTTCCAACTGAAGTTATAGAGTGTAGTTTGTTTATACCCTGAAACAAACAAGTTGATCATTAAAATTCTTCGTCATAAGGCTCTCACTTTAGTTACAGAAACCACTTTAGTTATGAACGCAACTACTAAACATTTAACTTCGAATTCTGACTTACTGCACTAACTGCCGAATTCGTATCAGCTTCCCTCCAGAAAACGTAACGTTAAAATCGTATAGGTGGTTCAAAAGAAGGCATAAAGAAAATTTCTATGCAAATCATTATTCGATTTCAAATTTCCTAATAAAATTCTTTTCGAATTGTGAATCACGTCTGGCTAAAAATACATGTAAATTTTCTGATTAATTTCTGACTACTTAAAATAAGAAAAAAACTAGTATTCCCATCAGACATATTTATGCAGAAATGTTGGTCAAAAAGAGTGACGCCTGTTTTATTAAATTTCTGACGGAATTTTCGGCAACTAAAATTTTTGTCGGTATATTTTTGACATCTGACACTTGACTGCCGTCATCGAAATTTCAATTTTTCATCCACCTGAAAATTATATGTTTTTGTATGGAGAGTGAATGGATCATCCCGAAAGCGTCTAGATAATATATTTAAGCTCGTGTGTTAATGTGGAATTAATTGACTAGTGGTAATAGTGGCAGTAAATACCTAAAAACATTGACTCGTTTCAGGGAATTCCCCTCCTCTGAAAATTTTTTTAAACATTTTATTTGATATTTGATTTTAAGCAATAGATCATTATTTTATTCTCGTTCTTAAATAAATATTTATTTGTTAATAAACTTCGCTCAATTCCGTTTTTGGGTAGACAGTGCAGTTTTAAATCCATGATTATTTCCTGCAAAATCTATTCTTCGGCGAAATTTTGACACTCTTTCTCTTTTTTCTTCATAACAAACTAAAACAAACAAAACGTTATATATCAAGTTATATGAATAAAATACGAAAACTGAAAATATAAATAGGATTCATTCAGAACATCAAAAACAACATTTAAATAAACAAACAAAAAAATTATATACGACAGCATCAGCAGTTTTTTGAAGTTGTTTAAATAATCTCTCAATTTTTCGGTACATGCGTGAATTTTATTGCAAAAAATATGTTATAATTTTATGTTAATAGAAATACGAAACTTCATAACACTGTACTACAACTAAAAATTGACATCAAGTGAAGATTAAAAATCGTAAACTTAAGAGTAAAACATTTTATGTTAAAAAATATTTAATTTTTACATGCTTTAAAAATAAGGTTTGGTTTGTAAGAATTGTGATCATCTTTAAGTTACATTTGTTGCACATACTCACCATCTTAATTCTTGCATAAAGTTAAGGACATCTTCTCGTTCGCACCTAGAGATGTCACTTAGTCCATCGCTTAATCCTTCTTCAAGCCATCTAAGCCTTTGTCTTCTTAATATCGATATGTAATACATAACATGCTCAATTGTTTCTTGTTTCCCTTTGTCCCCTATGAGACCTGCAATGTTTTTTAAAAATTTTCGGTCCAGACCGAGGAAACTGCTCTAATATAAGCCAAATAGCTCGGTAGACCTTGCCGTATTTCCTACTGCCTATAATTTTATAGTAGTAGCAAATCTGTAGCTTTATCAATTCTATTTTTCATATGAACCAAGTTTAAGCATTTTTTTTTTGCTGCAGTAACTTGGAACAAAATATAATGACTTTATAATTTATCAACCTTTCTGTGCCCTTTTAAAGCTTTAGCTCGATGTCTTCTAGCACTGACACAGACAACAATTCCGTGGTCATCTGGACCGATTATATCTCTGCCTCGAACACGAATATGGTATTGGTATGGCCTTTATCTATTAAAACAGTGATCCTCACGAACAATTAATCAGATCCTATCACTTCAGAATTTTCGCTGAGGGTATCCTGACGGTATCAAGCACAAACAAGCATAAAAACCACCATCTTATTAGCTCCAAAAAAGACTTTAAATTCTTAAATATTTTGACAACGTATCCGAGCTTAGCCCAGCATGTCAAAAAGCACAGGGGCTTCAAAAACTTTTCGAGTTCTATCAATGTAGATGGAAGACTATCCGCACTTTCCTAAAGTGTCCCGCATCAAAAGGATCTTATTTTCAAATTTCTGGAAATCAATTATTTTAAGTGTTCTTTTTGATGTTTCTACCGCAACTTAAAACCCGAAAAATTCTTATATTGCTAGCAAAAACTCTAATAAGTGACATATAAACATCACCAATTAATTGTGGTCAACAAAGGTTATAAAAGGGGTATATTCGTCCGTTCGTCCGTGTTAGTGTTAAATAAACTTTGGCAAGGCACTAGATGAGCTAGAGAAAATTTAAATACGTCAATTAATCAGACATAATTTTGAAAAAGTTGCTATTGAAAATCAGCAAGATCGGTTTATGTCCCTCGAGGCAGTGATGTAAACACTACGCATGTCTCTAATTTTTTAATATCTTTTGAAAAAATGAAGAAACTCCAATAAAAAAAGTATATAGGGCGATAGAGAATTCAAAAATAAATAAAAAAAGACCAAGTGAAAAAATCCCCTATATTTTTCGAGTTATGGGCCTCTAAAATTTTCATAAAAAATTTGATTGTCAATATGGTCAATATCGGTATCATTTAAAAGCTTTTGAAGAGATATTTTAGAAAATACCAAAACTTTTTAACCCATTAAGAGCAGCTGACATTTTTATGTAAAATTATAAATCGTACTTTTTTCTTATTTTTATATCTCTGTCACCTCAATATTAGCTTTTTTTGATAAGAGCTACTTCACTAAACTAGATATGCATACATACATGGTGAAGGGTATATAAGATTCGACATAGCCGAATATAGCACTCTTACTTGTTTATTTTTTTTATTGTTAAAAAAAATATTTTTTTCTTTTGCACACTTGATTTTGAATATCAAAAATTAAACAAAAGGGTAATTTACTTGAGATTTGCACAAAAAAAAAGAAATTGTATTTTAACTTTTAAATTTTTAGAAAACAGTAATGACAATTTGAGTAAAAAATTAATAAAATTATTTAATAAAAATTTATCATAAAATAGGGTACAGCCGTAAAAATTAACGAATGTTTTAAATTGAAAATTAATTTACATATTCTTAAAAAAATAATAATTATTCAAAATTCGGAATTTCATAAAAAATAAGAGAAAAAATTGCTACGTACTAAAAATCCTCAAAAAAGTTGAGACTTAAAAGTAAAATTATCAACAAATTTTTCAAACAAAGCGAAACTTCGCCTTAAAATAGAAAACCCAACAACAAACTTCACTAAAAAATTAAAGTATGATGGTTTGAAAAAAAAATCCATATTTCGCAAAAAAATCAATATTTCGGGTAGAATTTACATATCACAAAAAAATTTATATTTTACCAAAAACCGAGATACTCGTATAGAAAAAAATTATATAAAAGAAATCTTCAATAAAAAAGTAAAATTTTCAAGTTTAGAGAATAAAATATTTTAAATTTAAAAAACCTGATTTTTTGTTTATTTGCATTATTAATTTTACAATATTCTTTGTAATTTAACTCTCATACATGGGCCGGTGCTTCAAAGTCTGTTTTGGAGTTACTCGGCCGGGCACAGAAAAGGCAAAGAGGCTCATAAGCGACAGTAGGGTATCCAACTCTATTAACTCTCTTAAACATCGACATAATGTGAGTTATGTTTGGCCAGTAAATCGCAATATACATTACACTTCGTATGTGCAGACCTGTAGATGTTCTTTCTGTCACTTTTAGTGTAGAAAAAATTAAATTGAATATGCACTAGCACTTTCCCCTCTATCCTCCTTACTACAACCTAATTTCCTAGCTCCAGCAAAAGCATTACTTGAGTAGGGGTCATCCTCGGAGTGCTGGTTTGAGATAATAAAAAAAAACAATTTTTCAATAAAGTTAAAAGGTAATTTCTTGAAACACTGTCATAAAGATAAATTAATTATTCGGTGCAATGAATCTCTCTTCTTTTCTTGTCTAAAAAAAAGAAGTTAAACTTACATTAAATATAAATAAGGTTTTCCTTTGGTTTTGAAGAAACCTAATCAGTTGCCAGGGCTAAAAACTAGTGTACGAGTAGTTTCGAGAATATAAGTTTTAATAAATTGTCACTTAATACGGAATTGCCGACCAGTTTTAATACTTTTTTAGTGTTTAGCAGGATCTCGTTCCCAAAGTGACGTGGTGTTAAAATGATGTCATGAAATAACCATATCTATCCCAACCAAAAGTTTCAATATGATGGCGACAAACACAGTTTTCTTAAAAATAAAATACAAACAAATTTGCATTATCATCCATAAAATTTTAAATAAATTAATGTTATGGATTAAAATACAAAATCATAAATAAAAGTTAAAAGATTAAAATTTCCAAACATTTTAAGAAACATAAAATTCTTAAATATCCAGACAATTTTTTTATACACAACGGTTTTGAAATTGTTTCTTTTAATAAAATGTTTAGCTGGTAACGTATTTCTTTTGTGTTTCGTGCTGCTGGCAAGAGCAAAGAAAGAACAATAAAAGTATTAAAAAATATAATATTTGCATTACAATTAAGATTTGTATTCGTAAATATACTGAAAAAATAGATCATGCATTCAATTTGCTCTTTTTTTTTGTTGTTCTTTTACCCTTAAACTCAATCAATGCGGCAGGGCATGTGTTTGTACGCACTGCCAAACTCCCACACAATTATTCACTCACTCATTTATTCTCTCGCACTTCTATGCATCATCACTCCGCTTTCCTTGCGGCAAAATATTTCAGTTTTACATGCACAAAAGTGGTTTGTTTGTATTCTCATACCTTTGTCTCACAACTGTGATACGAAAGTGGCTGGAATAAATGAAACCAATTGTTTGTAAATCTCAAACAGGGATGTCAATATACTATTTCTTTTAAAAGCTGTTTTATTTATGTCTTTATTTTATTTTCAAAGGAGGGTGTCGAAATTCATAAATCTCGAGTGTAAGACGAGGATTTTGTAAATTAAAAATGTTTCGTTTCTGACTTGATAACTGCATACTTGAAATTACAAAGCGAAGTTAAAGAAATTTGTAAACAGTTTTTTTGAGTCACTTTTAAAGAACCATTGTATTATTAAAGCATTCAAGTTAGAGCTAAACTATCATGAAAAGTGGTACATACAACGTATTGGCCACGTTTAAATTTGATGTTGTTATTACTGTTGTTTCTCTTTACCCAAAAAGTGTTTTTGGAATAAAAAAAATCAAAATTTAATTAAAAATCGAACATTTCAAAAAACAAGTAATATTTTACCATCGGTGCTCGTATTGAAATCAACTTTTTCAAGCCAATAAATGAGCTAGAAAAAATTTAAATACGCCAATCGATCAGACATAGTTTTGAAAATTTTGGTATTGATATCAACAACCTTAAAAACATCACGCATGCACCTTGAGATAAGACCTTAAAGCTGATGTAGCAGCGCATACTCTGTGTTAATTTGAAGTATCTGTCTGTAACGGTAATATACGTAATAAAACGGCTCCATATAGACAGCATTTGTTGTAGCGGCAATTATAATATATCTTCTCTCTGAAAGTTTTAAGCTTCTAACTCTTATGGTTCCAGAGAGACCTGCGAGAGGTAGTGGAATGGAAAAGCCGAATGACATTGTGGGGGGAAAAGATTAGATTACGTTTTTAGCCCTTAAACTTAAAAAATTTTGTCTTCATAAATAAATCTTTATAAATAAATAAATAAATAAAAAGCCAATCAAAACACTTATCGCTTAATTAATTACTTTATCCAAACGATTTTTCAGATAACAAAAAATATTTTTGTGCAGGCCATAACAATTATTTTTATTACAATTTTCTTAGCGAATTTTTCAGTGTCTTTTTTAAGACATCAACAATTCAAAACATCTAAAACAAAGATTTCAAAACCTATAGTTTTAAATACTGAATTAAAACGCTAAATAAGCAACACTTACCACAAAGTCATCATTCAATTGTTAAACAAATTAATTTGTAATTCAGGCAAGAGCATACAAAAGATAAATGGTTTGATGGTTGGTTGGTTGTTTGGTTGTTTGCCTGCACGACGATGTTGATGATAAAAGAATTTTGGTTTGGCATGTGGCATTAAATTTTTCTTTTCTTTTATTTTGTATGTTTTTTGCATCTTTAGCCAAGCGATTTTAAAATAAAAGTCAAAAATAGTAACAATTAAAGATTATTGGATTGTCTGCATATCGGCAGTTAAACATTCATGCATTCCATGAAATTTTAAAAATTATCTCTCTTTACGGTTGGAGTAGATTAATTTTTTTTTATATTAAATCTTCTATAAAAAAAGGTGCTCAGTTAATTTTTAAAATGAAGCTAGTAATTTTAAGTTTGCCGTTTGCAAACGGAAATTTGCCACCCTAACCTACAATAATTTAAACATTAGATTTTGTTTCTTCTTTGAAAAACAATCACTCGTTTTGAAAATATATTAATAGTAAGAAATTAGAGGCGGTCTAAATTATTAGTTTTTGTAATTAAAGCTGCCTTAATTTGATATCAATGAATTGTTCAAATTTCCATTTGTTTATATTTTCAACGTTTCTTGGCTGTTTTAGAAATCGTACAAAGCTCTCGAATCGAAAAATCTCTTCATACTTTTGGGAATGTGCAATTAAAAAAAGGTCTTCTGTAATTGCGCAGGGCATATGACGAAAGCAGAAAGAGTTGTGAAGAACAGTTTTACTGTTCGAACAACTACGAAACGGAGAGAATGCCGAAGCCGGTATTATTTTTCGTCATTTGGAAACTTTGTCTTCTAAACAATATTGTCGAGGTGTAAAGACTTTATTCGAAGAAAGCAAAGCCAGAAAAAACCCCGTAATAATTCTCAGTTAATTAAGACGTGAAAAAATGCACTCGCATCTAGAGAAGAACCGTTAACTATCTAATAGTGTAACACATACCCAAAAACTAATTCGCTAAAAAAAGACCACACCTTTTTATGCGCCAAAGTAATTGTGCCCAGGAAAGCTTTTAAAAGAAGCGTTAGCGTTTTAAAACTCTTTTTAATTCTAGGGAAAGAAAGAGCAAAGGAAAATAATATTTCCTCAATTCGATCTATTTTAAAGAATGGCCAAATATCTACCGATCCGTTAATAAAAGCAACCAACCTGGAAAGAGTAATAGTAGCTAAGACGAATGTACTCTTCTAAACGCTTGCAGTCATGAACATCTAAACACAAATAAATCTTCAATGAGGACAATTTGAAACAAAAATCAACCGAAATTATAATGGACAACTACATTAGATTCAGTGTTATTTATATAAGCATTTCTATAAAAAAATGTTTATATGTATCTACACAAATGAGGTATTTAAGAAAATTCTCTATACAAAATATCAAATTTCTTAGCTGCAATATTTTCATAGATTTTTATTATTTAAATTATTAAATTTTTTTAATGTAGCAGTTTATCACATTTGTTTATTTGAATGGATTCTTATGTTTTAAAATAAAAAAAATTCCAAATTCTAAAGGAAATTAAATTGAGTCAACATTTGTTAAGCTAAGCTTTCGGTACAGTGCAACAGCGATTAATATAGCTTTCATAACAAATGGAAAACGTAAATTATCAATAAAATTTCATGTTAAGATGGGTATTTAAGTTAAAATGGATTTTCAAAAGATCCCAAATAGCTCATGGATTTATAGCTCAAAAACTTTTCTTTGATTATTTTACAGCAACAGTCCATAGAAATCAAGTTTTGACAGAAATATTCTGCTCTGAAATTAAAGTTAATTTAAATATCAAATTCAAAAAAAAAAATCGAAATAAAAAAAAAAACTTATGATTCTAATAATAAAAATCCGAATATTATTCTTTTAGTAAACATTATTTAGTTTTTTTGGAAGCATGTCACAGCGTTGAAGGATATAATGTCTATAGACCAGGGGTTCTCATCCAATTCCTGCTCACGGACCCCTAGTAATTATTT